>OY754334.1:13350452-14590195 GCA_963573305.1 Pyrrhosoma nymphula | reverse complement strand
TTTTTTATACAATGAGGCCAATGTACGATTCTTTCATTCATTGATGGCCATGCATAGTTGTTGAAAGTATTCATTCAAGTATTCTACCAGCTGATTGGTAGGTTCTTGGACAGTCCCCATTTTGTATCCCAACCTAATAGAAATTGTCTCGCTTTCCCTCCTAAGTTATTAGATCCCTCTTCAATTATTCATATCTTCTACCTCCTCTTATTTCGTCCAGAATTCCTATCCTCTTCCTTCCTCTCCCACGTTTCCCCAGTGTTCTCCCCTCTATCACTCTCTTCAGCATGCCCTCTCCTCTCAAAACCTCCTCCATCCATCTCTTCTGCCTTCTCCGAACCTCTGCCACAAGCTTCCTCTCCTCTCCGACCATATCCAATACCTCCTCGTTCGTCTTTCTCGCCATCCAGCTAACCTTCTCCATCCTTCTCCAAACCCACATCTCAAACGCCTCAAGTCTACGCACATCCTCCCTTCGCAATGACCACGTTTCCAACCCATATAGCGCCACGCTCCATATTAAAGTTTTCACCAGCCTCTTCTTTACGTCTCTTCTCAGACCCCCCCTCATCAATTCCCTTCTCTTCGAAAATGCTTCTTTAGCGAGCGTAATTCTGCATCTGATGTCCTTACCACTAAACCCATTCGCCTCCAAAATACTACCCAGATACGTAAACTGCTCGACCTGCTCTATCTTCTGCCCTCCCACCCTTATATTCAGCCCCGCCTTCTTACTTCTACAAAATCTCATTACTTTCGTTTTCTTGTGATTGATCTTCATCCCATACTTTTCGCACTGCACCTCTAATGCATTCACCATCGACTGTAACGTTGAAAGTATAGGTAAGGTTTAAATTTTGAATGCAATAGTGCAGCATACGATTCTTTCATTCATTGATGGTCATGCATTTATTATGCATACGATAAAAATTAGTTGGCTGATTTTGGATCTTGAATCGGTATGAAATTTCATTTCTCTCCTCATTATTAATAGCACCCAAGTCCTTTGTTGCGGCAACCGACCGGACCACCAGCCTCAGCTGCATCTCATCGAACTCTGAATTTTGGCGTTGAGCTCAGAATGGTTACCGCCATGCTTGATTTAAACCTCAGTTCCTGACTTTTTGTGACCGGGTGTGATGTAATGCGACAGCTGTCTTTGATTGATTGACTTTTGGCATCCACATATAGTTTTTGGCGCCTGGCCCTGTTTTTGACCACAAAATTTTAATTCTAACCATCAGAGATACTTGCCCTAAATATTTGCAACGGATAATTTTATAGCCAATTTGGGCAGCAAATTTTTTCTGGGTGCGTTACTGTGCCTGATTCTATTAATATAGATCCTATCTAGAAGGGTAATAAATTGTTTACCTAAACAGATTTATTACTTGTGAATTCCACAAACATTCAGTTTGTAAATATTTGCAGTTGGCTCATATTTGGTATCGAAGAAAAATCATTATAATGCAATCATATTTCGCTGCGCGGAAAGGGTGAGATGTGATATGATAGAGTAAATTAAATGCTTCCCGTAATGACTGTGTTTTTTTAAAGGCCTGGTAATAGGATGCATGAACCCGTACGATTTCATGCGTGAATGCATTAGCACGTAAATAAGTAGATTTTGAAGGAGCTATTTCCTGGCCATGTATTCACGCATTCGTCTAAGGGGTTGTGATTACACCATGAAATTTTGATGGCACATGAATTAATAGAAGAAATCACACAGATTTATGTTTCGTGTTACGTGGCATAAAATATATGGTAACTGTAAAAGAGAAAAGTATTGTACCTTTACTGCAACTTCGCTGCACTGTATTTATGGTTATACTTGTAATCAGACAATTCTCAACAAACTTCATTATCTATTTGTAGGCAATGAACTTCGATCACTTCGATAGACCATTGAAAACGCATTGGAACACGATTGAATTTTCTGTTTTCCTGGAAAAGTCAGTTCCATTTATGTTAAACACGAGCTAAATGAGAGGTTACCGCTATTTTATAAAGGCAATAAATTGTCTATCTAATATTTTATTTTAATTTCATTCTCATGTTAAATCGTAAAATTACGCATACTTTCCAAATCAAGGAGAAAATACTTGTTCCAAGTAAAACGCGATTTAAAGCCCGCCACTATATTGCTAAAACAACGGAGCGCGGAAATCTGCGAACATTTGCTAGTATTTGCGCGATTTGCCCGTGTTGAATTAACAGAGGAGAGTGAAATGGAATGAGAGTTGAACATGCAAATATATCTTGTAAATTAATTGCTCTCAACTTATTAATTCTGTGTAGAAGTGTTTGTTAAGAAAACCAAATTGTTTCAAGGGTAATTAGATCAATGAAATACGATTTACTAGTGATAACAGATAAGAAACTTGTGAATTTTGGTGTCGTACGTGCGCAATAATTAAGTAGAATGAATTCGTGCGAGCCCTAGGACCTAAGACAGAGGATGTGTTCATGCATAAATAGGTTCTGTCACCTTGTATGTTTTTAGAATTAGAAGTGGAACGAGATGTTCATAGTGAGAAGTAATTATACCTCTTAATTAAATCACCGGCAAAATGTTTAGTCAATGGTACTCTGTTAATAGGTAAATCGTTTAGCCTAAAGGAAACTGCATTCAAATCATAGACTTGACTATAATGGGCTTGATTAATACGCTTAAGAAATGTTCTGTCGGTAAAAATACGGTCACTGGTTTATCGAGTATTTTATCATCGAGTGGTAGTAGTTTTTCCTCGCCGCCAAAGTGTTTTCGTAATAATTATGCTACTTCGCCAAACCCTACGAATCTTCTACCGAAGCAGGCCCAAGTAGTTATTTGTGGTTCTGGTGCTGTTGCTAATTCTGTCGCTTATCATCTGGTGCAGTCTGGGTGGAAGGATGTGGTTGTACTGGAGCAACATTCGTAAGTATTTGCAGTATTCAATGTTCAGCTACGTTTTTATTAATTAATTATTATAAGACGCGTTCAGTGTTATATTACCTCGTAATATCTATGATTTCTACGTCATACTTAATACAAAACTTAATCGCATTTCTCCTACTGCTAACTTATGTAAAATTACCAGCATCGGCCAAGGAACTTCTTTATTTGGATCGGGTACATTGGGGCTTTTTAAGCCCTCGGCTGAGAGGAATTTGATATCCTACAGCATCCAGTTGTACCAGTTACTGCAGGATCATGGCTACAACATAGGTAAAAATATCATTGAAATTTTGTGATCAGAATATCTTGACTTGCGGTGCATTTTATGTGTACTGGTAACAAAGAAACGAAGCAATTTTGTGTGCCATAATAAAATTAATTATGTGGTACTTTTTTCATTACAATTCATGCTATAACGAGGACTATCATGGGCTCATGCTAGTTCTATTATGATGTGCTTTTTTGAATGATTTATTGTTTCATTGTAGATTTAAAGCGCTGTGGCAGCTTAAATTTAGCACAAACGAAAGATAGGCTGATTGCATTAAAGAGAAGAGTGGCTTACAGTCTACCAAAAGGACTTCGATGTGAGGTAATTTTCTTTCTGTTTCAATAGCTTTTCCCAACCTTAATATCTAAATCAGTTGGACCCCAATCTGTTTTTGCAAATGCGCTTTCCACAAACACTTCCTCCATTATTCATCTTTTTTAGCGCACCTACCTTACTGTCAAGCATATTCCCGAGGTTTGGAACTGCGTATGTGGTGCCTACATAATGTTTAAATGAGGCTTATTATTTCTATCATAGCTGTAGCCTAGATACATAATTTACTTTATACATACCTTAATCTTGCATGCATTGTGTATTGTCATTATTTATGATTGATACATTCTGTTATTTAGTATTTAATAGAGGGCTTGGAAGCATCATCCAGTGTTCTCAACCCACTAAATGTAGCCATAGTTCTTGAAGACCTGCCTTTTTATGATAAGTGAGATATGAAGATAGTTTTTCCTTAATAATGAAGATAGGGATAGTTTTAAGTATTATACAAGTTTTACTGTTAAAAAAGAGGAAATGAAGGACAAACTGTACTCGTGGGTTCTCTGAATCCCACTGAAAAGTGGGAAAGTGGGTGGTCAGTAGGGGGAACCATTCCTCAAACATGTGACATAATAGTTGGCAGAGAGCCCAATGGGATTCCCTGCCTTGAGTTTTAGGCATCTGACTCCCAGGGAAGTTCACGATGGCTTAAGTGCATCCTCATTGGGTGTGCTAACCCTTCCAATGTGGATGACTTACAGGGGCACATCCTTTTCATGGGCGGATGACTCACGCTTTGTGCAACAATTTTCTTACCCAGGGTGAAACTAGTGAACATATTGTCCACACTCCAAGGGTTGATAGACATCAAGTGAAATGAGATGCTGCACAGTATTCCTATGACATATACTGGCTTTTTTTTTGGAAACTCTCATATGCAGATAGTTGTAATGGTACATTTAAGAAATCCATTCTCTAATGCGTGGCTTGCCAGTTGGCCGCAAGGAACCAAATGGGACCCCATTCCTTGGCAACAAGGTATTCACCTCTCAAAGAAGTTCATTGTGCCTTGAATTGAAAGCATCCACCGTGAGACTGTAAAAACTTATCTATGGGGTACGATTCTCCCCACATTTTTCATGTCAGTTGCAAAGGTTAAAACTGGATTTCATGGAACAGCTTGAAATCCTTAAATCATGTTATTCAAGTGATGTAGGTGCCTATGTCAAGCCATAGCAGAGAAGCCAGAATACCTACCTACAAGTATTCTTGAACATAATTGATCAAGGATTATATGGATACAGCATGAATATTAATGGGAAGAAAACTATAATCATAGTATGTGGAAGAGAGGATCTGAAGGCAGAAATTACCTGGCCATAAGAGGTGCTTGATGAAATGGAATGCCTAATGCCTAACCTAATGTGGAAGCTGGATTACATAGTAGGTATGGAAGAAGTTCAGCAGACTTCAAGAGAAAAGTTACCCAAGCCAATGAAGTAGGATTTCCAGTAGGGAAGAAGTTCATGAAAACATTTGTGTGGAGTGTTTAACCAAATGGCTAAGAGGCATGGACCATTAGAAAGCTGGGACATAAGAGAATATAGGATTTCAAAACTTGGTGCTGTAGGCGAATGCGGAAGATCAAATGGATGTATTAGATCAGAAATGAGGAAATGTACGGAAGACAAGAAGAGGAGAAATCCAGATGGAGTACTATCAGGGAAACAGCATCCAGATGGTAAGGCCGCTCTTTGGGATGTGACGACACTCAAAGGAATATAATGAAAGGGAAAGCCCCTTGAAGAAGACTGGGGGACATAGTCCAGGTGAAATGGGATGTGGAACAGGAGAGCTGTAAGGGCATGAAGGTGTTGACACCTGGGTGGATCTGCTGTCAACCAATCTTAGGGTTGAAAGTTTATGACACATATTTTAAATTACATTGCTAATTTTAGATATTCACCAGTCACCTCTATTATTAATAGTCACCATGACCCTTCCCATACTCCTCTTCACCTTGGCTTAGCATTCTTTGCCCAAGTTTTGTCTTTTTTACTTCTGTGTCAACTCTTCCCTAACTTAATTTATCCCACTCCTTCCCCTGGTGCACTATTTAAGACTGCTTACCAGTGCTTTGCTTTGTGCCTTTGAAAATGTTGAAACCATTTTATTAACTAAAAAGATTGCGTGGAATATTATGAAGTCGTCTAAGATGCCATCTCACTTTTGCAGAAAATGCATCTGCTAACAGTCAACCTTAACTTTGGTGAAAACCAAATCTGAAAGCTAAATGTTGTCGTGATTTATTTCCTTGGAAATTCTCTTCTGTTACCAAATTATTTCATGTGAAATATGAAATTCTTAATTATTCAATATAGGTTGTAACCCCGGCAGAAATAAGGAATCTACATCCTCTTATACGAACTGAGGGTTTGGAGGGTGGTGTTTGGGTACCTGATGATGCCACAGCATCATCTTCTGCTGTTTGCCTTGCACTTGCTGATTTAGCACGGCAGGGTGGTAAGTATCCTTTCATCATGGGAAATACTATATTGTTTACTTTCAACTTCGTATCAGCAAAATAGATGAGTCTACTAAAGTTTTGATTGAATGCATCTGAGTTTAATGGTTGAATTTCAAGGAATTTTTCCATTGTACTCTAATGTACTTTCTCTTGCCAAGAAATATGTTAGAATACACAAAATGTCTGTGGATCAATGGTTCAAGGTTAAAAGTCTCTGAATAGCTCAAAATTGGTGGACCAAAATGGTTTTTTTGACCTGAAGTTTATTTCAAATTTTTCATTCAGCATACAGCTGTCATTTTACCTAAATTCAAAGAGGAAGTATAATATTAACATGGCTCTTTATAATTTAATCAGTTTCCAATGCTCAGTGACATAGCCCCCTGTGGTCCATGGGGTCCGAACCCCACCCCACCCCCAAAAATTTTATTTTTAAAAATTGGCTCTAAGGAGAAATTTTTATTTTTTTCAACTAATAATGTTGAAATCATTTATTCCTCTGTTTGGGCATCTTTTTAAATGTTTGTAATTTAAAAAACAAAAAACTGTGGGTTATGTATTCTCTCATTAGTTTGCAAAGCTAAAAATCTTTAAATGTCGGCTGTAGCACCTCAAGGTGATAGAATACTAAGGTGATCTCATTTCAATGTTTACGTTTCAGCGATGACGTCACGGCAGACACCTCACTGTTGGCTAGGGAAGATATGGTTTGCCAGAATATTGACCATTTTAACCAGTAATATACTATCCAATGGTACTGAATATGCAAAAGAGACGACTGTGGCAATTGGCCAAGGCCGAAGGAATTAGTTTTCGCTGAAAAGGTTTCAAAATAACTATAAGCTAGCAATAATGGTGATATACAACAACGTGGAACGCTTGTAAAAGTTGCGATTCAAACATTTTTAGCCACTAAACATGCAGAATGCAGCGTGTTGTTAAAAATTGGACCAATATAGATCATATTTCAATATTTAATATGATGCCGTGATTTTTATATCTCATAACTACCAGTTTTCCGAATACTCGCTCATTTGTTGACTTGATTCACCGAGAAAACTGTTCGTTCATCAACTAGTATTTAAGAATAGACGTGTGTCACCTCATTATCGTTGATTATTATGATAAAATATTTATTTAAATGGAGGATTTTAGGAATAGAGTAGTATTGCATGACTTTTAGTCACAAACTATCGCAAATGGTTCTCTTCTACCTTCAAAATCTTATGAAAATAGGTACCTATTTCATAACACTAAATAATTTACAGGCAATAACTCTGATTAACAAAAACACAAGTCTCTTGTTTAAAGTATTTGTACTAACAACGCTGACTTCGTACATAACAGCAGTTATGAGAATACCAAAAAATTCTTTTGGCCTCATGTTATCCAACCGAAGGATAGGTATATTAACATATTCCATATATTATGGAATGTGCATTCACTTCGATGATTTAAGTTATGATTACCTGTCTGATATTGTCTTCCGAGGATTACATCTGACATAAATGGTTCTCTGGCAACCTATGATCATGATTTTGAATAGAACAATGATATATGTATGTAATTTCAGGAATTAAATTTTCCATTAACAATATTATGGCAAAATTAATATCTAGGCAGATCAAAATCTGTTGGTCCTGACATTTTATCAATAACTACTAACAACAAATGATGATCCTCTATTATTTAAAAAAGTTGTTACCTAATGCTATTTTCCTCGAGTCTTCTAAAATTACCTATGTCCAGTCTCGTACCCTGCATAATAATAATAATAATTTTTATTTGTTCTGTGGGATTTCTACAAATCATAGAACACGTCATAAATACATGTAATTTAAACATATTTTACATGTGCTTCAAACTCAGTCAAGGAATAATATCTCTTCTTTACCAGAAATGTACATAATTCTTTCTTAAATTTTATAACATTATCAATTTTCTTTATTTTGATAGGAAGATTATTGTAGACTGTTGATAGCCTGTATGTGGGACTTTTCTTATGCTGAGCACTATTATTGGGAAATATATGCATATCACAATTTCTTCTTGTTCCATAGGAATGCACATTATCATTCTTTACAAAACATTCAGAGTGTGTTTTTACAATATACATAATGACCGACAATAAGGCTTTTTACATGGGTGTTTAAAGGAATAAAATTGCCACAATTCGAGTGAAAATGATCAATTTGCATATAACTTACTACATTTCATTGACCATCAAAATTTCTAAAATGGGGTAAGAGCACTGTGTATTCAATTATATGAAGACCAAGTGAGGAAAATGAACCTTATTATTTTGAGCCAAATTACAGCAATTACATTCAGCACAAAATATAACATACATAAAACTCTTTGTTAGGAACATCACAGGATGAGAGAATTTTCCATGAGGATGAAAGTCATGATTATTAGAAATAAGAATGCTACTTATTTTTATGGTCAGCAGAAAAAATTACACATGAGCTCATGTGTTTGTTAAAGTAAATCTTTTGAAAATATGCCTGCTGTAAGTATGTACCAAACTGGAAAACTAATGAAATTGCATCAGGTGGTGAACATTTTGAATCAAACTACATTTAGTAATTGTGCAATGGAATAAAATGTATTCTTGCTCATAAGCATAGATGATTAGAATTAGTTCCTTAGATATATTTTGGGGAAATATATCTGTACCATATGCAATGAGCATTGGTTGAAATCTGAGCAGCTAAGATAGTTCAGTAATGCCTCAGGATACAAAAAAGCTGATTTTTATGCAAGGGAAAACTTAACAAGTGGATGGTTAATAGGGACAGAGTCAATGAAGGGGCGATGTGTATTTACTGAGCACAATGAACTGTTAGCGACTCTGGATTGCAGCAATCCTAATCAGCCAAGAGTTTTTCATGATTACAAGACTGTATGGACAACTTAAGAGTAGGGACTGCATTAGCATGCAACCTTCAAATCGGGTGATAACCCAAAATTTACGCTTGTAAATCTCTTATAAAGTCGTCTTGAGCGAAGTGTTCGGAGCAAACATGGAAATAATCCGAATTCCACTTACCTTTTCTCTTGCACCTCGCTACCCTATCCTTTCTTATTTTTGGGTCCTTCGGAAAACTACTTGAGATATTCACATTTGTATTATTTTGAGTTACTTGACGAGTTAAATTCATATTTCTTAGGAATCATGCCTCATTATAGATAATCACAAAAAATATAAACACCTGTGGAAGGATATTTGAACTACCTGCATTCATTTTTGCTTTTTTAGAGCTATTTGAGCAAGTAGCCACCGTACAACGCATAACATGCAGTGTTGCTCACAGGCGAAATCAATGCTCAAACTTCAGGAATTAAAATTCAAGCACAGCAGGCGTTGAAAAACACTCAAATCTCAATGCTGTATTTGTAGCGAGTATGGCTGGAGTCTGCGTGATGTCACGGGGCTTCGTCGCGAGAGCCTGAGACCACCTTTTCTCTAACACCTTGGTAGCACCTCGGTCAGAATTGCACTTTTAATTGCCTAAACTCAAATTTGCTCTTAATTTTTAAAAACTTTCATACCCCTCCTCCTCCCCCCTGTGATCCTGGCCACATCACTGCTCATGCTTTTAGAGTTTTGACAGAATTTTATATTTTAGAGGCCTGGAGACTCAATTTAAGGATCATTACATTTATTAAACTTCCAATCAATGCCCCTTAATTAATCACATTGTCAATGAGCTGAGTCTTTCTGTTAATGAGACTTTCAGTGCTGCGATTCAAAAAGATGTTCGTTCCTCATGAGTTTGTGAGCGGAGATGTTCCTGAGTTTTCCCCCGCATTAGTCTGTCTTCTATGGTGATGTTTTCCAAACATTGTGGGGTTCTACTTCCTATCAGGAGCCTCAGGCCCTTAATCTGAACATGTGCCCTCCAATAGAAATGGTGGACTGCCACTGCAGTGATAGCCAACAATGGAAAAAACTTGGGTTGTAATCCCTCAGCTTCATGGGGACTAGTCTGTAACTTTCGTTTGCCTGTCAACAAGTGTCTGTTGTCTCCCTTGCTACCTAAATTGATATCGGCAAGTCTGTAGACTCATTTTTATGAACTGTAAGCAATTTTAGCTATGTGAAACTTAATTGTCTTGATCTGGATAAGCATTGTACATTTAACAGGCATCCATAGTTGCTTATGTAATTGTCGACATTGCCAAAACTCAACCATCAAGAAAAATTAAGAAGATAGATTCTTTGACCTTGGTGAATGCCGCAGGGGAGACAATTGACATTTGTTGACGAGCAAAAAAGTTAAAGACTTGCTCCCATGGTAGCAAGAACTGCAATTCTATTTGTCAAATGTCATTTTTTGTGGATGGTCCTTAGGAATATAAACATGGTTCATAGCTTCTTCATGGAAGGCCTAACTGTTTTCTTGATACATTTGTATGTACATGTATTTAAACAGTATTAGTTTTCATTCCATATTTTTTTATCCTCCAATCTCCTCCAGATAATCCTCTTAAAAATTCCCCTTCAGCTGAGACTATCAGGCAGTGAAAATGGTGTTCAAACTTCTGACTACCATATGGGAAATCTAAGTTAGAATATCTATCAATTCAAATTGTTTTTCTTACTTGTGGAAATTCACGCATCATTTTGTATCACATCACCTGCCTGGAAGGAATCCTTTTGCATTTGTACTTAAGGAATAAGACTAACAAGGAGACATCGCGTAACTGATGTTCGGGATCCAAACGAGGCAATTATTTTCTGAAAATATAGAGAGAATGCGGGAAAAGTGTCATGGCTTTCTTCCACATAGGCTCGGGTTCGAGAGAAAAACACTATTAAAGAATCTTCCTTCGCATAAATACTTTTAAAGTTCGTGCCTGAAAGTATGGAATTCCACACCATGAATGAAAAGTTTAATTCCTTCACTTGGAATAAACATGAAGTGTGAAACGAAATAGTGTTGCCATTACGTGATATTTGTTTGTGCTGGAGTCTAATATCTTCCTTTCCCCCACGATACAGGCTTCGCTTCAATATAATATGTTGCTCTGCAAAAAGGTCATAGCAAAAGTTTTTTACATAATCTCGGAAACTGTTACCATCTCTTTTTTACCTATATCATGTTCACTATGGAACAAGAAATAGAGTTACAGAAGTCATTACTCGAGCGCGACTCCTGGGAAATTTTAAGTGAGTACATCGTTGCTAATTAAAAAGTAATAATCCGCTCATTGTTTACGGCCTTGAGAAAGACCCATGACCAATTGAAGCCCATCCTATTCACGAAAGTATCCTTGTATTTTCAAAATCTAAACATATTAGGTTTGTCAGCATGTGTAGCCTCTTTTCGGCTGAATAAGAATCCCGAAATTAGCTTCGAAAGTCTCCCAAGAGCATTGATTGAAAATCCAGCAAATAGGCTGCAAATATATTAATAAATTGTTGTTACTGCCGTAAATGTATGGGAGTGGGCAATTTACAGTAATTCCGTAAAATATTCGAAAGTAAAAAAAATTCCGCTACCTGGGATTGAACCCCAGCCACCATGTGAGGATAACTGGCTCAGCCCCTCAACCTACTGGGCTACGAGGTCTGTTGAGAGAGGTGTTTACTTTTAAGGATTTATAGGGAGGAAGATTCTTAAATAGCGTTTCTCTCTCGAACCCGGGCCTATGTGGAAGAAAGCTGTGACTCTTCTCCTGCATTCTCTCTATAGTTTCAGATAATAATTGCCTCGTTTGGATCCCGAACATCAGTTACGCGATGTCTCCTTGTAAAAATAAGAAAGGATTTTGCTGTTGAGCATATCACAAAAATTAAAATTTATGGACTAGAAATAATCACTCAATTGAAAATTTTCTCTGCCATTTTGAGACATTGCAGCCTTTTACAGGGGCGCAGTACATTGAAGGATGTCGTGTAGAATGGGTCCTTACAGAAAATTCCAAAGTGAAAGCAATACAGACCAACCTTGGCAACATGGAGTGCCAGTATTTCGTCAATTGTGCTGGGATGGTGAGTACCTGCGAACAGTCTCATTTCATGATGAACTTATATTTATAAAATTAATTGAAGATACCCTTTTAACATGATGAAGTGTCATTGATGATTGTATTCTTTTGCATTGAAGAGAAGCCAGTAAAAACAACCACTGCGTATTGATAAAGTTTTTTTTTATTTCCTTAGTGGGCTAGGCAGCTAGGGAAACAGTGCAGCACAATAGTCAAGATACCTGTAAATCCAGCTGAACACTTTTATGGCAAAACGGGACCCATTCCCAGTATAACTTCATCCAAAAATGGCCTTCCTACTGTTCGAGATTATGATGCACATGTGTACATGAGAGAATGGATTGATCCAGAAACTAACGGAAGTGAGTGTCTCTGCTTCATAGCTCAGATCATTCATTGCGGGCAACCCTTAGTTGCTGGCAAAAAATATTCAGTCCTACCTTCATGAACTGAGTCCTATCAAGGCTTGAGAACCTCTTGGATTTATATTTGAGCATGTACAGTCGCCGCATGAAGTCTGGCGACATCGACAAAGGTGCCAAACATGCAAAACTACGATTTTGTGTGGCTCCACTGATTCAAAAGTGAGGGGTGGGGAGGGGAGATAGAGAGGAGGGGGGAGGGAGGGAGGTGAGAAAGTGGCTAGAGTAGTCATGAATCGGAACCTCATCTTGGGGGCTAGTGAATTAAGGGGATTAAGTTGCCGATGTTGCCAGACTATGCGGCGACTGTACATGTCAGACAAATGAAGCTGCTTGATATGAATTCCAAAACATAATTTCATTTTGAAAGTGTGATTATTCCAGTTTGAAAAACAAACGGTCTCGGACAACTCTGTGAAATTTTTTCATTTTCATTAGAAAAGTAATATATAAATACATATGTAGTATATATCCACACTTATTTACATTACTCCGACCTAAGTTTCAAAGTTATCTACCCACTAACTCATTTTCAAGGTCAAATTGAAGGTCACCTTGAAAATGACAAGTTTACTATTGAAATCTATGCTGGAGTAATGAAAATAAGTGTGGATAAATGCTATTTCTATTTTTCTTTTCGCACTATTCTAGTTAGTTTTGTAGTATAATTCCATTGTATTTTACTGTTGATTCTTGGTACCATTTTGTTTTTTTAAATTTGTATTTTCGTGTAATCGTGTGAATTTCTTGTCTGCATTAAAAAATGTATTCTGAGAATGAAAAATAGGTAAACAGATAGAATTTATTAACTGCTCAGCATGCACATTGTATAAAACTTATTTCCATCTGATGTTCTCTGATGTGCGTTATTTTGGTCCATTATCACTTTGGCATTGATGCTACTAAAACATAATTCTGCTATTATTTTTTTATTATTTATGTCCAGATTTGTGCGATCTTCTTAGGTATTAGCCATTACAGTATTGTATTGAAAATAATCTGTAAATACCATGGAATTTACTTTATTTTATTTATTCTCTACTCTAGGCTTTCAAAATTTTACAGTAATAATTCTAGTCCAATTCTTACTAACTTTCATTTTTTTGTTCATGGTGGACTATAGGCATAAAAGTGCATGTGTCTATTTATTTTCAAATGTCATTGTTTCATTCAGCTGTTCAAAATGAGTGGAAAGTAAAATTGTTACTGTTAAGACATTGGGTGTGATAGGATATATTTGATTGGGAAAAGTATCTTTCCAGTCTTTTACTTTCACCTATTCTGATTGTTGACATCCTTTCAGTTGGTTTGCTTGTTGGAGGGTTTGAAAATGAAGCAAAGCCATTAGTGTTTGAAAACTTTGCTGACAACTGGAAGGAAGAATTGGCTGCAGATTGGGATCACTTTGGTGAGTTTAACAATCATAGGCCCACTTATGGAACCTTGTTGATTAAAATTTAGCGGGAAAAGATGGCTATTTTTGTTGAAACGTCTTTACACCAGATTCTTCTCTCAGTAAAGTTAATATGTAATTCCTTTTTCTGAATTTTTTCAATCACCTCTGTGCCCCTTATAATGTTTTAGTTCATTTTTTTATCTTTGTCATCAGCTGTACTCTTTTAGTTGTTATCTGATGATAATAATAATATTGTTTATTTGTCCAGAGATAATGGACAAAATATTGGACACGTCAAGTTCAAAAATACAATTCAAATGACATCAAAACCAAGGAAAACAAAAGTAAATACCACTTTATACACACGTACTACTCTCCAAGAACTCATGAATAGTCTTAAAGTAAAGTTTTAAGTTTATTTTTAAAAGTGGGTGAGTTGTCAATTGATTTAAGTTTATCACTTAATTTGTTATATAACTTACTTAACTTATACACCCCATTGAGTTAGGACCTATTGCAGTTGAACAAGTGCGTACAAAATGTCTGTGGAAACTATCTCTATTCATCGGTTTTATATGAATGAATTATCAAGTTTTTTAAAATGAATTCCTCTCTGGTTTCCAACCGGGTTAAGGTCTGCATGATGTATGCCGACATTTCGTTGGGAGACTTTCCCAACATCTTCAGGGCTGATGATGCCGATGTCAGTAGTGTTCCGATATATATACACCTCCTCCTTCACCTAGGTGGTCGCTGATTGGTTAGTATTTTTGTTGGATTTTCCGCCTTTTTTGTGGTCGGGTTCCAAGTGCTGCTTAGATGGAGTCCTTGATCTCTATTCATGTTATTGGGATGAACATGAATAGAGATCGAGGACTCCATCTAAGGAGCACTTGGAACCCGACCATAAAAAAGGCGGGAAATCCAACAAAAATACGAACCAATCAGGGACCACCTAGGTGAAGGAGGAGGTGTATTCATAATGAATAAAGACACTTGGTAATCTTCCACAGATTTATTTATTTGACACGACGCGTTTCACCACACTGTGGGATAATATTATGATTATTTATGATTATGCCACAGTGTGGTGAAACGTGTCGTGTCAAATAAATAAATCTGTGGAAGATTACCAAGTGTCTTTATTCATTATGAATTTCGAGAACTTCCACCATATCCAGCCTGAAACAGTTGTATTTATGAGGTGTATATATATCGGAACACTACTGACATCGGCATCATCAGCCCTGAAGATGTTGGGAAAGTCTCCCAATGAAACGTCGGCGTACATCATGCAGACCTTAACCCGGTTGGAAACCCGAGAGGAATTCATTCCAAGTATTTCACCGGGAAAAACTTAGATCCTTCAAGTTTTTTTTTACATTGAGAGACTGGTTTTCCTTTATATTAAGTACCTACACAAACACAAATATATAAACAAGGCACCGGTAAAAGATAAGAGATGATGCATTTGTAGAAATTTGTATGAATATGTATATGATATTTTATGTTCGTTAAGGGGAAATTACTATGTGAAGCATTTGGTGATTAATTATATCAAATCTCTGCTTATTTATTGGCCTTTGTGAGTTAAATTGCAAATGATCAAGACTTGTTACAGTCAATGATGTTGTGGCCAGAGATGATTATTCTGTAGTGAGATTTCAAATAATAGAGTTTACCAAGATGTAGTGTATGTGCCATCTGCACACCTTGGATTTGAAGATTTCTTGGAAGGATTCAAAGGAATATGGAATCCATGAATAAGATTCAATAGAATCCTCAAATCCCAGCCGCATCACTTCGTAAAACTTCGCATTTTGAAATCCATGCAAACCTGAGATATGTACATAAAAACTTTTTATTTATACGATTACTCAACCCTTATGCCCTACTGTCATGTGACTTAAACTTTGGGGGAATCCTGCTTTGCCTCTACATTATTATTCCCATGGTGTAACCTTTTATAATAATATATTTCCCTGTAAATAATGTAGAATATAGTTTTTTCATTTCCATGCACCACTTTTTCTTTCAGGGCCAATGTGGGAAAAGGCTGTGCACAGAATGCCTTGTCTATCTGAGGCTGGACGTCCTCTGCTTATAAATTGGCCAGACAATTTCACTCCAGATGGAAGATGGATTTTAGGTGAAACATCTGAAGTATGTGTGCCGTATTTTTAATTCATGATGTTTCCTATTACCATGAATAAACCCACCTTTGAAATATTTGTCTTGTGTATTTTAAATTTAAAGAAGAAATTTAATTGAATGGAACTTCGCCTGATCTCATATGGCATCCCTCCTTTTGTGTGTTTGTAGGGATTAGATTGATATAAGGGTTTTCCGTTTAAAATTAACATTTGTTGTTAATTTCTTTGGTGGAAAATAGAATTTATTACTGGCTCTCCATGTTTTACCTCATTTATTGTTAACTAGCACTTCTCTGTGACCATGGGCGCCCATACATGAGAGCAGGGGGGGGGGGGGTTGCGCCCCCCCCCCCCCCCTAGCATCCTAGGAAATATATAAAAGGGAAGGGAAAGTTTAATTTATTGTTTTTGCGGATTAAATTGATATTTTAGTAATAAATATAGAAAATTGTCATTCGTCTAAGATGATCCAAAAATGTACTCCTGAGACCTCAAATTTACTAAACTTTCTGGGAGAGGGCTCCTCGGTCCTCCCTTCTTAAAGCTATGTCTTGGCCCCCCTGGAAAATATTGTATGGGCACCCATGTCTGTGACCACTCCAAACTACTGAACTATGTACAGGCAGTCCCCGAGTTACGCAAGCCTTGACTTACGTAAATCAGTACTTACGTAAGTGGCAACCTTACCCAAAAAAAGAGGAGAATTATGAAAGTTACGGAATTAGTAGGATGGTTGCCTAAATTCAAGGAGCGCATGTGCCGTAATGTTAGTAAGAGGTGGCCTTCCCCGTATTTATCTGAATCGACCGTAATCTTGAGAGCACGGACTTAGTTACGGAGTAATTTTCGAGTCCTTTATTTTTCGACTTCGTAAATTTTGAATTAGGTAAATTTTGACTTACACCGCTAGTGTCGGAACGCATCTATTACGTAACTCGGGGACTGCAGTGGCGGATTCAGAAAAAACTCAAGGGGGGGCGCAAGTTATCGCGATGATTGTAGCTTTCAAACTGACTGGCTGGCAGCAACTCTTCTTCCCTTATATATGTAGCTCGGTTGTTTCGAGAACATTCGGTGCCAGAATGTTCGCTTCCAGACTTTTAAGGAGTGTGAACAAATACAAAGTGTAGAATATTCGCGACTTTTCTGGAACAAATGCCAGACAGAATAACGTATCGAGATCACTAGAATGGCCGCGACTTTTCTCGTCGGTTAGCTATCTATGTGCCAGACAGAAACGTATAAAATACGATGACGCGGCCGCGTACGAAGGCTACATAAGAAAGTACAACTACTCGATAACTCGACTCAGAGTCGACTGACGAAAGACATGAACGAATAGCGTGCGGGCTGACTGGCGTGGGCGGCCCCGCAAGGGGGAGGCGCGCGCCCCCCATATGTATCCGCCACTGGGGGACTGCCTGTTTTTCAATAGGTCGGCGAAATAAAAAGCCTGTGTGTTTTCTTCCCTGTGAATGGTAGTGTGTGCTTTTCAGAAGAGCTTAAGCAAATGCATCCTCGATCTGATGCTATTTCATTTATGGCAGTCTAGGTGATACTGAATTATTTTTCTTATCTTTAATGAAATTAGACTCTCATTACCTAATTTGCCATCCAAAAATGTACATAGGTATGAGATAATTTTCTTTCTTTCTTCTGGAATGCATGTGGTTTGGTTGACACCCATGATTATTCTCCTTGGGCTATGGTTCATATAATTATGTTTGACTGGAACAGCTTGGAACGTTTCCCCTTGTTTGAAAGGACACGCTTATCATAAAAGTTGTTTGAGCAAAAAATCATTTCACTTACAAGGAGACATCGCGTAACTGATGATTGGGATCCAAACGAGGCAATTATTTTCTGAAACTATAGAGAGAATGCGGGAAAAGTGTCATGGCTTTCTTCCACATAGGCGAGCTTTTGCTTTTAGCTTTTGCGAGAAAAATGCTATTAAAGAATCTTCCTCCATATAAATACTTTAAAGTTCGCGCCTCTGTCAACAGACCTCGTAGCCCAGTGGGTTGAGGTGCTGATTTTATAGTAATTCCGTTAAATATTCGAAAGAAAAAAATTGCCGCAACCTGGGATTGAACCCTAGCCACCATATGAGGATAACCAGCTCAGCTCCTCAACCCACTGGGCTACGAGGTCTGTCGAGAGAGGTGCGAAGTATTTATACGGAGGAAGATTCTTTAATAGCATTTTTCTCTCGAACCCGGGCCTATGTGGAAGAAAGCCATGACACTTTTCCCGTATTCTCTTTATAGTTTCAGAAAATAATTGCCTCGTTTGGATCCCAAACATCAGTTACGCGATGTCTCCTTGTTAGAATTTGATGAATTTGGCCTCATTTTAAAGAAAAAACTCATCTTTCCAATGATATCAATATGCGTATCAATCCCTTGTCGAACTACTTTTCGAGCAATTTTCCTGTAAATATAAGCTGTTTTACATGGGATAGATTATGGCTGAGCGCTCCAGAGGGAGAATATTAAATAAATTAGTAACTTCTAGCACCTAGATTTCGTCAAAAAACTAACGGTGTGTGGATTGCATGTTTTCTCAACAATTTATAAAAAATAATCTATTTATCACCACAGAAACTTTTACAGAATCACAAAAACACCTGCTGTTTTGAAGGGTTTTCAGCCGTACGGTGGGAAAAAATGAGTCAAGTTATAGACTTATGTAGCTTTATTTATTTAATCAGTGAGAATTTTGGTCATATATAACTATGTATTTACGCCATGAATATTACAATATTTATTTCATATTTCTTGTAGATGCTGAAATAAAAAAATAAATTTTGAATATGGTCTCCATTATTACTAGTGAGCTATCTCGCTCAAACCACCTTAAAACAGTTTTATCTTCTCTCCAGGTGGGGAACTATTTTGTCGGTGTTGGCCTCAACGGAAATGCTCTGCAGGGAGCTGGTGGCGTTGGCCGTGCTATTGCTGAATGGATTATCAGCGGGGAGCCACCTAGAGGCGATCTTCTTCCTTTTGATGTGAGGCGTTTCACCGATCTGCATAACAACACACAATATTTGCGTCAGCGAACGAAAGAAGTAGTTGGCCGGTAAGAATGTGATTTAGACATCTGGTTAGCTACATGTCTATAGCAGAAGGGATCAGTTGAGTAATTCCAATAATTTCAATTGTTTAGTGTGTCATCATGGCACAGAGACTGGATCAGTGTGTCTGTATTTGGAGAATTATAGTTTTTGGCATTTGGCATTTCCACTGAATGAACTTTTCATAAAATTTCACCTGCAGAGAAAACTTCAATCGAATTGGGCTAAGAGAGTAAACGCATTGCATGTGCAGGTTGTAATTGGACTGGGACCTAAAGTTGCATGTTCTTGAGTATTTAGGGTAATTGCACGTGTCAGTTGGTCTTTTATGATGTTATTTTCTTCAGTCAGGCATTAAAGCAATTGGGGTTTAAGCATTTGAGTATGTTGCTAGTCAGTTGGGTATGTTTATCATTAAACATCTCATTCCATCCCTTTTTGCATTATTTTTACTACAATTTATGGTCCTTAGCAATTTTAATTAAAGACCTGCCTGGTTAAAAAATTTTTAAGAGCATATTTTTCATGGGCTAAGACCCTGAACTGATACTGTGGTAAACAAAATGAAATAATGGTGGACTGCATTCATGATTAATTCAGGGTATAATTTCAAGTTCACTTGTTTGTTGAAGTAAGGTTTAGGGATTGACCACTTTTCCCGGGTCTGCACATAATTATGTACCCTAGAATATTGCATGGGAATACTGTGCATATTTGTGCAGGAATAGTGCTCATAATTGTGTGGAATATTGATGTGCAATTACAATTGCAGTAAGTGGAAGTAGTGTAGTGGGAAAAATAGGCTTCAGGAGGCTACTTACTCACTTAGAACCTCGCCATACTATCCTTCTAGAAAAACTATTTTAAATAAATTAACTTAGAGACTTATGAAACAACAGTACGAATTTGAGAGCAAAGTTGGAAGATGTTACATTTGTAGCTGTAACTACACATTTGTGGACATCTGTGAGTAGCAATGATTACTTAGCTGTGACGGTTCACTTTCATGAAGAATCAGACCTAGGTTTCCATCTTCAGCATAAGAGCTTGGACGCTATTCCATTCTCAGAAATCAGCCATTTAAACATTTAATGGTACATATTTCAATGAAATACAGAGGTGTAAAACTTTGAATTATTTGCTGGAATGCTGACAGCTGTATTTTGTATCTATCTTTTATTTTCTTGTTCTTTTTAAGAGAATTAGCGATCTGGATTCTCTAATTTTTAAGAAGTATAGCATAGTTTTGTCTCATAATGTTGCAAATTTGATGATCCTATGGATGCAATTAGGTAGAGATAACTTGATTCGTTAATCTAGATATGCATAATAATCAAACAAAAAAACTTCTCTCTGTTGAAAATAGAGCAATGCAAATAAGTACTAAATTAAGAATTGGAACCGACCCATCCCTGGTTATGTTCCTCACTCATTTCTAGTGAATGACCCTCATTTCCAGCAAATAGAAAATAGAAAGGTCTTGATATAATGGAAAGTGCTCTTTTTGTTGTGTTTGGTAAAAGCTTTTGATGAAAAAACAATTTTTCTCCTTAAAACTTTGTGGTAACTTCATTGATGTGATATTATGTAATATTTGCCAGGAAGGTTGAAATGTAGCCTGCTAGCCTAATATGGTCACCCAATCTCAAACTCCTCTGGAATCTTTGGATTTTGGAATCGAATACTTGAAAAGTCACTTAGTGGCATGTGTTGCATGTAAATAACAAAGCTATTGTAATGCATGTAGGTATCAATGAAGATGAAAGAGAGCTTATGACTAGGGTATATAGTGAGAGCTTATATGTGTTATAACTGGTAGTTTCAGGCATTACTTGGTGGAACTTATTCATTGTATAAATGAAAAACTTAAACTTCGTGGTTCCACAATGATAATTTTATTTGCACGACCCGGGTTTCGACGTACTATAATGTCATCTTCAGGTGAAAACTCTACAAAAACTCGTGGTTAAGCCCGTTTCACACGACACTTGATCCAGCACAAGGTCTAGTATACTCGCTAGTATGCTAGCTTTCCAGTATCGTGTGAACAGAACCAGTATACTGGCTAGCAAGCATGCTAGCTAGTATACTTGCTGAGCTACAGGATTTCGTACTTGATGCGGCACTAGTTTGCTACTAGACCCAGTAGGACCCAGTGGCCATCTACCAATCACGTTCATGTTACAGACGCTGTGCGATCTTCTCTTTTTTAAATTAATATCGAATCATATGGAATAACTGCTTAATTGCAAGTTAAGGTCGATGATCATGTGAAACCTTCTAGTACGGTTTCTAGTATACTGGGTTCTGTCCTCAATATCAAGTACCAGCTAGCATACTAGGTCTTGTGCTGGATCAAGTGCCATGTGAAACGGGCTTTATATACTGCCCTCAGGAAGGGGGGGGAGGGTTGGAGGGAAGGAAGGTAAGGGGAGAGGGAAGGAGTTTGGGATTGGGTCAGGGAGGTATCATGTGCTTGAGGGAAATGGGGAGGAAGAGAATCCCCGTAGGGAGCTCTCTTCTGAGGTGAAGGAATGTGGAGGAAGGGGTACTTAGTCACACAAGACAAACCATATAAAATAAACCATAACAAAACAAACCATAATACACTATACATGTTTGGCTGTCAAGGTGGAGTGAAGGGGAGGGTTTTTTTCTATCTGGGTTGTTAGGATGAATAGGAGGTTTGGGAGGGGGGAATGGGAAATTTAGGAGGGGTGAGTGGTAGTTGTACAAAAAGTTGTTAACAATATTCTGCGTGGAGCGTACACAATTTAAACCAAAAGTTTTTGTAGAGTCTTCACCTGAAGATGACGTTATAGTACATCGAAACCCGGGTCGTGCAAATAAAATTATCATTGTGGAACCAAAAAGTTTGTTTTTTATTTATACTTATGTGTGTTAATTAGGAGCCTGTTAGTTAATGTTTTTAGACCAAATTAGTACATGAAGTAGCTCTTGTGGTGCCTAGATATGTTTAACCGTTGGCTCTCTTGTTGTAACTAGTATCTTCTCTTCATTCCAGGCACTATTCTATCCTCTATCCTTTGCAAACTGAATTTCAATATGCACGCAAACTCCGATGCTCTCCTCTCTACAGTGTGTTGGAATCCAGGGGTGCAGTATTTGGTGTTAGAATGGGATTTGAGAGAGCATTGTACTTTGACACATCATACACAAGTATGGCTGACTAGTTCTATGCATGGTGGCATCTTTTGTTCCCTACTAATCACCGCTAATAATGGTTTCTTATTTTGACAGGAGGTGACCCCCTCCCACAGATGCCACCTGGGACATTTGGAAAACCCAAATTCTTTGATTACATGCGCGAGGAATATATTGCATGTCGAGAAGGAGTGGGCATAATTGACATGTCATCTTTTGCAAAATTTGAGATCAAGGTTAGTTAATATTCTGTCTGTCATGGATGCAGAGTATATTTAATTCAAAGAACATTATACGAGTTAAAATGACTTCTTGAAATCCTCTTAAATAACTTAATTTATTTTTCCTAACAACTATTGTAATAATAATACATATCTTTATTGTTCTGTTGGTCGTTGTTGACATAGAACATATTCAGAAAGATTTATACATAATAACCTTTCACAATAGATTTACAATATTGTCTGAAAAAATTCATCAGTAGAACAATAACATTTATTAAGCAGTAGTTTTTTTAGTTTAAATTTAAAAGAAGACACAGAGGACATACATTTAAAGTTTGTAAGTAACTTACTGTACAAAAGTGATGCCGAGTGAATCGGGCCATTCTTACATACAGCACGTGGTTGTACTCACAAGTGAACATTCTCCCTTCCACGAGTCAAGTGACTATGAACCATCGAGTTAGGACTTGAACATAGATGGATTCTTTTTTACAAATAAACATGAGTGAAAAATATATATGCTGGGTTAAGTCATGATATTCAGTTGCCTAAACAAAGGCCTTCCAGGGGTCCTGATTGGTACACTCATCATGGCCTTTATAGACGTCTTTTGCATAGGAAATGCCTTCCTTGCTGCACTCGAGTTACCCCATAAGACAACTCCATAGGTCAAGTGAGCGTGAACTTTCGCATAGTATACTAGTTTCAAAATTTCCACGGAAGTAGTAGGGACAGGTTTCCTGATCATATATGTCCCAGTGGCCATTTTTTAAATTAATTTTTCTTCTAATTTGTCATCATATGTTGGCATGCGTGGGCTGTGTTTATTTACATTGAAGGCATCCTCAATTTATTCCAAGAATGCAAATTTTTTACCTCCATTTTGACTCCTTCTTTTGTTGCTTTTGGTCAGGAAATTAATTAGCAAACTGTGATCATGAAAGATTTTGTGCTTTCCTGTAGAATGATACTGATGAAGTCCTCGCGGCATGTTCACCAGGTGGGGTGATGAATGAATGGCCAATGCTTCAATGCCTGACTTTGCCGTTTTCTGCGGGACGTGGAATGTGACATAATGAAGCACGAGGTAATGAATGGCCAGTGATTCAGTGACTTAACTCTGCCATCTTCCTTGGGGGGTGGGAGAATCAGTCATTCATTACCTCACCTCGTAAAAGCTATGATTAATTTTCACTGCTGCAGTGAAAATGGGAGGAGTGTATTCTGTGAGAGACTTAAAAAAGGGATTTGGTTGCTGATAATAATTTCAAGTTGAATTTCAAATTGAAATTTCAAGAATTTCAAAATGAAAATGGTGACTGAACTTGTGAATACAGGCAGTCCTCGACTTTCGTACACAATACGTTCCTGAAGACATGAACGAAAGTCGAACAATAGAGTCCCATACTAATTTGGGGTTACGTTCCCGGAGAGTAAAATATACATAGTAAAACCTTATGTCAATTGTAAGGAAATTTTATTTTTAATACAAAAGTTTAAAATACATTAATTATATTTAAAACAATACGTAATTACTTTAAAAACTACGCAGTCTTGATAAACGGTTCTAAAAGAATACCGTTGTGTACTGAGTAAACATACGCATTACTAATTTTTCCAAAGCAGAGATTAGCATTTCACTGATAACGTCCACTATCACTATAAAGACACAACACAAGAAGCATAACGAGATTTAATTTTTGGAACCTTAAACTCGATGTCATTTAATTTATTACGATTAACTAAACAACAAAATTTTGCAATTTCCTAAACTGGACAAAAGACAAACGAAAATTGAATGATGTTTCCTAGATACATGCCTTACACAACTTCATGAATTTCACATTGCACTTACCAGCATTTCGTACATGGTCTATAATTTTATCTTTCCCCTTTACTATTGAACACACAGTTGAACGGCTTAAGTTCAATGATTGTCTTGCAGCAGAAAATCCTCCCAGTTCAGCACGTCTAATAATTCCCAACTTATGCTCGACAGTATGACGTTTATGCGACCTACGCATATTTTCGTTGGTCTCAGTCACATCATATTTATGTTGTCTACTCATTCTTATTATACGACATTAATTAAAGTCAGTAAATAAACAAGTTATACCTTGCTCTAAGTTAACACTGCCCACAGTCGTGAGCCCACAGTCACTAGTGAGCGAGAATGCCAGATGAACAGTTGAATGCCGGGATGCACTATGCACCATTACAGGAAATTCAAAAATATTGTTCGACAAATGTCTGAAAGTCCGAATTTTGTGTCCGAAAGTCAAGTAAAAGGTATTAATTTGGAGCGTACGAAAGTGCGAATTGTACATAAGTCGAGTGCACAAAGGTCGAGGACCGCCTGTAAATAACGGTGTTGGCATTCTTTTTCTCACCACCTTTAAAATTGGCCCGCAAATAAATCAGGCTTAAACAATGATGGCAATTATTAATTTTATTTTAATTGTGCTTATGCAACAATCATGCTGGAAGGCAACCATAAAATTAATGTTGTCAATGATTCATATTTCTTCTTGCATCACAATTTTCCTTCATATTAATCAGGTTTAAATATCAAATAGCATTGGTCGTATTTTTTAATGTATTCTTAGCTCTAATGCATTGCAAAGTATTCAGTATTAAAATTTTGTGATGGGTTGCATACATTCCGTATAGTGTTGTGCTTTAGCAACTTTGTCAAAAAAGAAAATTAATTGGATCATAAACAAAGTTAGCAAATTCTGTAAGCTATTTTTGAATACATGTGCAATGTTGTTCATATTTTTTCGATGGGTACCTCAGTTGTTCTTAAAAGTGGAAATATATACATCACAGGGTTGCGTTACGTGATGCATAAAACCATGACAGCATTGCTTTGCATTACATACCATAAATAAAAGATTAATAGATTATAAATGGTTCTCATAAATACTTAAAATATGATATTTCATTTACTGATATGGGTAGTAACAAATTCCACCTTTTGGAAAACCAAGAACAGTGTACAAAATCTTATGTTTGGGACTGAAAAAGTGATTTCACTCCTTCAAAATTTCACTATAACGAATTTTTAAACCATAAAAGCTGAAATTGACACCTTTCTTGTTTCACTACGTTAAAATTTTGCAATATTGTTTCACTACAAAGAGATTATTCATTTTAAGGAAAAATTGAAAATTTTAGTGGTCAGCCTTGTGAATGTGTTTTGTGAGGTGTGTAGTCAATAATGACAGAAGCAAAACACTTGCTGTTTCCCACTAATAAAATATGTGATATGACTAGTTTTGATGTTACCTAACATCATACATACCTAACCTAACGTCATATTAAATATTTTATTACTGGAAATCTGCAAGTTTTTCACTTATGTCATTATGGAACAGTTCCCCTGCATAATGCCTGAATCTTCATTTTTATATGTTTAGTCAACGTTTATGCTTAGGTGTTTATGTACAAACATCCTGAATATGATGACGAATCATTATTGATGACCTTTCCATCAAATTTATCTCTGTAATCACATGAAATAGAAGATTTCTTTTCCTGAATTCTAATCAATGGAAGTATAATTTTTTTTTCTGTAGGTATAGGTAGTGGAAGTACATATCTGAATAATGGAATGTTTTTTTGCAATTTTTGTGAATTTAATTTTTTACATCACTGTGCCGACATGACTGCTATTTTACCATTAAAAAAATGCCAGCTTTAGCACTGTTTGGCTTTGTTTCAACCTAACGGGTTTCCAGCCAATGGAATTGCACTTTCCATCTGATGAAGGGAGTCTCTTATCTTGGCTGATCATAGATTGGCTGATGAGTATATAATGCCATTAACAACATTCATCATTCAACACCTCTGTCAGTCCTTCCTTCAAGGAGGATGGAGGTGGGAGAAGTTTGCATTGTTTTTTACTATGTTTACAGTTTAATGGAAGGAAGTGGGATTGTTAATTCCAAAAAATAGCACTCTATTTAAGTTATTCATCATACAATCCCAGAAATAAATGAATGATGAGAATGCACCTTTAGCTCTGTGCTGTGATGCAGTCTGTGATGAAAGTAGAGAGGTGGCCACAGAGGAGAGCATAGTTTGTGAATCGAGTTTTAAAACATGCTTTCGGAGCTTCGTCAATATTCGCCTCATAACAGAAAATTTCCCAAGTTAAGTGTGTGAAACAAAAAAAAATTTTCCCAACCTAATGTTTAATCAGTTCCATAGTTTGTGAATCAAGTTTTAAAACATGCTTTCGGGGCTTCGTCAATATTCGCCTCATAACATAACATCAGCAGATGATGTCGGTCCAATGTAGGCTGCCCATATCGGGCCAACATCGGTAAAACGATGGCAATGAGGGGCCGATGTGCCAAACTGAAGCCGATATTGGGCCAATATTCAGCCGACATTCATGGCTACTTGGGTGGGTATCTCTGACAGTAGTGCAAAATCAAATTCGTGAAAACGTAACTTTACCCTCGGACCATAAGAAGCAGGCTTGAGTTTAGAATGCACTTTAGAGAAAATAAAAGTTCATCTTATGGGCCGGGGATTATAAAAGTAATACCAAAGATGCATTTTTTAGTCTGATTATATTATAAAGTGCTATTTTTTTTCCAATTCATAGGTTGCCTCTTTTGGATTCTCCTATTTTTCTGGCTGTTTGTCAATTTTGAATAAAATTTTTTTTTTTTTTCAATATAATGGGAGTAAATAAATTGCATGAAATTATAAATGTGCAATGTTTGTTTTTCGCATTACTTTCCTCCTTAGTGATGAAATCACTGAGGTGGAAAGTAATGCGTCCTCACTCATAGCATTGTTTGTGATGAGCTACCTCAACTTTTTCAGTCATTCTGCCTACTAAAGGGAAATTTATCTAAACACCGTGAATATTGTACATAGTTCGGGAACACATAGGGTAACACATTTCATATTAATGATCTTCAACTACATTTTGGTTGCAATTACAAGTGTGGTTACAACTATTTTTGTTTATTGTTATGATTTCAGGAGGTGACTTTCTTCACTGATCATTATTTCCGACTCTTGTCTCACTCCCTGACTTTCATCATCAAAGCGAAATGAGAAATGGATGATAGTTTTACCTTTTCTCTATTTTCCTTGGTGATTAACTCATTTTCACTTCTCTAGATTGCCCTCCATCAGTTTAAGTGATCTGTGACAGTTTGTATAGCATTCATAAGTCCAGAGCCATTTATTAATGCTAATGAGTAGCGTCTTGATGGTGTTTCATTTTCTCTTTGTTAAAGTGATTCCAAGTATACTTCATTTGATATCATTTAGAAGATTCATTTCTGTATGGAAATTTTTTCAAATCAATTCAATGAAATCTCTTGAAAAGTAATTTAAATAACTTTTTATAAGAGTCATTGCAGAGAGTGGACAGGCTTGATTCATCATGCATGTATTAAACTCTCTGATGACTGAAATTTTAACCTCTCTTTGTCATGCAGTCTCAGTTGTGGCACAGAAGACATGATCAGGTGTGTCAAAGAAAATGTTAATATTCTTTCAAGAATGCTGTAATTATTAGGGATATGCGAGTACTCAAAAATTCGATTTGAGTAGTTGATTCTCGACTCGAGTACTTCGAGTATTTTTACGAAAGTCGAGTCAACGGAGCTGCCAAGGCCAATAGGTTCAGAAATCTGCCGACAGGTAGCTCTATCATAGTAAACTTGCCCAAAATCAATTAATTAACGGAAATGTTCCTCGGCTATGAGAAGTGATACGTAAATGAGCTTTGATATAAGTTCTAGCTGCATCCTTTATCTTTCAATACGGATACTTCTTAAGTACGTAAGTTAAATACAAGTACTGTAGTGTAGTGCAAAGAGGATGTCCAGCGTTTTTTCCTTAGGCCTTAGCGCCGAGTGCTATCAGCAGTCCAGCGAACGGCTACGCGTCCTATAGTAGGCCTCTGCCTCTCGCTCTCCTCTCCACCACCCCGGGTCTCTCTCTCCCCCCACCCTCGCCTCGGCGCTCATTGGAGGGTCGGAGTGAAGCAATATTTTTTTCTCGAGTCAGCATCACATTTCATCAAAAGTATTACATTTCACTCATCGTTTTCCCATGCCCTAACTTCTCAAGTGGCTTCTACTAGTTTGGGGATGTGAGGGGCATTGCCTGCTGGGAGTCCCTTATCAGTTATGACCGCAAACCAAAAGTATCAGATTTCACTCCACGCTTTCCCACACTCTAACTTCTCAGGTGGCTTCCACTAGTTGGGCATCCATTCAGGAGCCTCAGCAGCCAACTTCCTTGGTTCCAACTAGTTCCAACATTGGCCACAACACAGGATGACCATTATTTAGGACGATTTGAATGGTATCCACACCCCTCAAGGTGTGAAGCATGTTGCACTTCTTCATTGGCGGTTTGCTGCGATGGTAGCGTCAAGGCCAACCTGGGCCTCCGATTCAGCTGACTTCTTCGTCTTTCCTCTTTCCCCCCACCCCTTCCGACACCAGATACTTTTTTGGGTTCACTTCGGCAGGAGGGTGGTAAATCATTCCGTGATGAACACAGGCTGACAGTGTCATCCCCCTCTCGGCTCGTATTTTGGCTTGGATGATTCTTTGACACCACCCGAGATCATCCGGGGGCCACATCCTGCTGCTCAGAGGCTCGCTGACTCAAAAAGCTTTGGCAGCTAATTCCCCCACATGCCCCTCCCACACCTCCTTAGGCAGCCCTCTCACTTAGGAGGAGAAAACATCACCACTAATTTTTGGGCAAGTAGAAATTTATGAGCGCAGAACACATTCTGCGAGAACGATATGGGATTCATGTGAGAAGATAGCTTATTCGCCTTACGTAAACAATGAATTTTGCTGTTATCAATTTGCAATGTCCATTGTTTGCTTGCATCATAATGTTTACGGATGATTTGGAAGTACAGAAAAAGCCAAAAGCCAACACTGGGTTGATAAGGCCAGTGCTCGAACGAATTGAGGGAAGCCGTTATTTCAGGGGATTCAAATTTTAACCTTACCCCAGTGGTAGCGGTGTGGTAGATTTCGCACTTCCTCGTGATTTTTCCACGATCTGAAATTTTGTAGCGTAGCGCCCTAGAGAGCTTTGAAACGCGTTGCCACATCAATAGACAATAGGACAAGTAACGTACCTAGAGCATCGTAGCATGCGAAGAGAGAATCGGAAATCTGATCTCAAATTAGGTTCATTTTCTTTTCAAGGTGATAAATTGCCGCAAAGTAATTTCTATTTGAATAACTTTGTCACTCGTAGCAGAAGGTGCCTGTAAATTATGCAACCTTGATGACATAAAAGAAAAATTGTACTCATTATGGCGGTACGAGAGAAATAACCACTCGCTACAACAGTCTAACTTCGTATGTTTTTCCATGAGACCAGCCATTGGTAAAAAATTTATCTACAGCCAGATTCTCACTATATACCACACTCATAATGACAGACTTCTACTGTATTAGATAATGATAGTCTGCTTGTTGTCTTTAATTGCTACGTCTACTCCAGGCTCTTCTTAGGAATTTTGGATACACAAGTTTTCAACCCAATGCAGTCATTAAATAAAACTGTCGACAATTTACCAGAGATTAGTTCATTTCAATTGTCCTATTGGAACTGTTCAAGACGTATTAATTTTAATTCATCTCCTAATTCTGTCATGATTACAATTAATATTCCTTATCACCTTTTCCCTTCTAAATCAGGCCATATGTTCAGAAGAGAAAATGCACTCGGGGATTGGGAAAACGAGAATATGTTGGTGCATTCATTCTTATATTGCATTGTTGGGAAATTGCCATAGTTCATGCAACTCGACTCGATACTCGCGAGTAACTACAACTCGACTCGATACTTGACTCGAGATAAAAAAGTACTACTCGCGCATCCCTAGTAATTATCAATAACCCTTTGTTGCAAACGAGATGTAGGTACCTCCTTTGCCCCTTAACTTTGTGATTCCTGTAGTTGTCACCATTTTTAATTGATGCAGTTCTGTGCCTATGAATGCTCGTAATCCATAGTGTATTTTGAGTTAATTGTATTTGAACATTCAATATCCTGAATGAAAGTACATATGTAGTGATTAGTTATTATTGACCTCATTGATAATTTACATTTATTGCCATATTTACCTTTGCCATAGTACCATAGTACCTTTGCCATACTTACCTTTGCCATAGTACCACAGGCATGTCTTTCCAAATAGCTAGCATAAAGGAATTGGGTGCATGTCGTACATGAGAATGCATGTGCAAGACCATGCCCTTTCGCCTGGATGCTCGTGCCGGTTGCTGGCCTCTAAAATGGGCACTTGACATACATCATGATGTGCAGAAAAAAGCAGAGAGGTTCTCCATTACATGTATTCACGTTGGTGTCTTATATCAACCTCTCGTGCTTCTTAAGCTATCGGAATGCCAGGGAAACTGTTGAAATGAGCAATTTCTCGTACTCTCCACAGTTTAAATGTGATGTAATTGGTGTTCTTTTGTTTATTTCTGTTGTGTTTTACTTCTCTTATCTATTGTTGGTTGTTGATATCTGTCTTCCTAAAAGTAAAGATGTGTTTCTTAATGAAAGGTTATCTAATTAGTCCTATGAGTATCTGCTCCCATCCTCATAACCCCGAAATAAACAACAGAAACTTTTTTTTTTTGCAAAAATTACTGTGCACATCTTACAAGAGGGTTTGTGGTACATACATATGTAAATATGTATTGTATTATGAATTCTTTTTGAGACCTCAGGGGTACATTGTTAATTCAATTGATTAATATTGTATTTCAATGAAAGAAATGTTGCTTACCATAAACTTATTTTAGTTGTTGAATTTCTTTTATTTCATGGTTAATATTCAAAATTTCATGTTTGAGTTGTATCTGAAACAAATGTGATTGCTTTAATTCTTGGATGCCTTCTTTTTTTTGATCATGAATCTATTTTATTTCATTCTGTTTTCATTAGATTCTTAAAGAAATCATTGCCATTGTTGGATATTACCTTTAACCACCATTCTGAGATTTGCCTTGAAAAGGCAAATAGGCATGTACCCTTTGCAAACCCTTAAATCAATGATTTTTTGTGTAGAGTTGTAGTGTGTAGATAAAATGAGATCTATGTGGGATACATAATTACAACGACATGGTATCTTGAATTCTTTTCAGTCTGCTGGGCATGAAGTGGTGTCTTACCTGCAACATCTCTGCTCAAATGACGTGAACATCCCGGTTGGGGGAATCGCTCACACTGGGATGCAGAATGACCGTGGGGGTTATGAAAATGATTGTATGCTTGTTCGCCAGGCTGAAAATTGGTATGTAACTTCCTATTTATTCTCAATGCATCAGCTACGGAGGAAACCAATTCAAGAGGCATCGATATACATTAGGAAATGGGATAAGTTGGGCGAGGAAGGGATGGCAAACGGAGGACTAGGGCAGGAGAAGACCTATGTTCGGCAGAGGGATCTAAACATCTGGATAGTACTTCACCGAGGCAACATTTTATTCTTCCTTGGGGTAAAACTAAATAGTGAAAGGGATGGTACAAAGCCATAAAGATGGCCGCCGAGGGACTTTTTTCCACCCTCTGCAGCTACCTTTTCACCCATGTTAGGGATATGTGGGATGTTCCTTCTGCAATAAGTCTACTGTGTTGTGGTCCCTTGCTTTGGTTTCCTTTCTGTATTCCTGATAATGCATAGTCAATAGCATGGGCGTCCAACTGGAATTCAAAATTATTTCCACTTGCTTAACAGCGCCACCTATAAGTGGGGCACGACCCGAAACTTTATTAAGGAATACTTACAAACAATAATGTTTATAGTTTCTTGACTGAATTATTTCTATCCATTTCGTGAACATTAGGGTATTAAAATTTTGTTTTAAAATTATTATTTCAAACCATCTATGCCCGCCATGGCCCATCTGCCTTGCCACCTCCAACCTCGCCAAATCATATGTTGCGCGCGGGCTTGGAATGCAATTGGCTGACTTGCAATATGTACTACCCTTTACTGCTCCCAGATGTGCATTTCAGTTCGACCGATGGTTAATTATAACCATCGCAGGAATAGTACTACCGACCAATCGTCTCCTAACCTAAGTCAGACATAAAGAAAAACTACAAATAACCCTGTGACAGCATTTCTGTTTCAAGAGATCGGTGGACTAGTGGCAACGTGGACGATTCATGATCGCAAGGTCAGATTCCCTGCCGTGGAAGTTATTTTTTTATATATTAAATGAAAGGAAAACTTTGTTTTATTCCACCAATTTATTTGTCGGTACTACTAGTTTCGACGCAGCGGCGTCATCTTCAGGTACCTGAAGATGACGCCGCTGCGTCGAAACTAGTAGTACCGACAAATAAATTGGTGGAATAAAACAAAGTTTTCCTTTCATTTAATATATAATGAACTTCCACAAAGTTGAGCCTGAGACGATGGAGATGATTATTTTTTTATATTTTTTAAATAGTTTTTTCTTTTATATCATTCGAAATTGTGTTTCCATCGACGTTAATGCCATTTAAAATATTTTCACGACACTCCCATTATAAATATTTTCACATTTTAGTAAACTACTCTCATCAAAAGTTCTTTACTCAGTATTTGTCAGTACTCGATTCAACAATAGTTTTCAGTGTTCCTATGTAGTCTGATTCTGATTTTTAAGGAAAAATTAAAATTTTACAGTGATAACTTGCTTTGTATTGTGGTATTCACCACATTTACCATTCGTAGTACCATAGAGTAACATAGAGGTCTCGCCCCAGCGTATGCGTTTTTGAAGAAGTTCCGGAACTGACCCCGGAGCGTCTCTGTTGTCAACTAGTTCCATGGTCAAGCGGCCAATTTGAATTCGTTCCGAGCCGCAGCCTGCTCCGACTCGACTCGTGAAAGTCGGGCCGTCAGGCGTTCTCGTGAGTGCGCGCAAGCTTTCGAGTGAGAGGGGAAATTTGAGGAATGGGTGCGGTAGGGGAGGGGCGAGGTAGGGGAGGGAGAGCCATGTGCTCTTCGCTTCTTGTGAGGCCAAATGATTCCAGCAGATTAGGCGGGAGCTGCCATAAAATAACTTGCTCTACAAAAAAGCAAAGCAAACTTATAGGAGGTGAAATTTCATTGTGTAAGCATCAGCAAGAGACGGCACACATCTGTTTGTTTTGTACTCAACATCATCTTTCAATTACTACTGCCGTAAGCAACTATGATAACACAGTTGACAATCGGAGCCACATTTCCGACTCAACACATCAGCTGACCCAACACACCAACTGTGAGAGAGAGCATGGTAGCAAAAACGTAGTATCTTTTCTTCTGCCTTTCATTGCTAAAAATCAACGACTTGTTCGCACTGGAACAGTCAGCAACAAATTATCTCTTTAAAACCAACAGAGCAGAGAAGATATTTATCAGCCTTGCGTCTTTTGTTATTATCATTTATCGATCGCGGAGCAAACGAGAATGCGACGTGCTTTGCAGTGAATAAATGTTTCATAGCAGTTAAAAAAAATAATTACATGCCAAAAATAATATCTCCGAAATAAATACAAAGAACAGAATATTAGAAGAATGTCAATTGGATTTAGGCTACCAAACAATATTGTTTCTAAAGTGTCACACCAGAAGCAGTTTCGTAAGAACCAAATGTGGCGCTCGGAAAATTCAATCCGACATATGGTTATTTTAACTATCAAAGCTGTTGACAACTTCAATTAACTATCACTTATAGTACCACGTAGTAAATAAGAGAGCATTCTTGTGTTATGCACAATTTATAATGTCTACAGAACGAGAAAAACATTGTTTAAAAAGATCTCCTCATAGACGTCGAGATATCATCGTTGGCACTTTTGGCTCATTCTGCAAACGACGATATTTCGTCGCGTGGCACTCAAAGGGTTAATTAACAAGCCGGGTGACATCCCCGACATTCAGCTCACCGACACCGCCTGAGACGGATCGCAGGCACTAGTGCACCCGTCGTATTGTCTACTTCAGTTACTCTCGCGTACCCGCTTTGCATTTCGTTTGATATTGGCCGTGTGAGTACCTACTTATATTGCGGCGGAAAAACATTATCACATTATCTTCGACCACTCCAAGAGAGGGAGCTCCGTGTGATTATTTGCTCCAGAGAATGAAACTGTGCTTCGCTCAGGAATCGCCGCGAAAGACGTCTGCATCAAACGACCCGAGTTGTGGTAAGTTTTTTTTTCACTTTCTTTTACTATATGTCAATCCGTATTTACATGTCCTGTCCTTTTACGTCGTAATCAATGCTGTGTACGTTGCTGAATTATCTAGTGTCATGGCATGTGTCACTTTGTTATGCCTGTGTATTTCTTTATTCCCCTCGAAATAAACGTGATTTTCGGATGTACAATTCACTTCCTTTTTCACTAGCTTGAAAATATAAGACAGCCTCGGTTTTGTCTCTAAATTTTTTGTCAAGTTTAGCAATAAACGTAAAAAACAGATAAAATGACTTTTTCGAAGCAAATAAGACGATTATTGTATGCAAATTCCGCAAATAAATAGATAGCACTTTTGGTATCGTTTCTCTTACTTTTACATTTTAAATCAATCTCTATATAATTTTAAGTTTTATACCTTGCGTAAAAGAGTACACTTATGCAGATCCATGACCCGTACTTTGAAAAGTGTCGCAATAAATAGCAACGCTGGAAAGTATTTTCGGGCTGCAGGACTAGGCAAACGCTCGCTTTCGTTTACCGGAACATGTTATTTTCTAACTGAGCCCATCGCGTGATTGATATTGAGATGGCTGACGGATAATTTTGTTCTGGGATTGGAGAGAAAATGGTGGGAAAGTACCTTGACTTAGCAGGCTCCAGAAAGACCCGCGACAGATGTCTCCCCTTAAAAGTATCCTCGGATTTGAAAATCGGAAAGCATTCCGCAAATGACGAAACCTCTCTCTCTGTGTCTCTTTTTTGTCGAACCGTGGAATCCCAAATTTGGCTTCAACTTTTTCTATGAAGGGTCATTTAAAAAACAAGGAAATAGGCAGAAATTTAAAAATACAGAGTTTACCATTGTATATACATGTGCAAAATAAGGCATTTTACTTTTTTGTCGCAACGTATCCGATTAAAATATAGTTTACGCCGGAAAACCTCGAACCGAAGCCACCAAGAAGTAGGTAACCGCAGAAGACTCCAATACCCACACGACCTAGGCAGCATTTGAGGATGGAGTATAATGTTAAGTATTGGGACGGAACGAAATATAATAATAGCAATTTTCTCACGAAACCGGGCCTAGTAATGTAAAAGCTGAAGCACTCTCGAGGTAATTGCTCCCTAATTCCAGAAAAAATTGTTTTGTTATCGTCGTTTACATCATGAGATTCACCCTTTGACGTGTTGTTGCAAAATCCGCGACTCGCGTTGCTTGCGAGTGCTTGTTGCAGTATTTCTAGTTTTGATCACTTTTACGCGACATATATTCCACTCCTATTATTCAAGTTCCTAGCTTGGAATATGCAGGTAAAAAATGAATACTAGAGAATGGAAAGCGAGAGAGGGAATAATTCAGGTAAGGTTGGGTGGGGGTTGGAAACTATGAACGTATGAATCGCCGGAGAATCCCCTGGTAAGGAGTGGGGGCCTGTTATGGGGAGAAAGGGATATCGCATGTAAAATATACGGAATTTGAATAAATTAAAAAACGGATAAACTGTCAACGTTCATTCAATTGATTATTTAATGTTGACAGCACGTTAAATTTTAAATATTTATTGCACTACTACGATAAAAATGTTTGAATTTAGGTTTTACAAATTACAGCTTTTTTCTATTGATTAACGATAAACAAAAACGTGAAATGCCTTAAAAATACATGGCTAAAGTCCAATAAAACCACCTAGAAGTTGACAACTAAATGATATATGAACGTACCTATATAAAATTATTAATATTTCTTGCACAAATCCGACGGAAAACAGGGCAGATAGCGATAGATGGAGGATGCTTAAAGTTACGTGGTTACATGCGGTAATGCGCCTTGGTATTTTAGAGCTCGTAATATGTATAATATCTATCGTAGTATAGGGATTAAAAAGCATTGTCCTCAGTGTGTCTATACACAAACACGAGCATTATTTTTACATTTACTTTTAAATTTTAGAACTTAACGTTTTGGTGCGCCCGGCCAGTCGTTATTGCCTACCCGTAATGAGGGGTCGGGTCCTACCTAAATGATGGTTAACGACTTCAAGAGACTTCGAGAGGAGGTACAATATTCTGCGGCCCCCGAAAACGGATTAAAGCCACCGGACACCCGTATTCACACTATGCTGAAAATACGTATCTCATATTCATAACGAGAAGTTCAATTTTTCTTATTTCTCATTAGTGAATGAGCCATCTGACCCTGGAAATATCACAACCGATCCATTTATAGTCTACATATTAATAATAAAATCAATTATCTCTCCTGTATGGTTATGGTTGTTATCAATAATTCTTTTCTTATCTTTTATCAGGCGTATAAGTGCGGAGGATTGGAGCTCCTGCTTATATTGCTCCAATTATATTTACGAAGAAGATAACAACTGACCTGAGAGCTATTATAGCTCTGAACATACCACCTACAATGGCTGGAAATAAATGTGTCTACCTTGGGTGCAATGCCAATCGGCGAGGATCGCCTGGAGTTAGATTTTTTCGCATTCCTGCTTCGGGTGGTGAAATCTCCCAAAAATGGGTTGAAAACAGTGGTACGTAAATTTGGTATTGTAACAGTAAATAAATTTTACTTTATTAGCCTACAATTAGAGGAAGTTGCCTATATTCATGCTGAATAAAAGACACTCGGCAATCTTTCATAAATGTATTTGATGACAATGCGTTTGATCATACGGAGACATAATCATGTGCGAAGTTCTTTGGTTAGGGCTTTGAATATTCAGCCGTAAAGCGAAGTGCTAGGGACGGGGGGAGGAGGAGTGAAGTGAGAGGAAATGGGGCGAAGAAGTAATCATTTTTTGCACCGGGCCAAAGAGGGAAAAACATAGGAAGTCTGTGACGGAAAAGATAATGGGTAGGAAATACAAAAGGGAAGGAGGGAGCGCGATGCTTTATACTGGCTATCACACTTCACCGGACACTGGTGGAGAAACGGCGGGGGAGATGGATTCAATGGGAATGTGGAGATGGTTAGTGAATGTTTTGGGTGGTGACGGTGGGGTGTGATAACCATTGGGAAGAGTGGCTGAACAAAAAATTATCACACAGCTTCACATTTTTAAGTTTGCCAAGCTTAACAATGCCAATGCTTTCTAAGGAATTTATTTTTAATCAAATATCGACAGGATTCAATAGTTTTGGGATAATAACACTGTCGTGACAACTCTCCAAAATATGCTTCGTGAAATTTGAAGACTTGTGTGTTCCAATCTGATGCATCTTTCGTGCTCCTTTGCCCTATTTTTAAGGGCTCTGACACTCAGCTCTACACGGATGTATAATGTGAAGTATTCTAGCATCTTGCACAACAGATTGTACAAGCCCGATTGTTCGAGTACTTCATCCTTGTCTTTTACGTCACTGACTAACTTTAAAATATTCCGCTGTGTATAGTGGGAAATCTCCAGATGAGGGGGTAGCAAGTTGTCGAGATTATATGTAACGCCGTTCATGAAAGGCAGCATACACAATTTCTGGGAATCTAAAGGAGGGGTGCAAGGGACGAATAAGTTTCCGTTTTCATTTCTTTTGTAGTATTCTATCCACCATTTTCATTCCATATCCATTTCTAGCAGAAACTGCTTCGATTGTTGCCCACTCAGATTTGAAATTCATCTCGTAGAGGGGCATACTATCTGGTGAATGAACCAAAGAATGGAGTGTAGCGTGTTCGTGTGAGTGGTGGAGGGCAGAGTCAGATGGGATAGTATGTCCAGCAGAAGATGGTTCACAATATTTACACCGTGCTTTGACCAAATTTTCGATCACAAGAAAACAAATAAATAGATTTATTTATCAAAGAAAACAATTTTGGCGTAAAGGGGGTCTGATTATGCTTTAAAATCTTTCGCCTATTTCGTTGAATTTTTTATTGAGTACCTGGGTTGACATTGTGTGAGCGCCCTTAACACGGCGTTTATTTTCTTGGCCAGGCGATGAGAGGAGGTTGAAGCTGATGACACCACTTGTCGCATAGGAATGTCTATTTTTATGTAACTTGGGAAGGCCGCAAAGGGCAGGGCAAGTTGGATTCAACGCGTGTTGCCAGTAAATACATTTGTGGAAGATTACCAAGTGTTTTTATTCATCATGACTAATAGCATAGAGTAACAGTATACTCTGTTAGTAGTAGAGTATAATCTGTGATAATAGTAAATAGATACATGTCTGCTAACTGGCGGGAACATTCCTAAAATTAAGTTGACGAAATTCTTCGAATGAAAAGGCTCTAAAAGTCAGTATCATTCTGAAAACGACAGAAATTCACTTCACAGTTTTCTCTATTCCTTCCATTTTCTGCCTCGAGTGATGCAATTACAAATCAATGCCTCTGCTCCTTTGTTTTTCATCATTAACGTACTCGATATTTTTCTTTGTGAATAGGTAACATCTCTTTAATTGGTCTATCACCTAAGACTTTAAACAAGAAGTTGATATGTGAAAAGCATTTCAAAGCAACAGATGTTAACCCAAGCGGTCGGCTGGTGCAGGGAGCACTTCCGCATCATCACCAGTCAACCTCGGAAGTGCAGCAGATATCAGAAAGAACTTCATCCCCTCGTAGTAATGCTACTCCCGAAAGAAGTTTGACTCAACGGATAACACATAGGTATTCTAAACATGCCGCAACGCTATCTCCTGCAGGTGAATTGACATCTCATATTACTGATCATGGGCATGATGAGATATCTTATCTTACGCCACCTACCGGACGTCATACCTCACCCAGGACAACTCCTATTAAGACTGCTCGCAGAGCGTTGTGGAGGGTTGAGGCGATTTCCCCGCTTCTCGCCGATCTACATGAATCTCCAATCGCAAAAGAAGTAGTCCGAAATGAGACGCCAAAGAAAAAGAAGCTAAAAACTCAGGTACAGAAATACAGGAAAACCATAGCGAAACTACGTACTTCTCTTTCACGGTTGCGAAATCGGGAAAGGCTGACGGGAAAAACAAGGTTGGTGAGCTCGAGTTTGTTGGAGAAAAACTTTAAATCCCGGGAAGCCTTCCTTTTAACACAAATGCAGTTGAGCCACAAAACTGGAAGCCCATGGAGTAAGGAGGAGCAGAATTTCGCACTATCTCTATTCTTCAAATCTCCAACTGCATACCGATTTCTCCTCGAGAAGCTGACCCTTCCTGCTGTGTCAACTTTAAGGAAGTGGATTACTAGTTCATCAAAGTACATGACGGGGTTTGACGACTTTTTTTTTCAGCAATTGAAACTAAAAGTGTCCGTCATGGCGCGTAGAAGTAAGGATTGCGTCATTCTCTTTGATGAGATATCCCTGCTTGAAAATTTAGAATACTCTAGTTCGATGGACATGATTGAAGGTTATGAAGATTTGGGACATCTAGGAAGGACCAGCAAAGTTGGCAAGTATTCTTCGGTGTTCCTGATCAGAGGTATTAACCACAACTGGAAATTACCTGTAGGGTACTTCATTTCTGAACGCGGGCTCAACAGTTTCCAAATACGGGCACTCTTATTGCCTCTAATTGAAAAGTTAATGGTTGCTGGCTTGCAGCCCAAGTGTTTCGTTTGCGATCAAGCGAGCTCAAATAGAAAAGCAATAAAAGAGCTTGGGGTATCAATCGATAAGCCGTTCTTTGAAGTACACGGGGTAAAAATTTACTGTATTTTTGACGCTCCTCATCTAATTAAATCTTTAAGGAACAATTTCCTTAATAGTGACTTCATTCTGGATGGAAAAATTCTTTCTTTTGAAAATATTCGAAAGATTTATCGGTGTGACTCGTCCAGCTCCACGACAAGAGCGCTATGGAAACTGACTCCGGCTCATTTATGGCCAAATTCCTTTCAAAAAATGTCAGTAAAACTAGCAACTCAAGTATTTAGTCATTCAGTTGCAGCTGCCATCCGTACGAGCTACTCAACCGGAGAGCTAAAAATCCCATCCGCCCTCCCAACAGCCGACTTCATAGAATTAATAAATAATCTCTTTGATGCCCTGAACAGCAAATATAACATCTTGAAAAGTCATGTCCACCTGGATGGAAAAAATTTACAGTCAGTCGAGGTTCTCGAAGAAGGGCTACGCGTAATGAATAATATACGTAAGAAAGATGGTAGCCGTCCCCCATGTTTCGATGGTTTCCTTCTTTCACTCAATTCAATCAGAACGTTGTGTCATGAGATGAGCGACGATGGAATATTTACTGCTCGATTGAATCAGGACCCTATTGAAAACTTTTTTTCAGTAATAAGGCAAAAGGGAGGATTTAATCGAAATCCCTCTGTGAAGGGATTTAGGACAAGTTTTCGGCAGGTGGCTCTTCAAAGTTTATTGAAGCCTCCTAAATCATCTAGTTATGATTTAGATGATGATCAGGTCCTACAGCTACCGACTGGAGATGATAAAGGCTTCAGTAGCAATACAAATTTCCCTGATGTAATAGAGGAGCATGAGGGAGAAACGACATATACGACAGAGTCCTCTAAGGAACTTGAGCAAGCCCCTCGTGTTGTGAGAGCGAAGACAGTCACTCTCCAGCGATGCTCAGAGGTGTACTTTTCAGGATACTTAGTGAAGAGACTTAATGAAAAGTTTTCCTGCAATATGTGTCTAGAGAGATTCAGTGGTGTGAGGGACATAAAGAATAGATCTCAACTCCTCATATTATACAAGACCTTTCCAGACTTAAAGGAGATGTCTTCTGGCCTCCTTTATCCCACAGATGACTTTTTGAAAATAGTGTCGACATCACTTAAAATTTTTAAAAAGTATTTCCGTAAGATATCGCATCAAAGAAATGTGAAACAAAGACTAATAACTAAAGTGCAGAAAAAATTTAAAGCAGAAGAGACCCAGAGTGAAGGGAGCACTCCTGGGGACTGTGAGTCGCATATTTTGTACGTTTTAGATTTACTTATTCTTTGTTTGATTAAAAAGAACTGCAAATGGATCCTTCAGAGGAAAAGGGTGAGTCAAGATAAGATAAGAATTTTGTCACACAAGTGATAAATAATAAGTAGACTTACATCTGATGTAAATTAGTATTTAAAAATAACCAAATAAAAGCTTTTTTGTCTTTGGAAACTTGTTAACAGTTGTTTTCATTCAATACGAGGATAATTACTTTCCAGTCTTCGATAGAGAACAGACAGAAGGGTTAATCTAATTGAAGGTAAGAAAAGTTCGTTCTTAATTATTATAGCGATGTATATCCCCATGCCATTGGCTAAAACAATCCTTAATTCTTGGTGGGTTATCTCCGCGGTTATACTTCTCGTGGCATCGAATCTGGTGCAGTGTGAGACATACGGGATGAAGATAAAATATTAGAAGAAAAAAGTGATGAGTTTCTGCAGAAGTAAGACGGCACATTCATTATGCCGGTTGGAAGGCGCAAAATACAGATAGTCAAGCAGTTTACGCACCTGGGAGGTATTTTAGGACAGAAGGGGTTTGGTGGAGGGAATATAAGATGTAGAATTTCCCTAAGGAAGTATTTTCAGGGATTTTATACTGTAATGAGCAACACTGGTGTTCGTCCCGGGTCAAAATTGCGGAAGATTGAAAATGCTTGCGTTCGCGTCTAAAAACGAGGATCGATTGTTACACTCATAGCCGCGTCGAGTCAAAATGTCACGAGCGAACGATCTCAATAAAAAGCGACAGAGTGTAGGAGACCAGACGGAAAAACAAAGTAACACGAAAATATTGTATTGAAAATTTTATCGCAATGCTTTTTTGCTCCGAACAACTTCCTTTTTTGGCAACTTTATCAATCTAGAAAATTTTACTCCAAATGGTTGGGTGATTTCTTCGTAATCGAGAGTTTGACGCGACACGACCACCAGTGAACAAAATAATTCCTGCATATTGACCCGACACAACGCGATTACGAGTTTCTGTGCCGATTTTTACCCATGACGAATACGTTTGGGGCACCTTCAAGCTAGTCCTTTGGTCAACGTATACTCAAAACATCTTTTTGGATATAATAAGACGAAAATTGGCATTTTTAATACGTAAATGGCAATCTAATTGCAAATAAATATTGCCTATAAATTGGCCATTATGTCCACTGCAGAGGCCATAGCGAAAGAATCATTGCATCAAAGCCTGAGATCCAAAAAAAATACGCTTGCGTGGAGTGAGTGAAACAAGAGCATAATTATTTTTCACAAAGAAATAAAGTGATTACCGAATAATATGTGATACGGTTTAATTCGGATCAAGATATTGAGGCGTCATACCCAGACGAGACGCCGAAGAGATAGACCGGATTTACCTGAAAGAAATAAGGTTGATGACACCTTGAGTAAATACATTTTAAATGGTGAAATAATAAAACAGCTTTTCATCTCACCACAAGATGTTGTGCGAGACAACGAGACGCACACCTTTTACCAGTCCTGAATTTTTTCGCAGTAAACCACAGCTCTACTTGCCATTTATCGCTATTTGCTCATTGTCAGGGTTTAAGGAGTGGGTATCAAGGGAACTATTCGATACTTTCTCGTATAAGCTATTCCTTTGCTTCCGATGTGCTCAGATATAAACAACAGAATTAAACAAAGAATCAGTTTCAACTGAAAAAATTATTTTGCAGCGAGAAATACCGTGCATGAATCCATAAGTTATGCTTCAGTTGGTGACCATGCTTTCAGCCTCTGCACTTAATTTTTCTTGACTTCACGTCATGATTCGGACGAGATGGATTTTGAAAATTCAAAGGTAGCTTATTCTCAGAGATACGGCAAACCAGGGCATTTGGTGAAAAGTAAATATTTAATTTGGTAATGATTTAATTCGAGGTTAAATTGGCGAAAGACAAAACAAAATAGTTCCGGGATATATCGGGGGAATGTGACCCAAAGCAATGCATTGTAACTCATAACACTCCCGTCCACTAATTGTGGGATAAAAATAAGGCCAGTCGAACTGTTCACCCTGTAAATTTTTCGCTGACTCTAAGGAAACGGGTATGCAACCAATAGATGATTCATGAAAACCTCGGACTGTGTAGGCATGCATAGTTGATAATCATCCCTTTTGAAAAGAGCAGGCCACCTTTATTTCTGTTTTTACGGCAGATGTTAATGTTGGACTTTTATTGACCTGATCCTATGGTGAATTATATCAAAATTACATTCCCACACTCTCAGGCAACCGTATTCGCTACCGTATGTAGCTATGTGCCGTAGATCATGAATAGATTTCATCGGCAGTGTGTCGAATCCCAAGGAAAGTTGTTATGATAAACCGTTCACATCGGAATCGGTCGGCGCAGGATCTTATTCTAACTCCGAGATGGCTTGGAATCCGAAGTGCTTTGCTAGGCGAAGAGTCAGGTAGGTTCAGAGACGGTTTTTAGGCGATTTACAGGATTCGGAAGTCGGAACACTCATCCGCAAGGCCTCCCCTACCTCGCCCATTCCACCAATTTCCCCTCTCGCGCACATGTTGCCGCGCACAGAAGGGGAGGGAAGGGTTAGGAGAGAGAAGTGCGCTCGTCCTTGAGAACACCACTGGAAATCTTTTGGGAGCATCATTGACATCTAGCGGAGAATAACAGAAAGAAAAAAGGCGTATCATATCTCCCATTACGGCGAGACCTCTGTATACTCTGTGGTAGTACCTAAGGAAATTTGTATCGAAAAATCCAATTGCGCGCCGCGACTGGGGTGCGCCTTAGCTGCCACCTAAATGTGAGGCATGAAACATTATTGACGTCACATGCTTTTGCAATGAAAAATAACATTGAGTTGGACACCCAAGGTCAATAGTATTAAATGTAGTAAGCTACCCCCAACCATATAATTTATGCCTGCAATCGCAAAATTATTTTTATTGCAAGTGGTAGATCTGTATCATGAGGAGACAGTATGATATTCATGTGGTAATGCTATTCTTTATTCTCCAGTTACTACATGGTGTCTCCAACCAACCAGCAGACTCGAATCCTCAGCTGGATGCGTCGTCACTTGCCTGCAGACAATTCAGTCGGGCTGTCTGATGTCACATCTATGCACACCGTACTCAATGTAGTTGGCCCAAAGGCTCGTGAGCTAATGTCAGAGATGTCCAATACGGACATGCACCTGATGCCATTTACGCACAAGGTGCGTGTGAGCCTCAACAAAGTGCACAAATTCATCCTGATTGATTGTAATGTGTTCATTTCATAATATCACAATTGTGGAAATCCAAATTTGGGGATATGATGATTACAGTTTTGAATATTTTTCACCTAATTACCTGTTACTTTTGCAATCTTCTAGTCTTAAATGATCCCAGAATGCTTCCTTCTCAATGGGGGTTTATCACGTTTTTTGCTCTTTACTTAATCATGCAGGAGACCATGACAAATGATCATTTGCTAATCATCTCTTAATTCCAAAAATTTGCCTGAGTCTAAAGTTGAATGGACGGGCAACCTTCCCATAATGGCCGTGGCGTCATTTCATCCATCGCTTCTTCCTGATCCTTCATAAAATTTGCCTTAAAAAGGCTCTTGTGAAGATTTCCACTTCTGCCAGAAATACAACAGTAAAGATTTAGAAAATACTTTGAAATAATATCCGTCTTCACCGGGAATCGAACCACAGGCCTTTGACCGATGGATGAAATTATGTCAGAAGTCTTTTTTCGTAAACAGAAAAAAATGCAACTTCCTACCATTAGTTATTTGGTTATTCGTCCTTACTGTTTTGAAGCAACTCTAAATCTATATGAAAACCTTGGCAAATTTGATTTCAACAGTAACATTGAAAAAAATTCGAACGATAATCCCCCATTCTTGAAGGGTTTCAAATTTTAGGTCAAAAAAATTGTTAAATTTTCTTATTGCACCATTGCTGGTAATATAAGATTCTTAGGTGATACTTATCTGTGGTAAACGTAATCATGACATTTTGGAATAAATATGTAATCTTATCCTTGATCTTTTACCTAATGTGTTGTTTTTTTTGCAGAAAGTGAATGTTGGATATGCTTCAGATGTAATGGTGATGGCGTTTACCAATACTGGTGAAGCTGGATACAGTCTTTACATTCCATCTGAGTATGCTCTCCATGTCTATGATCGTCTAATGAAGGTTTGTAATGAGAAGCTGTTTGAGTTTACAAGTTTTTCGAGATACTCAACCATGAAAGTTGAAAAAAATTCCTTATTTTGATGGGTCATTCAATTGAACTTACAATTTTTAACAGTGTACCCGTACAAACAATCACACAAGTATACATTAGACCTTAGAATTTTAAGCAAGAGAAATCAAGGTCATAATACTCCTCTAGTGAGTATAAGGGACTGGAGATAAGCCAATCACAGAGAACACTGCAGAACACCACATTGGAGACCGACTTTGCAGGAATTGGCAGCATGTTAAAGAATTTAATGGGTAAACCCTCAACTTTGAAAGTTCTGTCAAGCCTACAAAAGGGTAGATCCAAAGGGTTTTTCTTGCTTGTGTTATGACTGTGGACATCCGTCCTTGTAGAATACATGCTAATATTTTCTTTTACATGAACCAATGGATAAAATAAAAGCAAATTTTAACTGTCATAATTTTTAGATTTTTAAAAAGAGGTTTGCAATGTTCAAGCATGCATTAGATAAAATTCGGACAGATTTTTTTTGCATCGTAAGTATTAATTTTGCGTCAGATGCATGCCCCCACAGTCTTATACCATAGGTAAGATGTGAATGAAAGAATGCATAATACGTGTTAATTAAATAATCCTTACTCACATATAGTTTCAGCTTTCTAAGTAAAAATAAGACTCGTGCAAGTTTCTTTCTGACATGTAGAACATGAGCACTCCACGTTAGCTTGGAGTCTTAAGTGAAACCCCAGCAATTTAACTGAGACAGTTTCCTTTATAGCTGGATTTAGTGTGCAAAGAAGATACTGCGTTTTATCTGGATTTAGGAAGAGATTGTGGGCAGAACACCAATCATTTGCCTTATCGAGGATGACTGGATATCTGTTCGTGGCATCGGAGTGATTGGAGGAGCTATGTAAAAATGTATTGTCATCTGCATAGAGGACACTGTCAGTGATCATATTAGGACACAAGTCGTTAATCATGACCAGAAATAAGAGGGGTCCTAGCACAGAGCCTTGGGGTACACCATATTTAATATTTAAAGGTTTAGACTGATTACCATTCAAATAAACCGACTGCTTACGACCAGATAGGTAGGAGAGAATGAATTTTATTTCAACATCTTTAAAACCATAATATTTCAACTTAATTGCAAGAATGGAGTGATCAACACAATCAAAGGCTGATGAGAGGTCACATAATGTAAGTGCCAAACATCACCTATCTTCAAATGCCTTAATTATGTGCCAGTACCTGTTATGTACCAGTTAATTACAAATTTAATTAAATTATTTGAGAGGCCATACATATCTTTACAATTTTAACTTTTAAATTTTCTAACTATTTTAATTATATCTACCTGAGAGACTTCTTTCCATCTAAATATAGGATCGGTAGTGGGGGTATTGCATAGTAGGTCATTAGCAGTATTACCAGGTATTTTATGGACATTATTGAGATCAGCAATAATGTTATCCACGGAACTAATAAAGAAATTATTAAAAGTTTCTAAATCAATTGGAATTTCACATTTTTCTTTTTTTTATAATAGACCAAGCCGCCCTACATTTGTTGGGTGCACTATCAATGTAGTTAGCATTAGCACAGAATTTAGTAATTCTTGCCTCATTATGGTAATCCTTCTTTAGATACTTATAGACTTTTTTAAGTTGATAACTACCACACAGCTTGTATTGTTTATGTAAGTTTAGCAAATTCCTTCTCTTATTCACAAGATCTGCATTGAACCATTTTGCCTGTTGATGAGACTTTTGTCTCAGCTGAATTAATGTCTTAGGGAATGCATGCTCAAACAAAATTAAGAACTGACTAAAAAAAGCTGCAAACATTCCTTTACCATCCGTGTTAGGCAACAAGACATCCCAGTCAGCACTATTAAGCAATGTTATAAACTTATTGATATGGTTTGCAGTCATCTGTCTGACATACAGAGTTTTTGGAGGTTTGGTAATAGTATCAATGCCCGGCTTAGATTGCCATGAGAACGAAATTGCTGAATGATCAGAGAGCATAGGGTCAGAGACGCTAAGGGTATAGGCAGACTTGTCAATATTGGTTAATACATTGTCAAGACAGGCATTCAACCTGGTGGGTTCAAAGTTGGCACAGTATAAGTCATAAGACCTTAGACGGATACCTAGCTGAGTGTTATTCCTTGATGGGCAGCCCATGTCAACATTTAGATCGGTACCTATCACTATGTTAGTGTGGAAATTTTGAAAATAGATTAAAACCCTCTCAAGCTGTTCACAAACAAATCAAAGTCCCCATTAGGAGAACGATAGATAGAGGCCACTATCAATCTCGTACCCTTGAGATGAATTGCAGATATTTCGAAATGCACATCAATACAAAATCTATGTAAATCCAATGGTTTGAATTGAAAGTCATCTTTTAAATAGATACATGCCCCACCATTTTTGAAGGATTTCCTGCGGTATATTGAGCCAAGATTTTATCCTGTTATTTGATATAGGTCACCTTCTTGTACATGCAACCAATGTTCAGAAAGGCACAGAATATCGTACTTTACAGAGTTCAAATACACTTCCAAGTCACATATCTTGTTTCTTAGGCACTGAACATTAAGCACAAGAAAGTTGACTGCAGAGAAAACACTATCTAAGGATTTAGGAGTTTTCACATTCACATCACTTCGTGCTACACTGGGGCTGGTACAAACATCAGGCTTTTTCTATCGTTTTGTCATAAGGGCACACATCGTTTGTTCCATGGCCATTTACCGTGACAGAGGCATCAAAGTTCTTTGGCATTTCTTCACTAACAACTTTACTGATACAATGAATTAACTCTGAGTATAAGTAATTTTTACCTTTGTTATTAAAGTGAAGGCCATGTTGCGTATGAAATGCACGGCCCATGCTATTAGCATCAATAGAGACATTCTCAAAGTTGATGCTTAATTTTTTTAGTTCCTCATTGACCCTTTTAGTCTCTGTATTAACACGAGGTAGCAGGATTGTTGTGGCAATGAGAGACATTAATAATTATTACTCTATCCATTTTTAATAAAAAACTTTGTACTTTTCCACACTTTATTTCACAACTGCGACCGGTTTCACCATAATATGGCATCTTCTGGCACATTCTGAAGCTTAGGTCATACAATATATACCCAGAGAAAGTTAAAAATGGTGGGGGTTTGAAATGGGGGAGAGAGGAGCAGGGCGATTGGGGCATGGCAAAGTGAGAAGGGGTAGTGGAAAAAACGAGAGGAAAGGAAGGAAAGTGAATCGGGGGAAGAGAGTGGGAGGAGTAGAAGGTCACCAAGTTACACTGTTTTCTATTTTTAAAAAAGGAAGATTGGTTAAAGCCCCAGCCCAAACATCTGTAACTGAAGGGCAAGGAAAGTAGGCTAAAATATGCCGAAACAATGGTTCAAAAAAGGCCGCGAAGTGAGGAGCTGCAAAGAAAGGACCCCAGAGGAACCACGGGTGGGTTTATGAATGGAAAAAGGACGGAGGGTTGTGAGGGGAGAGAAGGACTCCTAGCAACCATAAGTGGGGAGAGGGAGAAGAGGAGTGGAAGGGCCGGAGAGGGAATAGGATGTGGGGGAGTGACAGTTACTTTTGCAAACATGGAAATATTGAAAACAGCGGAGAGGAATGCATAAATACATGGTCATTACATAGATTAACATTTTGGTTTTTCGCTAGCACACAAATTTCTAATTGTTCCAAAGCGTCCATTTTTAGGCCTTTTGGTAACATGTGTAGGATTTCAGGTTTAAAATCACTGCTGTGGTTACACTCTAATAGATGCTGGGAAAATAGGGAATGGCCATCAGCATTTTTGAGGGAGCGTTCATGCTCCTTAATACGGGTGTACACTCCTCTTCCAGTTTGCCCAACATAACAAGACATACATTCATCACACTGCAGTTTATAAATACCGGATTTCATATTTCTGTCAACCTTATCCTTCCCACTATACAACATTTTCCCTAAGGTAAGGGGGGAATAAAACGCTGCCCTCAAATTATTTGGCATTAAGTTACTTAATTTATATGAGAGGTTACCCACGAAGGGTAGAGACCTCCATTTTTCCCCGGAAACACAAATAGGGCTAGAGGGAACTATCTCTTTAATAGCCATCTGTTTTTGTTTTGCCCTAACAATTTTGTCCACCAGTTCTATTGAGAAACCATTTGTTGTGGCAATGAAATACATTGTTTGGAGCTCTGTATTATAACTCTCCGGTGATAGGGGAAGTTGGACGAATGCTGATGGCCATTCCCTATTTTCCCAGCATCTATTAGAGTGTAACCACAGCAGTGATTTTAAACCTGAAATCCTACACATGTTACCAAAAGGCCTAAAAATGGACGCTTTGGAACAATTAGAAATTTGTGTGCTAGCGAAAAACCAAAATGTTAATCTATGTAATGACCATGTATTTATGCATTCCTCTCCGCTGTTTTCAATATTTCCATGTTTGCAAAAGTAACTGTCACTCCCCCACATCCTATTCCCTCTCCGGCCCTTCCACTCCTCTTCTCCCTCTCCCCACTTATGGTTGCTAGGAGTCCTTCTCTCCCCTCACAACCCTCCGTCCTTTTTCCATTCATAAACCCACCCGTGGTTCCTCTGGGGTCCTTTCTTTGCAGCTCCTCACTTCGCGGCCTTTTTTGAACCATTGTTTCGGCATATTTTAGCCTACTTTCCTTGCCCTTCAGTTACAGATGTTTGGGCTGGGGCTTTAACCAATCTTCCTTTTTTAAAAATAGAAAACAGTGTAACTTGGTGACCTTCTACTCCTCCCACTCTCTTCCCCCGATTCACTTTCCTTCCTTTCCTCTCGTTTTTTCCACTACCCCTTCTCACTCTGCCATGCCCCAATCGCCCTGCTCCTCTCTCCCCCATTTCAAACCCCCACCATTTTTAACTTTCTCTGGGTATATATTGTATGACCTAAGCTTCAGAATGTGCCAGAAGATGCCATATTATGGTGAAACCGGTCGCAGTTGTGAAATAAAGTGTGGAAAAGTACAAAGTTTTTTATTAAAAATGGATATCTATCACTTCCACGAAGTCAAGCCTGAAACAATTAAATTTATTCGTTGTGCGAGTATGGCAGTGCAGGCAAAGTTATTTCTGAAGCTTTCGATCAAATCTACACTAGCATCGCTCAACATTTTGTTCAACAGCAAGTGCTTGAAGATGGGAATCTTTCCATCTTACATCCAGATACGGACCACATCATCTTCCCCGGCGGCGAAGAGAGCGGTTCATCATGGAAAGTTGCAGTGGCTAAAAGGGGAGCTAAAATATTGGTATGCTGTACGAGACTCCTTTTCACATTATTTGCTGTTCCTTTATACTGAACTTTCATCAAGTTTACATTTTGTGGAATGGGTATCATTTTTGGATGGTGTGAAAGAGTGTGTCAGTAAAATATCTTTTAAGAAACGAGACACAATAAACAAGAAACTGGCTAATCTTCAAGCCAGTCACTCAAATACCACAGTTGTTTGTCCCATATTGCCCACAACAGTGAATTCGTTTGTTCCCGCTGAACGTGTGGTTAATCTTTCAAGTCACTGTTTTTCTGAGAACCACCTCGATCTACTAAGCAAGGGCTTAAAATATTCGCCACCAGTTAACCTTTGTGAAAGTGTGATCAAAAATCTTGCTGCGGATTGTGAGGTGGCCTTACGTAAAGAATCACTGGCTACAAAACAGATGTTTGCTAAATGCATCTCTAACTTCATCTCCGCTGCACACCCAAAGCTGTGGGATCTCACCACGGCAAAGCAACGGAAGGATCTTCGAAGCCTGCGGAAAGTGGTTGAAAAGGAGGACCTTGTCGTACAAAAAGCGGACAAGGGAAATAGTGTGGTCATCCTGAACAAGTGTGATTATGTGGAAAAGTGTTGTGATTTCATTTTAAATAATAGTATTTGTATGTTGCCGAAAGACCCAACACAATTATTTCAAAGTGCTGTGAAAAGTGCCGTGTCTAAAACTGTCATTTTTAAAGAAAGGGAAAAAAGGAACCTTTTACAAATGAACCCGTTAGCGCCCAGGTTCTATGGCTTGCCTAAATTGCACAAACCCTCCGTTCCTATTAGACCGGTAGTGTCGTGCATGTCATCGCCATGTCACCGCCTGGCTTCAAAGTTAAATGAACTTATCAAATCATATACAAATTTTAAACCAAAATATAGTGTTGCAAATACGTTAGAGCTAGCAAGTATCCTAAAAGACATGGTGGTTCCTAAGAAGGGAAAATTAGTTTCCTTTGACGTTAAAAATTTATTTCCGTCGGTCCCTACTTCAGAAACATTAGATTTAGTTGAAAGCCTGTTAGAAAATTCAAACACTAATTCAAACGTCAGGGATGATCTTGTGCTCTTAACAAAAATAACAACTGCTCAAAATTATTTCACTTTCAACGGCGTTTTCTACAAACAAGAAGAGGGTCTTGCAATAGGTTCCCCACTTTCACCGCTTCTGGCCGAAATTTTTCTTAATAATTTAGAAGAAAAACTATTCACGTCACAAGACAAACTCATTCAATGTGTCCATTATTGGTATCGGTATGTGGACGACATAATCTGCCTCTGGACAGGAACGGAACGACAGTTGGATCAGTTCCTCGCAAATTTAAATAATCTGCACAATAATTTGTCATTTACGATGGAAAAGGACGTGAATGGCAGTCTTAATTTCCTCGATCTAACTATCTCAATTACAGCACAGAGGCACCAATTTTCAATCTATCGAAAGCCTACCACTACGGATCATACCATTCCCCAAGATTCCTCCCATCATTTCTCCCACAAACACGCCGCATTCCATGCAATGGCACACCGTCTCGTCCAACTTCCCCTATCACCGGAGAGTTATAATACAGAGCTCCAAACAATGTATTTCATTGCCACAACAAATGGTTTCTCAATAGAACTGGTGGACAAAATTGTTAGGGCAAAACAAAAACAGATGGCTATTAAAGAGATAGTTCCCTCTAGCCCTATTTGTGTTTCCGGGGAAAAATGGAGGTCTCTACCCTTCGTGGGTAACCTCTCATATAAATTAAGTAACTTAATGCCAAATAATTTGAGGGCAGCGTTTTATTCCCCCCTTACCTTAGGGAAAATGTTGTATAGTGGGAAGGATAAGGTTGACAGAAATATGAAATCCGGTATTTATAAACTGCAGTGTGATGAATGTATGTCTTGTTATGTTGGGCAAACTGGAAGAGGAGTGTACACCCGTATTAAGGAGCATGAACGCTCCCTCAAAAATGCTGATGGCCATTCCCTATTTTCCCAGCATCTATTAGAGTGTAACCACAGCAGTGATTTTAAACCTGAAATCCTACACATGTTACCAAAAGGCCTAAAAATGGACGCTTTGGAACAATTAGAAATTTGTGTGCTAGCGAAAAACCAAAATGTTAATCTATGTAATGACCATGTATTTATGCATTCCTCTCCGCTGTTTTCAATATTTCCATGTTTGCAAAAGTAACTGTCACTCCCCCACATCCTATTCCCTCTCCGGCCCTTCCACTCCTCTTCTCCCTCTCCCCACTTATGGTTGCTAGGAGTCCTTCTCTCCCCTCACAACCCTCCGTCCTTTTTCCATTCATAAACCCACCCGTGGTTCCTCTGGGGTCCTTTCTTTGCAGCTCCTCACTTCGCGGCCTTTTTTGAACCATTGTTTCGGCATATTTTAGCCTACTTTCCTTGCCCTTCAGTTACAGATGTTTGGGCTGGGGCTTTAACCAATCTTCCTTTTTTAAAAATAGAAAACAGTGTAACTTGGTGACCTTCTACTCCTCCCACTCTCTTCCCCCGATTCACTTTCCTTCCTTTCCTCTCGTTTTTTCCACTACCCCTTCTCACTCTGCCATGCCCCAATCGCCCTGCTCCTCTCTCCCCCATTTCAAACCCCCACCATTTTTAACTTTCTCTGGGTATATATTGTATGACCTAAGCTTCAGAATGTGCCAGAAGATGCCATATTATGGTGAAACCGGTCGCAGTTGTGAAATAAAGTGTGGAAAAGTACAAAGTTTTTTATTAAAAATGGATATCTATCACTTCCACGAAGTCAAGCCTGAAACAATTAAATTTAATTATTACTCTAGTATGCGATAGCTTAGGAATCAAATTATTCATGGTATCTAAAAAATACTTTCCCCTTATAAAGATACACATCATTCGTGCCAGCCATGATGATGATGATATCATTTTTGGAGAAGTTTTGTGAGTTCGATGCGCATGATTTTGTGACCTCGGCGATCCCAGCGTTCGGCTTTACTACACCACATATGTCATTCATTACTGACCTCATTTTCAGCTATTTTTACGGATAAACCACGGCCGTGGTTCTAAACAGAGGTATTTTCTTTTCTAGTGTAAATAAATACTCGATGACACTAATTTGCGGTTGATAATTGAATTTGAATCATAGAAACTGCTAGGAATAGGTGACTATGCGAGAAATATCTTCGAACACCGGTACATGCCATATTTCAGTGAACCTTCAGGCCAATTTTCCCAACTGATGGACGTACTGGTTAACATTCGAAAACTCAACAAAGTTGATATTATCATCATGACATATTTGCAAAATTATCCAAAAACTACAGGATACCTAATATTTTAATTCCGATTAGTTACGGTGTCTTTACAGCTTTCTTCCGCGATCGAAAAATAGAAGAACTGGAAAAAACACTGAAACTGGAGGAATTAATATTTTATGTAATGGAAAATGTCCTGTTTCTTTCTTAAAATTAGTTGATATTCCACCAGATTGTGCCTGAAATGACTTTTTTTGCTGTTTACCTTAGTCAAATACCATGGAAACAAAATAAAAACGGTAAATACGAACGACTATAAGAATTAGGTGGCTTTATTCAACACTTTCGGATACAACGAGCGCTCGATTTAGCGAGTGATTTCCGAGGGATTATGAGCACTCGTTAAACCGGGCTTCCACTGTACAGTCAAATTTATAATATGGCAGTTTAAAATATTATAATATTGAATAAGTTTAAAATAAATGGACCACATCTCATCAAATATTGGTTAATCTGAAACTCTTTTCATTGTGTTTGAGATAACTTAGAAACCCTGGAAGATTTATTTGTATTTGATATGTATTCATTCTAATTATTGTGATTTTCTTGAATTCTCGTGTACTGTTTAATGCCCACTCTGCACTTGATAAAACAATAGTGTTATTTTTTCTTTTTTCTCAGGTTGGGAGAGATTATGGTGTAAGGGATGTGGGTTACTTCACATTGAGGTTCCTGCGCATTGAAAAGTTTATTCCTTTCTGGGCAGAAGAGTTGGATTGTGTTACGACTCCTTACGAAGTTGGTAGAGGATATAAAGTCAAGCTTGATGTGAGTGCTTTTATTTGTATTGTTCTCTAAAGTTTTCTACTGTAGTCAAGTCTCATCAAATTCAGGAACCTAAATGAGTTTCAGGATTCTCCTACGTATATGCATTCAGTTGTGATTTTTTTAACAGCATAAAATTCACACCTGTAATTTGCAGTGTGACTCTTTATTTGAGCCCTCGTGTATTGGTTGTGTCTCAAAGTGTCTGAAACTTTATTAGTGGCACTGGCAGCTTTTTTAAATTTCCTTCTGTGGTACTTAACCCTTTCGTGCCGGTGAACTTTTCACGGAAATATCTATAGTATCCTGAGCTTCATGGGAGATTCGGCTCATCTCTGTATGGAGGCATTTCAAAGGGAATATCTTCTCCGGCGTACCGACCCCACACTTCCGTCCCTTCGCTCGGCAACTGCGGTCTCGACCCTCCGTCTCATTAGCAGACCCTCTCACAGCATGGGGTTTCGGTCATTTTTTTGTATGCGCAGTGGTTTTTTAAACAGTCATTTATTGCAAACGTGAGAGAATTGATGCATGGAAAGAATTCTTCATGTTTAGTTGATCGTTTTAAAATTTTAAATGAATTTCTAGCTGTTGTATTAACGATCTTAGGATATTAATTGAAAACTAATGATTAAAACAAAGCAGAAGACAACTCAGTGAATATAAGAGCTATTATTTTGTTTAAAATTTGAAAACACTCTGCAAAACACAAGGAGTTCATTTCAACGGTTAGTATTTTTGTATATATGCTGAGAGAATGACTGCTAAAGGTCTCGAAGGTCGAACAAAGTTTCTGATGGAAGGGTATTGCCACCCACTGAGTAGATATTCGAAGGGCCGAAAGAACACTCTTCTCAAATGCTTCAGCTGTGGTCACTTTCCTACCCTCCACGACGTCTATAGGTGACGTACCTTCTTTTGCGTATAGAAATCCCCAGCACTATGGTAGACGTCTGGTCTTTTGGGCTAAGAATACCCCAACCCCTATATGTGACGTTCGGCGCGAAAGGGTTAATAACATTTGATTCTAGTGGGTTACTGAATATGGTTGGTGAAGAGTTAAAGAGAAAGTATGAGACTAAAGTGTTTTTCTCTATTTCTCTTGCTTGCAGCTCAATTTCTCTTTTGTTATTTGATAAACATAAATATATTTCACAATGGCCTTTGTTGTAAAGAGAGTGACTTCCATGCTATGAAATGAGTTGATAGCATATCCTTGGCAGACGCCTAGTTTTTGCAATCTGACATTGATTTCATTTGAACAAAATGATAAGGCTTTGCTGTTTATTTCATTCACTTCTTTAGTTTTATGACTGGAAAATTTGATAAGGTGACATGATTATTGTTACTAGGATGAACGATACGTGGGTTTTAAAAAAATGCTACTGGATCAGAACATGATCATAGAATTGTCCTCTTGATTTGTGTGTACACTACCACTTTGGGACATTTCATTTAACATATTTATTCATTGCAATCAGTTTAGTCCTGCATTTATTAGTCCTTATGAGTTCAGGCCTTTTCAAACTTCTGACATTTTGCAAAGATCCAATTCAATATACATCCCATTCACCTAAAAAATGTTTAATTTTAATGTAATGTACAGGATCATGGAAACTGTTAAAATGGTATTTTGGCTTTGTTTTTGAGTTTTCAAAATTTTAACTGCAGAAAGAAGAGTATTTCATTGGGAAACATGCCCTTCAGCGCCAGAAAGAGACGGGTGTGAGAAGGCGATTAGTATTATTCACGTTAGACGATTTTGATGCGGACAATGAAGTGTGGCCATGGGGAGGGGAGCCAATCTTCCGAAACGGACAGTTTGTGGGCTCAGTTACATCTGTTGGGTGAGTATGGAAAGCAGTAATATCATTATCAGGTTCATTGACATGAATAACTTGATTAATTTCAAAATTGCTTGACTTAAAAGTTTCCTGTCTATGAATTTTGATAATCCCATCAATCTCATGTATACAAATGTTGTTCGTCTGCTCCTCCTGGCTTTGTGATTCGGAAGAGGGGCTTATTTCATGCCCAACAGTCTCTCTGAATCAAATCTGATATAAATTCATGGTGGTTTGAAACTATGAATAAGTTACATGTGTGGGATTATTTCTCTTTTTCCACTGATTATCACGAGTTAAGAGAATACGTATGCAGTGTTCTAAATGTAGTAAGATCCTGTTTTGGAGGGCTTGCTTCTATAAAATTGTAGTGTAATATTATCGTCATTATTGACTGTAATTTCCCTTGTACTAATGGAACCTTAAGGTGGAGGAAGATGAGGGCAAATGTTGGGAGGCTGTTAGTTGCAGCAGGAGTAGTAAAGTACCAATGGAGGTAGCATTTTTAGATTTAGCTATAGATTTGCATCCCTTGCTGTTTTATGCTGAATTTTACCTTAAATACAAATAAATTGGGAAACAAATTCATTACCATTCTATTTGAGTGACAGGTCTACTGTATCAAAAAAAAAAAATTGTTTCAGGAAATATGTAATTTTTAATAATGCAGTGGTAATGCCATCTCATGACCCCTAATTAAATGACCAGCATTACACGCTGCTGGCCTGTGCGGATTAGCGAGGATCTACTGTATGTCTCGTGGGTTGGCTATCTTACCTTGCCTTTGATGATTGTCTCATTGTCGTTTTCTTTCACGTTGTCCATCTCTATCTGAATGATTTATTGATTGCTGGAACCTGTTGTAATTTAGTGTGTGATACATATAAATAAATCTTACTTCATTTGATGGATGGATGTTCTAGAACATTGGCTGGATGGGTATTTAATTTTTTTGCTGAAAGGTGTCTCTAAAATCTCTCTTGGAAAATGGGAATGAAAGACCAGCTTAAGAAAAGGCTAATTGCCCTTAATCTTTGTGTCATCGAGCTAAGTAGAGATCATAGTAATGGGAGGTAAATACCAAGTTGACCAGAGGAATACAGTTATCTTGACCCAGGGTTAAAAATATAAATAGACGCGTTAGTTGCCAATCATTTATATCTTCATTATGAAAGAAACACAAGGTAAGTCTGTCTCACAAGTCGTAGAAACGTATTATCGTATTATGACACAGATAGCAGCCGATGCTTACTTGCCGTGTCATTGAAACACGAGTGGAACAAAAGATCTGAGTGCAACTTATACAAAATCGAACAGGTCATTTTTCCTGTATATGTGTTGAACGAATTTAGAAAATTATGCATATACGTGATACGCTTGTACAATTCGGAGCGGTTACATGGTGAATGTTCACGCTCATTTACGTGTTCATGCTTCCACACATTAACTCGTACGGGTTAATGTATCATAACCAGGTACGATGGAAATTTGCTATGACTAAATCATTTGATTCATTCAGTAAAAATGAGCTTCCATCTCACCAGTACGATTTATTTCTGCGAAAAAACCCCGTGAATGGCAAAAATGACAATGATACCAAGGAGTTGTGTAAAGAGTTCGCATTTATAAAATGTAAGAAATCTACCTTTGTGATGAATACTGTTTGAAAAGGACCAATTTGATGATTTTTTTGTGGGTTTTCGACACCATATTTCGAGGTTTTACAAACTGTAGTTTTATCCTCGGTTTTTCTGCATTGGCTATGTGTACAAGAGCATAATTAATTAACTCAGGGGCTTGTTAGGAAATTTCACTTCCGAAATAGCTCTAAACCTTTTCTTAACTGGGTGGAAATTTCGTGAAATCTATGATCGCGGACGTGGGAAATCGCTGACTCAGGATCGCCATTTACTTAGGAAATATTCGTGGGCTTATATTTTATGACTTTTTATGAAATAAGTTATATTTTGAGAGTGCTGTCTCAAATAATTACCAAAATGCTTTCAAACTTTACCAAAGATAATAGAATTTGGAAGAAAGAAAAGTAAAATATTTTTCATGATATTTATTATATTCTCGCGATTTTTTACCCGATTTTGACCTGAGATGTGAAAAGGCCCAATCCGAAGGTTGGGTCAGGACGATGACCCGACCCGAAAATTTCAGGGCCCTGTCGACCCCTACTTGGAACTCCGTTTATCATCCCTTTCGCCATGATAGGAAATTTAAGTAGTCTAGTCTCCCTATTTTTGTCCATACCTAATTTCAGTTTAATATGCTCTCCAATTTCTTAGGAAAAAGTAATCATTTTCAAATGCATATTAATTCAGATTTGTAGTTAACCTTTAGCGTCCGTGCGGTCCCAAAAGGGACCACCTAATGTTTTCGTTTATGGCCTTGCGGTCCCTTTAGGGACCACTGAGACACACTTCGTTTAAAATCGGCTTATAATGAGTTTCGTTATTTATAATTAACTGGAGAGCTGCTTATATTTTAAACCTAGGCCATTTAAATGCCCGGCCATGCAGTGATACATCTGGGATTTAAAACAGTCCTTTAAAGGTTAAACACGCTATTAGGAAATGAATGCGCATTTACTTGTCAGAGAGCTGATAGATGATATAAATACTTCTCGTCCCTCTATCCATGGTTCCTGTCACTTCCCCTGTCAATAAAATTTTAAAAGTTTCTCATTGTATGCTTCATTGTCTCTCCATTTACGAAAATTATTTGAGCTCACCTTACGAGAATCTTTCCTTTATGAATGTGCATTCTCACTTGTAGTTATGGCTTCACTTTGGACAAAATGGTGTGCCTTGGATTTGTACGTCATCCCGTGGATGGCAAGGGCTCTCTTCCTCCACCAATCACAGCAGATTTCATCAATGCCAAGGGAACCAAGTGAGTGACTTGCTTTGTTTTCAAACACATCATTGGAAGGGGAATCACAGTACTAATTTTTTGTATTAAAACTTTTTTTGGGGAAAAGTTTTAATACAGAACATGAAATACCTTGTGGTTTCCCTGTGTTATTTTTATTTGCACTTATTTGAATCCTTATAGTGGGGACATTGATACAGTACAAAACAAATTCAAATCAATTTTCACTTGTGAGCATGTGATTTGGCTTTCCCTGGACTGTATGCCCAGCTTCTCCTTTCCTTCCTGTATTTCATGAGCAGTTCACTTAGTTACATTAGCTCTCGTTTCAAAACTTTTACACGAAAGCTACCTGAAGCATGCATCTTTATTATTCTATTTTAGAAATAATTTAAAAGAATAAAAATGGCTGCTGTCATAAAAGAATGCCCAGGTATGTCATAGCCAGTTAATCTGCTACTAAATGATGCAATATTTCTACTTCATTGAGGATTGTCATTTTAGATTGTTTCCTCCATTGAGACAGTGAACACAGTTCGGAAGGTATGATTTAATAAATTTTTTTGTCACATAACAATTAGAAAAAAATAGTTTTTGATGGGATAACTAAGATATTGTCCAAATAAAGTACATATTCCTTTATGACTGGTAAATGCAGGTTAGTGGAAAAATCTTGATAAGGTAGAGCCAAAAATTGAATTGACCTTTTTTATGTCGTGGAACTGATATTTGTAAACACAGGGTTTTACTGTGTCTATGATATCCCACTGCCATTCATCATGTATCAAGAACTGCTGCAAAAATATGCAGGAAAGCCCTTGGGGGAAATTTTATCTGATGTGAGTGAAGGAGAAGAAAATTTGAAAAACTATTACTTTAATGTTACAAGCCATTGAAATTCTCCTACCCAAAGATTATCATGTGGTTGTTTTGACTTTTTCCATGAATGAATACAGTGTATGTAATGATGAATAGATTTTACATTTATATGTGAGTCATCATGAAGGAAGCAGTGATCTGGAAAATATTTTACTCTAAAATTGCATTTATTAATATGAATGACTTGTCATACAGGATTCATTCCGGGAACATATCATTTCAGAAGTGTGGGCAAGGTCGCTGTAATTTGTTCATTGGTGTTTTTGGGTGGTAGGTAATGTATTTTCATCTCATGTCGCGTGTCAGGTACGAGGTGGACATTGCAGGCAAGAGGGTAATGGCACGTCCTCACCTGCACCCTCCTCTTCTTTACCCGAGTTCAGCAACCCATGACTCAAGCAAGGAGTACGCAGATGGTGGCCTCAGATACCGTCCAAAAGTCAGAGGTGAGGCTGTTGTCAGTGCCCGGAGCATACACACCGACTGTGATATCTTGAATGAATTCACACCGTAAATACATAGATGACATATTGAGTGTGGGCTAGCTTGTCATTTTCAATTCTGAATGTTCCTCTAGAAATTAATGGTGCAGTTATTTCTAAGTTAGAAAATTGTATACCGTTTGATGAATCTTCAATTTTATTGTACATACATGAATTGCCTTATCGCTGTCGGCATTGGAGAGGGAAATCAAAATCAGTGTCTACTTAAATAGTCAGTAATTATTGTTGTGATACAATCGCACAAAATTAACTGTAGGTATAAAACATAACTTAACTCTTTTGTCTCATAAATTTGTAATTGTGAAGCAATAGAGAAACTACGTCTCAAGAGTTACAGTATGTTATGAGAATTGAATGAATATGTGTAAAAGCCAAAAAATGTGTGTTGTTAAGACATCAAGGATATCAGAATATATTTATTTTTTGTTTTGGCAGCTTTTCTGTGGTGCATTTGGAAAGTAGTGTGATCTTAGAGCTGGTTCTCATGAGGTTGTTGTTTTAAGTTTGACTCCCGAGTGGTATATTTTTACTGTTATTTAATAACGTCAGTACTTACTTAAAACTGTTAAGTTTGAAAATTTTCAACTTGCACATGAAAAAGTGTTGCCCAAAAACTATGTATGTAGTAACAAAGTAAATGGTTTTTATCAGCTAGCGTAAGTGTTTCAAAATTAGTCAATTGCTCTCCCAGTCATTGTTGTTATATTTTTGATAACATTTAATGTTAAAAGTAATCAAACCCTGAATTTTGTAGGATATTTTTTCTTCTTTGTCAGTTGAGTGGATTGTTTTTAACTGAATACCAGAAATGAACTGCTCATTCATTATGGTGCCAATTGGGAGGAATTATTTCCACATTTCAGTGAAACTGTGGCATTGCGATGGCTTTATTTCATGGAAGAGACAGAAAGACATGTTTATTGTTAGGTCCATATTGTGTTTAAGAACCACAATATGTTCAAGGAGAGGTATTTCTGTGTCTGCTGCAATTTTTTATATTGTTTACAAGATGAGGATATAATGCCGTGGAAACTTCCATAAATTACCTTCAATTTGAAATACTGTTTAGTTAGATGGCACCTAATTTTAATTTTTGATGGACTATAATTTATCATCAAGTGTACTGCTCAGTGAAGTTTCATAAACCTCTAAATGATGTTGTTCTTTTTATGCATTGTAATTTTGCTTGGAGCAAAGTTGAATATCCTATATAGTAACAATAATTTATAATTCCGTCCCTGAAAGAAACTTATGTTGCCGGTTTCACTGAGTAGATCTAGGATGGGAGGCATACTTTCTGTTGTAAATATATTTCAAACCTCTTCCTAAAATCTTATCAGCTTTTGAAGCTTATGTTATCTATGTTAGTGTACAGTATTTGACATTTTTGTTTTTCTTAAATCTTTGTTAAACCTTATGTTGCGTTTTGAAATTTAATTTCAAATGAGATTTAAAAGTACATTTTATTTGCTCACTTTCATTAAAATTGTGATTTCTAGTCATAATAGCTTGATGTATGCCTTCGAAAGGTAATTAAATATTCTCATATAATTGTGTCGTACCTCTCTATGTTATCAATAATATGACTGTATGTATTCCTTTTGTGAAGTTTTCTTCCTTGAATGTGAACAAATTTCACTTAAAATCAGAGCCCAGCTCTTAGTATCCAGCTTTACAAAAGATGACCTCTCAATGATTGATAAAACTATTCCTTTCCTAGGAATTAGGAATTTTTGTCTTTGGGGCCATTCAAGTATATTACGTAAGACTTTTTGGGGGTGAGGGGGTTGGGATCATCTTACATTGTAGGGGGGTCTGGAACCAATTTACGTAAGATTTTTGTCTGTCTAGAAACATTGTATCGTTTACGAATGAAATTTAGCAGTGATATTGAGCACCCACTCATTAATGGCATATTTTCTGTAATCTCACCGCTACATTGGTGTAGTGGTGAGATTACGGATCATACTATTCTGTCGCCTGACTGGCTAGCTTACATTACCTCCATGCTCAATGAATGTGGTACTCCAACACTGCGTAATTATGCGATATCCAGTGCTCAAAGCTGTACGATGGCTTCTATGGAAAGCTGAAACTGCAGAAAGCGAGCATTTAACGTAGAGTATATGCAAATATCTAACGTCTTACATAAAGCCCGTTTCACACGATTCTTGATCCAGCACAAGTTCGAGGATACTTGCTAGTATAGTAGCTTCCAGTATCGTGTGATATGGAACCAGCATGCTGGCTAGCCAGTGTAATCGCTATCATACTGGCTGAGCTACTTGATTTCATAATTGATGCGGTACTAGTTTGCTGCTAGCTCCCAGTAGGATCTAGTAGCCGTCGACCGATCACGTTAGCTTTTACTGTTGCAGTGCGATCTTCACTTTTTTTTAATCAGCACCTCACTTATTCGACGGTGTTACACACTCTTTGGTGGTGAAGTTAATGTGCCGTGAATGTCTCGACAATCTCTGCTATCACTGCAGCAGCCGAAAGTCTCCTTCTTTCATGGAAATCTTCCATTTTCTTTAAAAAGTTCGCAACAGTGCATGTCAGTACCGCTTCATCGCAAGCACAAGTTCAATGATCGTGTGAAAACCTTCTATCACGTTTTCTATCATACTGGGTTCCGTTCTCAATATCAAGTACCAGCTAGCATACTAGGTCTTGTGCTGGATCAAGCATCGTGTGTGAAACGGGCTTAAGACTGAGAGGGAGGAGGTGGGGGGTGTGGGAAAATCTTACACTGTCTTACGTGGGGGGGGTCAAAAATGGCATAAATGGTCAAATGTAATACTTAAGGGAAAAAAATATGTACTCACGCTGAAAATAATGTCAATTGTAATCTGGTTTCCTATTTTGGTTGCTTGAACTCCATCCATGCATGTTGAATATTGCTAGTTCAACTATTTTCAGTGTTTGCCAAATGGCATAAGAAAGCAAACATTAATGAAGACTCGGATTAGTATGAATCTCATAAAGTTTTACTGTCATTAGGCAAATGCCTGCTATCTGAGTTGTGAATATAATATCTGCTCTTCATTGAATATCATCAAAGTCAGTTTTTTTGTGTTCATAGTTCTACCACAGAATATTTAATTGGCAATTGCAATTTTTTTATCATCAAGAAAGAAACTTTCCTTAAAGGAGGTATTCATGAAATAAAATCTGTTATTACCTTGAGTTAACTGAACTATAGATTTAGCAACTATTTGAACTCATTGAAGTACCCAAGAAGTGTTGTAAATAAAGACAATAAAAAGGCTATTGCTGAATAAATTCTATTTTTTCTGGATTGTGTATTTATTATTTATTTCACTTGTGCCAATTTTCAGCAGTTGGTGAGGAAGTGATATACCCAATATCACCTTTTAATGAGAATTTTGGATAGGTAGGTGAAGAAATGGATCACTTCAGATTAAGGCAGGTCTTTCTTAGTAGCATCAGGGGACATTGGGCAAAGAATTCCCCCGATCCCCTCCAATCCCCATATCCATTCACATAAAACACCTTTGGATGTTGGATCCCCCATGCACTTGTGCAATTCCCAGTTGGGCCCATGCATTAGGATAACAAAAAGGGGAAGTATCAGGCAAGATATTGTGGAATATGAACATAATAAGAACTTAGAAGATGCAATTTTCCACAGATAAAAATTTATGCAGACCTGACCTGATGATGCAGTGCATCGAAACCCAGGTCGAATAAATTTTTATCTGTGGAAAATTGCATCTTCTAAGTTCTTCTTATCATTAGGATAACATTGAATGAAGGTCTGGTACTTGGGATTTTATTCTTCATTTTATGACAACTGTATAAAAGTACTTATCTTCAACTCTGCTGGCATTGATGTGGGCTGTGTGGTTGCTACAGATTTCCCAATCAATCTAACGAACACTTAGTGAAGGCTGTGTCAAGTGCAACCGAAGTAGCCGACAAAAGAGTCATTCCAAGTTAGTGATTAGTTATGCCTACACAAAAGAGAATAAACTTTTTGGCCTTAAAGTATTGTGGCAGTTCGTGAAGGTTACCCAAAAGAAAGCCCGCTAGCCTCTCTGCTTAGGACATAGAGGCAGCCGGAGAAATTAGATGATCACACTTGTGGCCCACATGACCTGGACATGGTGTATTGTGTGGGGTGCAGCAGTAGACTGCAAAATAGTTTGATAATAGATGTTATAATGAAGTGATTTTTTTGTATTAATTTACTATAAATTTGAATATAAACTCCAGTACAGTCAAACCTCTTTAGAACGAAATGCTAGGGACCAAGAAAATTTTTTGTTGTATAGAGGTTTTTTATACAGAGATTTCCCTTGTACAGAAGTTATGACCCATTTTAATGCACTAAAAAGCTCTTTAGCAAATAAAGGACATATCTATTTATGAATTCACTTAAATAAGATATATTACCCACATAAATATGGTAAATTTTGTCAAATTTACCTTAAAAATGTAAAATTTTGATATGGCAGAGGTTTCATAGTTAGGGAACAAAAAACCCTTTTCAACTGTCTAATTTGGTCTGCTTTGTTTTATGGTTGCAATCACATGTGTGGATACAGGCAAATGAAACCTAATAATTTATCATACAAATACCCTGTCGATTTCTGTAACATTAATGCCTGTTCGCTGTCAGTTTGAAGCTTGTTGAGTGCCTGTTGGAGATTTAGTGAACAGAGTATGAACAGCCTACGAACAATCTTGCGCCACACACAAATGGAAACAACTTAGAAACAGCTTTCCAACAGTTTGTACTGTGTTTGCAGCTTGTTCCTTAACTGGCAGGCAACAAGCATTTCGGGGACGATAGTGAACAGACTCTAAACAGGCAGGGGCCGGTTGGTTGTATGTTTCACCGGACAAGGAAGGAACAGACAACAGTGAACAGGTTCTTAACAGGCAGGGGCAGGTTGGTTGTGCACTTTGCTAAACAAGGAACGTCCCTCGAACCTCGTTGAGCTCGGTTAATACGGAATGCAGACCTTGAATCAAGGTTCAGACCTCCAATAACCATGCTAATGACCTGTAATTTTAGTTGCGCTTCGACTGGAGTATTGGTAACCCAGAAACTTTTGTGAAAATTTATAGTATACTATAGCCAAGTTTTATAATGTCCGGTTAACGTTAACCGCAACATGACGTAGCCTTCACGTTACTTTTATGTTATATAATAATTAGGATTTTGTTTATTTCATCTGTCAGTTAGTTGCCATGAACGTCATCGATGGTAGAACGTATTAGAATCTGTTTCTTAACGAGAGAATATCAAACCAGATAACCAGGGAATCGATTATACATGAATTATTTGTATTTACGTACTAAATAGCTTATTTTTGAATGCTTATATTCAACTCCCAAATTAATGATGATTACTTAGGATTAAAATGTATTTTACAATGCCATTTTTCTCCTGACATGCTATGTATCTTACTTACTTCTACCCAAATCTTACCCTTTTCCATCCCTGATCCCATTATGTTTCCCACCTCAATTCTTTTCATTTATTAAGCTTTATTCTCTTTTCCCCACTCACTAAACTTGTTCCCTCGACCAAAACCACCCAAAAAACCTTGACTTTCAACTATTACCTCTTTCCACCCATACTATTGCCATCTGTTTACTCAGGACATTTTATCCAAATTTCTAACTCGTTATAACTCATTGTCCATTAAAATATTTCTTAAAATTCCTCTGTTTCCATACTCGCCAGTTCAGAGGCCTATATCTTATTTTTCTTGTCCAAACTTTAATTTGGGGTTTCCGAAGAACATAATACTTCGGATTTGATGTTCTTCTGGCAAATGGCTGATGTAATGAGCCTTTGGGCTTCACACCGGGTCATCTTTTCCATCGTCTTCAGGCCTGATGCCAGGCAGGATCATATTACGGATAAATTCATTAACCTTGAAGACGATGGGAAAGCCTTCCTTCGAAACGTCGGCCGCCACGCCGAAAACCTGCCTTTGGACACTGCCATGCAACCATACCTGACCCGGTGTGAAGCCCAAGAGCTCTTTACATTATATAATGTTTCATATCAAAATCTACGGAAATCATTTTTACATCTTCACTCAAGGTCCAATCCCATTTTTTGTGCGTATTAGTTGACAAAAAGTAATGGCTATATAGTGTTTTGGCTGATTAAAGCTTGAATAACTGAAAATCAAATTGACTTTATCACTTCCCCTCCTACTTGAAATCTTACTTCTAGCTCTTCCTATGACTTCATCAACATTTCCTCCGAATATAAGTTGAATAATGCAGGTAATTACATACAACCATATCTCACACAGATCATGTCCACCCTGTTTCTACATCAGCTACTTTTACTTGAGCTGTCTGATGAGACGTTGTTTTCTCCCATCAACTTCTCATTTCTACTATTTTCCCCACTCACTAAACTTGTTCCCTCGACCAAAACCACCCAAAAAACCTTGTCCTTCAACTATTACCTCTTTCCACTATTGGCATCCTTTTCTCAAGACATTTTATCCAAATATGCGTTCTAACTCATTGTCCATTGTTTGTCGCTCTATTCCTATACCTTTTATTCATTATTCTTAGGGCGTCTCGTACTCGTTTGTTGAACATTATTTTTAAAAATAAATCTTATTATTATTTTTATAGTTTCTAATCGTAAATGGCTCAGAGACAAAAACGTCACAGGTTTGAGTCCCACGGAGGTATATTTTTCTGTAAAATATTTTTCTCTTCATAAAACAGTTTAAACATTGTTTGTTTAATGAACAGTATTTTAAAAAACGTAACTTTCTATTTTTCTAATAGTTTCCGATCGTAAATGCATAAAAGCAGCCTCTCCGTAAAAACCTTAGCTCTGTAAAACAACTCCGGTGACCGTGGACGTTAAACACGAGCCCAGAGTTAGTAAGGTCACGGGTTCAATTCCCACAGTGGTATATTCTTTCTGTAAATTATTTTTTTCTTCATTAAATAATTAAAAAAGTGCTCGCATCTTGAACAGTATTGAAAAAAACAATTCTTGTTATTTTTTAAAATTTTCTAATCGTAAATGTACAAAGCTTCCTCTCGTGATCGTATCTGAAAGTGGTGAAAAAATTATTCTTTTTATTTCTTAAAGTTGGTAATAGTATATGCTCAAAGCAACCTCTCCGTAAAAAACTTCGCTCCTTAAGACAACTCCGGTGGCCGTGGACGTTAAAATACGAGGTTTTTCAAGCACTGAGACCGAAAGGTAGCAGTTTTAATTCCCACGAAGATATATTAATTCTGTAATCTATTTTTTTCTTCATATAACGTTTTAAAAATTGCTCGTTTGTTAACAGTATTGAAAAAACTTCATTTTTTTATATTTTCTAATCGTAAATGCTCAAATCAGCCACTCCGATAAAAACTCCGCGCTTTACAACAACTCCCGTGGCCGTGGACGTTAAAACACGAGGGTTTTAAGGACCAGAGAGCAAAAGGTCAAAGGATTGATTCCCATAGAGGTATATTTTTTCTGTAAAATATTTTTTTTATCAGTGAAGCCTATTGAAGAAGTTATTTGGAGTGATGGACCATCATCTGAATTTAAGAACAAGTATATGGCTAAGTTGATTCAGTTGCTTTCCAAGAAATGCCAAAAACAATTCAGTTGGAAGTACTTCACCACTTCCCATGGAAAAGGTGTAATAGATGATGTAGGCGGTAATGTGAAACGCTTGGTGAGACAAAATTATGAGCAAAGGAAATAACAACGTAGTGCAATGCGCAAAGGATTTCGCTGAATTAGCAACTCACCTAGTTCCTTCAACTTATGTACTTTATATTGACAAAGATAAAATCAGAACTGAAATAGATGAAGTAAAACCATGGGAAAGAATTATTCCCGTCCCAGGTATTCCCGCCTACCACGTTATAACATGCAGATACATAGGTAAGTAAGTTGTAAATCTCATGCTCTGTCACAAGACGTTCAGGTATGTACAAAAGAGGAAGTTTTAAATTTGAGAGTCTTTAATATTTCATTATAATGTAACCCACTATTTTCTGTTTTGTGTGAAATGTGTTCCTGATTAGAAAAATACACTAAGAGTAGTATAACATGCTGTATATAATTTTCTTTTAAAGATAAATGTGTACGTGTCCCAAACGTGACAGCACAATTAAAGGTAAGTAATATTTAACTGCAGGGGTAGAAAGTAATATGAAAGCATCAGTCATTTGGAAAACGTCATAATGAAAACATGAAAAAAGTTGCCAATACATAACATAAAAAGTTTAGCTATTTTTGAGTTAATAATGGATATTCAAGATGATGGTGGAATTGCTATGTCCCATACGTGACAGTAGAATTTTATTAAGTCACTGAGGCTATTTGCATTTCAACAGGAATTTAACTGCAGAGTGAATTTTATGAATGATCATGCTAAATCTTAAAATGGATCAAATTCGTATGTAACTATTTTATTGGTAATTAGGGTAATGAATTCAAATAAATACTGTGAGCAACTGTCCCATACTTGACAGTGGAATGCCCCTTTATTGCACGTGCATATCACACACACATCAACATACAAAATTATGAAAAAAATATTTTATAGAAAAAACGTACCCATGTGGGAATGGAACCTGTGTCCTTTTGGTCTCTGAGCCTTTAAATCCTCGTGCTTTAACGTCCACGGCTACGGGAGTCATTTTAAGTTCGTAGTTTTCTTACGGAGAGCTTTCTTTGAACATTTTATGAGGAGAAACTATAAAAACTAAAAGGTATGTATCACTTCTACACGTGACTGTTAGACAAACGGGCACCTTATTTAATTTTTTATGAAGAAAAAAATATTTCATAATGATAAAGTTTAATATTTTACCGAAAAAATACCCCTCTGTGGGAACGAACCTGTGACCTTTTAGTCTCTGAGCCTTTAAACCCTCGTGCTTTAACATTCCTGGCCACAGGATTTGTTTTAATGCGCTAAGTTTTTTTCGGAGAGGCTGCTTTGAACATTTACGATTATAAACTATAGAGAATAATAACGATAAAATTGTTTTTTTAATAATGTTCAACAAAAGAGCACTTTTTAATTTTTTTAATGAAAAAAAAATATTTTACGTGAAATATATAACCTTGTGGGAATCGAACCTGCTACCTGTGACGACGAAAAAGTGTCCTTGATGTGAGAATCTCCCAATAAGATCTCTGGCTATAGCTACCACGTCTATGTATGATAAAACAGAGAGTATCCATTTTCCTCAAATTGGTAGTTCTCAGAAGTGAGTAAACGCCGTGTCAAATGTGAATCCCTCATACATTGCAATCCTAACCCTTTAACCCCCCTGGCTTTAATTCTAGCAAATTTCGACAGAAATATTACCTCCATAAATTGTACTCTAGTTGGGACATGATTATAGAACACTTTTAGAGAATTTGCACACCAAGCCTTTAATTCACGAGCTCGCCCGGGGCGAGAAACTTTGAACAATCTCCAATTTGCCTCTTTTTAGGTCTCGACATTCGATTTTAGATAAAAATTTAGATCGCAGGGTCTTTTCTATTTTCTGTCTAATTTAGTTGAAAAATGGGTCTACAAGACTTTCAGAGCATTTTCAAACCAAGCGCCCTGTCTTTTGAACCTTGAAAACTTCGCTCGATTGAAAAGAACCAGTGATAGAACCAATCCTGTATTTATTTAGATTCCTAGTAGTCTCTCTCAAAAGTTCCATTTGTGCAAAGTAAGATTATAAGGCACCCCCAATACCAAGGAAAACCACTTTGTACTTCGCACAGAGTCGTGCCTAATAATACTTCGGACATTTTTACCTTTTTTGGCCATTTTCTGAAATTGTACGGAAAATTGTGTAAAATGAATGGTGTCAATCGATTGGTCAGGATACGCTTCTTCTATATCATATATTAGAACTAATTTCTGACCAAAATCAGCCAAGAAATATAAAAAATACCCAATTCTCCCCTGTCCTATACATCAGCGGTTTAAATCCGAAAAAATAGATTTGTAGGACCTTTTCACAAAAAGGAGAGAAATTTTGTTTGTGAAATTCATCTTCAGTAAACTGTTAGAATATTGAGATAAAACACGAAAATGATGATGCTTTTTCATAAAATATATGGGCAAACCACCAAAATACGAGATATTTTGTGTCAAAATTTCCCCTCCGTAATAACAAAAAATTCCGGTATTCCCGAATCTATGCGGAGAAAAATGTTTTCCGGTGATATGGACTTCTAAATTGTCGGACTTTCGGCCAAAAATTTCATTGCACACACAACTCAATGCTATTGTATAACCTCATTATGTTCTTAATGGGCAAGTCCAAGAACAATAAATAAATAATAAAAAATAAAAAAAAACTTGCTGATTACTCGAGGAATTCTGGATGACGGAAGGGACAATTTTCTTCGAGGAAACATTTGAGAACCCATCCAAGTCATTTTCTGGATCAATTAAGACTCCCTAATGCCCCAATAAAACTTAAAGTTTATGGGAACCAACTGATTCGAATAGCGATCATGGTCAAAAAACATCGCGTATTGGAAAATTGGGCGCAAATGCCGCCAATTTTCAAATTACGGAGTGGACATTTGAGCGGATTTGGGCCTGTTTTTGGACATTTTCTGGTTCCTGGCAGCCTTTAATGAGCGAAATAATGTTGGCCTTTATTGATATCATGGAAAACCATCGAGTCACGAACTTCTGGCTACAAATTCCTGGTACCGAGGCGTACAGAACCCTGGGACAAGAAACATCCCGTTTCCGGCGGTATCGTCCATATTAGTAATTATAATTTAAAAACAAAAAAATGAAATCTAGTTCCCAAAACGAAAATTAAATTATTGGCCGAGAAACGGCTATCTGGACTGATTTTTCGAGATACGGCTTTGTGGACTGGTATTCTGACAAACGATTTTATGGACGAAATTTCACATACGATTTTATATGGCTCAAATTTTACACACACGATTTTGTGGACAAGAAATTCGAGATACGCCTGAATGGAATGATTTTTTTGAGATACTACTTTGCGGCTAGGAGCGGTCGATATGTGTACAAGTGCTTTAACCACCGTGGCCACGTCGTCACCAGAAAAATTGGATTTCTTTCGAGTAGATTGGTTATAAAATTAGGTTTACTTTAATTCCTTATCATTATGTTAACCGGAACCACATAAACAAAATCAATATTAAGAATAACAACTTAAAAAAAGGAATAAAAACAAAATAATCATTTGGGATTCGAATAGGAGAACACATCATCCAAATCAACTTTGCATTTTAACCCTGGGAAGCCCCCCTCATATTATGAGACATTCTCTGAGACGATTTTCTGAAGACACCAACATATGAGATAACCATCATAACGCATTATTGAAGTGGGACTATTACACTGCAGTTTGTCTTCTTTAAATCTTCCTTCAGGTTTTGCTGCAGAATCTCGAATTTAACCTGCGTACGACATCCTAACGTAAAACATTGAAGTTATCAGCAAGGCGCTGACGTCATACTCCACGTACGTTACCCAGAACTCATTATTGATTGACTTTAAGACATTTTCAGTGGAGACATACATGAATGTAATTATTGGGACCATTCCTAAAAGAGATAATTGCAATGCTATGCAACCAAATTATAGCATTATGAGGAATGACAAGTTCAATAATCAGTTTAAAAAATACAATATCTTATTATTCAATTAATATTCATTTATTTTCCGTTCCAAAAAAGACTTAATCACAGCTATAGAGAACATTTTTAGTATTCTGTTGTTTGCACATTCCACACACAATTTTGCTGAACTTTCGAGTGAGCATTAATATAAAATGAAAACATGATTTTTTATACTAAGAGATCTCTCAGGGAAGGAGTGCTACAAAAATTTAATGTTTTGATAGACTCGTATCAAATTAATGTTCATATAACACGGAACAATTACTTTTACAATCGTATGCCTTATTCCATGCGTCCAGAGAGGATTATTATAATCAATGGTCTACGGTCTACCACGATGGAAACACCGGTTCCCGATCAGACACCAAAATTAAAACATTGTTGGGCTTGGCTCAAAGTTAGGGGGTAATCCTACAAATCGTCTGAGTGCTGTTGCCCCTGTCTGAAAGTGGCAGACAGTAATTGCGAAATGACCTCAGCCATCGTAGCACGTTAAACTAAAATACTATTACAAATAATTTATAAATCTATGAATGTCGATGCCTACAACTAATCTTTTCCTGCTTGCTCTTTTCGTTTCCATCAATATTATTTCTACCCTTGCACTAGATGATTCCATCACCTGCAGCAGCATTAATTACTTTATGAAGGCCAAGCTTCAGGAATCTTTTCCTGTGCATTCATTGAACGTTTTTGTACATTCGTATCGTCATGTAATCGTTGGTTGGCGTTATTCCCGGCAGTTTGAGTGCGGAGAAATGAATACCTATGTCATGCCAAGCTAAAGATGAAAGATAAATCACTCTACTAATGTGAATAACACAGCATTATGAGCCATCACATTAGACCAAGGCAACGTAGAACCACCTTAAAACAGGCCGCTGGAGTTAAATTCGTGAACATTTGGTCGTGGAAAGAAGACCCATGTCATGAGTATTATTTTGGAAACAAGCATGTTTCACACAGCTCACACACTAAAGTTGACATAGGTACTTGTCCTTTTTCATGCAACTGTTCAATTTCAACAGTCTTTTGCTACTCTCCACGTTGGCGATCACTGGTTCAAGGCCTGTTCACAAGGTGGTCGATGCTCGTCCAGACTCCGGTGACCAAGCCCACCAATCCGAAGAGGAAGATGGCGAGGTTCTTCCAGAAGATCCAGTAGAACCTCCCCAGTTTGTCGTACCTGTACACCGTTTCTATGATGGCCGGCAATATGATTCCGGCGGTGGACAGGCATATCGCGCCGATGAGTCCCATCAGGGAATCCAGGACGGGCACTACCAATGCGAGGCAACCTTTAATGTTTAGGCGAGACATAAAACAGATTCATTATCAGCTTCTATCATCAGGAAAAGTACTCATACAGTAAACAGATAACTGCGGGAAAAACGATCACTTGAGTTTCACCGTCACCTCTTCTAGACTGCATTGTATGTTTTCTGGATTTCACTTAAAGGGGAGTATCTAATAACCGAGTCTAGGATATTTACTTAACATCTACATCTACAAAATACCCTGCAAGCCACCTAAGGGGTGTGTGGCAGGGGGTGAGTAATCACCAACATGCATTACACTATACCCTAGAGTTAGTGTAACTACGACCAATTATGCATTAGCATAAATCGCTAATGCTTGCCACGAGGCGAATCCTCACCAGCATGCACTACTACACTACAAATGTTATCACAATGGAGAGGGACCGTCAATATATATGCATTGCACAACTACACAGATGGACAGAGACTCAAGACCCATGTAGAAAACATGCAAGGCAAGTTAGTATGTACTAGGTAACATATAAGGATTAAGTTGAAAGGCAAGTAGTTCTAGAATAATTATTTACATATCATCCTCTTCTACATGGTTACAAAATTCCTTGTGCGTGGAAATGACTTTTGAAAAACTCAAGTATTAATTAATCATGCTACATAATAACCGCCTAAGTTTGTTTATTTATTTTTCATTGTTGATTTAGAAAGCGTGACGAAGCCGGCAGAATAGCACGGCGAAACTGTTGCTAAAAAAAGTTTAGTTTAATCGCAGAAATCCAAAAGAAACTTACCGAAATAGTCTCCATGTTTTTTCATTTTTGAGAAACATATGCACTCATTTAGCCACATGTCCCACTGCTTCCACTTGAGTAGTGCAAAAAAAACACCTAGTTCACCCCAAGAGCACACCAGACGGAGACTGCTTGCAAAACAAGCAGCAGGTCTGCCAGCCCTTCATTTAAAAAGAGCTACAGTCCCATTATTAAAATTTTGTTGGAGCTCCAATTGAAAACGTGAAGAATTAACTATCTTAGCATCCGAAGGACATCGAAGTCCGTTTTTGTTTAACTTTCGATGAAATTAATCGTCAGGAAATTATCGACCCTTGACGTAGCTAAAGCCGCATTTGACGCACATAAACATGGATTGTAAATTATAATGTTGTTTGAAGAAGTTTTTGTCGTTTACACTCTTCAGAAATGACTTAATTTTTGATGGGTGAATGTTCAATTTATATTTATCCAAATTAAAATTTCAACTTGGGAATAAACTTTACAGTGACTCCCCATTTGCATGTGGCTGGATCAATATGGATGTAACTCAAATGGACTTAGATACCTGTGAAGAGTACGAGCACGAGCCGGATGGTGTGTTCGGGCTGGAATGGACCCACCCAGATGGTGCCACTGATGCCAAAGCGGTTAGATATCCACCGCCACGACAGCTCCACGGCGACAAACAACTGAAGCGGATATGTGCACAGCACGGCTACAGCCACCATGAGCTTCGAAGCCTGAGCCAGCCTGGAGACAAAAATTACCTTTAAATTATTATAAAAATATTTTAAAATAAAAAATAATATATATATAGGGTAAGTCCGGGAGAGATGGCCACACTTTTTTTAACCGCACTTTTTACACTACAAGTAAAAGCTGACAATTTAGATTTGCTTTATCAAAGGGCTGAAATGTTAAAAAATAAATACCGTCGAACCAATAATTAAGGAACTTGTAGTTAGTAGTAATTCCGATATTAAAACTTGGCCTTTTCATTACATTTTCATTTTTTGTTGGCCGTTTAATCCTTTTGGTTATACTCTTGTGTCTTATATGTTCTAATTTTGCAAATTTATAGTTTGCTATCATTGTTAGTAACCATAGGGTTTTATTAAAATATTCTTTTGTACAAATACATTTTTTTTTTCAAGTTTATTTTATGCCTTTTAGTTATGGTCCATCTCTCCCTGTATCCTTGGTCCATCTCACCCAGAGCATATGGGTGAGATGGACCAATGAGAATGACCATCCACTGGTCCACCACCTGCGAACATCCAAGCCATTCCAATTTTACCATTTGGCGTCGATACATGGATTTTTAAAAGGTATTTTCCATTTAAATTTCACTTATTTCTTATGAAATACTAATAATGTTATCTATGATATTATAGGACAACAAACGATTGAACCAATTTTACCATAATTAACAAAAATATGAACAATTAAAAAAGTGGGGCCATCTCTCCCGGACTTACCCTGTTTGTTCCTACTTCATCAATATTGAACTCATCAATGCATGCATCAAATGCAATAATAAGTAAACTCACGGATCGCCCAGGGGGAGGTTGAGGGAGATGCTGCCGGCAGTCTTGGGTCCGAACCTCAGGTAGCCGAAGTATCCGACGGCGCAGTACAGGGACATGACGACGCACATGGCCGTGTTGAGCACGCGGAAGCAGCCAGTGAAACCCTGAGGGTCCTTCATGTTGTTCTCCAACGGCATGATCTGTGGCAGCGGAGGAGAAGAGCATGGGATTTTAGATAGTGGCCGTGCACCTTGCCTTTAGGTTATTAGATTGTGACCGTCATCATATTGCATGCACATTCATCATCTTCCATAAACCGCCATGGGAATTAATCGAAGGCGAGAACTTTGTTTGAATTTTGAGTCACAAACGATCGAGTACCTACTCGCGTATGAGTCGACTGGACCCAAGCGCATTTCAAACACTAATAACTCGGTCTAATTTAATTGTTGAGTCTGATTTAAGCTGATTTAAGATCGTTTATTTCTGTACTGTGCTATTTTCAGAAATTTTTTGCTGTAACATCTTGCAAAACTTAAGACAAATTTACCCGTCTGGGTCTTTGAGACCCATCGCAAGACTCGCGTCACACTTTTTTAGAACTTTATTTTCATTTCTTCTCATTTTTGCAGTAATTATTGCAAATAAATATTTGCAAGCATAGCAGTATTCAATATTTTTTTATAAAAATAAAGTAATTTGTTTATAACAATTATTTTATAATACAATTATTGCCTCAGCTCATATTTGATGCATTATTTCTCATAGTCATCATATCATCATAGTCATCACATCATGACTAAAGAGAAAAATCTTGCTAGAACTACCGTAAACGATGACTAATTTGACAAGAGTGTCCTCACCACGCCAATTGCCTCGAGGGCGAAGACGGCCGTGCTGAAGAATGCTGGCAGGTCGGCCACGGACGTGAAGTTTGGCCTCGAGGACGAAGGCGGGAGGTCGATGAGGACGTAGTACATGATGATTCCAAGCGATACGACTATGAGGAGGTTGGAGATGAGAGAAAGAGGAGCCAGGTGCTTGAGGTTGCGTATCCAGCAGACTACCATGATGGGCAGGAGCGCCAGTGCGATGTAGCCGCGGTGGGGGAAGGCGTAACCCGTCCACTGGTCCACCACCTGCGAACATCCAAGCCATTCCAATTTTACCATTTGGCGTCGAAATACAAAAAATGCCAGATGAAATTACACAGAATTAAGTTCAAATGGACCTTGACACCCTCACTGCGAATTCCGTCAATTTGCATCATTTAAAAAACTTCCGTTGAATTCTGCGCTCGTCAATAGACGTATTTCATATTTAACCAGTACAATAACTCACAATTCTTTGAATACAAACCTACTTTTAGAAAGCTTTATTGCTTTATATTTTTAGTAAAATAATTTGAACAAAATATATTTACCATTATAAAATGGAGGCCAATCATGTTTTTGCGGGTGTAATTTTTAAAATAATTAATGAAATACACCAAAAATATTCATTAATCTGTGAGAGTAATCGACATTAAGACTGAATAGCGAAATAATTTTAAAAAATCAACTTTTTTATGATTAATCACTTGTCACAAATATAGCGGTCTTCACTGTGGCACAACATTTTCCAAACGCGCAGATACGTTTCGCAAACGGAGTTGCTTACATGAGGTTAGGACCCTTTACCGTATCAAATTTGAATGTAGAAAAGAAGGATAGTAATTAATTTCATAGATATAAAATTAGAACCAATAGGAATAGGTTTGAGAACCTAGTTGATGTTGTAGTTAGGCAACTGGATTCCCATCTCGAGGGCCTGAGTTCGATTTCCGGAAGTGGCGGAAATTTCTATGTAGATGAGTGATCCCTGCTTATGTTTTCTCCAAGTGCAGTCCGTACAAAACACTTGAGACCACTTGTCGTAAGTTTACTGGCAACGTTGAGCAGTAGTTGTTAACCTTGCAACGATCGGAGGTGATTAGTAACCAACATGGTGCAGTACATGCTGGTGACTACTCACCCCATGCCACACACCCTTGAGATGGCTTGCAAGGATGTTTTTGTAGATAGATGCAAACAAACTGCCATTTTTTTAACACTAACCTGTTGAACGTTGGTCGCTATGAATACAACGTAGACGCTGCATGAGCCAACGGCGTTGGTGCACAGGGCCGAATTGACCGCAATAGAAGCCACCGTCCCGAATTTCCTCAAGGGCTTCGGGCCGTTCAGGAACGCCGCCTCAGCTGTGCCACCATAGCTCAGCGATGGCAGATGAAGGGTCTTGCACAGCTCATGCGACGTCTCGACCTTGAATCAAACGAGTTGAACATCGCTCAGTAACGTCTCAAGAAGGAAGAGGGAAGAATATGAATCAGAGAGACTATGAGGAGGGTATCTCATCATTTACGCATTCCTTTCGGAGGAAGACCAGTACACATTATGCATATTTCTTGGTTGGATCGCTTATTTTGTGCTCAAAAGAGGACCTTTACAGAGCATGGATAACTCTTTTACTGGAAATTCCAAACTTTGTCGGGTGCACCGATTCTAGACTTTCCTGATTTTGCAGATAGTTTGGATGCTAAGTTTCCTGAATATGTGCGCTTTACTACGGGCTGTCCATATCGGCCAGTCACCCGTTGATAACTACAAAATGTGATGAAGCATACGGTACCGTGCTAACATGAAGTTATCAGCGGGTCAAAAAATCCACTTCCTGCCTACTGAACTACAGTGAAAAAGAATACTTGAAAAGGGGTGGGCCTGCATTTTCCGTCTGAATGGGATGCCATAAGCGAAGTTCTGCTACTCGCAGGGTATCACACAGAGAAAGGGCTGAGATGGTTTTAAAGGGTCTGGTAAAATTAAAATAGAATTTGGCTATTTTAGGAAACTTGTGTATTTTCCCGAGAATAGCAAAATTGCCGCGTAGGAAAATATTTTGGCAGTAACCTAGAAGGCCATTTTTTGTGGAAGAGTCCATTTTGTACGAACTGGTTTCGCACAGGAAAGTTAGATAGACTACGCATTGAACTTTCAGCGTTCCCAAGGTCGCAAATCTGTATTCCAAACTTCAAAAGGACGGTTTCACCACTTTAGTTAGAGAGTTAAAGACACAATAATTATTTCTAACTGCCCTTTAGGAAAAATGAGTCTTTCACCGACACACATTAAACGTAACTCCCCGTCAAATGTTATGTCAATTTAACGTAGGTTTGTTGGTCCATTAAAGTGCTAACGAGTCCGTAACCAAGTTCATTAGGGTGGGAGATAAAGAGATAAGGTGGGTGGGAATTTCGATGCCGAAGTATTTGACTTGGAATTACTTAAAGTACATGACGGAGAAATGCGATGGCTAATCATTTCGAAGAAATGGACGACAGTAAATTTCGTGAAAGAGAAAGGCTGAGCAAGAGTGTAGTGCTAAAAATTCTGAAAGAAATCGAGGTTCAGTTAAGAGTATACAGTGAATCGTAATAAGCCATTGACACTAATGCAGCATGTTGGTGTTGGAAATGTTGTTGGCTCTTGGGTTTTATGCTACAGGATCCTTCCATATAGTAGAGGGAGATTTAATTTGTGTTTCAAAGCGACTTTTTGCATATGTGTTAAGAAAGTTTCACATGCTATAGCTTCCCTTAGACCTCTGTGCATCAAACTTCCTACTGGTGAAGAAATGGTGCAAGTTGTACATGAATATTACAGAATTTAAATTTACCTGGCGTCCTTGGATGCATTGACTACAATCAAATTCCGATTAAATCTCCGGTGATGAATTTTTGGGAAAGATTCAGGATTGCCAAGGACATATTTCCCAAAATTTTAAAAAGTTTTTTGGCACAAATCTCCTAGATATTCTGTAGATATCCTAAAACTAGAGATATTGTGTTGCGGTGACCGGGTTCAGTGCATGATAGTACTATGTATCTTCTAAAAGTGCGATAAAGAATACTGTTTTAAACTGGCATTATTACGCCAGGGTACATTCTGTTAGGAGATAATAAATGTATGTACTTTGAAACCATATCTCATGACTCCACTTATGAACCCAGTTTATCAATCGCAGCAAAATTATGTTAATGCACATATAAGAAAAAGGAATGCTGTAGAAAGGCAATTGGGGGTGTGGAAAAGGTGGTTTCCTGTCTTAAGCCATGCCCAGTCAGCAAAAGCATGTGCCTAAAACATACTCAGAATGTGCTTTCGAGTCAACGGTATATGCTGAGAATATCTTCTAAGAACATGCTGTAGATATGATGAATGGCACTGCTGAATACATGCTGGGGACAGATGCAAAGCATGTGCTGGGGCCAGGTGTGAAGCATATTCTGGGAACAGGGTGTTTAGCATATATTTTGGGCGGAAAATGAATGTTTAACTCTTAAGTGAGTAAGATATTGCATGAAAATATTTTTATGGGACTTACGATGATGAAACCCATTTTTTAAAGATACAAACGAAATAAATACTGAAAAAAAAAATATATTTTCCGCAGCAAAGCATCGAACTTTCTCTCCACAATCCACCACCGGTCTACCACTGCCTCGGAGGAATATGCAGCTCCCAGGGGTTGTATACATTTTTATTTTCATAAATTCTGACTTTGAGGGATTGTTGTGAGTTTATCGCGCGGGTGCGGAGGAAGCTTTTTTTATATTACCTGAATCAAAATTCCAAGTCACGTGGGGCGGTGAGTACGTAAATACTACCAAACATGTGGTTTAGAACGCGAGTCACGTACTTCGGAAGTGATTGAACTCTTCCTGGCGGAAGATATTTTCGATCCATTGCTAAGGCAATTTCGGACTAAAAAGTTACCGTCTCCTCACATCTCGGGAGAATGTTCTGAGGATAAGCTGAGGATGTTCTCCTAGCATATTCTTAGAAGGACAAACTTAACATATGCCAGCATATGCCAGGACGAAATTTTTCTGTCCGGGTGGGCTAAGAACAAACTTACAGACCACCATGTCATATATACATATATATATATATATATATATATACACACACACCCCATGCGCCTTTGAGCGTCATGTTTTCGAATGATTGAGTATATTTGGCCATGTTGGCACTTTTCTTCTTCTTCGGCTATGCGTGCCTTTAAACGTACTGTTTACCTCTTTAAATATTGTATGTCTGTATTCCTCTTTACCTTTCAACCTTCCAATTGTGTTTGTCCCCTATATGGTGGGTGAAACCGTCCCTGCGCGCCATCTCTTGGCCGCTCAAGTTGGGCATGGGGTGTAACATAAAACCCCGTCAAATTAAGCAGTTAATTGAGTAGTCTTGATGGTGTTACTGGTAGCATACCTGACCGGCAAATCCGGGTTCGAATCCCGGTTAAGGTGAAATTTTTTCTGTCTAGATTTGACTCATTTTCATCTTCCCCACCAAACCCTGTGTTTGTCCTTTGATGTGTTCCTATCCATTTTTATTTCCTATGAATGTATGAATTTATTCGCGCCTTTGAGCGTCATGTTTTCAAATGATTGAGTGTATATATATATATATATATATATATATATATATATATATATATATATATATATATATATATATATATATGCACTTTTTTACTGTTTTTATTTTATGCATATATATATATAAAAGAAAAACAGTAATACGCTAAACAAACACAGAAACACGCAAAAAGGACACTCACAAATAATAAAGGTTACGACCGCCGAAACGTCCAAGTTTTATTTGTGAGTGTCCTTTTTGCGTGTTTCTGTGTTTGTTTAGTGTATTGCTGTTTTTTTTATGCATGTACATCGTCGCCGAGAAATATATACTGTGAAGAAATGTAGATACAAAAAGAGATAAATAGAGCATACAAGAAAATTTTTTGTTTCATGTTCGTCTCTGAAACTGACAAATAAACTAAAATATAACTTTTTTTCATTAGACAAAATAGAAAAAAATGAAAAAGTAAATATATATATATATATATATATATATATATATATATATATATATATATATATATATGCACTATGCCAAGAGGGTAGCCGATAAAAATATACACACGGAAAAAAGAACACTTACAAATAAAAACTTCCGATATTTCGGTGAAGATATTCGCTCCACCTTCACCTAGAGAAAGGTGGAGCGAATATCTTCACCGAAATATCGGAAGTTTTTATTTGTAAGTGTTCTTTTTTCCGTGTGTATATTTTTATCGGCCACCCTCTTGGCATATTGTATATTTATCACCCGAGTGATTCTCCTGGAAGTTATATATATATATATATATATATATTTTACTTTTTCATTTTTTTCTATTTTGTCTAATGAAAAAAAGTTATATTTTGGTTTATTTGTCAGTTTCTGAGACGAACATGAAACAAAAAATTTTCTTGTATGCTCTATTTATCTCTTTTTGTATCTACATTTCTTCACAATATATATTTTTGCCACGTGTTATATTTAATGATACATATTTATAATGTATTTAAAATTAAATTTTTGGTGTGACTAGCATTGCATTAAAATCAAGGTTGGTAACTTCCACACTGCTGTTTTTTACCACTGAAGCTACCTTCTAAAGCTCCTTCATTGCTGTTACAAAAGCTGTACATTTAAGAAATTTGGAGTAATAAATTTATTATTATTATTATTATTATATTATAGTAGCAACTGCAGTTCTACATAGCATAGCGATTCAAACGAGAGATGAAGAACTCCCTGCTGACATAGTTTTACATCAGTATATTCAAAATATAAAGGTTGTCAATCCCATTTCATGTTGTTGGACGTTGTACCAGTGAGGTGTACCAGTTATACCTGAGGTGTAGTAGACCCAAGGTTCGTAGGTATGGCACAGTAATTTTCCAACCAAATGCACCTCAAGCGCATATTTACCCAAGTTATGTTAATGTATAATAACACAGGAACGAAGTAACCACAGGGACTGGTATTGCATTATTCGTTTAACATTTTAACACGAAACGTAACAAGTTCACAACGCAAAGCGATCACTGTTAACCAAAACATGATAATCATGAATTAAAAAAAAAAGATTATTTTTTCATCCATGAAATTAACCACGACTCGTGTTTACATCAGACCTTTGTGATAACCGGTAAGGTATTCACGTCTACTGTGAATAAGGCGCTGAAGATGAAAGAAAAATAATAACTTGCAGGATGAAGAATAACTTCATGGCATAATTCCCTAATCTTTGACTTTATTTTTATATTATGAAGAACGGATTTTGGATCAACAAGCAATTATTACTTTTAAGAAGAAAAAAATATTTTGTGTATCTCACTTTGTTCATAAACCTGAAAACCTGTAGGTTATATTATCTCTGCATATTGTGATAAGATAACCATAATTAAATACATGGTAATATGTATGTCACTCGATTAGCATTAATGTAATTAGAGTTTTATGTTTTTTTCAGCTATAGTTCTGTGTTCAGTCTGTTATATTCTGTCTTGGCGTCATATGCATCATCATATTTTTCACGTAAGGCAATAGCCATCAACTGGTAAAAGTCTCTTTCATGAGTTTCTCTGGCTATCAGCATGCCTCTCTCGTATGTATACAGTTGTCTCCTTTCTTAATTATCAGTCAACAGCACTACCTCATGCTGTACTTCTGCATTTCGGAATATGACCTTTTCATTATTGTCCTATTACTCCTACCAGGATTATTATGAACTGCTTTCACAGCCTCTGTGCCTTTCTATACAATGCCAATCCGATCATTATTAGAATACGCTACCTCTTTAGAAGTGGTTGATTCCAGCGACATATCTGTTTTACTCTCCAACTCTTCAATGACAGTTCCATTCTCTACTTCTGTAATGTTTTCTACTGGCCATCCAACTGTAAGAATATAAAAAATGCTATACCAAAATGTGCAGAACCATTAGGGAACGTAATTAAAACGTAAACGACACTCTCGAATCTATTTCGCCATCGTTTGCAGCTTCCAATACACTATTTTCAAAAGATACTTCTGGCCAATGACCTGAAGTTGTTAGAATGTATATTTCATTGGATATGGAGCATAAGTTTATCACAATCAATGCAAAACACTAGTTATAAAAATGAAATGCTCATGTTGTAGAGCTTATCTGAATAATGGGAAAAAGAATAAATGCTTTGCACAATATCACTGGAGAAATTTTATTTATCGAGTCCACATGTTTCACTGCACAGCAGCATCATCAGGACTAAATACAAGTTCTTGTAAAACTTGGTCTGTACGGCTGTGCTGGCTGATTTGATGAAGGTACTGGTGGCGGCCGATACTAAATAAGGTGCATCATTGTCTTTATTGTTAACCTATGGCTTTGAGTGATCTTTTATTATTGACCAAGGCATATCAGCCGTCAAGTTCGATTTTATGTCCAATACGTATGTACCACTACCAGTCTTGAACCTCGACGTCCGTCAATGGCCTGTGGCTTTTTAGCTTTCTTTATAATTATCACTAAAATTGTAAGGTTAAAGCACTATTTTTCAATATGCAGTTGCTTTGGAAAAAAAGCACAATTATGGAAAAAATTCGACGCCAATATCAAGGAATGTAATAAGACTCATCCTTCTAGACCAAATTAGTGGCCGTGAAACGAAATTCTGTAATGAAAAATATGAATGCGTTCACGATCAAACTTTTGGATTACTTGGAATAATATAACCAAGAGGTTGCAGCGGATTTCATTCAATTGATACCAGTCCTCTTTAAGCAGCATTTAATATCCTACATGCGAAAATAAAACAATGCATAGAAGTCAACTAATTAGTTCATTGGCATTGACATTCAATAAGGAAGTATGGGTAGATACTATTAATCTCTTAGTGAAGGGTCTAGGATACGATAACATTGCAAGGAAAAATTTGAACAATATAATATAATGAACAATTACCCAGCTTTATTGGTAATAGTTTTATTCATGCTGGGCCAGACTCAATGTTATGTAGGTCCAGTTATATAGACTCCATGCGCAAGACATCGTCGGGAGTGAAGTGTGCCTTGCACAGAGAATCGTTTAGGCAAATTTCCCTATATTTTCGAGGCACGGCTCTCTTCCAAAGATGATCTTAATCTTGAAATAATTTTTAATATCCCAATTCCATGCCTTGAGGGCAGCGTAAATGACGTTTGTAGTTCCGGTCTTATGTACGTACCTCTGGCACAGTGTAAACTAGACTGTGCCTTAGTTTGTTTAGACTGTGTCATTGGTCTGAAGACACTTGGGTTTTTTATTCCCAACTCCATGTATTTTTGCCCGTAGAGGAGTATCCCGAAGAACATCCAGGAGCATGATCCACCCATTTCATTATCTCGTAAAGTCAATATTATGAACTTAAAGTGAGAGTTTTCCTTCAAAAGACACGACAGACTCCCTGTACTCAACGTACCCCAAGGAGTTATGCGGCAAAAACCAGCTATAAACAGTTTTTGCGGGCTACCTGGTGGACCTCGGAACGTCGTAAGGTAGCGACGCCTGGGGGCGCGTGTTTTCCTTGTAAAACGCTGGGACTTTCGTCTCCTTTATAGGTATAGACTCCATGCTCTTGACAATAGCTCTAATAGTAGCATTCATTTGTTCTTACTAACCTAACCAATCTAAGGCTAATGTACAAACCAACGGAGAGTATGAGAAATTTTTCGATCATATTTTCATCATGTTAACTTTTCGTTTACTAACTAACAGTTAGAACGACGAGTGAGTTCTCGGTAAAAGTCCGCTATAACGCTCCGTTCAAAAAATAATGGCGTGTTTGATTTCGAAGCGTTTGCCAGAATGTAACGGACGTTGGGTGAAATTGTCCATCACTCTGTCATTCACATCAACTTTTTGGCTCTCTATGGCTTTTAATCCAATTGCTTGGATAGGCTTCTTCGGTTAAGTTTCGAATTATATCAGTTAACTCCTGTCGACATGTATTTTCCTCGTGTCAGCTTGAGCACAACAATAATTCACTGGCTGTGTAGTAGTGTGTCTTTTGCCTTCAGACGTACGAGAATTTTGAGGAAGAAGCCGAAGGTATGTGTCACTGAGAGATATTTCAAAACTTTGTGCTTGAAGTTGAGTGTGTGGGTATTCTAAGGTTTTACAGCTCTGAACTATTTACGAGCGTCGACGATCGTCAGTAGCTTCACCAATCATTGCAATATTGCAAAATCAGTCAGTCAGCAGCCGTTATCATATACGAATAGCCTTCGCAGATTAAAATTTCATTAATGCATAAGAAAATCCTACCCCAATGAAACTTTCGTGAAATTTAATTCCATCATTTTTTTATTCATCGTCACAAAATCAGTAACCGTAGCCATGGAGAAACTGCTTTCATTGAGATTCAACTCACCAATGCGTGTACGCAGTGCGTGCAGACCACTCCGATGAAGAAGGTGGCCACGAGACCGAAAGCCAGTCCGGCGTCCTTGAAAGCTAGGGGCATCGCCAAGATCCCAGCGCCAAGCGACCCCTTTATCAAGTGCACCAAAGTGTCCAGGTCACTGTGGAAAAGGAAATAAGGACATTTGAATTCACTCAACTTGAAACAGATTAAGCAAAAGTGCGTAATGGATACTTTGGCTCAATTCCCAATCGTTTCCATCCCATCTTTTCGAAATGAAAAGCATTTGTTTGTGGTGATATTTTGTAATATGACCACATTTCGCTCACTCCATTCAACAACGTCATATCTAAAAAATCTGCGATTTTTAGTTGTGCCTATTTTCAAAATACATTGTCATATAAATTGGCACAATGCGCTTTAAGTATTATAACCCGATTGGGTTTCTTCTTAGTTTTTTTAGCCTTAATGCCTTTTAAGCTTTTTTTAAAACGTTAAGCTTATTTGTACTTGCATTTTGAACTAAAAAGAACAATATCGTTTTTAACACCGCTTTGCTCCCCGGATTTTTCGACATGCACGAGAAGAGAATGATTTACAAAATATATATCAAACGTAAAATCTTGCTTTGATTTGCATATTTGACCTCAAGATTTAAGTCGAGAGAACCAGTACCTACGCTTCGGGTGGCGGCCGGACCGGCGCGTGGTGTAATCTAAGGAAATCCCATTTTTGTGGCTTATGATTTTTGTGGCGTGATGATGTAGGCGTTGTTTCGTTTTCCATATCAGACAATTATATGTGATAAATTATTCTCTCGTCTCGTGCACTAGAAGTTCTCCAGTTAGTCCAGCGAATATATATCTGGCTTGACTAATATACTCTCAGTGAAGCTTAAGTTCATCAGTAACATTCTGAGAGCTGCAACGGTAGCGAGTGTACGTGATAGAATCACATGTATGATTTGCAAATAGTTTTTAATTATTCCTGAATTGTTAAATTTCTTGAATAGGGAGGCTACCCTTTCGACCGCCCAGCTCACAGACCTTTCATAGCACAAATATTCACAAATACCCTTGCTGCCGCCGCGCGGCCCGCAATGGAAATTTCTACCGAAAAGGGAAGCGCCATGCCACAGTTTTATTGACCTCCGACGGGAAAAACGCAACCGTCTCTCAATGTATAAGGAATGAATTGCACTCTGTCCACCGGGAGCGAATATTGTCACTTAACGCGTGCAACATTCATTGAAAAATACGAAGGAAGAATTTGGGCCTCCTCGACACAAAATATGTTCCAGTTTCTTTTAAGTATCACTAGTTAACCCGTGCGAAAATTTCGCACTTTCACGCTATCAGGGAATAACGTAATGGAAGGTATGTTAAGGAAACGGAGTAATTGGGTTTTAAATAGAGAAGAAGGTGTATCATAAATTACTTTCTTTATACTTGTTTTCTTGCAAAAATATACAAAACATATGAATACAATACAGGCAAGAGAGTTTATAGAAACTTTTAAGTGAAATTAATGGGTAAATAGAGAAATTTGAGATTGAGATTGTATTTTTCGTCAGAAGCCGGTGATTCAACGTTTAAAATGATACCTCATTTACCACTGTAGGTATAGTATTGACGGAGTATATACGGAATGACAGAAAAAGACCTTTCTGTAATAATATATATGATTAGTTCAAACTTTCATTGTCATTTGACAGGAGAGGCTGGCGGGGAGGGGGGTCCCTGGTCAAGCGACCTCCATTCCAGCGTGGGCCGAGTGGTATTGAGTTTTAAATCTGTTTGAACGATTGATTTGCTTTTATATATTGTGAGTGTAATTATCTTTCGCGATGGCTAACAAGTATTTTGTGTGTGATCGAGGCAGCGACGAATCCATTGATGATTGGAGGCAATTGTCTCAGGAGTGACAGAAAAAGGAATATTGTCGCTTGTAGCTGCAACTAAGGAAATGAGGGACAACAAGTGTTCCCATCTACGTAGCTTGAAATCCCTCCTAGTTAACAAATCATGCCGTAAAAAACTGCACCTGAGCACAAAGCATTAAGGTGGAGTTGCAGAGGCAGGCTGCGTCTACATCATCTGAACCAACTGAAATAGTGAGCTCAAGGTCTTCACTAACAAAATTTCGGTATCAAGAATCACTGCTTTCTCTGGGCAGACTGTAGAGAATGAGAAAAAGAAGGCTGCTGAAAGGTGGAGAGTGATGTATAACTCTAGATTTTTAGCTACTATACAACATACTTGCATGAAGACTGGTCTTGCAAGGAATGACAAGAGCAGTGAAGAAGTTGGTCGCCAGTCCTCCATAAATGATTTTGTCACCGATGAAGCTGTTTACGATGACAAATGTCGTGTGAATTTCATAAGGCCTCTATATTTAAGTAAATAAACCAAAACTGATAACTACATTTCCAGAGAAACGGAAGAAATTTATTCCTACATGGAAGAAAACAGTGAAGCCGTGTCCAAACTCGCCAGTTAGGTACCTAAATCCGGAAATTTAGGGAGGACGCCATCTTGAAGTGTGTCCAAACTCGTTAGGCAGCATAAGGGAGCGGATTTGGGCAGCCAAATCGGTCGCCGGATTTAGGCAACAACAAGTCCTTCCTAAATCTGCCACCATTTTGAATTTCCCATAATTCCGAGTGGTAAAAGCGTGAAAAGTAGTGGAATGAGTGGAATTGCAGTAAATATGGCGGGGAGGTAATTTGTTTTGAATGGAAGGGCGTGAGTTATTATGAATATATTAAATGAATGATAAATGTTAGATTGATTTATGTTATAAATTTCATCTTCGGAAGCAACGAACAGACAGAGACCTTCATATAAAGGAGTGAGACAGAATAAACAAGTGTCATAGCGGGGAAGTATTGTGAGTGTTTACAAATAGATGTTTTTATATTGTCTTGCGCATGTTAGCTATTTTTTAAATTAAAACTTCGTTTTTGGGAGTAACAAATCAATCAACCGAACAGTTAATTATAGCTAGAAAGGAGAAGGCGGATAAACTAAACATATAAACTAACGTAAAACTACCCCTACGCGTCTAAATAAAGTCTACCATATTGCAAGTTTTTAACGAAACTAAAAATTAATTACAACACGCAAAAAACGGCAAGCTATAATAGTTCTTTCCCACAATAGTTAGTCTTCAAACCCCATTTACCAACAACAAAAGCCTTAAATTACAGTAAGCAAAAGATAGTCTTATGACTGTATACGAAGCTCCTGTACCATTGGGAAATTGTACATAGAAGTAATTAATATTATTATTTAAGGCATATTTTACATCATTTCCATTTGACATCATTTCGTGGCCTTCATATGGATGTCACTGCATCCAATGAACATCCAAAGGATGCCCAATACTAAATAATTAATGGCCATCATGTGATGGCTGGATATCACTGTAAACAGACTTATTAATAATGCACGCAAAAGGAAATAACAATGCATGGACAATAGAAAATTCGAATTGAAGCTATTACCTACACGATCACAAACGCAATTAACTGCTCAGTCTAACAAGAATCTTTATCTGCCATAGTGGCGAAAGTGCACAATGAACAAAAACTAAAAATACGTGCTTTATACTGCTAAAAGACACGGATGAATACACAATCACAAATTTACTAAACTGCTCAGTCCAACACGAATCGCTATCTACCAAAAGGAAACATTGACACAAACCACGAACTTAAAAAGATACAACCACATTGATCAAAAGCTATAAGTACCTACGTGCTATACTGTACTCTGTAAATCACGGACTCTAACTATATAAATCTCAATGTTACGAATTAACCACATAATATTGCGAAACTACGAAAATAATGAGAAAATGTATTGTAATCGCAATCAAATTTCAAACAGCACTAGTCATGAGGGTTATGTTCAAAACATTATCGTATTCCGTATTTCCCTTGTCCTTCGTTTGCTTCGAGCTCAGCAGATGGCGACACTTGCTAAGGGTGTCCAAACTCAAGCTCCCTTTCTGTTAGCTGCCCAAAATTTAGGTAGCCAAATCCATGCTCCCTAATGCCTAACGAGTTCGGAGCGGCTCAGGATTGTGAGAAAAGCTGCAGCTGTCATTAGGCAAGACATCGAGAGTCAAAGTGTTCGATATTAGTACATACTCACCTGGCCACTCATTCCACTACTTTTCACGCTTTTACCACTCGGAATTATGGGAAATTCAAAATGGTGGCAGATTTAGGAAGGACTTGTTGTTGCCTAAATCCGGCGACCGATTTGGCTGCCCAAATCCGCTCCCTTATGCTGCCTAACGAGTTTGGACACACTTCAAGATGGCGTCCTCCCTAAATTTCCGGATTTAGGTACCTAACTGCAAGTTTTTCATGGACGAATTAATGGCCGCAGTGACAAGGAAAAAACAAATGTGAGAACTGTAAAATCAGAACTGGGTAAATAATATGGAATCGTATTACAGTGAAACCAGTATGCAACTGATTTATCGTTCCAACTATGTGACTCAGAGATTCAGGGAACAAACTTTTTAATGAAGTTTGGAATGAAAATAAGGAAACAATATTACTGACGAGCGGCTCAGGATTGTGAGAAAAGCTGCAGCTGTCATTAGGCAAGACATCGAGAGTCAAAGTGTTCGATATTAGTACATACTCACCTGGTGATAACTTCCTTGAGGACGCGATTAGTGTTCCTTCATATCTTTTACTGTTCCTATAGGAGGTGTACTTGAAAAACACAGAGTCGAGGAAACGAGAACGAAATGTGCCGCTATTGCAAGCGCCATGTCCTTTTTGCTTCGATCGCGGTACGTTCCTGTACTCAATTTTGAGTAACCTCTCCCTTCTACCTCACAGAAGAATTGCATCTAAAAACTTGGTTAACCTTCTCGCAAGTTGGGGACTTGGTTTATCTTCCTACAAAATCCAAACTTAAGAAATGTTATTTATGGGCCATGCTCAACCAGTCTTAAAAACACGATCATTCAGCCAATTTGCATTTGAAAATGCTGATTTTAACGAATTTACCATTGGCGGTCTGAATAATTTCCATCGCATGGGTGGTGCTATTGTAGGAAGCGAACTAGTTTGTGAAGCAATCTTTTTGTCCGCCTCGATCCGCCACTGAATGCAACTCTCAGTAATTTATTCTTCCAGCGCTCATGCAAGCTTTATAAATAAGTTATAACCCTAGAAAAATGGTAAAGAATGATGTGCGTTTTTCTCACGAAATTCCGGAATTTCCCCAGAAATTTTTAATTGCTCTAACTTTTGATCAGTTGAAGATAAAATATTAAATGGTGCTCCACATATTACTATGAGCAGCACTATAATCATCGAAGTACCCTATATTGCCGGCCATATACTTCAGAATAGGAAAACAGCTTACCGAACTTCCTCGTAGAAAGTTGAAAAAATGACTTGTGGCCAACTTTTTTCGATTCGGTGCGGCAGCATTTACTTTAACATGCATGCACATAGTGTGAAAAAAGTGAGTACACATAAGCCTACAGTATATTTAGTGCATTACTCATATTTTGTTACCATTTATGTATATTAACACAACATACAGCTATATCAATAATATATAAACTTAGAAAAACGGGAAAGAGTGATGTGCGGTTTTCTTACGAAATTCCGGAATTTCCCTAAATATTTCAAATTGCTGTAACTATCGATCAATTAACGATAAAATATTAAATCATGTCTCATTTTAAAGGTCATGTAATTTTCTACAACTATATTCTTGAAAACTTTGCTGTAAAACTAAAGGCTGAGCCACTAGAAGGAATAGTTTGTCAACAAACGTGAGGAAATTTAGCGTTTTTCAAAAATGTACAATTTTCGCTAGCAAATATCTCGATAACTATGAGGAATAGAAATAAATGTGAATGAAACAATTTTGTTATAAATGTAATCAGCTTTAATTTTAAAACAATAATATTTTCGCTACTACCCACCGTTTTCAAGATGTAAGCGAAAAACCAAAATAAGGGACCTTCCCCCGCACACCTCGTAGATCCGGGGACTTTTAGTATGTTTACCTCCTACCAACCCCTTGAAGTCCAACCTACACATCCTTGAAGTTTGATCTCTGTCCTCTTCCATATCCTCTACAACCCCTTCATTGACGGGACTATAAAGGAAGTATCAAAATTGAAATTTTAAGTAAAATACAATTATGTAAGTCCACTTCAATTTGAATTATAATTAGTCAAATTTAAAACCAACAAGATAAGGGCTTGTTAAATTACCCGTGGATCAGAAGTAGTCCCTAAATTCTCCAAAATAAAATGCTACTTGTTCGGTAGCATCGTTTGGATTGCAGAATTGGCGACTCCTGAAAATAGTCACTGATATTTCGCAGATGTTACCTCAACAACTCTGGACAATTTGAAGTCCAACAATCGCATAGAAGAGGAGAAAAACATATGGAGCACTATCAAGAACACAAGTTCCAGGTGGATATGTCACACATTGTAATGCAATGAGTTTTATAATTAACATAATAGAAGGGGAAGTCCCTCGAGGAAGTCCTAGGGACAATTAGCAATGGGGTGACATCCTCATAAGAACAATGCGTATACGTTTCTAGAGGCCCTCTATTACCAGTAGAGGGCCTAATACCTAATATAGGGCCTCTATACGTTTCCAGCCATCAGCGCCGCGTTCATCGATTCGTCAGTGAGGTCTACTACAGCCGCAAGGTTTAAATGAGGAGATCGCGGTCTATTTCAAATTTTTTCTCACACGGCAGGAAAAGTAACGAAGGAAAACGGTGGGTTTCAATGGAAAGCTCGGAAGCTACTAGAAGCCTTTAAAACAAAACTGAGGTAGCCGATAAACCTACTTGCACCACACTCAATTACCCAAACTTTTAGAGGAAGTCTATATGACCGCAGGCACCAGCCTAGCTACGAGACTATAACTCAAACTCCATAATAAGTTATTTTAATTGAAAAGTGTTAATGAAGGGTATTGACGCATCAAACAATTATTATGACAGTGAACATTCATCTAATAAACGAATAACTAAAAATTTACTTCGGGGAAGGGAACAGAAGGCCTCTAATGATGATTAAACAGTGAGGTCCTGGAGTTTCTACTGCAAAAGATAAGCGAATAAATTTCCCATACGCTAAATCGCGCTAGAAGAACAATTACGTTGGTCTGCTCAAACGGAGTGTGAAACAGGAGAGCTAAGATGACATTGAAGGAGTGAGGAGGGGACTGGGTTGACAAAACAGCTGCAGTCAGCCAATCTTAAGATTTATTGACAATGGCGATGGAGTTGAGATAAGCGATTGGAGAGCGTAAGCGTAGTAGTACTCACTTGGTGGCGTGGGTGAGTTTCCTCTCGGTGAAAATGCTGGCGCCTCTTGGTGGCACCCTCGTGGTGGTCTCTGGTGCTGTGGCCGCACCATCGTCTCCACCCTTCTCCGCCCTGCTCTCCTTCCTGGAATGAACATAAATGAGTGGACGATTCATTCTTATATCCACGAAATAACTTCATCAATATTAACGGAGAGGTAATCAACAGTAGTAGATGCACGGATGACACATTGTTTTTGGCTAGTTTGCAGGGGCAATAACACCACCTTGAGGGAGTATCTCAAGGCCGTATTACAGGTCCAATGATCTTTGTACACTTATAGCACATCTTATATACACATCTTTATACACATCTTATAGCACACTGACACGAGACTGACGCGAGACTTACAAGAGACTGACACGAGACTGACACGAGACTGAGGTTCACGAGATGAGACCGAGTTCGGTAAACGAAAATAAGACTGACCAGTGTCTCACTCCGTGTTGCGGCAAAACTAGACCCAATGGGCCAAATAAGCCTGGGTGATCCTACCATAGTAATCAAGGACGAGCGTTTCAAGGTACACACTTTTCACTGATTGCCAGTGAGCGTAATTGGATGGCAGAACGCACTGACTTCGGTTTCGTACCGAGAAAACATAAAATCAGAGTTTATATAACCTGGCCTAAAGAAAGTTTTGAATGTCATAAATAACGCACATCCCCTTTACCATTACTTACGTTTAACGTGCTTTGACATCTAAAGGCATTTCACTCTCATTTTCTGTTCTCACATCTACCGTATCTACCAAAGCGATAGAAAAACTGCACGGCGTAAACAAAGATGGCAGCAATATGTCGGGCTGGTTAATCATATGCGATTTCCTAGAATTGAACACGATTTTTAAATGGAGTACATTTTCTCATGTGAGTACCTCGCGGAAAACTGAGAATTAAATGATTGTTAACGCATTGTGAATCAATAAACCAGTGACATATCTGCTTCTTGACAAAGGAAACTAAATTCCACTGATGTTAACGACGCAATTCATTCAAACAAATACTTTGTAGAGAGGTATTTTACTGTATTTGAGGTTTTTGATAGCCATTATAGTAAATGAGTCCTTTTTCTCTACAATATACAAGCTACTAATCTCTAATTATCTGTGACAGCAACAAATTCCTTTTCAGGTGTTCAGGGACGCCGGATATACGATGTCACAAGAAGCAGTTCAAAGCGTACGCTTAGAGTCATTATCCGTGAGGTACCTACTGATGAGTCTTATACAGAAAAAGACTTAACGTTCACTCCTTTCGGCGAGTAGATTGACGTACCGTAGTAATGGGTGGATACTGCTAAGAGCATTTTTGCCGCTAGCATTAGTGAAAACTGCACGCTTATTTGCTATTATTTATCAGCAGCATAATTTATGAAAATAAAAATTGCATAGTTTATCTCCAAAAATTCTATATATTCACGAAACGGATGTACGGCATCTATTCATCATTTTTAAGAGGCACAAGATGCCACTGTAGTCCAATATGAATGATTGGGAGTGCTTTAATAAGAATTGTATGGTGAACAGTGTTTCTCGAGTATAACAGAATAAACTCTTATATTCGATATCTTAAAAATCTATGAATAATACAAATAAAATTCTAAAATTGTGAAAAAAATATATGGCTAAGACATTGTAGATACCATACCGTTAGTTTCTTGGAAATATGAAGAGGAAACCTTTTATCTTCGTCGATCAAATAAACAAAATCAGCCTGAAGATTAAACCAAGGACGTTCGCCGAAGACACAAAGACACCACGAAGGTGAAATGTGAAAGGATGTTGCGAAGGAGACAGAAGGACAGTAAAAATTCGAGAAAAAAACAAATGGACCACATCAGTGGAAAATATTTTCCATAATTTTCACTAAAATTAACTAATTATTTTCTGAAAAAAATACACCGATTTTGGCCAAAATAAACAAAGTGAATGTTGGAGTTAAAAAATGGTCAAAATCAAAACTAGGCTTTCTCCCGTTGGTAAATGACGCTCGAATAGCTTAAAATATCATTAAAATATAGAATGATTTCATAACACTGGAGTTCAATAGTCTCTATGCTTGAAATAAACCACTAATATCAGCTACAGAATAAAAGAATTATTTTAAAAATCATATCACTCAATGAAAAATATTTGGAAAATGGTTTTAAAATCAAAATAAAATCTTATTAAAACTCTATAAACTTTTTATTTGAAAAGAAAATGCAAAAGTTAGATAAATAATATACCTTTATTCACCAACACAATTGTATATACCTACCAATAGCCATGAGAACATGGAAGCTCTTATAATTTGCTTCTACTATTTCATAAATTATAGTTGATATCAATGTAGTAATTTATTTATAATAGATTCAATATACTGTCTTTGGTAGAAGTTATTAGTAGGTAAGGGTTATTTTTAATTTCCACTTTTTAAAGAGCACATCATTTTAGAGTATAATATTTTAACTTTGAGAAATGCTTCCTTGCATTTTTAAGAGCACTCATCTAGAACAGAGCTCGTAGCGTCTAAACAATAGTTTAAGAAATTGAAGGGAAATATTAGGGGCTGTTGTACTTATCACGTTTCACTAATAATTAATAATTCCCTAGTTGATTTTTGACACATAAGCTACGTTTGCTCAAGACGAAGTTCCATTCCAGTCTATTAATTCAATTACGCGAATAGTGGATGTAAATTTTACGAATAGAGAGCGATAAAGTAAAACCATACATTTTTTCTATGTGCATATTTTTTAAGTGCGAAAAAAGTGTACTTCAAAGGAATAAATTCATTATTATGTCTTTTATCGCATACAAAAGAGGTTGTTCTGTGAGAAAACTAAAAAGTCATATCATATCTTTTTCCTACTTTTAAACAATGCGAGTTCTTAGGTTACATGACTAACTCAACTGAATTCGCACCTTCGTCATAAATCTGTTTCAAATTGGGAGGGCGCGGGTTTATCCAGCTCCGTAAATCACTCTTCAAGCCGCCAAGGATTAGAGGTAGTTCAGCCAGCAACTATAGAAAGACGCGAGTATTGGGAAAAATGAAAGGGGAAGGTGAAAAAGAATATGTTTTGTAGTACACCTTAAGTTTAGTTTCATATTTTTTCGGTCGTAAATGCTTTGTGGAAGGAAACTATAGATTAATAAATAGGATAGTTAAAACCAGAAAGTATGATACTGCGGGGAGAATAATGAAGCCGTTGAAATACGCAGTCGCTCATATTCGGTTGTGAAATTAATACGTTGAAAATAAAGGTAGTAGTTGCGGAATTGCTGCGGTACCGTTAATTATTTCTATAGGAAAAGGAAGTAAGGAAAAAATTTACAAAAAAGCACTTCGTTGAATTGGTATTGACCACTTTAATTATGTATTAGATAATTTATGGAAGGTTAGTCATGTCTTTTTTTTTAATCTCAACTTTATCGATAGTTACCCAAAATCAGCAAAATGACGTTGCCTTGGAAAGAAACCCGGGTCGCTCTATCCGTGGAAAAACCGAGTTACTTCAGTTTCATAATCATGAAGCAATTTTGCCAATACACTCCACCTCTATATTCTAACCGCGTTATCTGTATCTATAGTCCGCGTTATTTTCTCTGACCGCTCGTATTAGCTCCTTCTCGCCGCGGTATTTATTGGCAATTGCTTGAATCAACAAATCAAACCACGAATCTTTCAGAATCGTATCCAAATAGTCTGTCCGCACTCGAGATTAGCCCAAGCTATCTTGAACGCTCATGATTGTAATAACAGTCAGATATTCACAATTGCTTGTTTTTCAAGACTGGATTTGAGTGGTGAGGCTGACTCAACGAAAGAGGACATTTCACCCCGAACTTGGCCCTATAAATGCTTAGGGAGAGTCTAATTTTGAAACTTTTTCTTTTTAGCCAAACACTTTTCACCCGAGCTATGATTGACGCGTTTAAATCTATACTTTTTAATGATAAGCCTTTCATGAAACCTGGAATTTTTTTTCAACGACTGAAATATTGTGCAATAAAAATATTTCGAAACCTAATATCTGTGAAATCATTTTCAGAAATCTATGGTGTTGCGTTAATTACTGTCCATCTGAAATATTTCCAAACCAAAGATTCGTAAAACATTACGACAAGAAAGCTTTGTGCTTTATCTATGGACTCGGCACTCAACCGACCTAGATTAACATCTTGTCATGCAATCAGTCTTTCGATGAAAAATTTCAATAAAAATCTGATATGGGGAAATTGCTTATCACTAAAGAAGTGCTTACGTTAAGCCTCCATGCATTAACTTTATCTTTAGCGGTCATTTCGCAGGCAGCATGTTTTGAAAGCAATGAGAAATTTAGCGATGAGATGTACCTACATTGATGAAGTAACATTCACCTAAGCATAAGCGAACTTCGCAGTGCTCACAGAGATGATGACGAATACGACGATGCAGAGAGAGCAAATAAATATTACCAGAAATGGGACGTGAAGAAAAGAATTGCGGATTTTAAGTTGTAATAATTTACTCAAAGGTCAATGTTATCCAAAAGAAGTGCATTTTAAGGGGCTTGGTAATGGGTTAGGAAATGTCTGGAATCTGCTGAATCTATTAATTTATTTTGATCGTTTGGTAATTAAGGAGGTTCGGCGGTTTCACTCAACTTAAGAGAATTCGACGAAACTTGCTGGAAGCATTAATTATGTTGTCTTAAATCTACCTGATTTTTTTCAGAATTATTTACCGCAGATTACTTAAGATATTTCATCCAGAAGTGGGAAAAATATTACATGGGTTCTTTATGGGAACACAAGGTACGAGTAGCTTAATTCATCATAAAGAACTTTTTTCTAGTTAAGAATAAGAAAAACAAAAATAATAAAAATAAAATATATCAAATTATTTTCATACATTATTCTATTGATGATTGAAAACATTTTTGTTTTTCTTATTCTTAACTAGAAAACGTTCTTTTCGATGAATAATGCTAGTCGCACCTCGCGTTCCCACAAGAACCCATGTATAATTTCATGCCCACTTCCACATCAAATATCCTAATAAATCTGCGGTGAATAATTTTGAAAAAATTCAGGTAGCTTTAAGAAAGCATAGTTAATACTTCTAGCAAGTTTCGTCAAATTTCTTTTAAGTTGAGTGAAACCACCGAACGTCATAATGGGAGACGGCCGACAATTGAACTTATCTGCGTCATGAATGCTAGGTGGTTAGGCTGTTAAAAGTGGAAATTTATGGGTAATGGAGGAAGTTTGGAGTGAATCCTGTAGTCAAAATAACTCTGCACTTGCCTATGAAGTTCCCCATAGGTCATCAGTGTTTAAACCCCCGCCAGACAAATATCGTTCTGCACTTGAAGTCCCCTTCAATAGGCAACCAAGTCGTGATCGGTATTCCACTGAAAATTTTCCACCACCGTCGCCATTCGATCCAAGACCCTCGGCATTGGAATCGCGTACTGTGACTACCACCCCAGGCATGTCGTCAAGTTTACTCCTGGTGTTTCCCATGACATACCTATGTAGTAAATTAATTTTTCTTCCTCATTAAATATTCGACGTGGCAGAAGGACTCAAAGTCAGGTACACAACTTGTTTACGAAATCAGAGTGAGAACAACGGAGATTTCGCACCTCGCTGAAGCCCACTATCTAAAAAAAGATAAATAATCATTTTCCCCTCGCGGAATGACAGCTCGAGATTCCCACCTTTGTTTGCGTTTGTAAACTTCCGTGCAAATAATGAGAGAGACATTTAACAAGAAACTTTACATGAAAATAGCTTGAGGTTTACAAATAAGCGACAGAGTAATTTTTTCAGCATTGTTTTTTTGCACTTGACTTTCGAAATATTTCTCTGTAGCGAGAAGAAATATCTGTTTTTTTTTACAAACCATCAATGGAAAAACGCAGCTTTATCTGTTATTGCTGCGTGATTTGTGGCAGTGCTAAATGCCTCTTTGAAAACAGGACGCAATTGCAAACTCAGGTATTTTGAGTGGTGATTTAACAGCATAATTTCCGATGTAACGCCAGTAGAAGATAAATCATTTCATTATTAATCTACAATGATTTAAGCCAATTCAAGCAACACTAAAGAGTCTTATCCCGGGCGAAATTTATTTATACTTGGTCGCATTAATTAATAAGAACTGCATTTTCATAATCGTGAATAAAAAAAATTTAAGTTTTCACAAGTCACTTACTGCTAGGCACAAGTCAGAGACTCTCGTATCCAAGTTGTCTTCATAGCTTGACGCATTAGTATTATAATGTCTTCTAAAAATAAAAATTGGCCTATTACCAAAAACGCTATTGGCATATGATTCAATGCCAAATCAGGGTTTACACAGTTTCGAGTACCTGCATCACTTTCTGACCAGCCAACCAATATAGGAGGCTGACATATGAATTACGAAATGTATGCTAATGCATTATTATAAAAAGCATACGAATAAAAAAATGTATCACAATTATTTTAAAAACAATGAACAGACAAGCATTTATGAGTAATCAATATGACACCGTCTACCTTAAGACTATAATAAATTATTCTTAACGAGCATGAACATATAGACAAAGCTGGAAGACCTGGAAGACCTGGAAGACCTGGAAGATATACTAGGAAAATATGGAGGTGATTTAGAATTCTTGCCTCTTCATTGGTTTATCTGGTTTCTGATTCAATTGATATTTTTATCTTAAAAAATCATACAGCCAACGTTCGTTGAAATAATTGGGTAATCTTGATTGAAAGATAATTATTTGCGAAAGGCCGAAGAAGATAATAAATTAGTAATACTATCTTATATTCGTAAATGAAATACTAACTTTGTTTCCTTCCACAGATTTATTTTCTTGGTACAACATGTTTCGACACATCGGTGTCATCATCAGGTACAAATTCAAACATAGTTTTCACGTGTATATATATCATGAGGGTAGTGGGTTATCGGGAGAGGAAAAAACCCAGGGTGGGGAGAGGTAAGGGGTGACGGTTGGAGTATGAGTCGATGGAAAACCGTGAGTGGGGAAGGGGTGGGGGGTGGGAGATGACTTGGCGTGGGTTTTCTGCCTTGGGTTAGGGATTAAGGAGGTGGTGAGTTGTCAGCAGGTGGGGAGAGGGGTTGAGGGCCACGGGTGTCCGTTTCTCTGTAAGGGATAGAGAGACTTCTAGGAGGGGGGAAATTTTTTCAAAAAGGATGTCATTAAGTAAAACGTATTTCTTCATGTCCTTTCTGATTTCTAGCTCCTCCCTCTTGTCCATCTTTTTCCCTTTCCTTTCTCGGTGCAATATCTCTGGTGTGAAATCGCTGCAATAGATGTTTGGCGAAGTGGGACTGGGAAAGATGACATGTCCGGAAACATCTCCTATAAAACTAACTAAACTATATTGAATTAAGAAAACACCATTTCTTGTAGTTTTGGTAAGTTTTCAACTTTCAGATAGTATTTTCCTTGTATACTTCTCCAATAATTATGTGAGTTAAGGGTGTTTTCATTTGTGCGTGGGAACGTTTAATGCAACATAGAGCTTGAAAAAGTCTGAAGCAAACACATTACGGTTGGTGACAAACGATAGCTTGCTTTGTAGCCAACTCTACGATTACATGACTTCTTTCAATTTTTCATGAGAATAATACGATAAGCTGCCAATGTGCTCCTTTAATGCGAATTTTCATAAGAAATGTGATCTATGCTGAGCAATCATAAAAAAATCTTTAAATACCAAACGTAATTTCAATTAGATCTGTATCATCATTGGTGCTTCTGTCCGCAGACAGGTTTCAACGGTAGCGTTGTCTCCACAGCATTCTGTCCTGGGCCTCTATCTTCATCTCTGCATAACTCCTTCCTTCTTTTATATCCCTCAGCATTCCGTGCCTCCTCCTTCCTCTTCCTCTCTTCCCTTCTTTTATTAATTTCTGTAGGCTGTTATTCCTTAAAATATGTCCAATCCATTTTGCCTTTCTATTTTCAATTTCTCTCAGTATACTTCTTTCGTCTCCAATCCTCCTTAGCACTTCTTCATTCCTGATCTTATCTTTCCATCCAATCTTCTCCATTCGTCGACATAGCCACATTTCAAAGCTTTCTAAGTACTTTTCTTCTCTCTTCTTCAACGTCCACGTTTCGCATCCATACAACACAATGTTCCATAAAATGTATTTTACAAGTATTTTCCTAATATCCATCTTGATGTTCCTTGCTGTCACCAGTTCCTTAATCTTGCTAAATGCTACTTTTCCTTGCCCAATTCTGCTTTTAATTTCTTCAGTACAGTTGCCACTCTGTGTAACTATACTTCCCAGGTACTTGAAGGAACTTACTTGTTTTAATTTTTCTTCCTCCAGCCATATATTTAAGGGCCCTTCTGTCTTCGCTATTCTCATTACCTTAGTTTTATTTCTGTTTATTCTCATTTCGTAGTCTTCACTCTTCTTCCTAATTCTTTCAATCATTTCCTGAAGTTCTTCTCCATTCTATGCTATTATAGCCTGGTCATCAGCATGTTTGCAGGCTGACAGACAGACAGACATATCCACGAAAAATAATATTTTTCGAAACATACGATTTGAAGTTTAAACTATCGAATATGATTGAGTTATCTATACGTGCTTTATGATGAAAAACTTAAAGACTAACTTCGTTTACTGGTAGTCACCAGTTAACATGTAGCTAATTCATAACTTTTATTGATACTCATGGATTTTCAATAGTAATTGTATGGATTAATTCTATCCCGGCGAATGTTGAAGATAGATTCTTATCAGGTTGCTTACCGGTTAAGGATCTCAACCTCTGCTGGCGTTCCGATGACCAACTCACTCATCGTCTTCAGGAATTCAATGCACGACTCGGTAATCGCCTTCAGGCGATTCAGGGCTCCTGAAGACTATGAGCGAGTTGCTCAGATAAACATTTGCAGAGATGAAATTTAATTGTTTCAGGCTTGGACCGGGACTTCGTGGAAGTGATAGATATCCATTTTTAATAAAAAACTTTGTAATTTTCCACAATTTATTTAAAAACTACGACCGATTTCACCTTAATAAGGCATATTCTGGCACATTCTGAAGCTTAGGTCATACAATATACACCCAGAGAAAGTTAAAAAATAGTGGGGGTTGGTTTTGAATGGGGCAGGGAGGAGCAGGGCATGTTGGGGCATGGAAAAGTGAGAAGGGGTAGTGGAAAAATCGAGAGGAAAGGAAGGAAAGTGAATGGGGGGAATCGTAGTCATGCCCCAACCGCCCTGCTCCTCTCTCCCCCATTTCAAACCAATCCCCACAACTTTTTAACTTTCTCTGGGTATATATTGTATGACCTAAGCTTCAGAATGTGCCAGAAGATGCCTTATGAAGTTTAAACCGGTCGCAGTTTTTAAATAAAGTGTGGAAAAGTACAAAGTTTTATTTTATTAAAAATAGATATTTGCAGAGGTGGATGATCTGACTCGGTGTGCAATCCGAGAAGAATTGATCTTCATTGCAGTAAGTGTTTTCATTTAATACATTCAGTTACTTGCATTGCGAAGCGTACGCAGTCAGTTTGTCTCCCGGGGACGTCTGTCCTTTTATCTAACATATGTTCTCCTCCTTTATCTCTTGAACTATTCCACCGAGCAACACAAACGTGTGTGACGGCCTTAAGACGCTTCGATCTCATCAGAAAACGATCCGGATCCGGACTTCACGCGGATTACTCGCATTGGAAATAAAATACGGTGCGACGACTATTTGCACACATGTACCGGTCTTTCTTAATCCTTGATTTTCCCTGCAAAATGTCGAGTACCTAGGACATTTCTCACCACGCAAACATTTCCGCCCTGGGAGGAAGTATCTGGGCAGTTGGCGTGAACCTCGTCGGAAATTTACATGATGTGTTTCAATTTTATTCATAAGGGCGGCGTGCTAGGCAAGGAAGTGTAGTGCTCGGCTTTTCAGTAGAAAGCCCCGGTAGACGATAAAAAATAATCAAGAACATCTGAAGTCGATGTGACCTAGATTTAAGTACATATTGTGTTCAGAAATGTAAGAAGGCGCTTGAGGGAGAAGACATCTGCAAAGCTAAATGCGGTCAATTTATGGGTGGATGGAATACCTGTGAACTACGTTTCATCGATACTAACCATATCTCCACTGAATAGGGGACGTAAAGTCGTCTCGGTTAAAAGTGAACATGGATAATGTGAACTTCTGAGCCATCTCAAAATGACCCTTGTCACACATTTGGTATTAATTTTTTATTGCACTAAATTCGGATAGTTACTCCTTTTAACTTCTGTATGAGTGAACATTATTAATCCTCCTGGAAAGTGCTGCCGATACGTTAACATCAGAAAATGATCGACCGGAATATTAATTTCTACCAAATTCTACGTCAAGCGACTGGCGACAATGCAAAGTAAACAAAGTGTACCGAAATCATAGTACCTACCCTCCGTAGAAAACCAACTTAAAAAGCTATATTAACAGTTCCCGACCTTCCAGGTGAAAAGTGTCGAAAAACGAATGCTAGAAATCCATTACAAAACTCGCCGTCACATGGTATAATAACCTTATCTTACTTCAGAATTAGTTAAATATAATTAATGAAAATCTTTTCCCCGGTCGGTCCCAGGATCCGGAATATCGTTCAGGTGTCATAAAAGTGACGAAATATATTTTTACTACTCAATCGTTCATTGAAACGAGACGAAATGGATATTTATCGTTGTAATGAAGCCTCATCTATAAATATATATATATATATATATATATATATATATATATATATTAAAAAATACACTGGACAGGGGGTGGGGAAAGAAAAGTAAAAAGAGACGACTTACTAGGAACTTTTTCTCCAGCTGACGAAGAGCTTACAGGCTCGAAACGTTCCTAGTAAGTCGTCTCTTTTTACTTTTCTTTCCCCACCCCCTGTCCAGTGTATTTTTTATTGTTGTGGCCTATTGGCGAAACTTTCCCTGTGTGTATATATATGTATAATAGAGGATGTCTGTTTGTCCGTCCGCTATGCGTTTCCATACGGCAGCACGGATTGCGACCAAAGTTGGTACATAGGTGCATCTCATGCTCCCGAACCCAGTAGTGCTACTTTCGGTTGCGTCCGACGCGTCCTTAGCGTCGTTTTCTCATTACCGAACCCTGCAAGTGCACTCATCGCCACCTAGCACCCATCCCCGCGCTCTGCTTACTCTCCCACCTTCCGATAACAACCCCATTCAATCTGCCATGTTAGTATGTTTGTGTGCGCTGTGTGCGAGGTGAAGGCCGACTTGGCGACTTCCGTTTCCGATACTGTCTTTTCTCGCAACTTCACCGTTCACAGGTAAATTTCCCGCGAATATCCGTCTGTCCTATCAACCGTGTATTCCGACAAATCGTGTTTCTTCTTTTGTTCTTTCATATTTTCCCGTTCACAGGTCAATAAACGCCCGTCATATGATACATCTTCGGAAGCTCGACGAAAGAAAGCTGCAAGAGTGGCTGAAAATGAAGAAGAACGTGAAACCAGACGTCGCTCTAATGCCGTAATGCTCTCACCGACTCCTACTGAAAGTTGGCGCTCCCATCATGCTTCTAAGAAATCTTGACCAGCCAAAACTCTGCAACGGCACCAGATTAACAGTCAAGGCATTGCATCCTCACATCATAGAGGCGAGGATACAAACAGGCGCTGGGAAAGGCCAAAACACATTCTTTCCGCGAATTCCTTTAATTACAACAGAGATGCCCTTACACTTCAAACGCCTGCAGTTTCCTGTGCAACTCACTTTTGCAATGTCGATAAATAAGTCTCAGGGACATACTTTCAAAACGGTGGGCATACACTTGGAAGAAGACTGTTTTGCCCATGGCCAGCTCTATGTGGCCTGTTCCAGACTGGGATTAGCAAACCATCTGTACATATACACTCCCACAGGAAAAACTGCCAACATAGTCTATAAAGAAGTGCTGTAAGCCGTCCCCCATCAGTTTCGCATTCCGTAAATAAAGAGTTTTCTATTTTGCCTTTTTACACTGTTTTCTGTTTATTTAGATGACCGTCACCTAACCTGCTTTGTTCCTTTACCTACAAATCCTGCTATGTTACCATAAATTCCAAGTATCCCCCTTCTCCTTCCCGTACAACGCCGGGTGGCCTGCTAGTTAGGGATAAAACTTTAACTTGACCTCTTCCCGAGTTGCATAAGTAAGTAATGCAGGAAATTACATTCGGTGGAAATCATTGTCACTATGGAGTATACGTACCAACGCCTAAGCAAGGCGTTAACAACACTGGATTTCACCCATGGGGGCATGAAACAAATGTGATACGCCTGGCACATGTCTATCTCTCTCACCTGAACGGCATTCTCCGATCGCCTCTAGCTGTCCCCTTTGTCCTCGAACAAACGGCTACAACTAGCCTCCGTCTCCAACAGCCCGCTGCGAATAATCGCCATGGCGTGCATAAGGAAGGTTTTGTCTTTCTCACTAGGTGGGAGGGGGGGAGGGGGTTGGAAAGATAGCAATCGGTGGGGGTGGGTGGGAGGGGGAGAGGTATTGAGTTCAAGATATAAGGATGGGTGGGAGAAAGATTGCAAAGACGAAATATTGGAGAGAAGGGAATCCGCGATTGAATACCGTTGAAACACACTAGATTCGCGGTGGAAACGCACCCATAGCAGAGGTTCCACCACGGCTGTTTGAATCAAAACAAATACTAAATTCCAACTTTTTGTTTAATTCGTTTAAAAATACTGTTTTCGCGTTAGCTATTGAAAACTAGAATGAAGGTAAAAAATATTAAAATTCTTCCACAAATACTTATAATATTAATTAACTTTTTTGTAGCCATGGACGCCAAATTCAGCGCAGTGTTTATGGAGCTACCATACTTTGACTTCAACCACCGCAGTAATTAGCTTATAACTAGAAAAATAAGGTGGTAAGATGCATCTGTTTCATTTTCAATCAATTCCTGGGATTTTTCGCTTCTTCTAATCAGTTTTCCGTGGAAATGTCACTTATAGTAGGTAGAAAAATTTTATGTTTCCCCGTGTCTTCACATTCTCGCATTAAGCATCATGTAATTTCAAGTTGCGAGAGAAAAATAGTGTGGAAAGGTAAAATTCTGTTTTACATATCAGAGAGAGGACACGTTTCTCTTTAAGTACCCAGAATATGAATAATATAATGTATAAAATAATATTGGGAAGAAAAAGAAGAGGAGGAAAGCAGCGGTAAAAATAAGAACTAGGAACGTAAGGACAATGATGAGGGCCGGGAAGCTTGAATATATTAAACAGGAAATGGAGAAGGGGAAGATAGGTGCTTTGGGGCTCTGCGAGGTAAGATGTAAGGATAGTGGGGACTATTGGAGTGGTGATAGCTACAGGTTAATCTATAGTGGGGGAGATGAGAGTCAACGTGGGGTAGGCATGGTACTGAACACAAAATTGGGGCTGAGGGTAGTAAAAATTGAACAGGTGAGCAACAAGATATAAGTGGTAGAAATAAAGCCATGCCCGACGAATTTTGTACTGGTTCTGGTCCACGCCTATAAGCAGGCATTGGGAAGAAGAGGTGGACGAGGTGTACGAGCAACTAGAAGAAATAATTAGTAAAGTGCCGGGAAAGAAAACTCTAATACTTAAGCGCGACTGGAATGCAGTGGTGGGGGAAGGGAGGGATGAATTAGAAGTGGGAGGGTTTGGGCTAGGAAGAAGAAGAAATGATCGCGGCGAAAAGGCAGTTGAATTTTGTTGAAGAAATAAGTTAGTAGTGACAAACACTTGGTTTAAACATCCCCTCAGGCGTAGGTAAACATATAAAATTCCGGGTAATATTGGAAGATACCAAATTGATTATATAATGGTAAGGCAGAGATTTATAAACTGTAAAAATCTCGCGAAGCTATCCAGGGGCGGATACAGATTAAGATAATAACTTGGTGATGATGAACTGTGAAGTTATATTAAAAAGGCTTTGAAAATTTAGAAAGATAAAGAAGTGGAACCTTGAATCATTGAAAGGGTTGAAAAGGAGGGGATAACAAGAGCTAGTGGAAAAGAACATAGGTGAAGCAAAGCGGTTGGAAACAATCGAAAGAAGATGGGAAATTATATAAACAGGCATAGTAGAAGCGGCAGAGAAAGCAATAGGTGGAAAAGAAGAGGTTTAAGAAGCGTTACGGAAGAAATGATTAAGAAAATGGAGGATAGAATGATGTGGAAAAATGTCAACACCGACTTAGGCAAGAGGAAGTACAAGGGATTGAATAATTAACTCTGACGAGTGACCAATCGGGCAAAAGAAAACTGGTGGAAGGGAAAATGCGAGGAAATGGAAAAGCTGCAGGAGGAGGTTTGGTGCTTTACACGCCAAAGTGAAAATGATATCGGGTGGTAATAAAAGGCAAACGATACCAAAGGTTAAGGACAAAACAGGGAATATATTAATCGAACAGGAAGATATCCAGGAAAGGTGGAGAGAATACGTAGAGGAGCCATATGACAGCGAGAATAGACCCGTAAACTCATGAATATAGAGGATGAAGGAACAACAGATAAGGATAACCTCGGACTGGAGTTACTTGACAGTGAAATAGAGAGGGCATTAAGGGAGATGAAGGGTAGAAAAGCCGTGGGAACCGATAATCGACCTGCGGAGCTACTGAAGATCTAGGTAGTAAGGAGAGAGAATCGTTTTTCGAACTTATTCGCAGGATCTACGAGGAAGGAGTATGGCCAGAGGATTTCGTGAAAACAGTATTAATACCTATCCCGAAGAAGAAGAAAGCGTCAGAATGCGAGGATTATAAAAAAATTAGGTAGTTTAATTTCGCACGTGCCAAAAGCTTTGCTGAGAATACTAAATAAAAGATTTGAGAGCCGAGCAAATTACCACTTATGCGATGACCAATTTGGGTTCAGGAACGGGAGGGCAACTTGAGACTTGACTGCGGTAATTTTTTATTTTATTTTATTTATTTATTTACCACCGAAAACAGCACATATTGGCCTTTACATCGGGGTATTTTAACAATTAACAACGGACAAGCACAAACAACCATGTCCTGGGAAGTGAAAACTCCTCCCCAGGCGGGATTCGAACCCGCGACCTTTGGGTTAGCAGGCGAGGACGCTACCCCGCCGCCACCGAGGCCGACAGTGAGGACACTTATAGATAGAAACATAAGAGTATAATCAGGATGTTTTCACTTACTTTGTGGATTTCGAAAAGGCGTTTGACAGAGTAAATAAGGAGAAACTAATTCAGATATTGGGGAAAATAGGAATAGATTGGCGTGATAGGAGACTCATCCGAAACTCATATATGGGGCATAAGGCTCAGGTGAGGGTAGCTGACGGTGAATGAGGGTGGGCAGTTATAGGTCGTGGGGTAAGGCAAGGTTGCTCGTTGTCGCCATTGCTTTTTATCATCTACACTAAAGAAATGGTAGGAGAGGCAAGGGAAGAGCTATATTTGGGAATTTAAGTAGGAGGCCAGCTAATAAAGTCAGTTAGATTCGCGGACGACGAGACGTTGGTCAGTTGGGCATCGAAAGGATTACAAACTTTAGTAAATGCATTTGCAAAGCAGTGCGAGAAATACGGAATTAAGATCAATCATAAGAAAACAAATGTAATGAGATTCTCTTGGACAAAGAAGGCGAGGCTGATTATAAAAGTTCGACGATACAAACTGGAGCAAGTAGAACAATTTAATTACTTGGATGATACGCCAGAAGAAACAGGGAATAGTTGAAAAGACATTAGGAGGAGAATAGCGTTAGCGAAGAAAGCGTTCAATAATAGAAGGGAGCTGATGACGGGGATCTTAAGTAAGGATGTAAAAAAGAGGTTGGTGAAGGGCTTGGCATGGAGTGTGGCATTGTATGGGGCAGAAACGTGGACCTTGAGAAAGGAAGACGAAAAAAGGCTGAAGGCGTTTGAGATGTGGGTGTGAAGGACGGAGAAGGTTCGGTGGGGAGAAAGGAAGACAATTGAGGAAGTGCTTGACCTAAATGGCGAGGAGAGAAAACTTGTGGATGGGATTAGGAGAAGGCAGGGTAGGTGGCTGGAAGGGGTAATGAGGGGAGATGGTTTGCTGAAGGCCGTGATAGAGGCAAGGATGTTGGGCAAGCGGGGATGGGGAAGGAAGAATAGGTTTTTGGACGGGATGAAGAAAGGTAGAGATGAAGAAAAAATAATAGAGGTAGATAGGGCACTGCACTTGAATGTGTAGGTAAAGTTTGGTTAGCTTGCACAGTAAATAATTTAGTGCATGAAATGAATATATTCTGATTAATAACAAGAAATCCAATTCAATATTGTTTACAATCATGCTTGAAGTGAAATTTAATACATGGAATACAAGCAGCAAGCAATTGAAATTATAAAGCGAATGCAATTGAGAAATTTAAAGATGTTTTTAGTAAGGTTGGTTGTTCTCCTCCTTGTTTACTCACGGGACTTATGAGTCCCATGGAATATATTCGTTATTTTTAACCAATTATACTCTTTTGAACTTATTTTTAGTCCTTGTTCATTTTTAGATTGATCAAAGAGTAGGCGATCACGACCTAAAGACCATGTACACAGGAGAATGTTTGATCGTGAATGCAATGGGCCAAGCCAACTTTGGATTGCGAAGCCCCTTTCAAGTTCTGAGACATTCTCTGAGATGTATTACTACAAAATACACCAAGATTGAAGCTATCCATCATAGTGCATTGCTGAAGTTGGACTATTAGACTGCAGTTTAAGTCTTCTTAAAGTATTCCTTCGCCTTTTGCTGCAGTATCTCGAATATAACCTGCGCACGACATCGTAACGAAAAAAATTGGAGTTATCAGCAAAGATGCTGATTTCATACTCCACGTATATTACTATGAACTCGTTATCGATTGACTGTAGGACTCTTTCAGTGGGGAATTACATGAATACAGAGTGACCCATTGATTGTGTGTCATTTCTAACCTATAATTTCAGACACTTCCTTTTGTGCCACATGAATGAAATTTGGTACCTAGGTAGAAAAAGGTCGTAAGTTTTGTTGAGTGTAATCGAAATTTTATAAACATGAACTTTTGACCCCATGAATAGGGTCCAACCAAAAATCCAAATTCAATGTTAATTTTGTCGAAATACAAAAAAGACAGAATTTCTTTGCGAAACTTTCAATTTCAAGGTTTTTGGGCACAAGAAACACGATGGAAGAACTTTCGAGTTCGAAATTGCAACCGTGACCCCTGAAAGGGCACAGTCAAAGGTCACAGGAATGACGAAAAGCGAATCGCAGCTCCAAACCTGTCGAATCATAGGTTTAAAAGTGTGTCAAGATCGATGGTAAGGTCTTCAGATCCCACTTGTCATCCCTTGACCTTAAAGGATCACTCAGAGGTCACAGGGATGACAAAAAGTAAATCGGGGCTACAAACGTATCGAATCATAGGGTTAAAAAGGTTCCAAGGTCGATGGTCAGGTCTTGAGATCCGTCTTGTCATCTCTTGATCTTCAAGGGTCACTCAGGGTATAATTAAGGAGACGATTCAGAAAAGAGACAACTGCTATGTTATGGAACCAATTTATAGCATTACAAATAATGACTAGATCATTAATCAGGTTTTAAAATACAATGTGGTGTTATTCCATTAATGTAATGTACAATTTTCCGTTCCCGGAAAAAACGTATAACACTTTAGAAAAAACATTTTGCCATTCTGTCGCTGGAACTTTTCACGCACTATTTTTCTGAGCTTTCACGTGCAAATTGACATGATTTGAAAAGACGAGTTCTTGTATTGAACAAATCTAAGAGATCTTTTAGGAAACGAGTGCCAATGAAACTAAAAGTTTAGACAGAATCATATCTAATTACTTTTTATGTAATACATTCTAAATACAATTGCTTTCACAACCTTCTCACATATTCCATATTTTCAGAGAGGATTGATATAATTCACAATTTTATGGGCAAACCGAGGTATATAATCAAACATTCTCCTGTTAGCTCTTTTCGTTCCTATCAAAGTTATTTCTACTCTTGTACTCGATGATTCCATCACCTGCAGCCACATTAAGTTTGAGGAATTTTATCCTGTGCTTTCACTGAGCATTTCATTTAATTCCTATAGCAGTTTAATCCTCAATTGGTTTATTCCTCGATCCTCGATTACTGGCGGGTTTAGTCCGGAGAAAAATATTCCTGTGTCATACTGAGTTTAGGTCGAAAGATTAATCTCACTACAAATACGACATTCCTTCCTGCTGGCGTTAAAATCGTGGAAAACAGATTGTCAAAACTCGACCCAAGCCCTGAGTATTATTTTGAGAATGGAAAATGTCTCACACTGCTCACACACTGAGAATACGTTGACACATTTACCATAGGTACTTGTTCTTTCTGTACAATTGTTCAATTTTTCAACAGTCTTTTTCGTCTCTCCACGTCGACGATTACTGGTTCATGGCCCGTTCACAATGCTTTCAATGCTCGTCCAGACTCCGGTGAGCAAGCCCACCAATCCGAAGAGGATGATGGCGAGGTTCTTCCAGAGGATCCAGTAAAACCTCCCCAGTTTGTCGTACCTGTACACCGTTTCTATGATGGCCGGCAATATGATTCCGGCGGTGGAGAGACATACCGCACCGATGAGACCCATCAGGGAATCCAGGGCGGGCACAACCAATGCAATGCAACCTTTAATGTTTAGGCAAGACAGAAAGAGATCCATTAACAACACTGTATCAGGAAAAGTACTCAGCAGTTCTACATCTACATCTACATACTACCCCGCAAGCCGCCTCAATAGGCGTGTGGCGTGGGGTGTTAGGGCACCAGCCGTTTACATATAAAAAGGAAACGCTCTAATGAAATTACGCCTAGCATTTATTAAAGTCCATTATTGTTCGGGGGAAAAACGAATTCCCATACCTATCCGTTCGGCAAAATATCTCTCTTAATTTATCGTTTCTGTCGAACCTGGAAAAATAGTTACTGGTACTGGGTACCGGGTTATTGATACCGATGACTGCGAGAAAAACGATCACTTGAGTTTGACTGCACCTCTTCTCCACTACATTTCATATATCCCCTATCCCTATTTATATGCCCTATAATTTCTACAAAAAACGAGGTTATGGGCCATATTTATAGTAGTTACCTAGCAGTCTCCTTATCCATCCCCTACCCAGAAGGCCCCTTGAATTGTGCGTCCTATAGTCAAAATTAAGGGAGCTGCTGGGTAGGAGATGGTTGGGGGTTAGATATGGTAACTAAGGACTACAAACGGCGGGAAATGGAATTCGCAGCTCAAATGTTTCAGTGGTGACGCTCGTGATCAACATGGATACGGATAAATAAAGAGCCAGACGCAGCAAGAAAACTGTTAAGATGGCCGCTCGACGTGCAAATAGCTTCAACGGTATGGAGAAGAAGATTTTCTGTGACCTGGCGTAGAAGCATAAAGGTATAGTGGAAAGTAAGAAAACGAACGCAGTTTCCTGCCACAAGAAGAAGAAATTGTGGGAAAAAATATGCTGCGAGTGTAAATGAACATCCTTGGAATGAGTCTGGCGTCACATCAGATATTTATCGATTAAGAGCAAATCTCACCGTTGTTTTATTGACACCAAATCTTCGAAATTATTAATTTAAGGCCATGCACGTTCATTAGAGTCAGTTTCGTTATATCTGTTGTGTTATTTTTTCGATAAGGGGGCCCCTGGTGAAGCATGCATCTCCTGCCAGAATTAGGAGAGGCTAAGGGGGCTGCTGGGGGTGGAAATTTGACTATAAATACCGTTTCTGACGAAGGGGCCTGCTAGGGGCTGTGGGACTGCTGGGTAACGACCATAAATTCGGCCCTGAATGTTTTTCCGTAATCATAAATTATAGAATTGAGCTCTTGAAGACAATAGGTTGTGGTCGGAATCAGGCTCAGGATTTTATTTTTTCATTGTCGTTTTGTTATTTGATCGATTCAAACAGTAAATATTGTTAATTGTTTATCTGAAATGCGTTAAAACAATAGGTACTGAATTATTTTTCACTCAAAAAAGCCGACCTTTCATCTTCGGCGTCGCGAAGACCTCAATTTATTCATTCCGGCCAATTCTATAAAGATTATTTTTCCAACCAGATGGCGATTGCACAGATGACGTGGCTAGCAGTCACCCAAAAGGGTGCAAAAATATATAATTTCTTGTTCGTATAAACCTCGGCTGATATATTCATCTTTGGATACAGGTGGCTTGGTGGTGTAACTGTGTCAAACCTCCTGGGTAGAACACTTGACCCAGATTTGGAAGATTACGGACTTGAATTCCGGTCAAGTCATATGATTTTTCATTGCGTATTTCACCCTCTTCAGATAATACATAGAAAGATTATCAGAGCCGTTAGCCCTGATTTGCTCTTAGTGCAACAGAAGAAACGGCACGTGATAGGGCCATTTGCCAGAGTTACCAACATTTACGCCGGTTACTGGCATTCGAAATGCATGTGAAGAGAAGCTGGTAGGACAATGAGATATAGAAGGGAGGGTCTTAAAGAGAGAAGGTAGCACTACACATATGCCCGCGAGTTCATTCAGAGGATGTAGCATTGACTAAAGTACTTGACTAGACAAATATAATGTGCTTATGAATTACCCGTGTCATAATGCTACAGTTTTTTTGTATTTACATCCACAAAATACCCTGCAAGCCAACACAAGGGTGTGTGGCAGGGACTGAGTTATAACCGAACTGCACTACACCATACCCAAATATACTTTTTATGAAACGACTATTAATGTATTAGCCAACACCTGCAAATAAATGTCAGGAGGTGATGTACTTTACCAACAAGCAATACACTGTAGGTACGCTATCGATGTTAGAGAAAATCAATCTATATAAAAGGGAATGTCCTGATTGACTGACTGACTCACTCATCAACGCACAGCCCAAACTACTGGTGATAAAAACGTGAAATTTTGATGGTATATCCCCATCGTGGTTTATAAGCGTATTTAGAAAGGAATTTACCGTAAAACAATTTTTGGAGTTGTTTTTACCCCATCAATGTTAACTTTTACTCACATATGAAAAGCATTGAATTCGGTGCAGGTGCTTTTTTCTTTGCTTTTTTAAATTGCTTGCACTCAAGATATTGAATGAAAATTTATATCATCGAACGCACAAAAAAATGTCGTATTTAATTCTTTCATTCAATTGTCTTACACGCTTCGTTTTTGTCTCATTATTGCGTTTTTAGCTCTAAATTCTTCGATTTTTCTTTCCTTTCAACAATAGAAATTTCCTTGGCAACCAGTCGTGAATATATATTTAAAAGCCATTTCATGAATGGCTATTCACGCAGGCCTGCAACATTTAAATGCCAGGTTCAGTGACTAATTTGATAGTTATAGGTAGATGGGGCTTCTTTTTTTTTGCTTTTTTAAATTATTTGCACTCTAAACAAAAGGCTTAAACTTTCACGGTCGGATGGCTTAAAAAATGGGGTTAAAATTATTGCATTTAATTTTCCTATTCATTTCATTTTTGTCTGAAGTTGGTGCTTTTGGCTAAAAAGTCATCCACTTTTTTAACTATATCAATTTTCTAATTTCCTTTGCAACTGCAGCATGGAATTTTTTTTTTATAAATTTATTTTGGCTCATATTGATGAATATTGGTCAAAAATTAAAAGAAATAAAAAGACATTAAAACATACGAATTATCCACTGAACAAAATATGCATTACACTTCACTCTATATAACAAATACACATTTTCATTAAAACACAAGGAAAAAGAAAAACCTCAATCGTAGAGTAGATCTCAAAGAGTAGATAGTTTCATAAATATTTGTAACCTCAGGAGACCCTCTGAGCCACAACAGGATCATCAGAAGGTACTCAACTAATGTCAATATAATAAAATAAAATAAAACTAATAAAACGCTCACATTGCCATATAAATGGGTAGGTACCTACTTAATACGTGTGGGCCTTAATACCTGTGGGTTTGTATCCGCATTGTGACAGTATAATAATAAGAGAGCATTTTCTTTCAGAGGTTTCTAATTTTAAATCCCCCAAGACCCTTAGAGCTAGGCAACATTGCATGAAATTTGGAAAACTCAAAAATTCAAACTTTGAATGCGTTTCGGCAGGGTCAAATATTGTCCGATTGAGCTGAAAATTTTAATGGGATGTTTTTTCATGCATTCGCATAGGAAAATGGAAATGCCCCCTCAACTTTCAAACTTTCGGTTTTTTTGGGACACCCTAACCTGTGTCCTTAGTGTTTATGTCATCAATATGAGAATTGCAGTGAGATTTTAGTGGGTGCATATTTCCCCCCCCCCCAATCCTATCAATCGGTGGTTAATGAATTGTTTACGGTATACTTAATGGTATTTGCAATATGCACTTCACGTCAAGGGGATTCTTCTTGCCTTATGACACAGTTATAATTTTATCTTCTTCTCGTTGAATTTCAACGGGCACCCTATTCTTAGTTTAGTAACTATCACTCACTCAGAGATTAAACCCGAAGGTTTTTTTTGGATAGTTAAGGGTAGAGCTCAACCCAGCTAAGCCACAGGCGTGTGAATTTCACACATTCAGGGTAGGGGGGGCCAGTTCCTGTCCCTGGGCCACCTCGCACTGCGAGGATTTTTTTGTTTGGGGGAGTCCAAAGGCTTCACCCGGATTTGAACCCGGGACCCTTCGATCAGTAGCCAAGCGCCCTACCCACTAGGCCACCACGTTCCCTAGTAACTATATAAGTGCACAATTATGACAGTTATGTAGAGGTTATGCAAGAGATTATGTAAAAACTACGTGGGAAATTATTGATGGTTGGATATGGCCATGAATGCATACTGAAAGCAATTTATTCCTGGTAATCGCTATGGTTTAAGGAAACGAAAAGAAGCGAAATACCATCTTATATTGTAATTATGGATTTATTCATCCTCTTTCTTCTATTTTTCTTGTAGCTGTAGACAAGTAGGTTGCATTAATCGTTTTTTAAGGGCTAAAATATCCCTAACTCTTTACTCCAGTGGCCAAAAGAGGTTATAATTTCGGGGGGTGGGGGGAGTATAATAATCGAATATTACAACTTGTATGTTGTATAAGTCGTAATATGGGGTTAGGTAGGTACTAGGTATTAGGTAATAGTAATGCACATCATATATTGACAGTGAAAATCTGTAGTAGTGGAAATTACAGGTACTACATGATATTTTTATTTTGATATCCAAGAAAGAAAATTATTTTGATGGTTACTAGTTTGCCTCCATAAATAAAAATTTCATTGCCAAGGATACAAGAATTTGCTAGATTGATGATCAACATTTTGAAGTTGGGCCAAATTTTAACTTGGACAATATACCCCAGTTCCATATCCCTGCTGGTCTGTAGCTGTGGTGCAACTCGGCCGTGGAGTTAGTTTCAATTCATTTCCAGTTACATAAGTCTTCATACAGACCAGTTACATAGTTCTATCCCAATTACAGAGCAAGAAATTACCACCTAGGTGGAAAAAACGAAAGAAATTTGTCATTTTGTAAAACTATTGTAATTTGGCTCTGTAATACCATCATAATACAATTTGTTAAAGAATTATAATTTTTACATACCTACTATTGGAATTACTTCAGTTGTGCATATTGAAAAATGACTTAGTAAATTCCACACTTTATTTACGAAAAAACCGACCCAGGTTTCGGCAACTCAGTGCCATTTTCAAGATATCTGATCGTGTGGTGGTCGAGTATTATATACCTTATAGGGTGGAGGGGGAGGGAGGTGAAAGGAGTGGGAGGTGCAAGGCCGAGAGTTTGGGGGGGGGGGGGGGGCGGGGATTAGGGTAATCCTGGGAAATTGGAAAGAAAGAAGCGGGAGGGATGAGTCAATCTGGGGTTCTTTTTGTGAAGGAGTGAGAACAACAGAGTGATGGACGATTTTTGGTGACTACGAGGTTGTGGGAAGGGGAGGATACTGATTTTTAGGAGAGGAGAATTGGTGGAGAACAAATGGTCATTACATAAAATACTTTGGCAGTTAACAATTTCAAATCGCTCTAAAAAATCCAGCTTATAGCCTTTGTCAACTGTATGTAAAATTTCATAATCAAAATTACTAAAATGGTTATTTAAAATTAAATTTTCTGTAAAGTTTGAATTACCATTCCCATTTATAAAACAGTTTCTGTGTTCTTTCACTTGGTATTTGAATTTGCGTCCAGTTTGACCAATATAACAGATGTCACAATTGTCGCACTTCAGTTTATACACTCCGAAACTTGGGTCGGTTTATTCGTAAATAAAGTGTGGAATTTATTAAGTGATTTTTCAATATGCATATTAAACATTTCCACCAAGTTACGCCGGAAACGTTTCCTCTTACTTCAGTTAATTAGCTTTTTGTTTGCAATCAAAATAATTGCCTAATTGACAATATAGTAAACTACCTCACACAGCTGCAGATTGAATTTTGATTACTCAAGTGGAACGTTGTCGAATTATTTATTGGATTCCGAAAATATCGCGACTACTTTTTTTTCAATTCACCTGATTTTAGGATAATATGTGGGAATAATCCAAATTGGGTTTAGCAGGATTTTTTTTCCGGAAGCTGTATTGAATGCTTTGGAGGATATTTCAACCCATGACGTAGCTAAAGTCGCATTTGACGCACGATAACATGTATTGTAAATTTTGATTTTATTAGAGAAAACTTTTGACGTTTACACTTTGCGGAAGTGACTTATTTTTGAAGAGTATACGTTCAACTTCTGTTTGAAACTTTCGCAGTGCTGGATTGCTGTTCTCTCCATAGTTTTCGGGTTAGCTGCGTCAAGTTTTTACGAAACGTCATCTGAATAAAACTTGACGCCGCTGACCCGAAAACTATGGAGAGAACTGCAGTATATTTTCAAATTTAATAACTCCAAAATTCACATCTCAAATGAGGAATATAAACCTTGCATATTCTCCCCATTTGCATGTGGCAAGACCAAAATGGATGTATAACGCAATGAATGGACTTTGATACCTGTGGAGAGGACTAGCAGGAGTCGAAGGATGTGTTCGGGCTGGAATGGACCCATCCAGATGGTGCCACTGACTCCGAGGCGCTTGGATATCCACGGCCACGAGAGTTCCACGGGGACAAACATCTGAAGGGGATATGTGCACAGCACGGCCACAGCCACCATGAGCTTCGAAGCCTGAGCCAACCTGGAGACAAAAAAATACCCGGAGAAGTGCACTAAGATAAGCAAGTACATACATAAGACAAGATCAGGCATTCAGTTTAAATAAGTGACTGTGGAGGCTTGTAATGTAAGTATTGTGTACAAAGCGACAAAGATCCATCCTCCACCAGCATGAGCATCTTACCGAAATCAGATCAATCGATGAAGATTGATCTGATTTCGGTAAGATGCTCATGCTGGTGGAGGAAGGATCTTTGTCGCTTTGTACTCAATACTTACATTACATTCGAACGCGAACGATATCAACGATACGAACGCGAACGATATCAACGACTGCATGTTCTAACATTTCCTGCATTTGTGCAAAATCACGTGACAAATTGGGCAAAAAAGTTAAATTTTTTCAATAATACCCCATGGTAAAAAGTCATGCAGCTTACTGCTTCATCCGCAATTCCTTAGTAGCACGACGCGACATGTTAATTACTCAAGTATCCAGGCACCCAAGATTAACCGACTCAACTGATGGTCCAACCGGCCCAATTGTTTGTCATCGCCTAGGCAGCCACTGACCTTAGTTTTTTGGTACCACGCATGTAGTACATTTCTCGCAATGTATGTACAAAACTTGGAGAGTTTATTTACATATTTTAAGGTCACTTTTTCCTGTATGGGTTAAAATTGATTTTGTATATGTTATAATTGATAACGCCCCTCCGTAATTCTTCCCGTACTTAAATCATGTCTGCTCTTTCATTGACCCCCTTGTTCACCCGTAGGAATATAGCTGACCTTTCATTTATTTACACTGCATTAAATGGTCAGTATCGATCCACTGAAATACTCCCATACTTTTCACTTCACATCTCCGTCCATGCCTTACGCAACAATCACCTTTTACACCAATCGGAATTCCGTCTTTCTCTATCCCAGCGATCCCTTTTTTACAGGGTTCCTGCCTTGTACATACAACGCCATTTCATTTGCCTACCCTTCCCTTGATCTCTCAACTCTCTTTGGATTATTCAAGCGCTAGCTTGGAAAAGCGTTTTTCTCTTGATTACCAAAGTTCTCATGTTGTTTTACTTTATTGATTTATGTTATTGTCTCTTTGTTTTTGTTTTCACACTGTTTTCTAAATCATGTTATTTTTTCATTTTTTATTTTGTTAATACTTCAGTTTCTAAGTTAAAAATGTTCAATGTCAAGGCCGACATTGTCTGTTTTTTATATTTTAAAATAGCTACATCAAATTAAACAAATAATAATTGAATAAGAAACCTTCCAAACCCCATAGGTAATGATGAATCACCCTGAAACATCATTTTGAATTTTTCTGGTGCAGTTTCCTATCTATTTAGATGATTTCATTCTTCAGCTAGGCGTACCGTACCGTAACTCTTCATCCCGTCCACAAAGCAACATTCCCTTCCTTCTCCTTCCCCGCTTTAAACAACATCCTCCCCTCTATCACGGCATTCAGCATCTCCCTCATTGCCTCTCATCGACTATATTCCCACCACATACCCCGGCTCCTTAAAATATCCTCAAGAAATATCCACTCCTGGGGGGTTATTTTGTAATCTCGCCTTTTAAGTGACTCTTAGTGGAAAGGCGGGAGATCCGTTTCCCTCTCTTAATGATCGGCTCACGAACGGTTCGTGAATTGTCAAAGCTTCAATTACCTTATATAAAAAAAAAAGATGCCGAGATTAGCGAATACCCAGTTTGCTCAACATCTTACGGAAGATATCTTACACTGTACACACCACGAAAATCTAAATACAGTCAAAACTACAAGCGACATGTAAGCGATCACTCAATATTAAAAAAAATTAAGTGCATCTAACTAGTGTTCGATTGAAAATCACGGGAAATATCTACCAAAAACGTAGATTTTAAGGCAATATTTGTTAAAATTATGAAAATATGGTATAAATAACTGAATTCCATTCTCCATACACGGGCGGATAGGCACACGAAAACAAAGGTATCAGCAACATTGTTTGGGAAATATTGTTATGAAATACATACACAAATAATTCAAGCTAATAATAACATAAGCATTTCAAACAAAGCATACCTTCACGTGCCCAATATATTGGAGTTGAAAATGCTGAAGATATTTACGTTTAGCAAATTGCAACAATACGATTTAAAATCGTTTATATCTTTCGCGCCCTTGTTTATTTTCCAACTCAAGATTCAAGTGGAAACGATGGTGGCTCCTTGTCACGTTCTTTATGACAGGTGAGATGGAACTAATGGCAGGCGGATATAATGAAACGGATCAAGAGTTGAAAGATACGGATCAGAGCGGATGAATCGTCTAAAAGACCAGCACAAGACCGGCAGTTCACCGCTTGAGATCCGAAGATGGTCACGCCACCTGGGTGGCGGAGTTGAACTACGAAAAAGTGACATTTTATGACGTATTCTCACTAAAGTGAGATTACAAAATAACCCCCCTGGCCAACGACGCCGAGCCCGTTCTTATTTCTTTCCGTCCAACGCACTTTCTCCATTCTTCTCCTATCCCACATCTCATTCACCTACATCCTATTCTCACTCCCTATCCTCTGAGTCCATGTGTCTGCACCTTACACTACCCTAGTCTCTTCTTTACAATTTTGCACAAAGTCCCCGTGATGAATTCTCTCCTAATTGAACAAGCCTCCTTTGCTTACTTAATTATCACTCTCATAAGAGTAACATTGAGTAAGTATATACTTATACTGATAGTGTATGCTTAGAGCACATACGCATCTACATCTACATCTACATCTACGATGTAACGTGCAAGCCACCACTAGGGTGTGTGGCACGGGGTGATTCCACACCAGGCATGCAGCACTCATCCCAGAACAAATCCGAACCTCGCACGCTCCCCCTGGCTCTAGGCGCAGGCCAAAAGCAGTCAGGAGAACAGTGCGAAGTCCAACCGGAAACTGGGAGAGTGATACGTAAAAGAACATACAAACATGCAGAAAAATGCTATAGACACATCTAGTGGTTAATATTACTGATACTGTTAATTTATGAATACTACGAGATGCTACCTCATGCAAAGAATAAAATAAAATAATGCCGGACTAATCGACCGGTGTGAAGAGTTAGTAATTATGTGGTGTTATTAAGCACAAGTGAAAATTCTATTCTACCTATTGAGGGTGGGAGTTTCATGTGATTGATCTATCGCAACTATTATGATCCCTTATTGAACGTGGGAAAAATGACATTTTGAATCTATCGGTTCGGCAGTCAGTTTCCTTTATTTTATTCCTGTGATCGCTTCTACCGGAGTATGTTGGCTCTAGCAGCATGTGTTGAACGTCCGGCGAAAAACTGTCTGCTCCGAGTTTGCGCAAAAGATTTAACCTGTATTTCTCCCTTCGATCAGTTAAAGATTCCCACCCTAATTCCTTCAACAATTCGGTAACACTGCTAAGTTTATCGTAACAACCTTTCACAAATCTTGCTGCTCTCCGTTGTATTCTATCTATTTCAGAGATTAGTCCTACTTCGTAAGGGTCCCATATGCTAGCGGCGTACTCCAAGTGAGGTCTCACGAGTGAAAAATAACATCGCTCTTTAACTGTCTCGTCGCATTTTCCTAATATTCTCTTGATAAATCCCAATTTGCGACTAGCCTGTCCGCATATTTCCCGAACGTGTTTCCCCCAAGACAGGTCCTGAGTAAGGGTCACACCTAAGTATTTAACTGACTCTACATTTGATAAGTCTGTTTGTGATATTGTGTACGTATCGTTGACCGAGTTATTCTTTTTCCAAAAATTCATAAAAACGCACTTTTTAAAATTCAATTCTAACTGCCAAGTATTGCACCATTCATTTATAGCATCTAGGTCTTTTTGTAGCGCAATCTTGTCTATTTCATTGTCTAGATCCCTATACAACACTGCGTCATCTGCGAAGAGGCGAATTTTGCTAGTAACAACGGTAGTGATATCATTAATATACAAAAGGAACAATAAGGGACCGATGACACTTCCCTGAGGTACACCTGATGTAACTTTCACTACATCTGAGCTAACGCCATCTAGAACTACCCTCTGTTCGCGGTCGGCTAAGAACTCTTTTATCCAACATATTACGTCGTGGGATTGTATGTATACTTATTTATGTAGGATTCTATACTTATGTATACTTATTTATGTAGGATTTACTATACATACTTGTATATACAGTGTATACTTATATGTACTTTCTATATATAGTATATATGCATATATACTTCCAAATAAATATCTTCACACAGACATAGGAAATGGAAATGGATAGGAACACATAAAAGGACGAACACGATGTTTGGTGGGGAAGATGGAAATGAGTCGAATCCAGACGGAAAAAATTTACCTTACCCGGGATTCGAACCCGGATCTCCCGGATCTCCAGACCAGGTATGTTACCAATTACACCAGGCAGACTACTCAATCAACCATTGAATTCTACGGGGTTTTATGTCACATCCCATGCCCAACTTGAGCGACCAAGAGATGGCGCACGGGGACCGTTTCACCCAGAATCCTCTGGATTGCCGATAATACACTACTCAACATAACCCTATGAGGGAGTAGTGTTGAGAACGGCTATCCAGAGGACTCTGGTTTCACCCAGAATCCTCTGGATGGCCGTTCTCAACACCACTCCCTCATAGGTGTATTTTCGGCAATCCAGAGGACTCTGGTTTCACCCACCATGTAGGAGACAAACACAAGTGGAAGGTTGAAAGGTTAAGAGGAATCCAGGCATACAACAAATAAAGAAGTGAACAGTTAGTTTAAAGGCACGCATAGCCGAAGAAGAAGAAAAGAGCCATCATGGCCAACTATACTCATTCATTCGAAAACATGAGGCTCAAAGGCGTAAATAAATTCATATAGACATACGAAATGGAAATGGATAGGGATACATAAAAGGACGAGCACAGGGTTTGGTGGGGAAGATGAAACTGTGTCGAATCCAGACAGAAAAGTTCAGGTGACATTGTTGCTGTCTGGATTTCACTCATTTTCATCTTCCCCACCAAATCCTGTGTTCGTCCTTTTATGTGTTCCTATCCATTTCCATTTCCTATGTCTGTATGCATTTATTCGCGCCTTTGAGCGTCATGTTTTATAATGTAACTTGTAACTATCACACGAGAAATATACGTGAAGCAGAATCTTCATTTAGCTGCAGACCTTTTTTTATTTGGAAAATTAAATTAGAATGTGTGGTTTTCTGTTATTGAGGAGGGTAACAATAGAAAGAAAAAAAATAAAGATTCCTACTCCTTCAATCGAATTTTGTATTCCGGTCGAAATTCCGAAATTTTTGCTAAAACGTAACGATTTTTCGGAATATTTTATCGTTTTTGAGTTATCGTCACCATGACGACCATAAATATTGTTTAACCCTTAGACTGCAGAAACGTACTACATTGTATGTGTGTACCAGCAACTGCGGGAAAAACGTTCTTATACGTTTGACCCTTTCTGTCTACCTGCTCCCTCAGCCCTTTCATATTTTTATGACCCGAACTCTTTCTTTCCAGCGGTGGACATTTGGAAATCCACCCGTTTTACTCAAACCACGACCTTCCCACGCTCTTTAGGGATCATATACCACCGCAATGGGGTACGACCCTTTCTTCCGATTGCTCGCTCAATGGGTTAAGGTTGTCTAAAAAAATAATTGTCTTATGTTCGCAGCCGGCTCACTTATCAACGGATTTCTTTCGTGTTTGGAATCAAACTAAATAGAAAATTGCTAGAAAAAATATTGTCATATTTGTTTTTAAAAAATACGCCTCGAAACAAATTTTTAAAATTTGTACAAAGTCCAACTAATCCCTCAACAAGTTCCGGTTCCCACCCCCTGGGATCCCGAGAAAAGGGTCGGGAGGGGATTACATGGGTCATATAACTGCCCGGCCTCGGCCCGTGGGAAGGAGGGATAGGATCCGTTCGAATAGATATTTCCCGCACAGGGTGGACGACATACGCTCTAGCTGCAGCAGCTTAAGTGTTAAGTCAAGATTCCGTGTATGTATATCCATTGACTTAATGGTTATTTGCTCTAAATAAGATATGAATGGTTTATTACAATGTACTAGTGTTGATTTATTTCCATCCCGTGGATATTCAACGGGCAACTTCTCTAGTTCAATATAAACATGAACAATAATAATCTTATTGATGTAATTACACAATAACAAATCCTTTTAAATCTGTACAATAGGATCAAAATTAGAATTTTGCCTCTCAGAAATTCGCAAAAAAATTCGTATAAGACCCTGCTCCTAGTCTTAAAATTTAGCTGCTTCTACTTCATTTTGGTTTCATTATTTTCCTTCCGGCGTACGTAATCCGGGTAATCATGTCTTCTCTCAACACGTGGCTTTATTCCACACTAAGTCCAAATTAATTTGCCATAAACCACTCATGATTTGGAGAATGCTTCCAAGCCCGAGGTAAAACTTATAGAAGACGTTATGAAGAGGTCGTGATCGACGTCTTCGAAAATGTCCTTTAGACGTCTAGAAATATTAAGCATGAATTCCCTCAAGATGCGGCTTAATTTTTCACTTTAAGTTCAAGATAATTTGTCAAAAACTACTCATGATTTGGAGAATGCTTCCAAGCGGGCGAAAAAAAACTTGTCTTGCAGATTTCTGGACAAAAGTTTCGATGGCCATTTTTTTGTCATCCAAGACAAAACATAGACCTTAGACCAAATAAAAACCATAATGACGTCTTTAAGACGTCTTCTCGAAGTCAGTGTTCTACTTGGGTTGGTAACTAACGATTCGCGGTCCCATGTACATCAAACAAAAATAGCTTAAAATTTCCTCCCCTGCCAATTACATAAGTTATGGTATTCAGGCTTTTGGTTCTGCGATTGATTATTTAGTGTTAGGCAATAGTTTCGCCGTGCTATGCTTCCGGCTTCGTCGGGCTTTTAAGAACAACAATGGTCTTTAAAAAAAATAAACAATTCCAGCAGTTGATGATTTTGAGAAGTAAAAACTTAATTTCGAAGAAGTCTCTTCCAGGTTTAAGGGAGTTTATAACTATCCTCTCTATTGATGTTATTTGGTCTTTTTTCTATTTCAATTAATCGCAGAACAAAAGCCTGAATAACATTATCAATGAGCTGCGAAAATCTACAAAATAAGTTAATTACAAGAGTTACATAGATTCCTCCTGAAAAACTCTGAATACGTTAACTTCATAAATATGACATCTGACAACTATAAACCCTGAAAACAGAGCAAGAATTTAAAGATTGCTATCAAATTTCAGTAATAAACTGAAAATGATAACAAGTTTCTTCTCACAACAGTATTTGTTCCAACTTCATCAATATTGAACTCATCAATGAATGCATCAAATGCAATAATAAGTAAACTCACGGATCGCCCAGGGGTAGGTTGAGGGAGATGCTGCCGGCAGTCTTGGGTCCGAACCTCAGGTAGCCGAAGTATCCAACGGCGCAGTACAGGGACACGACGACGCACATGGCCGTGTTGAGCACGCGGAAGCAGCCGGTGAAACTCTGAGGGTCCTGCATGTTGTTTTCCAACGGCATGATCTGTGGCAGCGGTGGAGAAGAGCATGGGATTTCAGTTAAAAGTCTTTTGCTAATTGCGGTTGTGAAACTTACGTCATCATCTTGCGGTGCATGTTCTTCATCATCCAGAAACTGCCATGGGAATTAAATGGAGGCACGGACTAATTCGAGTTCGAGTTTTGAGTCATCAACTAATTACCTCCAGTTACATCTTTTAAATTTAAATTTATAATTATTATTATACACACAACATACTTATTTCCCACCACCATTTCCATAACGCGTAATGTCATGTGAATTTATTCCAGAATTGAAAACGTTTATATCATTACCATAATATATTTATCAATTTTTTGTAGGATATTGGATCGAGTTTCATTTGTTTTAAAGAAGGTTATTATTATATTTTATTAATGAATTATATTTTTATATTACACACTAGCTGATAAAATTCAGACTAGATTTTTTAACATGACTTCTGAAGTAAATTGCGTATTATATATCTGGTTTTACAAATTATAGTTAAAATTGACCATGAAATGACGCAGATTCTATGATAACTCAAGAGTGTTGTATTAAAGCCTGGCCCTAAAAAAACAGTTGAAAAAATAAGAAAACCCTGCAAAATCTGTGTTTCATTCTTCTTTTATGCGTTTTATTAGTTTTATTTTGTATATTTTAGTGTATATCTATAATACTGGCTTTTAGCGCTTTTAATAACAATGACAAAAAAATCCTAGAATCGTTTTTTTATTTATAGAATAGTATTATATTTGGGATACTTTGTACATTTGATAGTGCTGGGTTTTGGTTTACTGCTCTTCAAAGCTATGCTGAATGTTATAGAATTGAAATTTATAATATGCTGGCATTACTGGTGATATCTATAAATGACGTATATAGCTGATATTAACAATTTTAAGCACTTATTACAATACAATAAATTTTATGCAACTTAAAAGAAAATAATCCAGATTTTTTTATGCTCTAAAGTTCCATTGCCTTTTCTCCTCGTGGCTTTTTACAGTTTAGTACACTAAAATCATTCAGTGCGGAGATGTAATAGATATGCTGGTTCTGGTAGCACTGAGGATTTATTAATACAGATTTCTGATCATAACTCCACCGATTTTCTAAAACAATCTGTCAATTGAATCTCATCATCGGTTGAGATCAATCTGGAAATAAATTTTCTGCTGGCTCTCCACTCTCAGGTCTTACAAACTGATTTTTTGAACACTTCATCTCACAATATTACATTAATTATCACCCCTCATTTGCTTCATTTATTCCACTTATTGTGTTCCTCATTCATTCAACCAATTATTTTAGTTTCCATTATTTTTCTCAGGTAGCCCTTATTGCTAAGTAAACAATTAAAAAAGCTAGCAGTCAACGGCATGTCTCACAGAAACATTGCTGGACAGCGCACAGAGAGATTGTTCGACGATGTCCAACTTGGTGAAGGATTACTTGAGCGATAATAAAAATCAGGATATATCAAGAGGGTGGTCGATAAAAGTATAGAAACACATGAAATACACAAACATTTTGGAACCTTCCTCCTTCAACTACCAAAGCCCATTCTATCTCCTTCGGAAATCTCGGCCCTCAGAAAACTCACTCTGAACCACGAAATTGTCATCACTCCATCTGGAATTACGCCCGAATTTTGGAAACCATTCATTAGTTAAACAATATTGGTAAATTTCCACACAGTATATTATAAAAACACAGTTAAAATACACCACCGACTAAGGTTTCGGAACGTAATGCCATTACCAAGGTACAACTTTCTCATAAACTCCGCCATATATACCCCGGGATGGGTGGCGAGGGGGTGGGGGGTGGGGTATTAAGTCACAGAGGGGGAACACAGGAGGAAAAAGGGGGGGGCAGAACACAGAAAGGCCGTTGGTGGTGAAGGTCATGAGGCATGGTCATAAGATTTTCGGACGGGAGGGAGAACTAGGTTTAAAAGAGGCGATCGATCATTGAAAACAACATCATTGCATAACTTAGCCTGGCTATGAGTGATATCATATTGCTCAAAGAAATCCAGCTTAGCCCCTTTGTCAAAATGGTTTGGAAAACTTCCTTTGTAAAACTTCCATGTCAATTTGACTAAAATGGTTAAAATCACACAGGTGTTTAGCTTGACAGGATTTAACGTCACAATTAATAAAACTAGACCTATGCTCCTTCACTCTGTCGTTAAATCTTCTGCCTGTTTGGCCAATATAACATAGATCACAGTCATTACACTTTAATTTATGCACACCACTTCTGTCTACGGGTTCATACCGGTCTTTCGAGTTGAATAACATTCTTCCTATTGTCACAGTATTATAAAACGATACATTACAACATTCATAAAGCACAGTTCTCTGCTATTTATAAGATAGTTTACCAACAAATGGAATGGAATGGACCATACGGATGAAAAAATGGATAATTTACCAACAAATGGAGTTTTTGAGAGAGTTGTACCTTGGTAATGGCATTATGTGCCGAAACCTTGGTCGGTGGTGTATTCTAACTGTGGTTTATAATATTATGTGTGGAAATTTACCAATATTGTTTTATTTGAAATGGACATCAAGTATTTCCACAAATTTAAGCCTGATACGCTTTTAAACATTCATTAGTAAGTGAATCTATTTTTCGAATTTGATTCGGAGTATTTCATATTAACCCCCAGGAAAAAAAGCCGATGCAATGAGAGTGAGCATAGCAGAATCATTCCGGCACATTCATTTAATAAACCGAAATAAAAGTTTGTCTAATTCGTCTGGTGGCCTTTTTGGACGTGAGTATAAACTTACCGCGAGGTACTTGTCGCGATTCTGATTCGCAAAGGCGCTGATTTTGATACCAATCGAAAGATATCGTGTGAATATGTGCAGTTACTCCGAGCAATGACTATATGAGACATTTGTTGGTGAAAAATGGATAAAGAGAACTGAAATTCAAGCAACGTTGCCATAAGGTCTTCACGCTGACGGAGAAGCCCACAGGAAATACGGGAGAGCGCATCTAGTTTGAAGAGGGCGTCTAATAATCAAGTCAGACCGATCAGTATCGCTGTGTCCGTGAGACGGAAGCGATGAGACGACTTCGAGGACGTCGGAAAGTCGTCGTGGTGAGCGACGCTGCCAACGTCGGTAGTTCCTACGTCGACGCGTCGCGACGGCCGCAAAACAAGACCTGCTGGCGCACTCTAACTCATGTCAATTCAAGGTGTGTCTGTGTCCGCAAGAGACTCCAGGAATCAGACAATATATATTTTATAAATCTCGTGTCTTCTGCAGATGCGTTTTAGGAGTGAGTGAACAAATTATATATATATATATATATATAATATGCCAAGAGGGTGGCCGATAAAAATATAGAAACAGAAAAAAAGGACACTCACAAATTGAAACTTCCGATATTTCGGTGAAGACTAGCTCCACCTTTCTCTAGGGTAAGAGTAGGAATCTCCTACCTCCTCTCTCCTAAGAGTAGGATTTTTAAAAGCCGATGTGATGAAAGTGAAAGAAATATCTAGTGATGGAAGGGATCTATTTGAGCAAGGTCGTGGTACACCCCTGGATATACCAAAGATGAAACATTTTAAATGTGGCAATGATTGTAGCATTTATTAATATTTAAAAGTTACAATAGAAACGACATACAAGTGAAAAATGTGAAATATGTACGTGGGTCTTGTACGGTAGAAAATAAATCGAACTTGTTTCCATTTCTTCTCTCATTGACAGTAGAGTCTTCAAGTTTAGATAAGTATCTAACTCTTCATTTTCAAGTGTGTCCAGGACAAATGATTCAAATTTATCGCGATTCGCATTCATAGAAATGCATGAGGTCACGGTAACGGTTAAAAACATTTTTTGGAACCAATATAATAAATAAATATAGGTTATGCTCCGTGGTATACTTATAACAAAATACTCCCCCTGAATGCAATGGAGGAAATGATCTTGGACAACAGTTTTCAGTAGCGTATACTATTTACTAATGTTGAAAGCTGTGTCTGAGAAATGTTTCCTAATATCGTTTGTATATTGATGCAATAAATAAACTTAGTTACAAGGACTTACAAGAAGCATTAATTCACAATAAAGCTGGAAATATATTATTACCTTACCAGGTTGTTTACCGGGACCCGGTAGGTTCCCGCCATAGGTTCTTTATTCATCACTTATTGCAATCAATGTTTCAAAGGTGGAGCACCGACTTGATAGATTGTTACGGAAGCGTCGACGATTACGTAGAAGAGTACCATGTGCCTCAAATAGCACATAAAGCACATTAAAAACCAAATGAAAACTTTGTCCACGATCAGGGACTGTAAGGTTTAAATTCCCTCGCAAGGAATAAATCACTCGCCATCTCCTACTCTTGGAACGGATTTTTCCGGATCCTTCAGAAGTTGACAAACCTTCGACTTCTGAGGATTTCCTTAAGGTAGGTAGTCGAGCGAGTAATGACTTCGCATAAAATTCAATGAATATGGTCTCATCAGAATGAAAAAAACCTTACCTAACTATGGTTATCAAAGCATGGTCGATTTTTGAACTAGTATGCGAGATATTTGCCACACAATGAAGCTGTTTTTCATTAAACGTGGTCGAGTTGTACCCACACCCCAGAGGTAGGTATATAAATAAAATAATGAGGATTTTCTGCAGTACATGTAGCGTCAGATACCTACGTACGGGTGTGAATAAAACATATTTCCTTCGTTGTTTTCAAAATAATTTTTACTGCCGGAATGATATATTTGAACAATCACGAAAAAAAAACTTTTGTTTTAAATGTGCTTTCCGCTTGCGACACGTCGCCGCGGCGCGAAACAAACAAGTAGAAGTTTGTAATATATAAAACTGTATACCTAGTTAAATACATACTGAAAATTTCACCCATTTCCAACAAAGTATTGGCACCGTAATAATAAAATTAATTTTTGTTTCATGCTTCGTAAAACTATAATTACATTTTAAAATAAAACTCGTATGCCGTCATCATATCATGACTATAGTGTGCTACTCATTTCGTAAAGCAAGAGCGCACTTGCCTTTCATTCGTGGTTCAGACCCTGCGCACTAGATAGCGCACTTCAAAACACATCGGGAGAAATTTTGATGTGCGCTAAACAACAAAAGAACGCTGATAATTGCATCCGTGGTTGTTGTCGAGTTTGTTGATTTCCAGTAAAAGCAGCTATCATGCGTATTGTGAGGTTTTATATAACTCAAGGGACCAAAAGTTAACGTTATTACATACTCATTTTGAATAAAGTCAACAAATTTACACAAAATATTCGGCCGTGACTGTTGTTCACGCACCGAATGCTACCTATCGGCAGGATGACGAAACATTTCGCAAGCGCACATCGTTCCATTCAACGTCGTTCGTGTACGCTAAAGTGCGCTGATAATGTGCGCAGTACTTCAACACCTTGAAAGAAAATTCCCCACTTTAACAAGGAATGCGTCCTCACCACGCCAATTCCTTCGAGGGCGAAGACGGCCGTGCTGAAGAATGCAGGCAGCTTGGCCACGGACGTGAAGTCAGGCCTCGAGGACGTAGGCGGCAGGTCGATGAGGACGTAGTACATGATGATTCCAAGCGATATGACGATGAGGATGTTGGAGATGAGGGATAGAGGTGCCAGGTGCTTGAGGTTGCGTATCCAGCAGACGACCATGATGGGCAGGAGCGCCAGTGCGATGTAGCCGCGGTGGGGGAAGGCGTAACCCGTCCACTGGTCCACCACCTGCGAACATCCAAGCCATACAAGTTTACCATTTGGCGTCGAAATACAAAATAAATCCCTTTCGGCATTGGCCTACAGGTGCAGGTAGATTTCAAAGCTCATGTTTTTAATAAATACTAGCGTAATGAGGTACCTGGACTGGGTAGTGTCTACATCTACAAAACATCTACAAAATACCCTGCAAGCCACCACAGGGGTGTGTGGCAGGGGGTGAGTAATCACCAACATGCATTACACTATACCCTAAAGTTAGTGTAACTACGACTAATTATGCATTAGCATAAATCGCTAATGCTTGTCACGAGGCGAAGCCTCACAAGCATGCACCACTACACTACAGATGTCATATAAATGGAGAGTGACCTCAATATACATGCATTCTACAACTACACAGATGGACAGGGACACAAGACCCATGTAGAAAACATGCTAGGCGTGCTGTTAGTATGTGCTAGGTAACAGATAAGGATTCAAGTATTAGGAGTACTGCTACTACTAAGAGCTACACTACCTAACGACAAACCTAGATAAAAGTCTCATTGGCCGCTGTTATGGTCCCTTGTAGTTCGTGGGAAAAATAACATTTTAAATCTGTCCGTTCTGCAGTCTAGTTCCCTAATTTTACTCTCATGATCTGATCTACCGTAGTATGTCGGATTTCGTAAAATATTGTCAACGTCGTCAGAGAATAGACCGGTTTGGAACTTACATAATAGATTTAGTCTAAATTTTAATCGACGGTCTGAAAGCTTTTCCCATCCCAGTTGCTGCAAAAGGTCAGTAACACTAACGAGATTATCATAACGGCCTTTAACATATCTTGCCGATCTTCGCTGCACGCGTTCTAACTCAGTTTCCAAGCCTATCTCATAAGGATCCCAAATACTGGCGGCATATTCTAAGTGGGGTCTAACGAGGGAGAAGTAGCTGATTTCCCTAACTTTATCGTCACACTTGCCAAGTACTCTTTTAACAAATCCCAATTTACGATTAGCTTGACCGGTAATTTCTCGAATATGTTTACTCCAAGATAGATCATTAGTCAGTTTAATTCCGAGGTACTTAACGGATTCTACGGTGTCTAGTTTTATGTTGTTTATGCAATAGCTGTTACAAGTAGCGTTTTTCCGTTTCCAAAAATTCACAACAACGCATTTTTTCAGGTTTAATTCTAGCTGCCACGCATCGCACCACTCTTGTATTGCCTCGAGGTCCTTAGTTAGCGCTTCCTTGTCATTAAAGCTACGAATTTCTCTATACATCACTGCGTCGTCAGCAAATAATCTAAGCTTACTGTCAACTTTATCACCGATGTCGTTTATGTACAAAAGGAACAGAAGCGGGCCTATGACACTTCCCTGTGGGACACCCGATGTGACTTTTACTTCATTAGAGATAGCGCCATCTAATACAACCCTTTGCACGCGATTACTTAAGAATTCTCTAATCCAGGAAATTACGTCGTCGTCTAAACCGTAGGATTTTAATTTCATGAGTAGCTTACTGTGGGAAACTTTATCAAATGCCTTTTTAAAGTCAAGAAAAATTGCATCAACTGGAGCGTTATGTTCACCCGAGACTAAAATATCGTGAGCAAAAAGTGCTAATTGAGTTTCGCAAGATCTTCCCTTTCTGAATCCGTGTTGTGTTTTTGTTAACAAGTTTTCTATATCGAGGTGTCTCATAACTGAACTAACAATTATATGTTCAAGGACTTTGCAAGAGATAGATGTGAGAGATATCGGTCTGTAGTTCGATGGCTGTTTCTTATCACCGCTTTTGAATATGGGAGTGACATTTGCAATTTTCCAGGCCATGGGTACTTTGTGTTCGTTGATGGATTTACTAAATATATTCTGCAAGTAGGGTGCTATTTCACAAGCTAATTCTCTATACACGCGGGCAGGAATTTCTTCAGGACCTGGGGATTTATTTGGACTTAAAGATTTTAGCAAGTTTTCTATTCCTTGAGTGCAAATATCGATAGGCGGCATCTTTTGCTGGAAGTGATCATTTAACTTTACGGATGTAATCTGCGATGACTTGGTGAACACACTTTGAAAGTAGGAATTTAATAAGTTGGCCTTGTCCGAGCTGCTTGTTAATAATTCGCCATTTTCGTTTCGTAGTGGAATAACTGTTGATCTATTGCCTTGAACTTCCCTTACGTATGACCAAAATGCCTTTGGATTGTCCTGTAATTGTTCTCCTAATGTTTTTCTTTTAAAATCCATGAATGCATTACATACATGTCTAGTTACATTATACATTATTGTGCCTTTATTCGGATGTAAAATTGGCGTGGTACTTCATTGGTGATGTAAGGTTGGTGGGGGGTACGATCTATGATGGACCGGGGGTGTGCTCCAGTTGTACATCCTATGTAAGTTGTATGACCTCATTAGGAAATAGCAATAGCTTCTAAGTAGTGATATTCGAATGTCATAACTGGTCATAACATTGACATTTATAATTATGAAAGGGTAATATTTAGCGACCTACCCTTCCATGTAATAAACTTTCCTTCAGCCAAAAATCGTGAAAATTGGAGATGTTCGAGGGACGAGTGCATAGTCATTTGGTTGAGTTTGCGTGGAATCGCCCAAGTGTATTAGGCTGGGTCTACACTAACCGTTTTCACAGAATACGTTGAAAACGAATGCGTTTCAGTGCGGGAAGCGTGTAATGTGCGTCCACACCTGTCCTTCGGACTGTCCCGAGTAACCGCAGTGAGTGTCTGGAACTAACCGAGAGCAAAAGTGCCAGCGTTTGGTATGGTTTCTAAGTTGAAATTTGTATGTGCTCTTGAAGCAGGTGGTTTGCTTCGAAGACCGACACACAGGCATCATTGGATTCACCCAGTTTATGGAGATGCAAATGAACGGTTTTTCGTGACCACCCAAACGCACGACGCAACCGGAAATTGTGAACTCATCCACAACATTGAATGTTATTTTGTCTTTGTCCCGTCGTTCGGTCGTCCCGCCACGCTGCAGCACCTTTCGTTTGTTTCTGACGCTGCGTTTTCGACCGGAAAATGTGAACGCGCCAATTTAAAACAATACGTCCACACATTCCTTCAAAAACGCTCCTGTTCAACGGGAGAGTTGAAAACGGATAGTGTAGAAATGCATACATTACGTTAAGACCCTTTACTGCTTCAAAATGAATGTAGAAAAGAAGGACACTCATTAATTTCATTGATATAGCAATAAAGTTGACTGGACTGCACTTGGTAGTGCAGCACCTCGTCCGTCAAATTGGACGTCAAACTGTTTTGCCCTAAACAAGCCTTTCGTTAAGTGTATATAAGTTAATACTGGAGCGTCAGTGTTAGCTCGTATACTCCTATATACTTTCTCTTCACAAAAATTCAAATTTACAAAAAAATTATTTCCTTCTTTCATTCCCAATATAACCCTGACCTTACACAGTTAACCTCAATGCAACAAATTATCTCATCTTTGGGTTACCTCCCCAAATAGTCAACAAACTTTACATCCGAATAAAGGCACAATAATGTATAATGTAACTAGACACTATTGGAGGAGAAGGAGTCTGACTCATGATTAATATAAGTATATTTGACAGCTTTGACAGACATTACAAAAGACCGCTTGTCATAAGATTACTGGTAACCTTAAGCAGTAGTTGGTAAACTTTCGAAGATAACAAGTAAACTGCACTTTTTTTTAAACACTAACCTGTTCAACGTTGGTAGCTATGAAGACGACGTAGACGCTACAGCCTCCCACAGCAACGATGGACACAGCCGAACTGACCACAATAGAAGCCACCGTCCCGAATTTCCTCAAGGGCTTCGGGCCGTTCAGGAACGCCGCCTCAGCTGTTCCGCCGTAGCTCAGCGAGGGTAGGCGAAGGATCTTGCACAGCTCATGTGACGTCACGACCTTGAATCAAACGAGTTGAACATCGATCAGTAACGTCTCAAGAAGGAAGAGGGAAGAACATGAATCAGAGTGACTGCCCAGAAGGGGATCACATCATTTACGCTTTTTTCGAAGGAAGACCAGTACACATTATGCATATTTCTTGGCTGGATCGCTTATTTTGTGCTCAAAAGAGAACCTTTACAGAGCATGAATAACTCTTTTACTGGAAATTCCAAACTTTTCCGAAAGCACCGATTCTAGACTTTCCTGATTTTGCAGATAGTTTGGGTGCTAAGTTTCCTGAATATGTGCGCTTTTTAATATGCGGGCTGTCCATATCGGCCAGTCGCTCGTTGAATGAAATGTGATGAAGAATACGGTAGGGTGCTGACATGACATCAGCGGGTCAAAAAATCCACTTCCAGCCTACTGAAGTACAGTGAAAAAGAATACTTCAAAAAGGGTGGACCTGCATGTTTCGTCTGAATCGGGTACCATGCAAGTGAGGCAAGGAAGTTCTCTTACTCGCTGCGTAGCTCACTGAGAAAGGGTAGAGGTGATGTTGAAGCGTCCAGTAAAATTAAGATAGAACTTGGCCATTTTCGGAAACTTGTGTATTTGCCAGAGAATAGCTAAATTGCCGCATCACAAGTAAGGAACATGTTGGCAGTAGCCTAGAGGACTCTTTTCAGTGGAAGCGTTCCTACGAACTGGTGAAGCCAAGGAATGTTAATTAGCCTCTGCGTTTGACTATTAGGATTCCCAATGTTGCAAACCTTCATTGCCAACTTCAAAAGGCCGTGTCTGCCACTCGCATCAACTTTCTGGTTCTCTATGGCTCTTTCTAAGGTATGTTTCGAAAAATATCAGCTAATGTTGATATACATTTGTTTGGATAGTGATGAAAGAGGTATAGCACATTCTCACCGAATGTGAATACCATAGCCATATTGTTATGGGTACCATAATAATGGATTAACCATAGGGGCTGATAATTACCAGAGTCATTGTATCCATCATGGGGCAAAACCCGAATTTACTCGTTGTCAGTTGCGTAATATTTGGGCCTTTAGAGAGCTTGAATTCAGTGGTGAAATTCCTTGCTAAAATGGTTAAATTGTAATCTTGCTCTTATGGAACGAGTATTTTAGTGAACATAATACGTAGCGAAGCAAAATAAGACAAGATGTCAACACGCCCGAGCAAAACAATACAATCACTTTAACACGGTTAAAATATGACGCAATGACACATCTCCATTCAATCTGCAGAAGTCAGCGAAGATAGGATCACAAAAACGCACTTCAGCGCAAGCGATGGATGGTGAAATGTAACCTGTTGGAAAGTGAAGTTCTGGAGGTAGACAACAGTCACGGCCAAATGATTTGTTGAAAGCTACCGAATTAATTCAAATTACTCGATTAAAGGGCATACCTTCTACTACGGAGCTATTTAAAACTTTACATTATCAATTTTTGACTACTTCAATGAAATGCAACAAATTGGCAACAATTGAGCATACGATTATCGACGTTCTTTTCTTCCCTAGCGCACTCAACTCCTGCTTTCGATCCGTTTTGAAGGCGCTGCAGCCCAGGTCTACTGAACAAACGGGAAGATACTTATCTATTGAGTTGTTTCCAAGTGAGTGGAGCAAGGAGAAAGTGCCAAATGTGCACACGTAATTATAATTGAAAATAGTTTTAAACGTTATTTCGTAAGTCAGTTACACCTAGGGTTGCTATATTTTACAATGAAAAATAACCGGGGGGATTACAATATTTTTCAATGAAAAACCTTTTTCTCAAAGAAATTTTCAATAAAGTTTTAGTCCATTTCCTTTAAGGAAGTTCCGCCGCGACTGTGTGAGTCAAAACAAATACTAAATTCCACATTTTTTATATTTTGTCAAAAAAATCCTGCTTTCACTGATGCAATGCGTTACCTATACAAACCCAATAGTAAGGTACAAAATATGCAGATTATTCCACGAATGTATTTTAAATGAGCACTTTTATTCCAGGCATAGGAGCCGACTGCAACGCCATTTCCTACGAATTACCGCATTTTGACTTCAATTACGACATTAATTCCCCAATAACTAAAAAAATAAGGTGGTAAGATGCCTTTATTTCATTTTTATTCAATTTCTCTGGATTATTTCCTTCTTAGAGACAGTTTTACACGAAAATGGCAATTATATTTTTTGGAAAAATACTATTTTTCCCCGTGTTTCTCTCATTCCCCCATTGAACACCATGTAATTTCAAGTTCAATTATAGAATAAAATAGCGTGGAAAGGTATTATTATGTTGTTCATATCAGATAGAGGACAAATGTTTCTACAAGTAGACAGAATATAAAAAAGATGGCATTTAAGTCATTTTACGGTGGAACCACCTTACTTGCCATTTTGGCGTAGAGAACGTGTTTTGGTGTTTATAATTAGCATATCGACTTTAAGTTGCATTATTGTGGGAGCACGTGGTGTATATCCCAAACAATAATGGCCGCCTGACAACTAGTCCGCATGTTTGAGTTATTGAGTGTTGTTTTTGGAAGCGGAGTGATAAGAAATATTATTTGGAAGTGATTGAATGAAGCTGATGTTCAGGGCGTGAGATATAGTTCGGCGAACAGAATTAATATTGATGTAATGTTTATGATTGTAAAAAGGGTGGTTTAATGGAAACTGAATTCGAGCTAAAGTTTACAAATAAGTCAGACTAAACAACCCGAAGTTTCGAGTTAATACTCAATCAATATTTTGTTTTATAATATTTTTGTGTACAAAGATAATGGGCATCACCTCATTTAAAAAAAATATTACATGATAGAAAAAAATATTCTATACCGTTCTACCACCGGGGCTGGGCACCGATCATAAAAATGTTTCGCTGTTTTCTGGACATTTAATCCGGGGATAAAAAAGGACATTAAAAACCGGTTGATTTGGTAACCCTAGTTACGCCTCGAAATCTGCGACGTTGAGCAGCCGTTATCGTACACGAATAGCTCTTTCAGATTAAGTTTTATATACAATCCTAGCCCAATAGACTTTTCTTTAAATTTATATCTACTACGGTTTTTTTAAATTCATCGTCACAAAATCATAGTAGCCGTAGCCTGGAGCAACTGCTTTCATTTGAGATTCTACTCACCAACGCGTGTACGCAATGCGTGCAGATCAATCCGATGAAGAAGGTGGCCGCGAGACCGAAAGCCAGTCCGGCGTTGCTGAAGGCTAGGGGCATCGCCAAAATACCCGCTCCAAGCGACCCCTTAATCAAGTGCACCAAAGTGTCCAGGTCACTGTGGAAAAGGGAACAAGGAAATTTGAATTCTCTCGACTGGAAACATAATAAGCGAAAGCGCGTAACGGATACATTGGCTCAATTAAAAAAAACTCAACCTTCTTTGAAAAGAAAAGCTGTGTTTGTTGGACATATGTTGTAATATGACCAAATTTGTGGAATAGGTCCGTGCCATGCACCATAGAGGTAACATGGACGGTATTTTGTACATCTAAATATTTCTCGCGTCTCCTCCTCAGTCGAATCGATCAGTACCTACGAATGCTGTGTAAATATGGCAACAATGGACGTCATTTTATTCGATCACTATCGAATTCAAAGGCGTATATACGAGTGCTGTGTAAATATGGCAACAATGGACGTCATTTTATTCGATCACTATCGAATTCAAAGGCGTATCTATGAGTGCTGTGTAAATATGGCAACAATGGACGCAATATTACTAGATCACTATCGAATTTAAAGGCGTATATACGAGTGCTGTGTAAATATGGCAACAATGGACGCCATTTTACTCGATCACTATCAAATTCAAAGGCGTATCCCATTTATCCGACCCGTCCACTGTGCTAGGTATGAGCATGGCTCTACGAGACGCCTAATAACGTAGATGATACCTAACCATCCATAAATGTCTAGGAATACGTTTGTCCTTAGCTCGGATTAGTGCCGTGACAGAAATGGGAGCCAAGCGGAAATATTTTCATCCACAAAATACCCTGCTAGCTACCTCAAGGGTGTGTGGCAGAAGGGTGAGTATTCACCAACATGCGATTCACTAAAGCTTAAAGTTAGTGTGACTACGACTAATTATGCATTAGCATATGTCGCTAATACTTGTCACGAGGCGGAACCTCACAAGCATGCACTACACTATAGATGTGCTACCAATGTTAGATGGACCGTTAGTGTTTATGTATTTTGCAACTACATTAACGGACAGAGATTCAAGAACTATGCTGAAAACATGTACAGCGTGTAGTAAGTACTAGGTAGCTCATAAGGATACAAGTATTACGGAGAAATAAGAACACCAAGAGTCACACCACCCTTCGACAAACCTAGATAAAAGTCTCATTGGCAGTTGTTATGGTCTCTTACCGTTCGCGGGAAATGTGACATTTTAAATCTGTACGTTCTGCAGTCTAGTTTCTTAATTTTATTCTCATTATCTGATGTACCGTACTATATCGGATCTCGTAAAATAGTATTTAAGTCGTTTGAGAATAAATCTGTTTGGAACTTACATAATAGATTTAGTTTAAATTTTAATCGGCAATCTAAAAGCGATTCCCATCCCAGTTTCTGCAAAAGGTCAGTAACGCTAACGAGATTATCATAACGGCCCTTAACGTATCTTGCCGATCTTCTCTGCACGCATTCCAACCCTGCTTTTAAGCCTACCTTATAAGGATCCCAAACACTAGCAGCGTATTCCAAGTGGTGTCTTACAAAAGAGAAGTAGCCGATTCCCCTAACTTAATCGTCGCATTTGCCAAGTACTCTTTTAACAAATCCCAACTAACGATTAACTTGGCCGGTAATTTCTCGAATATTTTTACCCCACGAGAGATAATTAGTGAGTTTAACTCAGAGGTATTTAATTGATACTACAGTCTCTAATTTGCTGTTATGTATGCAATAGCTGTTATAAGGAGAGTTTTTCCATTTCCAATAATTCATGACAACGCATTTTTTCAAGTTAAATTATAGCTGCCACGCATTTTACCACTCCTGTATTGCCTCATGGTTCTTAGACCATTAAGGTTACGGATTTCCCTATATACTGCTGCGCCGTCTGCAAATAATCGAAGCTTACTTTTGACTACTTCACCAATATCGTTTATGTGCAAAAAAAAACAGAAGTGGGCATATCACGCTCCCCTGTGTGACACCTGATGTGATATTTACTTCATTAGAGATAACGCCGTCTAATACAACCCTTTGCACGCGATTGCTTAAGAATTCTCCAATCCAGAAAATTAAAGAAAGTATGATTTGGCAGCGTGCAGGTAACATTGCGCAAATTATTTCTTTTCCGAAGACCGCCGAAGCCGATTTGAATACTGGAGTTGGTAGCCCAAAGTTAGCAGAAGCACATAGCAAGGTGCAGCAACAGACTTTCTGAGCACTCTTGCATTCTAACATCTGCATCATAACTGCGTCACACTAGGGCATGCCTGCTTGCTTAAGCATGCTTGTAGATTCGGACACGGCTTATATGTCTGTAGCAAAGAATAGAGCCCTACTGCCTGGTCGACACTTGTACCTTTAGTGAGAACTTAAGTAAGAATCTTACTTTAGATAGTAGTGTAGGTGTCAGCAGCTTCATTTAAGGACCCTCACACTTAAGTCAATTTAGACCCGAACTTAAGTCAATCATTTCCACACGGTTGGCGTTCTTCAAGTGTTATGAGTAATGTATTTTGAAATGCATAGGTTTTTATTATTGTAATTGGGGAGGTTTCAGGCAGGAATAAATTTGTAACTGGTAACTTTGTGCGTAAGGGGAAGCAGTTATATTTTGCACTTGTGGGGGATAATGTAATATTCATAGATTGGAAAATGTAAGAAGTCTTATGAGGTACCCGGTGTATTGTTAAAAGTTATATTTACTGGTGATGTAATTAGATTAAAGTGGGTAAAATTAGCCATGATGAATAATTTCAGTTTGTTGGAATTTTTACTTATGATATGTTTTAAGGCTCGTATTAAGTGAAGGGGTATGAAGTCACAGGCCTTATCACCCCCCATAAATAAAATTTCATGTGGAACCTAACATTATGACTTTTAATTATAGGTATGGATTTGTTCAAATTGCAGTCGGCAAAACCCGAGGTAACTGAGGTTATTTGGTATTTTTCCCATTAATGATTTTTAAGGCAATTTTTTTAGCCGTACCTAAAAGCAGTTTAATCGGACTTTTACAAGTAGAAGACAAAAAAAATGAATTATATAATTGACTCCTAATAGCATTTTTAGCCGTACCTAAAATTAATAGACAAAACTGGAATTATATTTAACTTCTAATAGATATTTTTTATTGCCAAACATCAACTATTTCCTTGAAGCTGTCCAGAATAAAATATTAGGTCAAAAGAGCGTTATTTTCGTATGTTGCCGGTATGGTGGAACCCTTTCTGACGGTAATAACCCTATCGCTCCTCTCCTTCTTACAACTTTAACTGCCAGACATTTTTGGGTGATATTTGTTAAAATGGAACACTTTAAAAGTAAGACATGTATGTGATGTAGGTGTATCGAATCTAATTCCCACAAAGGACAAAGTTCTTAGCTTTTCTTTTCTTAAAATTTGTACTCATTCTCATTTGGCCTGTTTATATGACAAGTTTTAGGATCAGTCATCTGAAAACCTATTGTGATAACAAAATTAATTAATCCTTATTGAACTGTGACATCAGTTTTAGTGGCCTCAACTATTCGCTCGCCTTGATCCTCAACTGTTAAGATTCACTGTTTCTTTAATTGCCGAAATTGACGATCACGACGCTTCAGTCGACTTAAAGTTCAAGTGTAGCTGTCGGACCAAACTTAATGTAAATGTAAGTGAAATCACTTAAGATAAGTCTGTAGTGTAGACAAGGCATACGGAATCAGAATGGACCCTTCGCCGATTTCGCGTTGCAATTTTTTCTGCGCATGCGTGAAGTCGACATTGTTGCTGGAGAGTAAAAATGTGTGGATGGTGTTGTTTTGGTTTTTAATTAGAATGATATTTGAAGAAGTATCGCAGTGTGATATATTTTGTGAACAACAAATCATTTATAACATACTATTCTTTGACTTCAAATGCTAGTAGTGGTCTAGAATGCCATGCAACGTTATATTGGAAGATCACGTCTCGTTTCAATCGCACGTCTTGTTATATGGATTTAAGCTGTGACGATTTAAAGAAAATTATCCCAGCGGAGCATTTAATTTCACATTTAAATGAAGTTCGCATCACTAAGTTTCATTGCGCAATAAAAAGCCGGGTAAATTTGGTGTTAATATATTAACAAAGTTTTTTCGTGTGTATTGACTGTGTACATTTTGGCATGCCAGTGACTACAAGCAATATTTTTGTGCAGCGCTGGATTGCGTGTGTCTAGGTGGTGATATTTTTACTTAAATTAGTCAGACAATCTCTTTAAATAATGTGTTCTGACAGAAATACAGGAACAAGTGTAACAAATGCGTAGTAAGTGTTGGAGAAGACGCAACAGCAATCAGTTAACTTTATCAGTTAACATTTTAATTTAGTCAATAGTAGTCACAATGAATTCATTGTGACTACTATTGACTAAATTAAAATGTGGAATCAGTGTGAATTGAAGTGAAGTTGGTGACTAGGTGAATTGTTCTTGAATTGTAAGTGTGGTTGTTTACGTCCCAGTGAAGGGATAAAGTGTAATGTTTTACTATTCTTCATTCAGTGAATTTTGCCACCCCAAGTGTCATATTTTTATTTCATTTCATTGTTTTGTCCAATGTGATTTTGTTGAAATAATGAATGCAGGTAATGACTTATTAGCAGTAGGCATTATGATTTGTCCTTGTCATCGCTAATTGTTTTATTTCAGAGTATCTTAAATTGTACGAGTATGGTTGTTTACGTCTAAGTGAAAGGGCATTATTTTTTGTCTACTTATGCAGTGTATGTTCTCAGGTAAAAGTATCTCATTTTCAACTGCTTTAAATCTGATTTTCAACTCATTTTCTCCACTCATTTGCAATTCATTTGTAATTCCTTTGCAAATTGAAACACGGGACAAATCAGTTAAAAATTAGTTGAAAATGAGTTCCTGAAACTGTTGAAAATGAGATTCAAAAGAGTTGCAAATGAGATTCAATAGAGTTGAAAATGAGATTCAAAGGAGTTGAAAATTGGTTAAAAAACGTTGAAAATGACTTCGAAAAGTGCTGTAAAAGCAAATACTTAGGCCAAATAATGTTTAATTGAAGCACAGATTTCACTAACATCAGCAAAATTTGATATCACTAGCATCAGCACAAGTTGAAATGAAACTCCGCTATTACTAAAAGTTTACAAACTTGGCATCTTAGTTATCGTTTCGTTGGCCACCATATTTTCCAAAGTGTCGAAAAGCAGAATCGGTTATGTTGCTGAGGAAATGGCTAGCTATCCTTGAGAATGTAGACTATACTGGTGAACTTAAAAGAACTGTAAAACTTAATTCAAAATTTACAAATTTTATTGCTCGTAACGATATAATAGCATACATAAAAATCACAAATTCAAAATACTTAAAAAGTTAAAAACATTTGACTCATATAATGCCTCCTTAAAATGCTGCGTCAACATCTGAGTAACTGCCCCAACTACCATGCCTTTTCTTGATTTTCCAGTATTAGCTTTTTTGCTGGAAAGAAGTTAGGATCATTAGACAGCATCACCAAAGTCCTAATGCCAGAAATATAGGAGTACAAACCATGAGAATAGTCAATTTTGCTGATTTCATAGGGTAATTTGTCTACACCATTACCTCTTGAAATGAAGTTATAATAGGTATGGTAATGCGAGTTCTCTATTTTCGTCTCCCAAGCTTTAAAAAGGGTTCCTACTGCGATTCCATCCTCATAGTCGTGAGCCTCGCTTCCGCACTTCTGAAAAGTAGGAGTGATGAAGATGTAATGATTTCATACACTTTCCAGCATCAATTTTCTATACCAAAAAAATGCTTACAGGTTCAATTATCACCACTTAAAAGAGGAGAGGATTGATGCTTTATCTTACCAGAAATCGGCGACGTCCGTCTTTCTAGAATTCTCTCACACTTTTCGTAGGTTACGTACGCAAGGATTCACCCTTGTTCCACTGATTACACGGTTGGCTTCCCACGAAATTTCCGATTGAAATAGCTCATCGTACGAATGGACAAACAATGACCTTCGGCTCCTAAAAGTATTCCAAAATTTCCATGGAGTATCACAAATTTCATGGACAGACAGGAGATATGAAACATTTAATACGGTACAAAGGATGTTTCAAGACTTATATTCTAAGTGAACTACGATCGTTAAATCATACCTGTGAATTTCTTTCCTTCCATTCATTCTTCTTGCAGACAGTATGCAAAAAAATGTACGTAATATACAGCTTTGCAATTACTAATTAGTTGTAAATATCACAAGTTAAGCAAGTAAACAAACGGAAGAAATCACACCAACGTGCACGAACGACCTAAAACACATAAAACTGAACATCGAATTGCAACCGCCTTCACCGCCAAATTCAATAATGAGACGATAATTAACTTGAAAATCAGTTGCAAACCAGTCCAAGTAAGATGGGTTGAAAAACAGATTGAAAATCAATTGGAAAATAGTTTTTAAGTAAAAAGCAGTTGCATCACAGTTTTATTTAATATGAGTTGTAAAATAGTTTGAAAATCGGTAGCAAAATTGAGTGAAAATCAGTTGCATAAGAATTAAAAAGATAAAAATCAGTTGCGTAACAGTTTAGCAGAAAATCAGTTGAAAAATAGTTTGATAATGTGTTGCAAAATTGAGTGAAAATCAGTTGCATAAGAATTAAAATAATAAAAATCAGTTACATAACAGTTCAGCAGAAAATCAGTTGAAAAATAGTTTGAAAATGTGTTGCAAAATAGAGTGAAAATGGGTTCCAAATGAGCATGACACTAAAAATTGGGATGCAAACCAGTGAAAATCAGTTCCAAATCAGTTGAAGAAGAGTTTATTGTGTTTAAAAGAGTTTCAAACCAGTTTCAAATGAATTGCATAAGAGATATTTTTTCCTGAGTTGTTTCATTATGCTTCATTCAGTAAATTTTACCATCTCAATGTTAAGCAATTGTATTTGTCTTATATAACTCAATGCCTCAATACATTTCGCTCTTTGTTATCGTTAATGTTTTGTTTCTTTTTCTGTGTTCTGTCTGCTCTGCCTATTTTGTCAGCCCAGTCTAATATATATATACATGAAAACTATATGTATTTAAACCCGTGTGTTATTGTGTTTCCGCCACTGTCTCTGACAGATTACGTGCCCAGAAAATACGAGTTGAAAATGTTAATTATTCTCGCGACATATTAAATTTGAACTTGTATGAACACGTGCCGGACACCCCTTCGTGTTGCAAGAGTCTGACGTGATATTTGTCCTGTATGTCAGATAACTAACAAGAACGTTCCAATATTCCTGATTACTCCAATGCTGCCGCGACCGCCCACCATTCAACACCCGTTGATGTTGCACAGTCTGTGTTCGTTGCACCAGCAGGTGTGCTGGGAGTTGAAAAATTGGAAAGAGAAAAGAACTATAATGTATAGAAATTGCAAATGAAAATACTTCTGGTACGTGGGAATGTGTAACTGGCCGGGACACGGATCCAATTAAAGATAAACGTGTGCTTTCAAACATCAGTTTCGCTGCGAAGCCCTTGTGTGCTTCTCACATTTATAGATGTAGCACAGCTAAGGAAGCATGGAAAAATCTTCAAAAAGCTTTTGGTAGCTCTGGATTGACTCACGAACTTATGTTAGAGAGACAGTTAACCCTTAGACTGCGGGAAACGTACATGTACTTGTGCACCGGCAACTGCGGGAAAAACGTTCTTGTGCGTTCGACCCTCTCTGTCTACCTGCTCCCTCAGCCCTTTCATATTTTTATGACCCAAACACTTTCTTTCCAGCGGTGGACATTTGGGAATCCACCCTTTTTGCCAAAACCACTCCCTTCCCATGCTCTTTAGGGATCGTATACCACCGCAATGAGGTACGACCCTTTCTTTCGATTGCTCGCTCAATGGGTTATGGTTGTCTTATGTTCGCACCCGGCTCAATTACCAACGGATTTCTTTGGTGTTTGGTATCAAACTAAACAGAAAATTGCAAGAAAAAAATATTGTCATATTTGTTTCTAACATTCACACCTATAAACAAATTTTCAAAATGCGTTCTAAGTCCTACTGATCCCTCAACAAGTTCCGGTGCCCACCCCTGGGATCCCGAGAAAAGGGTTGGGAGTGGATAACATGGGTCATATAACTGCCCGGCATCGGCCCGTGGGAAGGAGGGACAGGCTCCGCCCGAAAGGATATTTCCCGCACAGGGTGGACGACATGCGCTCTAGCTGCAGCAGCTTAAGGTTTAATGAGAGTGCGTTATAAATGATTTCAGTTCCATGTCCGAATACATTAATGGCATCCTTTTTATTGTGAATCAGCTGGCAGATATCGGCGTTGTTATTCCTGATAATAAAGTTGGAAATATTTTGTTGATTGGACTATCAGAGTCTTTCGAGACTTCGGTGCATCTACTCATACTGATGTGAAAAGTGAGGAAGTGAAAAAGCTTTTGATTGAGGAGGATTGTCGAAGAAGTGCCAATGAGTGCGAATTTTATTTGGCGCCCGTCAAACACAAATCAAGTGTTTCACATGTCTCTAAGTCAAACAAGAAATGTTCTCCCAACAAAATTGTTTGTCATTACTGCTACAAAGAGGGACATAAATGACCGCAGTGTAATAAATGGAAAAAGCTGAGAAACAAATGTTCCTCAAGTTTTCAAGATACGTCAAGAAATTCCAAGAAATCTGATGGCAATAATGGTTTTGTTCTTCTGACTGCTGCGACATATAGAAGAATTAAAACGCCAAAAAATCAGTGGTTCTTTGATAGTGGTGGAAGTCAACATCTGACATCTCGTGGTGACTGGATAGATGACGCACTATATTATATGCTATGTTTATGATGAAACCTAATAAATAAATGATTTAAACCAGGTGAATAAGACTTTCATTATGAAATTATTCCACTAAGTTGATGCCATTATCGTCAATGCCATCCATTAAGTCTTCCTTGATTTTTGATAAACAAATTACACCTCTCTATTGTATATTTGAATTAAATTTCATTTTTAAATATACCTACTTCTGCTGTTTCAATGTTAGTGGGAAGTTTTATTTCTGAAGCCGTATTGATACCGTTTGATGTGTTTGCTTATAAGGTATCATGAATTGTAGAAAGTTGATCTTATCCAAAATTGTTATATTGTACAATAATCAATGTTTTTATTTTTGCATTAAAAGTTATGTTTGTTTAGCAATGCCTTTCATTTCCTAAATGGTTGCTAGTCTATGTTTGAGCCAACTGTTTCTTTTACATTTTTCCTCAAAAGTTATTTATTGGGTAATCGGTTAACACAGTGAATATCTATTTTGGGTTTCATCATTTCTGAAGCCAATGGTGACCTTTGTTGTATTTCTTGTTATTATTTTCAGTTTACCTTGTACCAAATAATGCTAATATAATAAGTATTTTAGAAGAAACTGTTTCAGGCTTGATTCGGTACGGCATTTATCCATCACGGAGGAAATGGAAGGACATTGTAAATGCAACTTTAAGGAATTTATTTACTCGACCCAGGTTTTGACAAGATAAAGTGTCGAAACCTGGGTTTTAATAAAACCCTTAAAATGGTAGTCACAAATTTCAATTGAATTTTTTCTGTGTAAAATATTAATGACACAATTATTTGAATGTGCACAAAAGGAAGTGCATAGGGTATTAATGCATTTAGAGGAGGCATATGACAGGGAAGATACTCCTACGAAAAGTAATTTAAGCGAAAGATATGCAAGGATAGGGCAATATCGAGAAACTTGTAAAAACAGAGTCAGTTTTATAGGCCTATCACCAATAAAAATCGTTTTTATGGACTGCGCCTACTTCGACAGGGATTGTTGGGATGAGTATGTATGTATGTAAGTATAATTATCTAAAAAATGTCCGTAGAAGTAACTATTCTCTACGCTTAAATATAAATAGGCATTAAGATTCAAATTTGAACTAGGCGGGCCTGCGCGGTCGCGGTAGGTAGCGATGCCAGCGTTATCTAGCGAGGCGTAACGGTACTCAAGCCATACTCAGCGCACAGCGGTCCCTTGTGGCGCCAATCGACACTACGTCCTCAGTAGCAATCTCGTCCCCCTCCAAGCCCTCCCGCTCGGAACGAAGGGAAGCGATTTAACGTGGGACTCGACACTGGCTGGTGGAAATGATTAAAAGCTGCCTGAGACATCTCACGGTAGGTAATCATATATTATAGATAATACATTAAATTTTATCAAGTTTGCAGAAAGTATACGTGCTGTCTGGGTACGCATGGAATCCAGTGCAGTAACTAACTTTCTAATGTCATCTTCGAATTACGCATCGCTTGCCAGTAAGAAGAATGTTTCCCTCAATTCATCGTTAATGAAATAATGTCTTGAGCATAATGAAGGACTATGATGCCTTCTGAAGTATAGCGAATTCATGACCAAAGGTATTAAATCTAAACGGTGTAATTAGCTATAGTTCGTCTGCTATACTCTCCAGGAATATGGCGGCCGTAGTTCCGCTTTTATTCGCCAGGTGGAATCTTGGCCACAGCAACATGCATGTTATATCCCTATATTCAAGGTCTATGGTTATTTCCTGTAAGTGATCATTCTGATTCTGTAAATCTTTATTCTGTGGCTGTAGGCCAAAGGCTTCCATACTCGGGTGGGCTTTGGGTGTTTCATTAAAAGAGAAAGTTCGGTTGCCTACGCGCTGCTGAAGAGGACTTTTCCCAGATAGGCAAACCACGGCGTGGCCTTAAAATCGAGCCAAATGAAAAATATTTCAAGGCTGGAAGCTTGAGTCTTACCTGCCATGGAAACAGCAGAGTGAGTTATTTCATTTTTTGGCAAATATGTTTTATTTTCTTAATGATAACAGAATAATGACCGAAATTTTTCTTTCCAATATTCAGAAAGTTTTTCCTATGCAAATGAACATGAATATGGTTATTTGAATTTACATAGGTTGACAACACTTTTGCTAGTGGAAAATGCAGGCAATACTGCCGATATAACTTAACCCGATAGCAGCAGTCAATATTTACCAAGAATTACCATAGTAAAAGATAACGGAATACGTAAAAATTAATACAATATAATTAAACTATAAGCGGCGGTAATGGATTCATTGAAATTACGTCAAAGTAATTTTCTCATTGTATGAAGAAAAAAAAGAGATTTTAAATCCTTGGTGAATCCTTAAGATACACCTAATATGAAATAATTCTAGCACAGTATATCGACGTAAATGATATAATACCTCTCTTCGCTCGTTGATAGTGCGGCAGTTGGAGCTGAAAAGTTAAGTTCATTTTCAGAGCACCGAGAAAAATGCTTGTGGAAGTAAAAAAGCTAGATAAAGCATCAAAATTGAACTTTTAAGCTGGATACAATTACATCATTCCACTTCAATTTGTATAAAAATAAGTCGAATTTAAAGCCAACATGCTGTGGCCTTGATGAATTACCCGTGGATCAGAAGCAGTCGCTGAATTCTCCAAAATGGAATGCTACATGTTTGGTTAAAGCGTTTAAACAGCAGAATAGCTCCTTAAAATAGTCACTGGAATTTTGCACACGTAACTTCATGAACTCCGGAAAATATTTTGAGTCCAACAATTGCATGGAAGAGGAGATAAACATATGGAGTAGGTACTGTTAGGAATACAAGTGCCATATGGATAAGTCACACATTGTAGCACAACGAATTTTACAAGTGAACAGAAAGGGAAGTCTGTCGAGGAATTCCGTGGGAGAAAAACATTGGCCTGTTAAAACGGAAATAAAAAAACAGGAGAGCTAAGATGGCATTGAAGGAGAGAGGAGGGGACTGGGTTGACAAAACAGCTGCAGTCAGCCAATCTTAAGATTTATTGACGAATGGCGATTGGAGTTGAGATAAGCGATTGGAGAGCGTAAGCGTAGTAGTACTCACTTGGTGGCGTGGGTGAGTTTCCTCTCTGTGAAAATGCTGGCGCCTCTTGGTGGCACCCTCGTGGTGGTCTCTGGTGCTGTGGCCGCACCATCGTCTCCACCCTTCTCCGCCCTGCTCTCCTTCCTGGAATGAACATAAATGAGTGGACGATTCGTTCTTATATCCACGAAATAACATCATCAATGTCAACGGAGAGGTAATCAACAGTAGTAGATGCACGGATGACACATTGTTTTTGGCTAGTTTATATAAGGGTGGGAGGGCAGAAGATAGAGCAGGTCGAGCAGTTTACGTATCTGGGTAGTATTTTGGAGGAGAATGGGTTTAGTGGAAGGACATCTGATGCAGAATTGCGCTAGCTAAATAAGCATTTTCGAAGAGAAGGGAATTGATGAGGGGGGTCTGAGAAGAGACGTAAAGAAAACGCTGGTGAAAACTTAAATATGGAGCGTGGCGCTATATGGGTCGGAAACTTGGTCATTGCGAAGGGAGGATGTGCGTAGACTTGAGGTGTTTGAGATGTGGGTTTGAAGAAAGATGGAGAAGGTTAGCTGGATGGCGATAAAGACGAACGAGGAGGTATTGGATATAGTTGGAGACGAAGCTTGTGGCAGAGGTGCGGAGAAGGCAGAAGAGATGGATGGAGGAGGTTTTGAGAGGAGAGGGCATGTTAAAGAGAGTGATAGAGGGGAGAACACTGGGGAAGCATGGGAGAGGAAGGAAGAGGATAGGAATTCTGGACGAAATAAGAGGTGGTAGAAGATATGAAGAATTGAAGAGGGGTCTGATAACGGGCCATCCTTAGGAGGGAAAGCGAAACAATTTCTATGAGGTTGGGATGCAGAATGGGGACTATTCAAGAACCTACCAATAAGCTGGTAGAATACTTAAATCAATAGGGGCAATAAGACCACCTTGAGGGAGTATCTCAAGGCCGTATTATAGGGCGAATGATCTTGCAAATGATCATTCAAATGATCATGCGCATGACGCTCATGCATCGCGTAAAACGGAACATTCAACGCATGAAAATCATGCAAATGATCATAAGAGCATAGAAGATCAAGTCTAAATTTTAACTCTCACATTCTGGAGCAGTGGTTGTCAACCATCTTTGACACCAAGGCCCGCTTGAGGTGTTTGGAAATGTAGACGGCACACCAGTTTCATTCAAGTATTCTACCAGCTGATTGGTAGGTTCTTGGACAGTCCCCATTCTGCATCCCAACCTCATAGACATTGTCTCGCTTTCCGTCGTAATGATGGCCCGTTATTAGATCCCTCTTCAATTCTTCATGTCTTCTACCTCCTCAAAAGTTAATAAACTTATAAAAAATAATGTATAAACAAAAATCGATAAACAAAACTTAACTTTTTTAATCAAAGATAACAAATTTGAAAAGTAACTGTTAGTTTAATAGTTAAATTTATTATTAATATTATTGATCTTTAATGATTTTTTTGATGAGCGTTGCGGCACACTTGGCAGAGGCTTTCGGCCGACCAGTGTGTTGCGGCACACCAGTTGAGAATCACTGATCTAGAGCTTTACTCGGTAGTACCATTTGAAGGGCACTTACGGGAGAAAGGGGAAGACACCTGGACATTCCTGGAATGAATAAATGTGGACAATTCATTCTTATACACAAAATAACTCCATCAATATTAACGGAGATGGAATCAACAATATTAGGTGCACGGATGACACATTGTTTTTGGTTAGTTTGTGGGGGCAATAAGACCACCTTGAGGGAGTATCTCAAGGCCGTATTACAGGTCGAATGATCTTCCAAATGATCATGCGCATGGTGTTCATGCATCGCCTAAAATGGGTGATGTAATCAACAGTAGTAGATGCACGGATGACATTGTTTTTGGCTAGTTTGCAGGGGCATTAAGACCACCTTGACGGGGTATCTCAAGGCCGTATTACAGGTCGAATGATCTTGCAAACGATCATGCGAATGGCGTTCATGCAAGTGTAAAACGGAAAAATCCAAGAATGAAAAATCATGCAAATGATCATGCGAACAAAATTAGAATGCGAGTTCTGCTCCAAAAGTTCCAGTAATGAGTTTCCACAGCCTGTCACGTAAGCTTGCGCGGCGCGCTGCTGCCGGCGGAAAAAAGTGGTGGGGGTCTTGGCTATAGAAAATGCCACCATCCTCAGTCGCCCTCGGGCAGTGGTTGATTGAAGATCCTGCTTAGATCAAAGTGTGTCACCTCGTCGACAAAATGATGGCACAGAATTTGGAGCTGCGTTACGCAATTAAATTTTGCGTTAAACTGGGAAACAATGGCGCGGATACCTAAAAAAAATGCTTAGGCAAGCCTTCGGGGATTACGTCAATGTCCCAGAACCGAAATTTTGAGTGGCACAAGAGGTCCCGGGAGGGTCGGGATACCGTCGACTACGACGAACGCTCGGGTTGCCCGTCAACGGCAGAAAACTTGACTCTACGAGAGCTACCTTCCATCCAGGCCTTCCAGGGAGTCTACGAGACGTGGGTGAAGCGTTGGTAAATGTGCATTGAGTCGAGAGGAGAGTATGTATGTACCTACTTTGAAAAAATCTAACGAAATTGTAAGTTAATGTCAATAAGTAATTTTTTAAAGATTACCGGAATTTTTGGGACAGACCGTTGTATGTTCTATTTCAAAGCACATGACCCCGTGAATGATCGCATTATTCGAGCGCACGATATCCATCTTGGTTGTTATGGTCAATTAAACCACCTAAATTCCTTGGGAATACGACTATTTTGTACTTAAAGAGGTGGACATTTTGGTTCATTTCGATAACTTGATTCGAGCGATTTGGTTCACCTCAATTACTCCATCTTTTTATTCGTTCCAATAATATGTAAAGATGATGCATTCAAATTTAAGGGCAAAGGGAGTTTTAATTCGAAATGTTTTGGATGCTGCAGGATATAGTAATTTGGGTGAAGTTAAAGCGAGAATAATTTTATGCTATTATCACAAAAATATTTTGCAACTGCTTTTCTCCTTTAACTGTTAAGCCATTCACAACTTACTTAATGGTTGTTTGTTATCACAGTCAAGTACTATTCTTCTTCATCTTTCTCGAATCCCCTTCTGCTGTTAGTGGCGTCGGGGTCCCTCAGCCACTTTCCAAATTCTTTCCTGTTTTGAGTGAGACGCTTCACCTCCTTCGGGCTCTTTCCGCGCCTGACTGCCAATCTCTCTCCACATATATTCTTCCCATTCCATCCTTGGTCGTCCTCGCCTTCCCTCTGGTCTTGCCTCCATCACCTCTCTTGGCTTCCTTTCCTCATTCATCATAACCACATGTCCATACCATCTTAAAGTTTTTCTTTCCATCGACTCCACTATCGGGTCTTGCTGGAATTGGGCTCTAATTGTGGTGTTTATCACTCGATCTATTTTAGTGCCTCCTGCTGCTTAGATACCTCATTTCACAGCTTTGGAATCTGCTCCTGTGTTTATCTAATAAGGTTAAGCTCTCTGTTCCGTATCCCAATACAGGCTCGAAAATGGTTTTATATAAACTTTTTTTGAAGATTTTCGCAGCTCATGTTTATATTATTCAGGTTTCTGGTTCTGAGATTAAATTATTTTATATTATGCGACAGTTTCGCCGTACTATGCTGCAGGCTTCGTCGGGCTTTTAAGAAAATTTTCCATCCTTTCTTAAAAGCCCGACGAAGCCTGCAGCATAGTACGGCGAAACTGTCGCATAATATAAAATAATTTAATCGCAGAACCAGAAACCTGAATAATATGGTTTTATATACTTCCATCTTTGTCTTCTCTGATATTTCTCTCTTGCCTACAATCGATTTGCTAAGCTTATAATACACCTGCTTTGCTTTATGGATTCTGTGGCTTACTTCTGTCTGGCCTGTCTGTCTGGCCTTCCATCACTAGTAATTTGTGTCCCCAGGTATTCGAACTTGTCAACCTGTTCTATTCAATGGGAAAAATTAAAACAACACGTATCAAAACTTTTAAATTATCCGCTTTCATATCCCGATGGATACTTCTAGATATTTCGGGAATAATTAGGCTTATAGCACTCTCGTGAATTGTAACTGAATCCAATTAAGGAACGATAAGATTCTCCCTTCGCTCAACTTTTTAGTCCGATAGCTTTCTCTAAACGAATAGGCAATTATCAACATAATGATCGTAATACATGTATTTACGGACTTTTCTGTTACTATGGGCTGGCATTTTAAATTTTAAACTACACATCAATTTTTTCTTTTGATTTGTCACTAACAAATATCAAGTTATCATCTATGGTTAACATGATTAAGACGATATCTTTCGTTTTTATCGTAAAAGGCAGGCTGGTATATATATAGCTAAACTTGATGGCACTACTAATTGGATAATTAGAGGTCACTTAGAGTTAATCAAGCGTTGATGAGCAAGAAAAGGTACCGAAGGACTCCCGGGAGACCCCTGGAGGAAGATACGTCCAGTTTATCATGCATCTCTTGCATGCTAATCTCTCCTGTGCGTCATGCTCTTCGTAAGCGAGTTCCACCAAGTTTCGCTACGGCTATAAATTGGAGACACGAAATATGTAGCTGCGCAGATATTTCTGCGGTCCTTACTCATTCCATGTCTCACGCATGATTGGCATTAATTCCAGTTCGCACTCACGTCATATCCGTACATGCGATCGCACGAGGTCTCATACCTATCAGTCGTACGATTTTGTGGAATTGCTATATTAAGGAGTTTCCGCCTCGACTGTGTGAGCCAAAACAAATTCTAAATTCCACATTTTTTATATTTTGTCCAATAATTCCTGCTTTCACTGATGAAATGCGTTACCTATAGAAACCCAAAATTAAGGTACAAAATTAGCAGATAATTCCACGAATGTATTTTAAATGAGCACTTTTTTCCAGCCATAGGAGCTGACTGCAGCGCCATTTCCTACGAATTACCGCATTTTGACTTCAATTGCGGCATTAATTCCCCAGTAACTAAAATAAATAAGGTGGTAAGATGCCTATATTACATTTTTATTCAATTTCTCTGGATTATTTCCTTTTTATAAATATTTTCCGCAAAAATGGCATTTATATTTTATGGAAAAATACTATTTTTCCCAGTGTTTCTCTCATAATCCCATTGAACACAATGTAATTTCAAGTTCAATTATAGAATAAAATAGTGTTGAAAGGTATTATTTTGTTGTTCATATCAGATAGAGGACAACTTTTTCAAAAAGTAGACAGAATACTAATAAAATGACATTGAAGTCATTTTACGGTGGAACCACCTTAATAACATCTGACTCACGGTTTGTTTAAATAAAAAGACTTATGGAACATGAGTAAAAAACTCGCATATTTTTTCCTTTCTTAGTTTTATACTTTGAACTAGTAAGAATTGTTTGAACAACCTACTTTTTTGTCAAAAATGGCAATGACACATTTACCACAATAGCATGAGGCCAGAAAATTTAAAAGGTGCTGCATGACTTGGAGTATGATGTCATTTTTATGTAACTCTAGTTAACTCAGATTAAACTTCAAAGTTATCGTCAGACAAAATTACAAGGACACGGCATGACATTTGAATCGTTCATCGCATATTCACATTAAATTACGATCTTAATTGAGAGTTATAATTAAAAAGTTCAATTTTTAACCTGAGTTACCATGAACATGGAACAGTCCAAAAGCAGAAAGCAACTATTTTGGATCATAACCCGATAATTCCACAGAATTTACCAAAGAAACCGACATGCGTTTACAATACGAATTCCGAGCGACTCAGCTAAACTTATCGTGCATGCTCAGCTTTTCAGTTGCGCTCCATCGACGAAATAGAACGAGCAAATTTCTAAAGATTGAAGGACTCTATCAACAAAAATATTGGCAAAGTTATCTATAGGATTTCCCCATTTTCATTATTGCTTGTTGTGATGGCGTAAGTATGGTCTCCATTTCTTCGGCCAAAGATAAATGATGACAAAGGGATTGAATGACTTGCTGATATTTTCCTTCCAAGCTTTCGGATAAAGTCGAAAACTCAGGTCAAACTGTTGTTATGATCGGAAATTTTGTTATCGCTCACGGGAAAAGGTGATTAACATCTCGTGGAGATATTCATGACTAGGCACTTTCATTTATCTACTTATGTTTCTCCCATTTAAAGTCACTGTACGCCCTCTAAGCGTGTGCCAAAACATCACTAGAACCTAGGATGAATAGAATGAGAAGAATGGGAATGCTTACAAACATGAAATATACGAACACGAAATGCCAGCCCACGATACACTTCAATCAGTCCCTGAAATACCAAAGGAATATCTCTCTTTCCTGGGAGACAGAGAGGCAAACTTGAAGTGCATAAAAAATGCTAGGCCTTTTCACTGTCCTAAGATGGCGATGCCAAGACAAAATCGCCGTGGATTGAAGCATACTTTTGCCACTTATCAAAGATTTATGGACCAGCAATCGAATCACGGACTTCGGATTTCCTTAATGCTGTATGATACTCAGATTTCCCAATTCAAAAATCAATTTCTGGAAGATCAATTGTAACTAGCGGTCACATTTCATCATTGTCAATCAAATACATCTACATCTACGAAATACCCTGCAAGCCACCTCAAGGGTTGTGGCAGGGGGTGAGTAGTCACCAACATACTTTACAGTGTACCCTATTAAATTTAGTGTAACTACGACTATTAATGCATTAGCATAAATCACTAATGCTTGTCACGAGGTGAAGCCTCACAATCATGTACTACACTATTGGTATGCTACCAATGTTAGAGCGGCAATTAGAATTTATGTATGTATTTTGCAACTACATTTACAACTACATTAATGGCACTTGCAAGACATGGTCATGGCTTTAATTGACGGCGGAAACATTTAAAATGGCGACCAAAACAAGATTTTCTTTACTTCCAAGATGAACAGCAAATATCTCATTCCAAAATCCGAATACCTTTTCTCCCGGTGTGTGAGGGAGGATCGGATTGGTGAGGGGGTTGGAGCTCTGGATATCAATCTCGAGGCCCCGAGATCGAATCCCAGCGATTGCCAAGATTTTTAACTGGAATTCCGATATCTTTAATTGTGGGTGTTTTTGAGGATGGCACTTTTTGTTTGTTCTTTGTGGCTATGTCTTCTTTACACCATTGTTGCAATAAAACTTATCGTGAATTACTCTTCAAATTTACGAAGAAATAAGCTAATGCGATTTAATCTATTATCGGTTTACAACGCGTTTTGTAGCTTTTTGGATAACCTTTAACCTCTAATCCAGGGCACATATTCAGGCCGAAGTATTATCGTTGCATTTTGGCCGCTATATATAAACAATTTGGCCGATACACATTGAGTAGCTGGTTGATAAGGAGGTTTTTGACTGATCTAGTTCAGTCCACGAAGAACGAAACGCAATGGAACTCGATATTAGAACAAATCAGCTTGATGTGATATTGGATGAACAATTATCCACACATGCTTAAGGGTATGCTATAGCTATAGCTAACCTAAAATTAATAAGATAACTGGAGGAGATCTTCGCATGAAATTTGGACTTAAACGCATGCGTCTGAGTCCAGCATATCCTAAGTTTTTAAAAACCTTCTGACGGTAAAATTTTCATCTAATTCAAAGTGCTGTTCCATAATGATAGTTTAAAAAGGCATGTTTACGGCTTGGACATTTTATTTGGAACCCGCGTGAATGCATTTCATCTGTGATTGATATATACCTATTAATATTGACTACAATAAATCTTTTATCATCTTTACACGATTGCAGTAATCATGAACTATTTATAAGAAGAAATCCTGAATTTACATTATTATATAGCCGAATAAAATGCCTTTAAATACGGATAGCGTTTAAAAAAACCTTCGTATACACAATCCTATGATCTGTAAAAAGTTAAAACACAAAAATTAAATGAGAGACATTCCTGTTTTACTATGAGAATAGCATGGACAATATAGACATTTTCTATTTTACTTGAATGGTACATGGATTAGAGACATACATATCAGGGAAACGATGGTGTATTTAAAAAAAACAGACTTCGCATGTGGACCTATCATTCAGGGTTAGGATACCATAATTGCTTTCTTTACCTGCTGGATTCTAGCAACTTTTTCCACTTTTACTCGTTTATGAAATGGATAAAATAGTTGCTACTGTTAGTTTCTAGCTTAATTAATGTTTTTGTTTCTAGTCCAATTACTTACCACGGGTGGCGCTGGGTGTCGTTCCATATTTCCACAGATATACTAGATTGGCAGTGTCCACTCTGGCCGCAGGGATGCGTTGAAGCCTACTTCATGCGCACGCGGCCATCTTACATAATTAAACGAATCGTAAACAAAGCGCAGTACTGATTTGTGAATCTCATTGTAGACCTTTCTTTTGGAGGAATTGGGCCTGAATCGACAATTAATAACCGTAAGTTTGAGTGCAGATCAAAATACAACAGATTGGCTATTTTCAAAAATCTTTAGTTGCCACTCATTGTAAATTCTTAAGGATGACATTATATATGTTGTTATCGAATTTACGATGGTGTCGGAAATTTTGTTGGTTTCGTGGTGAAATAAATAGTTGCATTGAAAAGTTTTCTTGTCGTCTTCATTCTTCCTTTTCTACAACTTGGGTTAAAGATGGAATAAAATTCCATGTAAAAAATACCCCCTAGCCATTCCAGTATTAAAATAAAAATTATATGGTTGGAGAGCCTAGTGACGTAGAATTGTATACACGGAACTTTGTTTTACTGAACTGCTTTAAAAATGATTTTCATGAAATCTTGACCGTAGCCGTCAGTGCAGATATACACAAATTGCTGAGGTAAGATGGCGGCGATGACGGCTTCACTTTAGCTCCACCCACTTCCAGGCCTTACATATTTCTCACTGGTATGTACTCGCATGAAATCTCTTACGAATAGTTAGAACCGATCCTAAATTCCGTGCCGAACATAGTTTGTATGGTCATTATTTCAAGTATCTTATAGTTTATTATCTTATAGTTTATTAATTTACGCACTTACTAGCCATGCCAGGCGGCAAGAGTAATTATTAGAGAAAAAATTAAATGCACACAATCTCTATTGAGCTCTTAACATTATTTCAATATGGTGCAAATGTCATGAGTTAAGGTCAAATATTATTTTTTTTATTTTTATATTTATTTTTTTTTTAACTTTTTCCGAAGTTTCGGATTTTTATTCATCCATCTTCAGGGCGAAAAACAATGATGCACGAATGATCTGTTTGTTCTTTTATTGCAACTTTTTTACATTTGACATTACTTATCTAAGCAAAATTTATCATAATTTAATAAATGACGCATAACTTTTCAACAAGGAAATTTTGGATCCAAGCAACCAAATTAAAATTGTAAACAAATAAAAACAGCACCAAACTTTTATAGGTAACAACCTTGAATGTCTATGTATTTTTATATTTAATGACTGTAAATTAACCATAATGCAATCAAAACAGAACTGTCAAGCATTTATCATCATGCATCATTTGTTTATAGCCCTGAAGATGAATGAATAAAAATCCGAAACTTCGGCAAAAGTTTAAAAAAAAAAAAAAATAAAAAAAAAAATAAAAAAAAAAATACGATTTGACCTAAACTCATGACATTTGCACCAAATATAAAAAAGAGGTCGAGAATAAATACTATTCATATTTTCAACACCATCATTACATCGTTCTTTAAATCATGATCTTAAGGACGTTCTCGGTGGTTTCACTCAACTTAATGGGAATTCGACGAAACTTGCTAGAAGCATTAAATATGTTTTTCTAAAGCTACCTGATTTTTTTCAGAATTATTTACCGCAGATTACATAAGATATTTGATCAAGAAGTGGACAAAAAATTACTAGGGTTCTTATGGGAACACGAGGTACGAGTAGCTTAATTCAGCAAAAAGAACCATTTTCTAGTTAAGAATAAGAAAAACAAAAATTATAAAAATAAATTACATCAAATGATTTTCATACATTATTCTGTTTGCCATTTAAGTTGTTTTTGTTTATTTTATTCTTAACTAGAAAAAGGTTATTTTTGATGAATTTAGTTACTCGTACCTTGTGTTCCCATTAAGAACCCATGTAATTTTTAGTCCACTTCTCGATCAAATATCTTAAGTAATCTGCGGTAAATAATTCTGAAAAAATCAGGTAGATTTAGGACAACATAAGTAATGCTTCCAGCAAGTTTCGTCGAATTCTCGTAAGTTGAGTGAAACCACTGAACGTCCTTAAGGATACGTCGTTTGTGATTCCGAGCCAAGCCGAACGAGAAAATTGCATGCGAGAAGTCTTGCGATTCCGATTTCACACGATAAAATATTCATTTGAAAGAAAAACTTGTAAGAAAAACTTGCGCCGTCGGACATGGACTTGGGAATTGGCTGATACCAACGCTGGGTTTCTCTCCACCCTTCTTCCATTCCCAAGAATAAACTTTCCCTTACCAATCAACCCATCCATTCCAAACGGTGCAAATGGTATCAGTTAACGTCTCAGCTCAGCTCAAACGTTAACGTCAGCTCAGCAGTTAACGTCTCAGCTCAAAACGTAATTTAGACGTCACAACCTCACAAATTTCAAATAATACCATTTATCAGCTGTGATTTTTCGACGCTATGACATCACATTCACGCAATATACATCAACAAGCAAAGGAAATGTATATATGTATCTTAAGCAAACGCTGTGCTAAGTATTTTCAGAGACTTTTTAAGCAAGGAGGTATAAATAGCTATGAATGGAACCTTATTTGAAGGCTGCCAGCTATTATGAGGCATTGCACAATATCAGTGTCACAATAAATATTTGAGCAATTGCGTTTTAATATATATTTTTGAACTATTGACTACATTATTTTTTTTACTTTGGAACTACAATTACCGGAATAGTACTATAGAATGACGCAACGCATCGCACAATATGATCATCAACGAAATCATATTATCGCTCTTCTCAAGGAAGTCAAAATCAGTCAATTGTAGCCTGTAGATAAGATATTGATAAGATAAGACATTGATATTACTTTTTAAAAATCCTCTTTTCCGTCACTGTTATCAAATCCCTTAGGATTATTTTTTGGTGTAGCTACTAAGACACGTACAATAAACATTATTATAAATGTGTCAGAAGACTCCTAGATGAGATATTATCAGTTTCTCGAATTTCAGCCACTTCAAGCGCATTTCATGGCTCGGTTAGAAAGAGAAAGGTGGCGCTATTTGAAGGTGTAAGGTGAAACAAATTATCTGTTAACTTCATGAAAAGGTGAATAGAGAAACTTCATAACAAAAATAAGGCTGAACACCCAAACACTTAAATAGGGTAGTGCGGAGATAGGTAGATTATTTTTCTTCTTCCACATCTCTACAGCCCGGTGTGGGCCTTGGCTTCTTCCCCAGTTATATATGCCCCCATTCGGCTCTCCTTCTTGCTTTCTCTCTCCATCTTCCAATCCCAATTGTCTTCAGGTCCTCTTCAACATAGCTATGAATGGAACCTTATTTGAAGGCTGCCAGCTCCTATGAGGCATTGCACAATATTAGTGTCACAATAAATATTTGAGCAATTGCGTTTTAATATATATTTTTGAACTATTGACTACATTATTTTTTACTTTGGAACTACAATAACCAGAATAGTACTATAGAATGACGCAACGCATCGCACAATATGATCATCAACGAAATCATATTATCGCTCTTCTCAAGGAAGTCAAAATCAGTCAATTGTAGCCTGTAGATAAGATATTGATAAGATAAGACATTGATATTACTTTTTAAAAATCCTCTTTTCCGTCACTGTTATCAAATCCCTTAGGATTATTTTTTGGTGTAGCTACTAAGACACGTACAATAAACATTATTATAAATGTGTCAGAAGACTCCTAGATGAGATATTATCAGTTTCTCGAATTTCAGCCACTTCAAGCGCATTTCATGGCTCGGTTAGAAAGAGAAAGGTGGCGCTATTTGAAGGTGTAAGGTGAAACAAATTATCTGTTAACTTCATGAAAAGGTGAATAGAGAAACTTCATAACAAAAATAAGGCTGAACACCCAAACACTTAAATAGGGTAGTGCGGAGATAGGTAGATTATTTTTCTTCTTCCACATCTCTACAGCCCGGTGTGGGCCTTGGCTTCTTCCCCAGTTATATATGCCCCCATTCGGCTCTCCTTCTTGCTTTCTCTCTCCATCTTCCAATCCCAATTGTCTTCAGGTCCTCTTCAACATCTTGCAGCCATCTTTTGCGTGGTCTTCCTCTCCTCCTACTCCCTTCCATCTTGCCATTAATTAACAATTTGGGCATTCTGTACTCTTCCATCCTTTCAACATGGTCCAACCATGACAGTCGCAATGACTTATGAGAACCTTACTTTATCTTTCTCTTCCAATATTTCATTCATTTCACAGTTCATTCTTATTCTCCACGTTTCTCCTTCTTAAACTGGGCCATAGATTCTCAGATAGGGTAGATGAATTGTTTTGAGTGGAGGGACACACAGACGATTCGCACTTTGCGATTGGAATTTGCTGGAAAATACTACAGTGGCAAGGACATGACGATGGGGTTAATGCAATTGACGCATATAACAATGGGGATTAAGATGATGACGGAAAGTAAGCAATTGTAACATCCGGGTAGTTCAGTCAGGGACTTGACTGGTAGGATATTTGTGGCAGGTGACTGAACACTGAAGTCATTTGCGTTTTCGAGGACTGGTGGTTTCTTAAGCGAAGGGTTACCTGGGGAATGGAGGAGTGAATAAATAAAATAAATTCCGTCTTTATTTTTTGAACGCGTTTAAGACTTGTTAGTCATTTCGTCCATTGCAAAAATCTCTAAGGTGGTTCTCCCGTGAATGTATGAGTCAAAACAAATTCAAACTTATTATTGGATTGATTTAAAAAATCCTGCTTTCGCTGATGATTTGCGTTAGCAATTGAAAACCAAAATTAAGGTGCCAATTATGCAGTTAAATCCGCGAATATATTTTTTAATTAACACTTTTTTATAGCAATAGACACCAAATGCAGCGCCAGTTTTATGGAATTACCACATTTTGGCTTCAATTATCGCAGTAATTAGCTAGTTAGGTACTCATTAACTAAGGAAGTAAGATGAATCTATTTCATTTTTGACTAATTTTCCTGGAGTTTTTGCTTCCTTTAAACAATGGCATTTATAATGGCCGGGAAAATATTATTTTTCCCCATTTTTCTCCCATTGCTCCATTTAGAAACATGTAAATACTAGTTCAATTTTGGTTGCCTACATCAGATAGAGGACATGTTTTTCTATTGTATAAGTATCCTTAATATGAATAAAATGACATTAAAAAACTTTTATGGCGGAACCACCTCAATTAGCAATGCACAAGCATCCATGTTCTGGGCAATGAAAAACCCACCATGGCTGGAGTTGAACTCGCGACCTCTGGGATGGCAGGCGAGGACTATACCAAGCCCCCACTGAGGTGGAACAGAGGAGGGAAACCGGACGTCATCATAAGTCTCCTCTAATCGAATGATGACGCTAGGAGTCGAACTATAATCGAAAGTTCAGAGCAAGTAGGTACGGTACCTCGAATACTCGCCTCAGCCAAGTATAAAACGGGATTTCACAGAAAAATCCCCGCCTAAATGCCGGGATTCAAACATGGGCCATCATAATAGGAGACAACTACATCTACAGCCCCAGTCCGATCTCCATGGTTCAATAATTTGAGTGTGCATTTCTACGCACGCGTACTTATTGCTTAAAACTTCCCTGAACTAAAATATTTTCAGAACTTGAAACAAATACAACGAGAATCGACGTAGTTTTTGGCACTGTGCATGTTAAAAAGCAATTCTTTAAACATACATTTGGTAGCTTGCTGTTGCATAGCAGTCGACTCTGGGTTGTAGTACCTGCAGATTAGGGAATGTGGATTTGTCGAATACTGATGAGGGTAAATCAAGGTATTCGAGCTCTACGGCTTCTATAGATTAAGCAGATAAAAAATTCCTCAATAGCCGTATATGCACTACTCGTCAAAAATCAAACACTTACTGTGTTGGTTTGCGGGAATGGGGACTCCGCAACAGCGACCAACCACAGCCTCTCCACCAGAATACCCTCCTGTGGTAGTTTGCGGGAAAGTTATTTCCTCGCCAGGGACCACCACAGACACACACACAAAAAACCAAATGGAATGCTTTGGAAGGTTAATGGGACCCCGCTAAGGATTCCTGGGTTATAACCAGGGATCCTTCGCAGAGCTGAAGTGACTCTACTAAGGATGCCAAGTTATTAACACAACCACACACGCAATCACACAAAACGCTCACTCACACACACAGTAGGGCCCCAAATTTCTGGGAGAACAGCTCAAAAAAAAGAGCCTGGTCAAATAGAACAGAAACAACAAACAGGGAACGAGGGTGGACTTCGTATACGCGTATTTCGACCACAAAGTGGACCTCTTCAGCGAACTGAAGGGGAAAAAACACTTGCAACACGAGGTTGAAAGTGAATGAAGAGGAGGACACAATCCTAGAATACATAGGGATTGGGAACAAAGGGGGTTTGGAAGCGAGGGGGGGGGGGCAATGACCAAAGGAATTGGTAAACGGCATTGGTGGGTAGTGGGAATGGGGGTGAAGTGGAGCGTATAGTAAAATGGACGGAGATAATCGCCATTGAAGATGTCGTACGAAGAGTCGATGAGGAAAGAAATATGATGAAAACCTTGAGGATATGAATTAGAGAACAGCATATTGGACACGTTTTACGTCACAAAAGCTTATTGAAAACAAAAAATAAAAGGGAAGAATTAATGTGGTTTGAGCGAGATAGATCCCTAGTCATAGTGGAGACCATATCCACATTTTATTTATTTTATTTCAGCGTCTGTAAGAAGTATGAAATAAATATTGTAATATTAATGGCGCAAACATATAATTATGTAAGACCAAAAATCTCGGTAGTTAAATAAATAAAGCTACATAAGCCTCTAACTTGACTTATTTTTTCCCGCCGAACGGCTGAAAACCCTTCAAACCGGCAGGTTTTTTTGTGATTCTGTAAAAGTTACTGAGGTGAGTAATAGATAACATTTTTTAAATAGTTGAGAAAACATCCAATCTACACACCGTTAGTTTTTTGACGAAATCTAGGTGTTATAAATTCCCATTTCCTTCAATATTCTCCCTCTGGAGCGCTCAGCCATAATCTATCCCATGTAAAACAGCTTATGTTTTTAGGCAAATTGCTCAAAATGTAGTTCGGCAAGGGGTTGATATTTTTATATAATTGGAAAGATGAGAGTTGTTTCTTTAAAATGAGGCCAAATTCATCAAATTCTAGGTGAAGTGTTTTTTTGCTCAAAGTACATACCTTAAAGAGGATGGACAAGGGTGAAGGGCTGTCAAGTGAAGACTGAGTGACATAAGAATTATTCACTCAGCCGATAGTAGAGTGGAGTGGAGAACAGCGGTATATCAATCTTTGGACTGACGACTGCTAACCAATCAATACTTTCTAAGAGATTCTAGATGCGACTGTAGATAATCTGAATGAGTTGCAGTGATTTAATAAGAATTCGATAGTGAATAGAATTGCTGGAGTGGCGAAAAATGCACTCTTATATCCGATAACTTCAAAAGCTATGCATTAAACCTAAGAAATTGCTGAACGACTGAAAACAATAGGTGGCTTAGGCAACGTAGATAACATACCGTTAGTTGCTTGGAAATCTGAAGAGGAAACCTGAAACCTTTTATCTTTGTACGTTCATTAAATAAATAAATGCAGCCTGAATATTACACTAAGGCCGTTCGCCAAAGAAACGAAGACACCACGAAGGTGATCCATGGTGATTACTACGGTGAAAGGAAGGATGTTGCAAATTAGACATTATTTCAGTAAGAATTAGAGAAAAAAACAAATGGACCGCATAAATTGAAAAAGAAATTCTCATAATTCTCACTAAAATTGACTAATTTGTTTAGAAAAAAACCTTTTTAGTAAAATATATACCAAGTGAATTTTGTAATTAAAAAATGACAAAAATCAAAACTAGGCTTTCTCCCAATAGTTCAATACGCACAAATGGCATAAAATAGGATTAAAACATGGAATGATTTCATCACACTGGAGTTCAATAGTCAACGATCGCAACAAACTACTAATGTCAGTTAGAGAAAAAATAATTAGCTTAAAACTTGCTTGTGACTTTACAAAAACGGTTCGGAAAGCTATTTTGACATTCAAAATTAAATTTATTAAAAACTCAAGAAGCTTTTTATTCCAGAATATAAGCCAAAAACCGGAAACAACTTATCTTTATTCATCACCACATTCGCATACACCGATGGCCATTAAAACATAGGAGCTTTTTTTTAAACTTATATTTACTATTTATTGCTATTTAAAAACTCAAACTTGGTATCAATGTAATCATTTATTTATAATAGACCTTATAGCTTGTCGTAGAAAGGAGTCTCTAATTAGTAAGTGTAATTTTGAATTTCCACTTTTAAATAGTAAATAATTTTAACGCACAATGTAGCCACTTTGGGAAGCACTTTCATGCAATTAATTAAAACACTTATCAAGTTCTAAACAAACAGGGCTCGTAGCGTATGAACAATAATTTAAGTAGTTGAAGGGTGTAATGTTGACCATTGAGACCCTGGTTCTTTTTCAAGTAATAATGAATATTTGAATATAAAAATTTTAAAAGTTGATTGGACCATTTTAATTATACTCCACACAACTTTGTACTTCACGCTTTAGCGCATTGATTTAAAGGATTAGAAAAAGGAAATCAGAACCCTTTTGTTTGTATAACGCTTTGTTTCAAAAGCGTATACACTCATCGCTATCTTGTCACCAAGAATCAATAACCGCAAGCTTTATAATCATAGACTACATGACCAAATGGGGAAGATCATAAAAATAAAATTAAAAGCAATTGCGGCTAATCTAAGGTGTATTTCAAATCCAAAAGATTGATTATAAAAGTTTTATATTAAAAAAAATTATAAATACAAATTATATTTTGGAAATAAATCGCATTAAATAGTATGTGTTCATACTTTGAAAAGTAAACCATCAAGTTTGGAAAAAGTTGTTAAGTTCAAACTGTTCTCGACGTCTATAAATCATTTAACACTTTTTCTATTTACCCATTTTCACGGAGGTAAAGGGAGGTTTCCAATTACTATCGACTCTGGTTACCGTTCGTTCATAACCCAGCCTTCAGCGCTCCCCTTGGTTTCTTTTCGCCTCTCAAGATTAGAGCACCGCTCCAAGAGGCAGGTAGTGCCCACTTTGGGAACCACTGGTCTAACGTTTTATTTTCCCTGGTAAATATCTTAGTTTGGAACTGATTAATTTCTCCCAGTTATGCGAAATATTACAAAATTTATTGTTGTTATATGATTATATATTTTTCATTATAAGTGGCAATATTTCAATCCGAATGAAGGTGAAGAGGCCCTCAAAGGGTCCGAATTATATTTTGAAAAAATATACATAAAAAATTGAGAAAAAAGTCATTTAACTCGGCTCAGAAGGAGCCCAGATTGAACGCAATATAAGAGCTTGAGATATTAGGGCACGTGAATTGACAAAAAAAATAAAAATTGCCAACGGACGCTTCACGCTCCTTAACTTTCCTCCCATCCATCCCATTACCCTTATCCCATAAGTGACCCCTGACCTCCGAGTACTCCTTCTGCTACCCCTCATGCCCACTTAATCTTCCCCTTTCTTCCTCCTTCCCCGGTCTTCCTTCATTCCCCCATCCACTCCCACTACATTAGAGAATGCAAACGGTTTTGCTTTTATACCTAATTCACCTGATGTGTCTCTTTGCAACAAAACGATGGTCGTTAACACTAGCATATCTAGTGGAAATTACAGTGTTTGTAATGCATCAATCATTCCTACGAAGAAAGATAATCCATAAAATTAAGCCTTTGTTAATAGTTGTTCAATTTTGTTATAGACAACTCTGGTTTTCAAGAGATTAGCAGGTAGACTGGAGGGTGAAAAAATATCTTTCATCCACGCACATTTTACTCATTAAAGCTATTATTTTTCCCAAACCACCAATAATTACATAAATATTCTGCTTTAAGAGAATTAGGTCGGGATTCTTTCCCTGGACTACCAGCTGTTACTCTAAAATCTCCGTTAGGGTCACCACTGAAGCAGTATGACGCACTATGCATAACTATGTATGTGTCTGTAAGTCCAATGCAATGCAAGTGATAAAATGAAAGAGTGAATTTTCTTATCCACTCGGATGCAGGATTATTATAAATAACTCGAAAAGATATAGTCCGTGAAGGTATTTCAGCAAAAATAAGTCTCAAAATTTGCCTGATTTCTTGATAAAACAATCTAATTTGGCGTTAGCTTTCTACTTTTGGAGAATTTGCCATACGTTGCACTACAGATCGCATATTTAGTTTCAGATACAGCTCAAGTGCATGCACTTGAAGTATGTATTTAATGCATTTAATTGAAGTTGGGCATTGCCATTGTTGGGCATATTATATGAAGTTACACGTCATGGTAATCCCAAGATTTTTAACAACCTTGGAGTACAATATTTCAGCTTTACCAAATGCTATCCTCGGTAAATTGTTAATAATAATAAATATATTTATTGATCCATCAAGTTTTGTACACAATATATAACAATAAACACAGACTGGAGCTTTAAGTCATCCCTAAGGCATTTGCCTGTTGGTGGAGTCACCTTCAAAATATTATAGCAATACTAGCACAATTTTTTTTTATTAAATGAGTATACAAAATACACATAACAAAATGTCTCCAGTTGGAAAGAGAAACTCTTTATAACAGATAAATAATATAAATAAAAAAGGAATAGAAGTAAATAAACAAAAGTACAAAACAGGATATTGATAGCAAAAAATTTCTAAAATAGATCCCTAATCATATTTCCACTAGTAAATAGCCAGATTTTCACCTGTTAACATCAATATTCTTGAGTATTTTTGAATTACCGAGGAGAATAGCCTTAGTTTTATTGCAATTTTGTACAAAATTGTTATTAATGGCCAGTGAATTGATTACGTAGAAATCTTGGTTTACTTTATCGATAACGTTAATTATCTCTTTTAACTGACAGTGACAATGTATCTGGAGATCATCAGCATAAAACTTGTAATTACAATTAGTGATGCATTTAGGAAGGTCAAGGACGTATATAGAAAATAACAATGGACCAAGCACTTAGCCCTGCGGAACTCCGATGTGAACATAGGAAATATATTTTATATACGTTTTAGGAAGTATAAGCCAAACTCGGTCGAAAATTGAGATTTTTGGGACTGATGAAAATTGATAGAAAGGACCGGTTTGACGCCGCTCATGAAAAGTCGGACACGGTAGCCGCGGAACGCACGGACCTGACCACCCAAAGATCGAGGGTTAAAATCCTGCACCGAAAATGTTTTGTTGGTATCCGAAGTAGCCGCAGGATAGACTGAGACAACTTTTTCACTTCGAGTTCCTAAAATCCACGCTTTGAGCGTCCAGAACGCGTTTAAGCTCACAAAAATTCAAATCCAATTTCGATTGAGTGGACTGTGTCCCAGATTGTAGACAAACGAATTTGAGACTGCCCTTCCAACCAATAGGGGCTCTGATCACTTCGCCTATTATATTTCAGAACATAAGCATTTTCTCGGACGCAAAATAAAGTGAACATTTATGCGTTCTCTTTTGAGGATCACGAGGAGAATTGATAATCATCTTAGCGATGTATTGTGAGAAAATTGGCCAATACGGGAAGAGAATGTGCACGCTCCCGAGGTTATTTGAGAATAGGGTGTGGTCAGGAATGGATAGGGTTAGGCACGTAGCCAGGGAGCTTGAGGGGCTTCAGTCCCCCCTGAAATTTCAAATCATATTGTTAGTTTAGTTTTACCATGTATTACATTGGATAAAAAATACAACAGTTCGAGAAGGGAAAAAGGCTAGAACAAAGCTGGTTTATATAAAAAAGTAGCCATAAATGTACTGCTATAACTAATAAAACTGTATCAAGAGAGGACCCCCCCATGCTTCAGATTAAGCCTCCCCCGCCAAACCAAAATCCTGGTTACGTGACTGGATAGGGTGAGCTGGATTGAAAGGAAGACGGACAAGGAAGTGTTAGATTTGGTGAAATATGATAGAAAACTAGTTGCAAGGATACCAAGAAGGTAGAAGAAATGAATTAAGTTGGCATTAGGAGGTGAGGGTATGTTGAAGGTGTGGCGAAAGCTAAGTAACCGTGAGAGAAGACAGGCAATTTTGGCATTAGAAGAGGCAGATGGTGTGAGGAACTAAAGAGAGACTTAATGGTGGGCAGGCAAAGTAATGTGCAAAGAATCTTGACCACGAAACATCAGTGAAGCAATTACCCCAAAAATAAGAACAGAGTAACCGTCCAAAAATCTACCAATCAGCCCCCATTAGGAGTCGCGGAAGAGCTTCAAGGGCCGTGAGTAAAATCTGTTGGGAGCCCCTGAGCTAGAAGCTTCGAGAAGGTTTTAAATGCCGCGTATTAACACCATGAGCAAAATGATCAGCCCCCAATATCCAAGCACTGAGGGCTATCAATTTAGGAAATGTTGTACGCTTATCACGTTTCACGAATAAATCAATATTTCCTTGTAGATTTTGGATGTATAAGTTAGTTCGCTCAAGACGAAGTTCCATTCCATTCTATTCATTGAATAACGCGAATAGAGGATTCAAATTTACGAATAAATTACGATGAAGTAAAACCATACATTTTCTCTATGTGCATGTTTTTTTTAAGTGCAACAAAAGTTTATTTCAAAGGAATATATACTTTATTATATCTTTTATCGTATTAAGAACAAGTTATCTTGTCAGAAATCTTAATAATAAAATAAAATATTTTTCTTAATAGCAAAATAACACTAGTATATTACTCATATAAGTTTAAGGAAAACTTCACGCTGAATCCACGTTAGGTGAATCGTTTTAAGCAATAAAACAGGCATCACTTTCGTGGGCCAAAGCACCATCCACACTCTTCTATGATGAAAACGAATGAATGGACCAATCAGTTCTGGAAATCTATCTCATTCTAACACTTTTATCTATCGCAGTAGGAGGCCAGAAGAACTTTATCTATGCCATCCTCGAACTCGTAAGATTAAATTCTTGTTCAAGTGTTGGTTGTAACCTTCGATTGGTTTCCATTAAGTCCGTAATTATGAAACATACTCAACTGGTTATTTCCCACACATTTTTGTGTAAGTGACACCCGGGTTCAAGGTTACCCTGATGAGGTAAATGACGTTTCTACGGAACGAAAACCGAGTATCCCTGGAAAAATTGAGTTAATTCTGTTTCATAACTATGGAGCAATATCGCCAATTCGTGCCAGCCACCTCTATATTTTATCTACGGTATCTGTATTTTACACAGCTTTATTTTGTCTGTCCGCTTGTATTAGCTCCTTCGAGCCACGGTAATTCTTGGCAATTTATTGAATCAAAAAATCAAATTGCGAGTCTTTAATAATTGCATCCAAAACATACTGTTTGCAATCGAGGTGAGCCCAGGCTATCTAAAACACTAATGATTGTATTGAAAGTAGGAAATCCGCCATTGTTTGTTTTTCAAGGATGGGTTTAAGTGGGGAGGCTGATTCAACAAAAAAAACACGTCTCACCGCGTACCTGACCTCATGAATGGTTAGGGAGAGTTTAATTTTTTAACTTTTTCTTTTTAGCCAAACACATTCAAGGAAACGCCCGGACTATAATGGACCCGGATCCATCAATACTTTTAAATAATAAACCTTTCATTAAACTTAGAAAAATTAACAGCGGCTGAAAAAAAAAGAAAGAGGCACTCCGGGAGTGCCGACAGAAGTGAAAACTTGAAATAACGTGAGCATTTTTGAATGTAGGGAATAATTTCTAATGAAGTGTTTTATTAATCAGTAGAAAGTAGTTTCATGTATATAATAAATTAAATATTCATTTATTGCGCTATTGTATACAATTATTTTACATAAAAATTGTACACTTCAGAATAATCAACTTTCATCCATTATTTCAACAACTCTTTCATCATCACCGCCATCATCATCGGCAATATCTAAAACTGATACAATAGGCTTATGGTAACTAAAGTAAGAAACGAATAATTTTTATTCCAATTTGCTTAAATGTCTTGTAAATACTGCATCAATAGTAGTTTTATATTTCGTTGTGCCAAGATTGCGATCATTAGACATCGTTAAACCAAACTCACTATTTAAAAATTCAAACAATGGTATATTTTTATAGTCTGCAAAGTTTATGTTTATATATATATGAATAAGCTACTCAAATTGAACGTATTAAAAGAAATTGAGTTATATTGTACTAACCTTCACTATTCTTGTATCGAGTACACTCTCCTGCACGAGTATGGACTATTATATTATCCGGCACAATATTTGTAGCAACCCAAATTGAATGAACTTAACCGTATATTAGATATATATAATTTAATATGAATAAAACTATAATATAGTTTCTTTGACGGTGACGGTGACGCGAGTCCAATGGTTTTTACCCATCCACAAGTACTGTGAATATAGCGAGTATACTGTGTATATACAGAATATACAATTATACATATATTTAGCAGCAGTGACGGTGACGTAAGTCCAATGGCTTTTACCCATCCACAAAAGTGTATATACAGAATATACAATTACACATATATTTAGTAGCGGTGATGGTGACGGTGACGGTGATGCGAGTCCAATGGTTTGTACCCATCCACAAGTACTGTGTATATAGCGAGTATACTGTGTATATACAGAATATACATAATTATACATATATGTAGTAGCGGTGACGGTGACGCGAGTCCAATGTCTTTTACCCATCTACAAAAGTGCTCAACGCGACATAAGAAGTTTTCACTTCAATAAAGAAAACATTTTATGCATAAAAGTTATGGAATAAAAATATTTAGAAACCTGATATACAAAAGGTTGTGGTAAAGAAATGTTGCTGATTCGTTAAATACAGCGCAGCTGAAATAAATAGGTACCAAAGATTTATCAAACATAGCTTTTATTACGACAAAAAAGCCTTGTGCTCTATCTATGGACTCAGCCCCGAACCGACCTAAATTCCAATCTTGTCCTGTAGTCATTCTTTGGATCAAAAACAAAGTTTTTTTAGAAAACATCTGATACGGAGGCTTTGCATATCACTAAAGATGTGATGACGTTAAGCGTCCATGCAGTTACTTTATCTTTTGCGGCCATTGCGCAGGCACCATTGTTAGACGGCAATGAGAAAGTTGGCGATGAAAAATAACAAATTTGTTGATGAAAAAGTAACCTAAACATAAACTTCACAGGGCTTATAGAGATGATAATGCATGATCCGATACAGAGAGTGACCATATATCACCAGAAACGTGACGTGAAGCAAAGAATTTCCTTGGATAAGGAAAGGATGACGAAGAGAAGGAAATCGGTGTGGGTACTTTAAGTCGTAATAATTTCCTCATTCATTTCCTAAATTTGCATGCCAATTTTGCTTCCGGATCTCCAAAGAAAATCAGGTTCAAATGCAATAAAAAACGTTCTTAACGATTCTGGCTCAAAGTACCGAAAAACTAATGCATGAAACCCTTCACAAAACACCCCAACACATGTCACAATAGCCTTAACCTAATTCTGAATTAATGAGGTAGTCTGTCTGGGGCCTATGAAGTATAAAGAAAAGAGCAGCTAAAACTAAAATTTGGAGTATGTTTCCGTGTATCATAGGAACTTGATCGATGTAAAAAGAGGATTTGCATATACTTGAGACTTCGGAAGAATTGAGAAAGGTGTCAGGCGAGGAAGACATAAAACAAAATGTCATGCATGGAAGGAGAGGAAATCCCTTGGAAAAAATATTTTGGTTCTTTGATTGTTTTCCGAAGCTGAGAGCGAAAATGGACGAAGGAAAACATGGCAAGTAACGGAATGCCAAATAAAAGTGATAAGAGAAAAGGACGTGGGGAAAAGAGGTAAAAGCAGAAGATAAAGGTGCGCATGTATACCCTTCACGCCATTCCTATTCGGAGAACGTCACAGTCAAAGAGCTCAGTTATTGCTGTCAGACCTATGAAAAAGACTATGTTTTTATATTTTCTTCATAATGCCGTATCATTCATCTACATCTACATCTACATACTACCCCGCAAGCCGCCTTAATAGGCGTGTGGCGGGGGATGTTAGGACACCAGCCGTTTACATATAAAAAGGAAACGCTCTATGAAATTACGCCTTGCATTTATTAAAGTCCCTTATTGTTCGGGGGAAAAACGAATTCCCATACCTATCCGTTCGGCAAAATATCTCTCTTAATTTATCGTTTCTGTCGGACCTGGAAATATAGTGGGGTTCTAATATGATGTTCTCCGTGTCGCTCTGAAAGATATCTATTCTCAATTGCTCAAGTAATCTAAGCCTAGCGCGCAGCCTCCGAGTCTCCAGCGGCTCCCAGCCCAATTCGTTTAACATCTGCGTAACGCTGTCTGTACGCCCGTAACAGTTTTTGACGAATCGCGCAGCTTTCCTTTGTATTTTATTAAGTTCCCGAATTAATTCTTTCTGCACCGGATCCCATATGCTTGCTGCATATTCAAGGTGTGGCCGGACGAGTGCGAAATAGCACTTCTCTTTTACTTTTTCATCATTGCATGCCCATGTCGCTTCTTTTTTACATTCGTCCGTCCATTGCATCATGCACGCTCTCTTGAGAGTCAAAAATCTTTTCTTTTAAGCAGGTTAAGCTTTGGCTATCGACTTCAATCAATTTAGTAAATGAAAATTTCTGGAAATCATTGTAAACACCTTTTGGGAATCCTTTTTTTTAATCAAATTCTTGTAATAATGTCTTAGCTGTTATAACTATAGTTTGTGCCAATTTTTCTCCACATTAAATTAAATCTTTGAATCATATTAAATCTTTCTAAAGCTAGTTAAGCTCTGGTTGTTGACTTAAAACAAATCAGTGCAAACACTTAAGCAAATCGTTGTGATCTTTTTCGGAAATTTCGTACTTAAAAATATTTTTCTGTATTAAATTTCATACTGTTACATCTGTAGTGATTATTTTGTTATATGCATTGGCTTCTTTGCCTTGAAAACACCCCCGACAACGGGAAAATGCCATAAGGGTCACCTAAAGCTCCTGTAAACTATTTTTCCTATGTGATTATGTAATTCTTGATCATGTTAAGGGGCAATAAATTATTATTATTCATGTATTATTATGTTATTATATATATATTCTTCCTCTTTTGATTCTTCTCCACAACATTCGCCCACGATCTTCACGGTCAACCCCTTTCTCTCACACCATTGACTCCTCTACCATTTACATCTTTTGTTATTCGGCTCTTATCCCATTTTTGTTACATGACCATGACAATGCATCACGCTCCTTTCATGCAAGCCCATTCTTGGTCCACTAACCGGAGCATCAATGCCGCATTATCTCATGGCCTACTCATTACAAACTTATCACTCCTACTTTTTCCTAACACCCAATTTTCACTGCAAATAGCCCACACCCCTAATGAGATTCTCTAGGACAAAGAAAGCGAAGCTGGTGATAAGAGTAGGAAATCACAAATTGGAGCAAGTAGAACAATTTAATTACTTGGGCAGTATGGTAGAAAAAACAGGACATAGTAGCAAAGACATTAGGTGGAGAATAGCGCTAGCGAAGGAAGCGTTCAATAATAGAAGGGAGCTGATGACGGGGACCTTAAGTAAGGATGTAAAAAAGAGGCCGGTGAAGAGCTTGATATGGAGTGTGGCGTTGTGTGGGGCAGAAACGTAGGCCTTGAGAAAGGAAGACGAAAATAAGCTGAAGGCTTTCAAGATGTGGGTGTGGAGGAGGATGGAGAAGGTGCGTTGGACGGAAAGGAAGACAAATGAGGAAGTGCTTGACATGGTGGGCGAGGAGAGGAAACTTGTGGATGAGATTAAGGGAAGGCAGGGTAGGTGGCTGGAAGGGGTAATGATGAGGGATGGTTTGCTGAAAGCCGTGATTGAGGGAAGAATTTTGGGTAAGTGGGGAAGGGGAAGGAAGAGAATAGGTTTTATGGACGGGATGAAGAAAGGTAGGACTTATGCTGAGATGAAGAAAGAAATACTAGAGGTAGACAGGGCACGGCACGTGTAAGAGTTCGTTGGATATTCTCTGACGTTCATCAAAACCTACCTCTAACCGGTAGATTACTGTAATGAATGAATAGCCCACACATCCTGCTTATTTTGGTTTGACTACCCAAATTTCACCATCGTATACGGGAAGGAGTACACTTTAGCATACTGCGATTTGTTCTACCTTAGACAAACAGCCATTCTTTGATAAGCTCCTCATCTATGACCTTCCTCCCGAGTATTCTCACGCCTCTTTTTATCTTCACCATGACTACCATATTTTGAAAGCATTCAGCAGAAGAAGAACGATGAAAATTTGGGGCTACATATTGAGAGGAAGAAAAAATGAAGATACTAACGCATTTATTGCCTGCAAAGTGCCAGATGCTGTCACCCAACCATTAAGGCCAGACGTCCTTTTCACTTGCCTCGTTTACTTGGTGTGATCAAACTTCTTTGAAATCCATACGACTCCCGAACAGAGCTTTTTAAGGTTTAACATGGCACTCAATGGACACTTTGGACGAATAAAATACCGATGGGTGTCTAAAATTATGGCTTTATGATTGATTGCACTGACTGAAATGTAACTCAAAAGTGTTTGAACAGCTTCGATAAGAAAGCGTTAGAGAAGACACCGCGATATAATCATCATCGGACCTAGCATAAATCACAAATATGGCCTAGTAATATCGAGTGTCAACATAAACAAATACTTAGTAGTAGCATCTTTGTTTAACGTGCTTCGACGGGTAAAGGCATTTCGCACTTACTGTCTGCCGCTTGCAGACAGGGGCAACAGCACTCGGACGAATCGGAGGATCACCCCTCCAAACTCAAGCCGAGACCAGCGATGCGGTGACTTATCGGGAACTGGTGTTTCCATCGTGGAAGGCAGTTACCAAACAAGTACTTATCCATCACAGCTAATCAAAGTGAACTAATATGAAGCGATTTCGGCGCATTCTTGTTCTTCCCTTCATCTACATCTACAAAATACTATACAAGCCACCTCAGGGGTGTGTGGCAGGGGGTGAGTATTCACCAACATGTATTACACTATACCCTAAAGTTAGTGTAACTACGACTAATTATGCATTAGCATAAATCGCTAATGCTTGTCATGAGGCGAAGCCTCACCAGCATGCACTACACTACAGATATTATCACAATGGAGACGGACCGTAAATATATATGTGTTTTGCAACTACACAAAAGGACAGAGACTCAAGACTTATGTAGAAAATATGCACTGCGTGCTGCTAGCACTAGGTAACAGATAAGGATTCATGTATTAAGGAGAACTACTTCTACTAAGAGCTACACTACCTATCGATAATCCTAGATAAAAGTCTCATTGGCCGCTGTTATGGTCCCTTGTAGTTCGTGGGAAAAATAACATTTTAAATCTGTCCGTTCTGCAGTCTAGTTCCCTAATATTATTCTCATGATCTGATCTAACGTAAAATGTTGGATTTCGTAAAATATTATCATCGTCGTCAGAAAATATACCGGTTTGGAACTTACATAATAGATTGAGTCTAAATTTTAATCGACGGTCTGAAAGCGTTTCCCATCCCAGTTGCTGCAAAAGGTCAGTAACACTAACGAGATTATCATAATGGCCTTCAACGTATCTTGCCGATATTCGCAGCATGCGTGAAATTTATATTTCTTTTCCCGTTGGACTTCCCTTCTTTTCCCATTGGACTAAACTGTAGCTTAAAAACATGCCTCCTTTAGACTTGCTTTCCTTTAGCTTGCCTCATTTAACCGCTATTAGGGAGAGGAATTAATCAGTTGTTGGATGGATATCAATGATGTTAAGAAACAAGATGCTGAGAAGATAAAGTGAAAAGCTTGTGAAAGGGAGTAGATTGAAGAAAAGAATCGGGGAAGGATGAAGGTTGTGGAATGATTTGAAGAGTGTAATAAGTCAATTTTATCCAAAAGGAGTTAATTTTAAGAGGTTTCGTAATGGGTTTGGGGATGGCAGGACGCTGTTTAATCCATTAGTTTAAACTTATTAGTTGGTTAAGAGGGGAGACGACCGATAACTGAACATATATTCGCCATTGATGATGGGTTGGTCTGTTGTTAAGGGTGGAAATTTATGGGAAACGGAGGAAGTTAGGTGTGAAACCTATAGTTGACATAACTCTGCACTTGCCAATATATCATCAATATAAATCCCCACCAGACAGATACTGTTCTGCACTTGAAGTCCCATTCAAAAGGCATCCCAAGTCGTGATCGGGATTTCTCTGAAAATTTTCCACCAAAGTCGCCATTCGATCCAATGACCCTCGACATTGTATTCGCGTACCGCGGCCATCACATCATGACACCTCCATGACCACACCATGACATACATATTTAGTAAAAGAATTGTCCTTCCTCAATGAATATTCGACGCGACAAAAGGACTCAAATTCGTCTACACAACTTGTTTACGAAATCAACGCTCAAGCAACGGAAATGTCTCACACTAATGAAGCACGCTATCTAAAGAAGATAAATAATTATTTCCCCCTCGCGGAAAGACAGCTCGAGACTCACACCTTTGTTTGCGTTATTTCATCAACTTCCGTGCAAATAATGAGAGAGACATTGAACTAAAAACTTTCCATAAAAAAATAGTTAGAAGTTTACAAATAAACGACCGAGGAATTTTTTCAGCGCTGTTTTTTTCCACTGGATTATCGAAATATTTCTTCTTGGCAGGAAGGAATGCCTGTTTGTTTAGATATCATCAATGGAAAAACAAAGCTTTATCTGTTATTGCTGCGTGATTTGTGGCAACGCAAAATGCCTCTTTGAAAACAGGACGCAATTGCAAGCTGAAGTATTTTGAGTGGCGATTTAACAGCATAATTTACGATCTAACGCCGGTAGAAAACCTGTCATATGCTTATAAGCTATAATGATTATAACCAATCCAAGCAACACTAAAGAGTCTTATCCCGGGAGAAATTTATTCATATGTCGTCGCAACAATTAATAAGATAATATTTTCATAATAGTGAATAAAAACGACTTAAGTTTTCACAAGTCAGATACTAAAAGGAACAAGTCAGATACTACAATCTCCATGTTGTCTTCATAACTTGACGCATTACAATTATAACTTCTTCTAAAAATAAACATTCGCAAATTACCAAAAACGCTCCTGGCATATGATTTTGTTGCCATATCAGGGTTGACACATTTTGGAGTTCCTGCAACACTTTCTACCCAGCCAACCAATGCAGGAGATTGGCATATAAATTACAGAATGTATGCTAATGCATTATTATAAAAAGCATTCATATATTTAAATGTATTACTAGTACTTAAAAAACTAATAACGGATAAGAATGTATGTGCAATACGGCACCGTCTAACTTAGGACCTTAATAAATCATTCTTGATGAGCAAGAACTGATGGACAAAGTTGGAAGTCCCGGAAGATAGACTAGGGCATATATGAAGACGATGAAGAATCCATGGTAAGCACTAGTTGCGTTTTCTATAATGTGTCTGATTTTTATCCCATTGATATTTTTTAACTTTGAAAATCATGCAGCCAATGTTCCTTGAAATAATTGGGTAATCTATTTTTCAAGATAATTATTTGCGAAAGGCCGAAGAAGATAATAAACTGGTGATACCATTCATATTTTGAAATGGATGTTTAAAATATTCGCAGTAAAGGCTATTGCGTGTCACTTTTATCGGAAATCCCCCATCGTCTTTGCATGTTGAGAAATGAAATGTCTACGGATGTTTGCGCAAATTAATTCCTTAAAAACCTGTGATGACTTTGACTAAAGATATCCCAGTCCTCGTTTGGTTTATTCACAGAAATAAGATACTCGCGGTTCAAGCTTTAATAAATCATTTGCAGTGAGTTCCTAAAGCTCATTGAAACTTGGAAAATAACAGCCGAAGCGCAAAAAATATTGGAAGCAAAGGAAATGTATTGTCAGAGAAAAAAAGAGTAAGGTCGGATATACGTAGAGAGCAACCAAAGAAGCATTCCTACGAAGATCTGAGAAGAAGAAACCATTGATGTGCGTTCTGCGAACTAGATGCCAGGAAAACACATTGGGCATATTCAGATACGCAATGGTCTCTTAAAAACAATAATTAAAGGAGAAATTAATGCGGAGAATAGCCAAGGAAAACAAAGGATTGAATGAATTTGGCAAAGTATGAGGGATCTCAACCATTTCTGTCAGATAATAAAATAAACAGCGGACAAACCTCTTCATGCGGATTTAGATGTTATTATGAAGTGATGTGAACAAAATCTTAGATGACCCTGAAATACAAGCGATAATGTTCTTCTTGGAAATATTAATTTTTGTACAAAAGCCACTTAAAATATAAAAAAAATATTTCTTCCTATTTAAACCTATCATTGTGCTTTTGAAAACGAAATTGCAGCTTGTTAATAGCAAAGAAATACGCCTTTAAGTATGATGAAGACTCATAGCCCGAACCATCCATTGCTCGAAAAATTAGAGGGTACCTTTTTTTGTTATACCTCTGCAAACTGAGGGCCTCTGGAAATCAATTTCAACCACCGAATACAAAATAAAACTTAATATATTAACAAGAAACTTTAAAGAAGACTCAATTGGTGTTCTAATTTGTCAATATTCATTTTACGTCCATTTTTTCATATGGTTATTGACCTCATCTTTATCTCACCGTAATTTTGGCCGACACGGCAGTTGAAACGAGAATCATAAACACGCGATTATAAAACAGGAACTTCAAACGTAAAGTTTGAAAGAAATAATGTTGCAAGTATTTGCTTCGTCGATTTAATAATGCTGGATTGGAAAGAGAAAACTTAATATCTTTTAAAATATAAATAATCCTTAAGTATACATTATTCTTTATCATGCCATGTAAATCGTATTTCAACTCTCCACAATGCTTTTTCTTTATCATTTGTTATTCAACAACGTAGTTTAGCTGGTTAATAGATGCTGCTTATAATGCAGCATATCTATAAATATAAACTATTTTCATTTTATAAAATTCAATGAAAAGTATTCAAATTTTTACGCCAGACACGTTAATGCTAAGTGAACGCATTGAAGGATCATATTTTTTTGTTATTATACAGTTAATAGAATGACGAGGAAGTTTAAGTGAAGAGTCGATCATGGATTGAAGGGTAGTATGATGGAGAACGTGCACAAGTTTGGACGCCAAGAAAAAGAAAGTATTAGAGTTGCCTGTAAGCGTTTGAGATGGGGGTGTGGAAAGTAATGGGAGGGAGAGATAGAGGAAAGGAATTTCTTGGAATTATGAGTGAAGAGAGAGAGAGAGGGAGAGAGAGAGAGAGGGAGAGAGAGAGAGAGGGAGAGAGAGAGAGGAAGAGAGAGGGAGAGAGAGGAAGAGAGAGAAAGTGAGATAAGAGAAAGGTAACTATGGGAAGGCAAAGTTGATGGATGGCACGGTTAAGGAGAGATTGGATTCTGAAGTCCGTTTCCGATTCGCGGATTGTTTGGGAGGAAGTGGAAAAGAGACTATGAAGGATAGAGGAAAAATACGATATGTTAACTAGTAAACTTTACGCCTCACCGTACGTATCTTACGGTTATTCAATATGGCCTTGAAAACCCTAAAAGTTACTTTTTCACTAAAGATCAATGTGGGGAAAGGTGAGGACATACACGACAAAAAATAATCAAGAACATCTGAAGTCGATTCGACCTAGATTAAAGTATATTGTTTAGAAGTTAAAGAAGACGATTGAGGGAGAAGGCATCTGCCAAGCACTTAAAGCAAAATGAGGTCAATTTATGGATGATGAAATACCTGTCACCTACATTTTCATCGATGCGAACCATATCTCCACTCAATAGGGGACGTAAAATCGTCTCGGCAAAAAGTAAACTTGGATAAAGTGAACTTCTTCAAGCCATCTCAAAATGACCGTTGTCACAAATTTGGTATTTACGTCTTTTTATTGCATTATTCGGATAGTTACTCCTTTTAACTTATCTATGAGTGAACATTATCAGCACTCCGGGAATGTACTACCAATACATTTGTTGCAGGGCATGATCGACCGGAATCTTAAATTCTGCCAAATTCTACATCAAAATGCATCAGTGCAGGTGCAGAAATGCACCTGGCGCGAATACAAAGTAAACTAAGTGTTCCGAAATCATAGTACCCTCTGGAGAAAATCTATTGAAAAAGCTATAAAAACAGTTCCCTGCCTTCCAGGTGCAAAGTACCAAAAAAAGAATGCAAGAACTCCATCACAAAACACGCCGGCGCATCGTATAATAATAACCTTAACCTACTTCCGAATTATAAAAATTATAATTGATGAAAATCTTTTCCCCGGTCGGCTTCAAGATCTTGAGTTCCACAAAGGTGTCAAAAAGTGACGAAATATATTTTTACCGCTTAATCAATCATTCTCAAACGTGCTTAAAAGAAGAAACGAAATGTATATTTGTCTTTGTACCGAAGCTTCATTAGGGCTAAAACTTTGACGACTTCCCGAGTTCCATAAGTAATTATTGTAGGAAATTACATACAGTGGCAATAATTGTCACTATGGAGTATACGTACCAACGCCTAAGCAAGGCGTTAACAACACTGGATTTCACCCATGGGGGCATGAAACAAATGTGATACGCATGGCACATGTATTTCTCTCTCACCTGAACGGCATTCTCCGATCGCCTCTAGCTGTCCCCTTTGTCCTCGAACAAACGGCTACAACTAGCCTCCGTCTCCAACAGCCCGCTGCGAATAATCGCCATGGCGGGCGTAAGAAAGGTTTTGTCTTTCTCACTAGGCGGGGGGGGGGGAGGGGTGGAAAGATAGCAATCGGTGGGGGTGGGTGGGAGGGGAAGAGGCATATAAGGATAGGTGGGAGAAAGATTGCAAAGACGAAATAGTTGAGAGAAAGAAATTCGCGATTGAACACTTTTTAAACACACTCGAGTCGCGGTGGAAACGGAACCGTTAAGAAGGCGAATGTAAAGGCCACCTTGTAACCTTACGTGTAAACCTTACGAAGCGTTGGTCATCAGCGGTGGTCATCAATACGAAGAACTGCTTACGGAAATTCACCAATTCACTCTCATCTGAGCCAACCATTTTATTCCTTCCTTTAATTCAACATTTCAAAGACTCGAAGTCTTCGAAATGATTTCATTCATTCTCGAACCCGATTTCAAAGAACCTGCGTTTTGTATTCCATCCTTGGCATTCATCGATAATTATTTCCCGTTGTTTCTCTTTACGCCTCAGTTTTTAATTAGATGACATGTCAGATTGTGTCCTGTATCGCCTAATTGCAGATATTTCACTACACTTCTTTTCTCTCTTCCTTTTCATTGCTGATTCTACTAATCTATTTGAGCTTCATCATTTCTCGATAACCGCATTTCCATTACTGCCAGCCATAGCACTCTCTTTCCACAACCATTTTAGCACTCTCTTTTCGGCTGCAGTTATCGTATAACCTTCACCATCATATAAGAACTTGCATGTTTTCTACAAGTCATGAGTCTCTGTCCATTTGTGTAGTTGTAAAATACATATATATTAACGGTCCCTCTCCATTGTGTTAATATCTGTAGTGTAGTAGAGCATGCTTGTGAGGCTTCACCTCGTGACAAGCATTAGCGATTTATGCTAATGCATAATTAGTCGTAGTTACACTAACTTTAGGGTATAGTGTAATGCATGTTGGTGATTACTCACCCCCTAACACACACCACTGAGGAGGCTTGCAGGGTATTTTGTAGATGTAGATGTAGATAAGAACTTGCTCCAAATATATTGTGGCATTTTTCATACACTCCCACCTATTTTTTTTCGGCCAAGTTCCCCTCTTTGGACAGTTTCCCCTCTGCGGACTGTTTACCCTCCGGACTAAGTCGAAGGACTTAGCGCTCATGGTGGGACGTGCTTTGGCAAGTTCTTCAGCTTCTATATGTGCGCCAACGACGGCCAAAATGCCTACAGCTCCAAAATGCAGCAACTCCTGCCAGCGACTCCTACCACGACTTCTGCCACATCTTCCGCTACACCTTTAGCCGCGCCTTTAGCCGCGCCTTACCCTCACCAGGCCCAGCATCGTTTATATAGCCCCTAAAGTGTGAGGAAGGATTCCAAAAATGCGGTAATTCTGACCAAGGCACAAAGGCGGTGATCCTGTATTCTGCGGCCGAAGCCAGAAAATAGTTATTGACGCTCCAATTAAAAACTGCCACTTTATCTATCGCCCATCCCATTATTTCCTTTCCTCCAAGGCTACCAATCGCCAAAATCCTGAGCTTACCCATTCCACCTCGTCCCTGTCGACAGACACCCTCCTCACCTTACTCAACCCTGAGAACGCCCTCTTATGCAGTCGAGACGGCGACCGAGTAACACCGTTGTGTGAACCTGCTGACTTTCAGTCATTTTTGTAATTATAAAGAAGCTCAACCACTCGTACTTGTATATCGTAATCATTTTCTGAATGGAAACTCTCATTACGGTCATCTGGCACTCCATCTGTGGGTAAATTGCTTGTAACTTGGTTGGTTCTGTGTGTGAAACATATTGATCATTCTTCACACAGTTCTGATCGCGCCGAAGGCGAGTAGATTATACTGTTCCGGTGAGTGCGAGACTCACCCCTACCGGTCAATTGACAAGTGGCGCACTTGACATGACAAAAGTGTAATGTCGTGTATGTCGTGTTTGTGTGAAAGAGGAAACTTAATAACTAGGTAATATTGTAAATACACAGCAGAAAATATGTATTACAGGCTAAGAAATTACATGATACAACAATGAACAATATATAGGGCAGCCTCACAACAAAACAAAACAAGAGGGTGAGGCATGCAACCATAAAAAAAACAATAATTTGTCATAACGCTATTTTTATGTTATAGCATATATAGGAATACATTATGTTTTGGTTTTGTTTTGTATTATTCTCTTTAGTTTTTTAACATATCTTTTAATTTTTTGTGACACATATTTTTTTGGTATAAATACTAGTTTTTAAAGTATCAGGCGAAAGTTTGTGGAAAATTGTCACAGATTGCATTGTAACAGAAAACACTTTGTAAATATTTCCACACCAATTTTTTTTTTATTCAACCGACCTAGGTTTCGGCAAACATTGCCATTATCAAGGTGAAGTCACAAATACACGAGCGATATATATATAGGTATGGGATGGAGGAGGGGAGTGGTGGGAGAGTAAAGGCGACTGAATTGGGGAAGGAGGGGGGGGAAGTCTCTTCCCCCCCCTCCTTCCCCAATTCAGTCGCCTTTACTCTCCCACCACTCCCCTCCTCCATCCCATACCTATATATATATCGCTCGTGTATTTGTGACTTCACCTTGATAATGGCAATGTTTGCCGAAACCTAGGTCGGTTGAATAAAAAAAAAATTGGTGTGGAAATATTTACAAAGTGTTTTCTGTTACAATGCAATAAATACTAGTATTTTTAAGAAATAAATGCATGTCTTGTTTTTTATTACTACTCAAATTGCCATATTGGAATTGCGGCGCGCAGGCCAAAAACAGAATGCAGTCTCTTGGAAAGGAGTTTATGCTTCGAAATGGCACGATACGAATGCGGCCTCAGGGCAGCAGCCGTACAAAGAAAATCCCACCCTTAAAAACTTTCCCGTCCAGGGAGTACTAATGTTAAAAAGGGAAATATAGTCTTACAATACAAAGACTGTTACCAAAAGCGAATGCGACAAAGAAAATCACACATGAATCATTTACAAAGGAAATCATACACTAAGAATTAACATAAGAAGAAATTTGAGAGTAAAGATATAGGATAGACTCATAGGAGAGTGATCTGGTGAGGCAGTCTGTATGAGTTATTGACTGTTAATAATTGTGTTTCGTTCGATTTCCTCATTTGTCTGTCCCGAGCTTGGAAAGAGTTTGTTTTTACGGGTGTTATCGGCGAGAAAAACTATTCCCTTCTCCCAATAGCGCTTCAATGTATATTTTTAATTATTCTCTCCCCATTTAAAACATGACCTTCTTATCACATTATCTACTCCCGGTAGGATGTCATGTTGGCTTGCGCTACTCTGCTTTCATCTATCTTGCTTCTTCTGGTGATTCTATATATCCCAGGTAGCAAACATTCCTCCACTTTCTTTAATTTTTGCTGCCAAAGTCTTATACTGAACTCGTCATCTGTATTTATTCAATATACCATCAATTTGCTTTTCTGCATATTTATCTTCTTGTTGAATATCTTCATAATATGTATTTTCCATAAAGTTAAGCGTTCTCATCAGATATTTGTCCTCTACCAGAATTGCCACGTAATCAGCGAATAGTTGCATACTGTTTGTCTATATATACGTTTGTGTACCTGTTTTTCGTTTTTTTCTTTTCAAAGCATCGATTGTTTCCGTTACGAGTGAACAGATCGTTCAACACTGATGTGGGACGGACTAGTCTTAGAGCCCGGAGGAACTTGTAGGTTACATAATAGGCTAACTATAACATTACATCTCACGACAATATTCCATTCCATAGTGACTGCATCAAAGCTTAAGCCCATAATGTTACAGGAGCCAGAACCCCAATAGGATCAAATATTTCTTGCTATATTTGAGAGCAGTTTTCATTTAGAATGTACTATCGAATCAAAACTCACGCGGTAAGCAAATGTCTCGGATTTAGTTGACCAGTACATTCCCAACACATTTAAAAGGCAAGTATCAGTAGAATAAAAATTCAAAATAGTTTCGCATTGCTCCGGGGGAATGTGAGTTAATGTTTCTGAAGCATTGCTTACCCATTTCCCTAGAGGAAAACCTCATAATGACAGCACGGAAATTAATTGACTTTGCAAAAATTAATGCGTCTGACACCTGAGCTCGCTCCCGTGACTATATTGTCCACGTAAGTGTCATAAAGGAGTACCTGCGCAGCTTCAGGAAAATGTTTTTCTTCATCATGAGCAAGCTAATGCAAAGTTCCAATTGCCAGAAGAGGCGAATAAACAACTCCATAAGCCACAGTATTTAGTTGATAATATACCAACGAAGACGATGGATCCTCTCGGAAATGAACGTGCTGATAGGAGCAATGGTCTGGATGTACCAAGATTTGTCGATACATTTGAGAAATATCGACCAAAAATGCAACCTCATGAGTCATAAATCCGATTAAAATGTCAATAATATCCCTATGGAGTTTTGTACCGGTATGTAATACGTCATTTAGTGAATTTACAAGCGATTTCCGCGCCGAGGTGTCGAAAACAACACGTATTTTATTTCCCTGAGAAGAGGCGTCAAACACTGCATGAAGGTGAAAACAATATGATCCGGGTTCCACCGATTTGGACATATGTCCATGAGACTCGTATTACTTCATGAAATTAATGTGATACTTTTTTAAATAGGAGTTTTTTAGATAACCTGCGCTCGGTATTCATCCACCGCGAAATCGCGTGACCATGAGAATCTCCCAACGGAGGAGGAAACTCACAAAACGGCAACCTAGCTTCATATCTACCGTCAGACATACGACGATGTGTATTTTGAAACAACACTTCGTATTTTAAGTCCTCGGCTTTTATTCTTCCACCTCCTCAAAACGGCATCAACTGACTAAGAATAAGCATCTCACGCTTACAAAAAGCCAAATGAAATGACGTGAGGGGGTGGTCGGGAGACAATAGTTGGAATGCTTCCCATTATAATCTACCAAAAACAGAATTCATTGCTATCGCTTTTGCGTTAGACAACGCTAACCGCCCACCAAGAAGAATCCTTGGGAATAAATCCACACCTAATAGCAGTTCCACGGGTTCTAGCTAATCGAATTCTGGGTCTGCGAGACGCAAATTAGAACTTTTTTTTTTAAATATATAGCGGAAGAGGAACCGTTGGAAGTTTATTTATTATCTCGGAAACCACAGCTGACTTGGTAGAGAGTATCGGGGATGATGCATGTCTTGCTGGCAAAGAACGCAACAATTGACCTTTTTGCAGTTGCAGTGAGACATGAGTTAATCCAAATAGCTCACCTTTGTATCCAGATATGGTCAAAGACAGCCAGCCGCCGTACAGCCGAAGATGAGATGATAAACACTTGGGACCCAGGGTCTATGAGAATTCTAATGCATTCCCAAGCCCTATTACCCGCTTGAATCATAGCTACCGGTGCGCCTAGAATTGTGATATGCTGCTTATCACTTTGAGTACACGACGTTAAGATCACAGAGGGAGAAGACGATGAATTAGACGTTTTGGACAAGGAACTACCCTCTTCGATATTGCTCAGAGATCCAATGGAACCTCTTTCTTTGATAGCGTAGTTGTTCGACTGAACAGAATTTCCGTTACCAACAGGATGATGTAACGACGTATGGTGGTATCGCTTACACCTTTGACACCGCATGCTTCTTACTTACATTGGTAACTTGGGGGCTAAATTCCCCGGCCCCAGACAATTGAGGCATTAACTCCTTTGAGCGTACAAAGTTTGAACGCTAATCATGACTCAATTTGATATATCTAGTGCATTTAAATAATGGATGCAAAGAAGAACACAATGGATAGATATCACATTTTAGTGTTACATCTTCAACCTTCGAAGATGCTTCGCCGACTGAAACTGGGAGCGAGTATTTAGGTTTCCCTCGAGGACTAGAGAAAATATATTTAGAGGCAGTTTGTATGTAAAATTTTAATTCGTTTCTTTACGAAATTAATAAGATGCATCACAGAAGAAAACATACTTTCACTTAACGTTCCTTCGAAGTAACATAATGTCTCCACGTCCAGAACGCGAGCCGCCAAGCGGAATAAAATAAATTCTCCTAAATCAGGTATATTCAAGGTTCCCAAAGCTGCATACATCTCCGCGAAGGTTGTCACGAACTTTGCAAAGACGCAAATTGATTAAGCAGAAACTGCCGAGAACGAAAGTATCTTATCTAAAAAGGAAAAAACCGAGAATACGAGGATTGTTATAAAAATCATTTAATTCTCTCCAGGAGGACGGATAATGCTTTTCTCCAAAAGGAGCCAGGAGGTAGCTATTGCCAAGGCCTTTCCTTGGAGACAAGATTTTAGGTAAGAAAACTTTTCAATTGAGGATATGACGTCATTTCGGGCATGCACCATGCACCCGAATAGCGAAATATTCCTATTCGGGTTGATTGTGTGTGTCTGTATTTGTCACTGGCGAGGAAGTAACATTCCCGTAAACCACCACAGGGGTTTTTCTGGTCGAGAGGTTGTGGTTGGTCACTGGCGTGGATTTCCCCCCATTTTTTTTCCGCAAACCAACACAGCAATTGTGGCGTATTTTTGATGAGTGGTGCCAATTCATTACGGCCATTGGAGACTCTTGTAGCATGCACCATCAGTTTAAATATACGTATTATAGTTTTTCACCCTGTCACACACCCATGAGGTGGCTTGCAGGGTATTTTTAGATGTTGTAAATCAAATCTCAAAACGCTGGCCACTCCGAAAATGCCCCCGATAACTTCGGAACGTCAATTGAAGGAAGTCTACCTTTTTGATTAGACACCAAGGAACTGGCTCTACCGTCCTTAACACTGTTGGACGATGTCAATCTTTCAGAAATAGACAAAATGAAATAATACTTCTCCTCAAACTCTTCTGCGAGCAGGGAGTCTATTTGATACATTTCCGTATGGTTACAATCGATGCAGTGTTCAAATATTGTTTGATTCTCATTCTACTGAAACTGAGATATACATCATTTGAAAGAGAACAGCTGGCCGAAAATATTCCACATTTAGGATGTTCACTGACCGATAGTTGTTAATCTCGCATGCTAACTCGTGCGCGATTGAAAGGGTAAACCATCGACTGTTCCCGTATAAATAGCAGTAGAGATGTACGCGATTCGAAATTTTGACTCGTGGTGATTCCACTATCGCGCATGATTCCACATAACAATCGAAATAATTAAAAAAATAAACTAGGCCCTTTTGATTTCCAAAGACTCACAGGTTTCGGTACCAAATAATATAGGCGTCAAGGGGCATAATGTCTTGGCTGGGAACTTCTCAATTTTAAAGAGCCGGGACAGGCCTTACGCATGCGTACTTAAATAAAAAATTAGGAGAAAGAGGAGGGAAAAAACTGCTCACATTGTCCCGCTTTCCATTCACCCAATAACACCCAATAACATTTCAGGGTATAGTGTAATGCATGTTGGTGACTACTCACCCCCTGCCACACACCCTTCAGGTGGCTTTCAGAGTATTCTGAATATGTAGATGAATAAAAGTTCACCGCCAGCTGACTCGCGCTGACGTGAATTCTTCACTCCTGGGGCCCGATTCTGATCTTCCACCAGTCATTGAATGGTGGAAAGTTACACCATTCGTTCATTGAACGACTCTTGATCCGTTCAATGAACGGCTCAATGACCCCCTCTGGAGAGCCGAACGTCACAAACTTATGCCGATTTCCAACTTACCTCGAAACCGCGAACAAAAAAATGTCTACCTTCCGAACGCTTACTTCCGTCGGAAAATTTCCACCACGACACTAGCGCTGTTCCACCAAGTGGATGACGGGTGGAAGGGAAGCTTGACTTTCCACCAGTCATTGAATGATGACCGATGTAGTGAACGATTCTATGGTGGAAGGTGGAACATGATGACGTAGTGTCGGAAAGTCATGACGTTTTGGTGGAAACTAATGACGTTCTGGTGGAAAAGTTGAACATCGGGAAAGCATCAGAATCAGGCCCCTGAACTGGAGATCACGCCCTGAAGAAGACTGCTTTCGGCTCCTTCCACCAGAGAACTACCAAACCCAAGGAGGTTAAAATGAAATGGAGTACAGGCATGACCGTGAACGCTCATTGGCGAAAGTGAAGCAAGAATAGGGGTGCTTGGGAAGGATTTTGTGCCGAGTAGGTGTTGCCAGTCACAAAACATCGCCTTGCCTGTGGTTTTTAACTTAGATTTGACTAAAATCGAAAGCGACCGCCGGACACGTAAACCAGAGGAAGGTCTAAACTGTGCCGACTGCAATGGCGGAATTGGCTTCAAGAATCAAGTGGTATGTCGCCTACATTTCTTTCTTCTAACCTCCTTGACCAAACCGACCCGCGGCGCCAGCGTTTTTTTGCCGCAAGACAAAAGTGAGACGAAATTCAAGGCGGGAGTTGGAAAGGGAGGGGGGTTAAAAAGAAAAGAAAAGAAACTTGGGAAAACCAAAGAATAAAATCTATATACATAAAAAAGAATGTTTGTCAGTTTCGTTTGCATAAAAATCTACAGTTATACTCTGATCGTGCTGTAACTTAGCAGACTAATAGTTCATGGCAGGAAGAAAATTGTTGGCTGTTTTAAAAAGATATCAGGGTATCAAATAATTCACAAAAAGAGACCCTTTGGAGATATACGATACGTATTGGGTTTTATGCGGTGGTTTAATTTTTTACTTTTTTAAATTACATTCGCTCATGATATAGGATTGAGATTTTTTTATCAAATGGATGAAAGAATGATGTTTATAAACCCTTTCAATCAAATATGTTTTACTATTCTTCTTGTCTGAAAATCGCGTTTTGAGCTGTAAAAACGCACATTTTCCTCTGAAATCAACAAATACATATTGTCTCCAGACAACCAGATCGCAACTTTCTTTACAACCCAGGTCTTTAACGCATTTAATATTCATTTTGCTTAGCTAAGCTGATTAGGAATGCTAAGAATTGGATTTTGTGCAGTGGATCATTTTTCTGCAATTTAAAACTACTTTCACTCAAGACGGAGATTTAAAATTTATTTTATTAGGTACCCGAAAGAATGATGTTTCTTATTTATATCAATCGATTCTCCTCTTATTATATGATATGAGTTATGAAGGGCAAGTGTGATCCCGAGCAACGCCGGGTATTTCAGCTAGTAATATATTTAATAAAACAGGTCTGTCCCGGCATAAAAAAATAGATAAAAAAAAGTCAGAATGTTTTGCGAAACCCTCAAAAAAATGGTTTTGGACTCGAGGAATACGTTGTAACCACTTTAGTTTTAGTAGGGAAATCTAACCGTGAACCCTGGAATGGCACAGTCTACATCTACATCTACATCTACAAAATACCCTGCAAGCCACCTCAGGGGTGTGTGGCAGGGGGTGAGTAATCACCAACATGTATTACACTATACCCTAGAGTTAGTGTAACTACGACTAATTATGCATTAGCATTAATCGCTAATGCTTGTCACGAGGCGAAGCCTCACATGCATGCACTACTACACTACAGATATTAACACAATGGAGAGGGACCATTAATATATCTATGTATTTTGCAACTACACAAATGGACAGAGACTCAAGACTTATGTAGAAAACATTCACGGTGTGCTGTTAGTATGTTCTAGGTAACAGATAAGGATTCAAGTATTAGGAGTACTACGACTACTAAAAGCTACACTACCTAACGACAAACCTAGATAAAAGTATCATTGGCAGCTGTTATGGTCCCTTATCGTTCGTGGGAAAAATAACATTTTAAATCTGTCCGTTCTGCAGTCTAGTTTCCTAATTTTATTCTCATGATCTGATCTACCGTAGTATGTCGGATTTCGCAAAATATTATCAACGTCGTCAGAGAATAGACCGGTTTGGTACTTACATAATATATTGAGTCTAAATTTTAGTCGACGATCTGAAAGCTTTTCCCATCCCAGTTGCTGCAAAAGGTCAGTAACACTAACGAGATTATCAAAACGGCCTTTAACGTATCTTGCCGATCTTCGCTGTACGCGTTCTAACTCAGTTTCCAAGCCTATCTCATAAGGATCCCAAATACTAGCGGGATATTCTAAGTGGGGTCTAACGAGGGAGAAGTAGCTCATTTCCCTAACTTTATCGTCGCACTTGCCTAGTACTCTTTTAACAAGTCAAGGTCTCATGGGTGACAAAGAGCAAATTGGGGCAACAAAAGTATCGAATAATAGGTTTCAAAGGATGCCAAAGTCGATGGTAAGGTCCTCAGATCCCTTGTGTCATCCCTTGACCTCCAAGGGTTACGCAGGGGTCAACGGATGACAAGAGGGATTTGAGGACTTTACCATGAACTATGAAACTCCCTTTCCCTGCGATTCAACGAGTTTGTTACCCCAATTTGTTTGTCTACACCCGGTGACCTCGGACCCCACCGTAACTGTTGGAGGTAAGAAAATGCCAGGATGAACCTTAACCATCGACTTGCTCACCCTTTTAAAATAGGATCCGACGCGCTTGTTGCCCCGATTTGCTTGCCAGAACTTCGTGACCTTTGGCCCCCGCGTAATCCTTGGAGATCAACGGATGAACAGAGGGATCTGGGGGACTACTTTATCAATTTTGGCAACATTTTAAACCTATAGTTGAACGCGTACGTTGCCACGGTTTTCTTGGCTACACCCAGTGGCCTTTGACCCCGTGTAACCGTTGGAGGTCAGAGAATGCCAGGATGGACCTCATCTTGGCCTCCCTTTTATAACTAGCATTATTTACGTCTGTTTCCCCTGTTGGTCCGCTGGCACCTCTTAACCTTTGACCCCTGTGTAACCCTTGGAAGCCAAGGGATGAGAAGAGGGTACTGAGAAGCTTACCATCGACTTTGGCACCCTTAAAATCTATTATTTGACACTTTTGTTGCCACAATCCGCTCTTTGTCACCCATGAGACCTTGACTGTGCCCTTCCAGGGGTCACGGTTAGATTTCCGGAAACTAAAGTGGTTACAACTTATTCCTCGTGTCCAAATACCTTTGTAATTAAAGTTTCGTAAAATAATTTTTTTGTATCTCAAATATTTTAACATTGGAAGCCCACAAGGATAAATTTGGATTTAGGATTAGACTCCCACATACTGTGGTCCAAAGTTCAAATTTCTAAAATATCGGTTGCCTGAATCGATTGCTGGACCTGAATCAATTACCCAAAAATTTACCACTTCATAAGACCACTGCTCTGAGAAGGACATTGATGTGGAAGGCCCCACAGATCCAAGTTGACTTTTCGAAAGTAGACAAATAATATAGCTGTTACCAAGACAAAGAAAATTAGATCCACTCAAGAGTTACAGAAAGACTTACCTTGAATACCTATAAAAAGTATGGCCTCTATGTTTTTGACCAAAGCTTTTTGGCAGCATTGAAAAACTAAGATTTTGTGCATGCTTCATCAATATCAGCAGTAAGAAAATCAATGTGACTATTAACTCACTCGAGTGACAAATAAAATTATCAAATAAGACTATATTTTGAATATTATAATTAATATACATAATTACATTTTATATATAGCACAAAAGTGTTTTCGAAACGTGGGAAACCTTTTCTTTGATTTATAATCACAAAAATCAAACCATAACATAAACTAAGAGCACGATTTCACAACAGCACAACTAGTACACGAAAACGTTCATCAGTTGAGACATTAAGACGGACGTTGACGAATATATTTAACTGAATAGGGTAATCACCGACGCTTGAGATATGTGGAAAAGTCTCATTCACAACACTGCTCACTTTATAGGCGTCTTCGGGGAGAACTATCCCCGTTATAAATGTCCGAATCAAATGCGGGTGCGATTGCTTCGACTATGAATCACACGCTGCGGAGAAAAAAAAGCTTACCGAAATGCTTTATGGCGTACACTCAGTCCATACGTATCAAAGGAGCAAACACCTCTGTTCTCAATAATGCACGCTGCGTGCTCACTGGAAACTGCCCGACAATGGACGCCTTCGCCTCGCAACCGGCCTTCGATTGTCAATCACATTGTTCCCGTCTCCACGGGGAAACAAATCAAAAGGACGCGATAATCCCTACAATGCTAGTCCACACACCGGTGACGAACCCGAGGGCGCCGAACAGGAAAATTATGATGTTCTTCCACATAATCCACTTGAACTTTCCAAGGTTCTCGTAGCGGTAGACGGTCTCCAGAACGGCTGGGAACAGAAGTCCGGCCGTCGAGATGCAAACAGCACCGATGAGTCCCATCAGCGAATCCAGTGCCGGAATCGCCAGTGCAATGCACGCTGGGGGTGAAGTTAGGCGAAATGTGGAAACATTGTAGAAAACATGTGGATGAGAAAATCTTGTTAGGTATCATGCTTTTTCGTAGATTTTTGCAGTTCATTTTAATTTTGGTAAGTTTCTTTCGGTTTTCTGCGATTAAACTTAACTTTTTTTAGCAACAGTTTCGCCGTGCTATTCTGCCGGCTTCGTCAGGCATTATAAATCAACAATGAAAAGTAAATAGACAAACTTAAGCGGTTATTATGTACAGCATGATTAATTGATACTTTGGTTTTTCAAAAGTTTTTTCCACGTATAAGGAAGTTTGTAGCCATCTTCTCTGTTTAGGTTGTTAGATGCCGTGGCTGAGCACACACTTTTAGGAGGTCACAGTATTTACATAAAAAGGGCGAAAGTTTTATGCAAAGAAATTAGCTACTATCCACGGATCATCAGGGAAGCCATCAAAATACAAAAAAGACCTAGCAACCTAATCAGATAAGGTTGCTACAAACTTCCTTATACGTGGAAAAGACTTTTGAAAAACTCAAGTATTATTTAATCATGCTGTACATAATAACCGCTTAAGTTTGTGTATTTATTTTTCATTGTTGATTTAGAATGCCTGACGAAGCCGGCAGAATAGCACGGCGAAACTGTTGCTAAAAAAAAGTTTAGTTTAATCGCAGAAAACAAAAAGAAACTTACCAAAATCCGGTATCATAATTTCTGGTTAAATATTTTCTCGGTCTGATGTATAACTTCCGTCCATAACGATCACGTAAAGTCACAGACAGTCTGACAAAACCCGAAATCTCAGGTAGGTACCATCACGTTGGCGAAAGGACTACCTCATCTTGCAACTAACGTTAACCAGACATTATACAATGAATCTACGAATCTAACTCTCTCAACTTTTCACAGCAATTAGCTGAGAAAATCTTCTGAGAAAAAAATAATTTTGTTGCATTTGCATTAATATAATTGTCTTCTATTTGAAGCGTGAGTCCACTGATTTGCACCAGACATAGCAAATTGATAAATTTCGTTTAGTTACAGAATGTAGTTTAATGAAAGCGTATATGCATTTATATAAAAATGTTCATATTAGATTTTAAAAAATGAATGATAGTTTACTGAAGGGTTTTTGTCGATTCGCCAGTTTTTGTCAGATGATCACCGAATTTAGGATTTATCACTTATTTCACATTCTAAACAAGATTAGGTATGGAATAGTTCGATGCGACAACTTTTAAAAGTTGATAAATACGGTACTTATCTTGATTAAGGACGTGTACCTCGTTTGCTTCGACAGCCATTGCAGACAACAATAGACGATCGAATCAACAAACGGTGAAGCGACATTTCTCAGTAAGTTGCACTACATTTTGATACCAAAATGGTGATAACATGTAGGGCACTATTAAATTATTGAGAATAATGGTACGAGTGAGTTTCAGCATAAGAAACTCCAGCAATTGTTCTGTTGGTGGAATGATCCCGTCAGAGGTTTTAGTCACCGGTCAAGATACTAGTCACATGACATTTATCTGCGATGTTTTGCTTATCTGAATGGACAACCGAGGCCAGGGCAAGAAAGCATTGCATAAAGATGATTTCATTTAAGAATTATCCCTTCTATTTTATATTATTTTGCATTATTTAAAAGGGATAAACCTCGTTTATATAATAGATTAGCCCTTTGTAACCAACTTGAATCCTACCATGAATAAAATCCGAAATTAAAATCATAATTCAAATTAATAGCCATAAATCATAATAAAACAGCACGTAACAATAAGATAACTAGGGACGCCAAGCATAAATCAATATTTACATCGGGAGTTCAGGACGACGCAAAAATAACAAAGAGATAACAATAAGTAACAAGGGACGCTTAAGGAGGTTAAGAGTTAACAGGGGGGAGTCAGCAGAGATAAGTGGAGGGGGAAAGATCTGAAGGACGCCAAGTGGGGAAAAAGTTCGAGAGTCGGAGAATAAAACCGGCAGTGAGCGGGTACAAAGTGGCATAGAGGTGGCGAAAGAGCAACCAGGGATTTATAAAGAGGCCAGGAAGGAATCGGGAAGGAAAACCAAGATAGAAACCGTTGGGTCCAGAATTCTGGAAATAAGGAAGGAGGAAGACCGGGAAACCATACCCGCAGCCACATAAGAGAGACAAAAAGCCCCAGCGTCTGATAAGTCTAACTTTAAGAATAATAAAGCCAAGAAAAACAATAACATCCATTTATAAAAATACTGCTGTCTGAGATAACGTAAATGTATAAAAATTTGAGCACAAAGGAGTAACATTGTAAATTGGATACAATACATTTTAAAAGGCTCTAAATATTGTTGTTGTTATAACCAAATCAAAATTTTTCATTAAAAGAGAGTATTATACTATTAAATTAATTGAGAAAAGTGTTTTTATTAATATGTTGTCTAATGTTAACCATTAATCCCTTCAGCAAGGAGGTAAGATTTTAAGTGTTTGGGTAATTGTGAAGGTTTATCGAAGTTCTTTTAATAGGAAACTAAAACGTGGCCGGATGAGGTTACACCTTCTATATAACAGTGAATGAATATGTGATTAAAATTAACAACATTTTTAAAAATTATGCTCAACTAAAAAGAAATCGTTGATCAAAAGTAAGTCAGTGGTTCAAGTTAACAACATTTGTACAAAACAATAAAAAATAAATTGTTGAACGAATAATAAAATCTGAAATGAATGGCTTACAACATCAAAAACTTGAACTTACAGCTTGTTGATTCGATCGTCTATTGTTGTCTGGGGGCCGATTGCGTAACTTTCCACTAGACAGTTACGCTGCGGAATCGCCGCCATATAGGAATTATTCCGCGCGGCATTTAACAATGCGAGTTTTTAAGGCCAAATTCCGATCCGCGCGGAATTTTTAATTCCAAACGGATCGGAATAATTTCACATGGCAAAAGGTGGTGGAATTGAGTACGGAATCTTCGAAGATGGCAATAGATGAAGATATAGAGCAACAAAATGGCGTACCGCTACGCTGTGACGATATTCTTTGCAAATTTCGCATTATTTAAGAGTGAAATTACCGTGATAATATTCTTTTCACAAAAAGGATTAGTCATAAACATAATGAAAGGTAAAAATTAAGGGCGAATCTCGGTTTTATGAACGCTTAAAGTACTTTGTGACAGTTTATTCATGGTGATATCAAAATGCATTCTAATTCTAAAATACTCTAAGAACAGGAGAAATATATCCACACCGTTGAAATGGCAGCGAATTAAGAACAAAATGTACTTTATATTCCATTGGTCCAATCTTTGGTCCATAATTTGGTCCGTTGCCCTTTATTTTATTAATGTCTTTCGTTCAGAGGTAAGTCCACCCTCATTATTTGATATTTAATTATTATCATTAAGCACCGCGTCCATTTAATACCAATCACATTGCTCTTTCAACTCAAATTTCGATGTTGACACTAATACGAGTGTTAATACATTTTTCTCGATATAGGTGATATTTTCCATAGCATATTTTGCGCCTCGACACTTTCAAATGTTTTTGAACTGGGGGGGGGGGGGCGGTTTGGAGCGGAGGGGGGGAAGCAAACTCATTAGCGCATGCGCAGAAGCTTATATTGGGCATAGTTATGGTGAGATTAGGCAACGTGTAAAATTCCACCCGGAATTTCATAGGAATGGAAACTGAGTCTACGAATGGAATCGGATCGGAATACAATCGCAAATCGGGATTTTTGTTGATTCCATTCGTAACGTCTTCGGAATCCCGATTCCATTCCGAACGGAATCACCAAAGTTACACAATTGGGTATTTTCCACGTATTTCAAACTATCGATATTCTGATTCAGTTACTTGAACTTATTGCATTGGCTAAAAAATTTCTTATCAAATTGTATGAATTTCGGTTTTAAAAGCTAAAGAAAGTAGAAGGTTACGAAAGCTCCCGAGCACACTCCGAAAACAACCGAATGGCCTGTGACGTCATTTTCGCTGTTTACATTTGGACCCAGGCGTTTCCTTATGCTTACAGTGGTAACAAATGCGGCGAAATTAGTTTCTGACGTGTTCGCGTTTCTAGATGTGCCTTTAAATGGCATCTAAGTAAGGGATATAGATGGTGTTTTGTGCCACAATGTACGAATACATCGGTTGAAACACCGAACAAGAAATTTATTCACGCAATCACGACATTGAAATTTCTTCCTTGGATTCCTCAATGTCCACCCGTAAAAATGTATACTTTACTCCGCACTTTGTGTTCTGGGCATATTCTTGCAATGACTGTGCACAGTGGTCAATCTCTTTTTACTTGGATATATCCTATAACATTATCACCATAACTCTCACGAGAAGTTTTATAATATAACAACACTTAAATTAAACTTTGAATATACATTTAGGAGATGAGAATCTATTTTTAGGCATTTCTACAGCAGATAAGCCACTTTTAGAAACCTCCTCTGTAAACAATCACTAATTAGCAAATAAAAAATTAACGTTTTAAGTGTGTCGAGTATTGGCAGCACAAACATTTGGCGAGTACTGTGTTATGTTGATATGTTACTAAGATACTGTTTGTTTACTGTTGCATGGACTGATATGGACTTCGATAAAGAAAGAAGTATCATAATGATTATGAGTGTATTGGAAAACAGTTAATAAAGTTCATACACCAAATACATAATGATATGTATCAAAAATGATATAAAACAGTAATGACGATTTTAAAAGCAAACTTTAGGCTTACATTTTTTGGACTTAAGCTCAACGAATTTCCGCAGCATTAAATCGCTCGTCCTTCTTCATTAAAACGCCTACCATAAACGTATCCACTTTGGGTAAATTATCTTATGTGGTTTTAATAAAACCATTGCACGCCATAGTCTTTGTTTTCAATGAAAAATCTTTAAATATACGGTAGATCTTCTACAGTTACTCACTTTCTCCCTCACATCCGTCCATCGCTCAGCGAAAATGACGTCAAGCCAATCAGATTTCGTTTCGCAGCGGCGTAAAAAAATTTGAAATTTCGACTATTTTAATCTTAAATATCTCAATTAATATTGAATCAATTTTAAAACTACTTTCACTCCGCAAGCTTGTTCGAGTTTAAGTAACATATAAAGATCCGTAAACTTAAATTTAAAATTTTGGAAAATACCCAATTGGCCTCCTGCCATGGCTGTCGAGGCAAACAAGGTACCCATCCCTAATCAAGATAAGTACCATGTTTATCAACTTTTAAAAGTTTTGGCATCGAATTATATCCATACCTAGTATCGTTTAGAATGTGAAATGAGTGATAAATCCTAAGTTTGGAGGCCCTCCGACAAAAACTGGCGAATCGACAAAACCCTACTACATATCACCGAATGAAGCAGTATTAAAACTGCTGTTCTTTTAAAAGCCTAATTATGCGGCCGAACACGATCAGCATCATTGTCAAGAACGTCATTTAGGTTTACAGAGAAATTGGCGTCTGTGGCGCACTGCTTGGTACGAGTCAGGTTCCGTTAGGATATGTTTTATGCGCAAGGAGACGTAATCATTACATTAAGGCGTGAATCTTTAGCGAAGAGTAAGGAATGAGTAAGGGTACATTGTCATATCCTAAAATGATAGCGACTTATTCTCTTTGGTTTCTTCGAACGGAAGAGGGACACGCATATATGTAGCGGTTTTTATGTTCCGTAACTTATTTATAATTAGGGAACACCTCCTCAAGCGGCTCCGAGCGTCAAAGCGTCCTAGAATCCTTTAAATCCTATTCGTCTCACATTCCGTGAAATTAGGAAAAATGTAGAATTGATTAACCCTGAATGAGTGCGTATAAGGCACCAATGGTCCCAAATGAATCCATTTATACGTACATATACCGATATCTCCGTCATTTAGAATATGGTAAACGTATCTATTCCCTATATAGGCAATTGTGGTAACATCAAAACAGCGGCATTTTTCGCAAAGTGATGGGTTTGGCAGTCAAAGATTGAACCTTTGCTATGTATATTCAGTGAAATTATAGAACTTCATAATTTAATAAATGTTAATCATGGCCAGAATACATGACCACAGCATTTATAACGAATTCCTACTTTTTCCGAGACAAACCTGCAGCCAGAAAAATCACACGGCCGAATGAAGAGCTGCCTGAAGTCGTGTCTGTAGGGAAACATTACGAATGTTTGTATGCCGTACACTCTAGAAGAAAGCTGAATGCTCTACTCAGCTGGCTTCCTTGATTATCAGAGGCCAATTATCTTAAATTATTTGGTAGCTGTGTAAGATCAAGGTTAAATTTATTAATGGGATCACACGAGAATATCGAAAACTCATTAAATTCTCTAAAATTTGGGGAAATAAAGAAACAGCGAGAAAGTTACAGAATATTATGAGAAAACATCAACAATTGATAAATGAAAAGCAATAAATATTTAGATGATGCCTTTTCATGATCTCTTTTAATATTATTTATATTCTTCTTCTTCCTTCAGGAGATATAGGTCAAATAACTTGGAATTTTTTATTATTTATAACTCTTTGCCAAAGTTTCGCATTTTTATCTATGCTTCACCAGAACTACAATGAAAATATGTGGCGTTTTTATATCAATGGAATATAGTACACAACGTTTAGTACAAATGTATGCTAAAAAGTTTATAAACATTTCATTTTTCAGTTTACATCAGAGAGAGTTCCTTCCAAGTTAATTGATTGAAAATATTTTCGTTGCTATTTATTGTTTGTTTCAATTGTTGTTTTGTCAATGGTTGTTTCAAAAATCAAAATATAATTAAGTGTTGTTAAAGCATATTAGATTATAATAAATTTTGCTTAATTTGGGGATGTCTGTTTTTTTTATCGCAGGATGTTTTGTGCAATCCGCACCATTTCTTTAAATAATCTTTTACATTTGTTGGGTTCTGAATCTATTATTTTTGTGAGTTGAAAATTGAATGTGTCGTTATTTTTAATTGCATGATCTGTTAGTGCACGTAGTTGAATTTTGGATTTAACTTAAGTTTTTTTTCTGGGAAATTCTATTAATCAGATATTGACATCAGTTACGTGCACTAGCAGATCTAATGTATCGAAAAATTATTCCTCTGTTTGAATATCGCACCAATGTGCGCTTGCAGGTGACTCCGATAAAGGTAACTGGCGTGGCTAGTCCCGGTATCAGCAAAATTGAATATATAATATCTACATGTCAGACATTTCTTTGTATAAAACATTTTTGGTGAAGCAGGCCGAGCTGTTACTAAACAGTTCCCCTTGTGTGTATTTGGAAAAATTCATACGCCCGCGCCATGTAGATTAGATTAGATTGCTTTAGCGGCAGGACCCCTATGGAGTCCTGGGGCACTTAGACCTAACGGTCCATTGTGCCATCCGCAAGTTTGACATCACCCATAGATTCCTATGGCCTTACTAAAGGCCAGAATATCTCTGATGGGGATGTCCCTGATTTCCTTGGGGTCCATGTGTGCAGCCCCAAGGTGTCTCATGCGAGTCCTGGAAATTACAGGGCACTCACAGAGAATGTGAGATGTGGTTTCATCTTCTTCTTCGCACCATCGACAACTTGGTGAGTTAATCAGTCCCAGGAGGTTGAGGTGCCTATTGACACGATAGTGGCCTGTCAACAGTCCAACTATTGTTCTGAGTTGGCTTCTATCCAGGGATAGAAGTTTTCTCGTCAAGCTAGGCTTAGGTCCCGCTATGTGGAGCCTAGCTTGTCTTAGTCCCTGTGTGGAGTTCCAGATCTCAGAGTGTCTGCCAGATGTCCATTCTCTGACCTCTGCTCTCCCAATAGCAGGGGTGATTGGTAGAACTGGTTCCGGTCCAGTTGGATTGTGACTAGCGCCAGCTTTGGCGAGCTCGTCCGCCTTTTCATTTCCGGGTATGCCTTTGTGACCAGGTACCCAGAAAAGCTTGACTCTACAATGCCTAGCTATCTCCGATAGTGCCTCTCGACACTCTTGTAGTAGGCGTGATGTACACCAAGGTGAGTTAAGCGCCTTGATCGCAGCTTGACTGTCGGTGCATATGTGGATTGGTCCTTTTTTGAGGTCTCGATCCTTGATAATATAGGCACAGGTCAGAATCGCAAAGATTTCAGCCTGGAACACTGTGGCGTACTTCCCTAAGGAGAAGCGATACGAACTTGAAGGGCTACCTCCGTAGATGCCTGCCCCTGCTTTATCGTCTTTTCTGGAGCCATCTGTATACCACACAGAGGCTCCGATGTGGAGATGTTTACCCCCTCTCTCCCACTGTTCCCTAGAGGGAATAACTGTTTTGAAAGGAGGATCCTTACAATAGAACCTTGCCGACATGTGGTCGCTGCCCATCAGAAAGATTGGGCTGGACCTGCCCATCTCGGTCCATATCTGTCTATGGCTAGAGAGATTTCCCTTGCCATTCCATTGGCCTGTGTAATTTAGGCGATAAGCAGTGGCCCTGGCTTGACTCTCCACCACCACATGAAGGGGGGGAGTTCAAGAAGAGTTTCCAGGGCCAGAGTTGGAGCAGTTCGCATGGCTCCCGTGATGCCTAAGCAGGCCATTCTCTGAATGTGGTTGAGTTCCTTTATAGCACCAGACTGCCGGGCTCTCTTCCACCATACTATTGAGCAGTATGTAAGACTGGGTCTGACCACTGCTGTATAGAGCCAGTGTAACACTTTTGGTTTGAGTCCCCAAGTATTTCCAAAGGCTCGACGGCATGTCCAAAGGTTTGCACATGCTTTTTTTGTTCTCGAATCTAAGTGTTCTTTCCAGATTAGCTTAGAGTCCAAGATTGTTCCCAGATATTTCACTGATGATGAGAGCCTAAGGGTCTTTCCGTGTAAAATGGGAAGGGTGGGCCCCTCCCTTTTTCTCTTTTTTGTGAAAAGTATCATAACAGTCTTGTCCGGATTCACCGTTAGCCCTGTACTCTGGCACCAGTCCTGAGTCATGTCCAGGGCCTTCTGCATGAGTCCGGAGACGGTGTCCAAATACTTCCCACTGATGAGTATGGCTAGATCGTCAGCATACCCTTGTGTGTAGAGGCCAACATTGTTCAGCTGTGTGATGAGGCTGTTGACCACCAAATTCCAAAGAAGAGGGGATAAAACCCCTCCCTGGGGGCAGCCCCTGGACACCGCCACCCTCATTGAGCACCCCCTTAGGCTGGAAGTGATAGTGCGCTGAGCCAGCATGCACCTGATCCATCTCACAATGTGAGGGTGGACTCCGTGACTTTCAGCTGCCCAGCAGATCTGATCGAAAGTGGTATTGTTAAATGCCCCCTCTATGTCCAGAAATGCTCCCATACTGTATATCCCATGGTCAAGAGCGCTCTCGATACGGGAAACCAGACCGTGAAGAGCAGAGTCCACAGACTTCCCTTTCTGGTAAGCGTGTTGGTTCAGATGCAAAGGATGCTCCTTAAGAGGCCCATCTCTGATGTATCTGTCGATTATCTTCTCTAGAGTCTTTAAGGAAAAGGACATAAGGCTAATTCCTCTGAAGGAATTAGCTTTGGTGTAGTCTGTCTTCCCAGGTTTAGGAATGAACACTACTTTGGTCGGCCGCCATGCTTTTGGAACATATCCATGTGCCAGGCAGGATCGGAATATTCGTAGCAGAGGAAGCAGTAGTTGCTCTCTTCCCTCTTGAAGGAGGGCAGGAAACACCCCATCCACCCCTGCAGATTTGTATGGAGCAAAGCTGGACAAGGCCCAGTCAGTTGCTTCATAAGTAATGATGCTGGAGGCCAGTCTCCAGTCCATCCTGACCGGATGAGTGGGAGGACTCCTAGAGTGCATCTCATGTTCTTCTTCCGAGCCAGGGAAGTGTGTCTCTAACAGAAGTTTTAATGCTTCCTGGTCCGAAGACGTGTAGTCTCCCGAGGGAAGCAAAAGAGTCCCCACTCCGGCTCCAGGGTCCTTGGAGAGGATTTTATGGAGTCTTGCGGTCTCAGAAACTCCTTCTACATTCTCGCAAAACATCCTCCATGCCTCTCTTTTGGAACGTTTAATTGTCGTTTTATACCTGCGCTGGGCCTCCTTGTAGAGGGCCCAGTGTTCTGGCTTTTTAGTGCGTTGAGCTTTATTAAAAAGTCTTCTGGTTAATTTCCGGAGCCTTTCAAGTTCAGATCCCCACCAAGGAAGATTCTGTTTTCCCTTCCTGATTTTGAGGGGGCAGCTTTTTTCGTAGGCTGAGATGATGGCTTCCTGTAGAAACACCACGGATGCCTCAATCTCTTCCTCTCTGTGAAACTTGAATGAAGGGCTCTTTGAGATTGTCCATTCAAGTTCTTTCCTATAGGACTGCCAGTTAGTTGATCTGGGATTCCTATATACTGCTGTAGGGTTTTCACCCTCCCTGATAGTAAATTGGATGTACCGGTGGTCAGACAGAGATATCTCGTCAGACACCCTCCATCTATTTATCCTATGCACTAAGTTTTTGGAGCATAGTGTGATGTCTATCACTTCCTGCCTAGCTCTGTTCATGAAGGTCGGTTGTGATCCTTTGTTGAGTACAAACAACTCAATGGTCATTAGGAATTCCAAAAGGGATCTGCCCCTGGAGTTAACATCCGAACTCCCCCACGCAGTGTGATGGGAGTTGGCATCGCATCCAACCAGCAGTTCCCAATTCCTAAAGTGACATTCTCTGACCAGTCCCTCAAGTTCCAAAGATGGTGGAGGTTCTGGCGAGTCGTATGGGAGGTATGCGGAGCAAACCACCACCTCCCTCCATCTCTCCTGATCTCTAAGAGATAACACAACGGCAGTGAGGTCTCTAGAGCAAAATTGGGGTAGAAGCCTAGCATGTACCCCTTTCACAAATATGCAAGACCTAGGTGTTTCAGCCGAGGCACAGAAAAAGAGTTTGCCTCCTGTCATACCTAGTCCTCTAATTTTTCCCTTGTGGACCCAGGGTTCCTGAATCAGGACCACTTTTGACTTACCTTCTGAGAGTTTCTTCTGAAGAACTCCCGAGGCAGCTCTGCAATGCTGCAGATTAATCTGCAAGAAGGGCAGCTCCGCCATCGTCGGTCCTCCCCTCCTGCAGCTGATCCTCTTCTGGTTGGGGCGGAGCTTCGGGCTTACTTGACCCAACAGCTGGGTCCATTTTCAGCTCCGCCTTCCCCAGAAGCTTATAGTCGGCCCTTTGGAGACCGACTGATTTGATGTAATCCGGGCCCGAGATCTTCTCTGCAGAGGGCTCGTCCACACCTAGAACAAAGCGAGTGCCCTTTTCGGCCTCGCTTCGCTCGTATACCCTCCACAGATCTGTTCTTAGGCCCGGATTCACCTTGTTGATCCGGCTGAATAGGTCCCCGGTACTCACACGCGTTGGTCCTGGGACCCAGATCCTAAGCCGCCTCCTTTTAATGAGAGAGTCCGCGTCCACTACTCGGAAGGAGACTCCCTCGATCACCCCCAGGTAATCAGACATGCCTTTTACCCAGTCAGCTGACTTGGCGTTGGCACACTGTATTTCCATTGCCCCGTTGAGCAGACGTGTCCCCTCCAGGATGGGCACGTCCGGCCCCGGTGCAATGGCATCCCAGGACTCAGTAAGTCTGTTGTCCATCATCTCGTACGAGCCCTGAGACATAGTTGTCTCAGGGTAATCTACGGGGATGATGGCCATTTTTTTGCCTCCCTTAGCCGTCTCCGCATAAGAGCGGCCGGCCTTGGAGGTTTTGGCCTTCTTGAGTTCTAAGGCCTTGGGGGTGTCCCCGGGTGTCCTAGACCTCTTACTAGGTCTATTGCGAACCCCCCCCCCCTTCGCCTCCGTCAGGGTTCTGTGAGTGACCTCTTTGAGCCACAGACGGGGGTCTTCTGTTATCTCCAGCAGCTAGGGCCTGTTTCCTCTCCCTTTGCTTCCTCTTCTTGGATGCACCGCTACTTTTGGAGAGAGTGGAGAGACTTAGCATCTTCGATGCCATGCTCCCCACAGTGTTGTTGGAGGCATCAGAATCGTTGTCCTCCCCTTTGGGGAATCCACCGCCCGACGCCTCCTTTAACGTGGAAGTCGAACTTCCAGAAGATGAAGACTCCTCTCCGGATTCAGTGAGGGCTTTGAAGAAACTGGCCTTCCCTGCGATAGGGCCTGCCAGTGCAGGGTGTACGGAGGGCCCCAATCCAGGGCCCTCCGAGGGTGTAGGTATGGAGGCCCCATGGGAGGGGCCTGCCGGGGGTTTCACCGAAGAGGAGTGTGGACCAAAAGGGTCACGAGGTGAGGGGCCCCTTGCGGGGCCCTTCTTTTTTGAGTTTGTTAAAGGTTCCATATTTGATCCCACGAGAAGCTAGGGAAATAAAGGTCCACCCATGCAGAGCCCCGCATACATGGGTAAGGCTAAATAAAACCGGATTTCGCCTGGTATCCGGGGTTTCACCTGTTAGCGACTTCTTACCCTCCGCCCCACGGATACGGTCATCCTTGGCACAGGGACGCACCGTGATGATGGGATCATTTTTTTCGACCGCCAGGTCTAGATCCGTCATATTCAGCGTGACCCAGGAGCACCTCTAGGAGGATGTGGCTTTTCACCACTCATGACGATCTTGGTGGGAGAGAGGCTATGTATTCGCTTCATCCCACCCTGGGATACACTCCCTCGCCCCCCGGCCCCGCGCCATGTAAGTGGAGAATGCACATGAGAACTCGTTTGCCATCTATTGGCGAACAAATGAATTAATATGCCTAGCAACTGAATCAAACGTGCGTACTCGTAGCTTTTTATGTAGATAGTAGATGTCTTGGCTCATGGCTTGGCCAAATGAATTGGGTGGTGCCACAGGGGATATTTTATAAGTAGCGTGCCATTGTGGAGTGAGGGTTATTTACCGGTGAACAGGACGAGGACCACCCTGTAGACGTGCTCCGGTTGGAAGGGTCCCTTCCACTCGGCCTTGAGGCGCGGGAACCACCCCTGGATGCCACTCCAGGTCATCGCCACGGCCACGTACATCTGAAGGGGATACGTCAGGCACACCGCCAGGGCCAGCATCAGCTTGGTCGACTGGGCCAGGCTGCAGCGAAAGGAAAACAAAACAGGAGACTGGTTTACAACGACTCTCTACTCTATAACACAATGGTTCCCAACCGGTGTGCCACGGCACTTTAAAGTGCCAGGGATAACAGCTAGGGGTGCCGCGAAATTACTGCGGGAAAACGAAAAATGATTAGTGTGACCAACACATGTGAATTGATTTATCTCACGCCCGACAGATGGTTACAATAATCAAAGAACTTCTTCCAACCTGACTCCAGTTGTATACTATACCATATCCCTTTCACTGCGTGACATTTTTTTAAAAATTGTCTCATATTGGCGAAGAATTTTGTTTACTTCATTTGCATTATTTTACGATAATATGAACTCATTTTGCATTTAAAAAGTATTTGGGTATAAATTTGGCCATTAATTATGGAATTTGTTGATGGCATCACAGTGATGCCATCCGCACCAGTGCGATGAATGCGACGGGTACTTGACGGGTGCAACCCGCTGCACAAACGTTTTATGTTCGACGCGCAGTTTTAATTAATTTTACAACAACACATTTGTGACTTTTGCAACCAAGTAGCTATGAACAATTTCAGTGAAATGTTGACAGAATTTCTATGTACTACATAATTATAATATAAGGTACAATATACCTGCGGACGTCATCGATTACACATACGGTAAAATAAAAGCTTTAGAATTTCAATTGGCATACTGAAATATTTTACTAGAAACATATATGTGCACACAAACATATTTAAATCATTTTAACTTATTTAGGTTTTATATGCATTTATACATAAAGAACAACATTAATAATTATGAAATTCCTTGAAACAAGGGTACAAACATAACCCTGGAACTTCTGCACAACTCGGGCAAACAGTTTTAACCATCTTCCTTATACCTTTACCATAGCAAGCCCTACACCTTTTCTGTTTAGCCCCTTCTTTGCTTATGTTGTCAGGAAGGTGAACAGTAGATCTGGGGATGCTTGGTTGTGGTGGCTGAACCTTTTTGTTTCTTAAAATTAACGATCTAATTACCGCAATTCTGAAATCTTTTAATGTCATTTTTTTCTCTGAATAGTTATTGAACATGAGAAAACTATTTACTTGAATTATGTGAAAAATTTGTAAGGCAACTTTTAAGTACCATCTCAGCGATTTTCTTTCTAATGGATAATATGACATTAGTTGGTCAGCCCTATCCACTCCCCCCATTTACGTGTTGTACTTGATAACCATTTGTGGTCTGCTGGTGGCTTTTCCTCCTCTCAAATTCACATGCAATGGATCACCATTGAATTCCGACGACACCATGAGAACATCTCGTTTATCGAGATGTTCTCATGGTGTCATACTTATTACCACTTAAGCACACATACACCATCAGACGTATATTGCAGTACTGATTCGCCCCTCTTCAGTTTCTTACTTAGCACGCGAGGAGGATTATTTCTTCTGTTTATCCTTAGTGTTCCAGTGGTGTAAGTGTCTTTTTTGAGTAACTCACTAGATAACTCCACAGAACTATAGTAATTTTCCATGTCTAGACTGTGCCCACAGAAAATAAATCTATCTATTAAATTTCGGACGACTTTGTTTGCATGTCCTCTCCCACCTACATCGGGATCCTTTGCCCCAGTGTAAATTAAAACATCTTGGAATAGTCCATTCGGCTCGGAGAGCATATATAATTTTATGCCGTGTTTATGACGCTTGTTTTGTATATAGTGGCGAAAAGATAACCTTCCTTGCCATAGCAACATGAACTCATCAAGGCAGAGCTCCTTGCCTGGATAATAAACTTATTTAATCCTTTGATTAAATAAATTCAAAAGGGGTCGAATTTTATATAAGGGATCACTTGGTTTTGGATCTCCTTCTCCAGGGTTCCTGCCAAAATGCATGCACCGGAAAATGAGTTGAAATCGGTCTCGGGACATAGTGCCGTAAAAGCAAGGCAAATCGGAGATATTTTCCAACCTTCTCCAATAATCTGGGAGGGATGGCAATCCCACAACCCCCATTAGGTATATGAGACCTAAAAATGTCTCCAATTCCCCACGAGTGAGATCCCGATACTCAGTTATCCTAGCCCTAGGGTACCGATTTTTTTTAACAAGTCGTTGGCATACAGATTAGTTTGTTGGATGACAAGGTCAAAAAAATCATCGTTTGCTAATAAGCAAAAATAGTCAAATGGATCGCTTCCAACATTGCTTACAGAGAGCCCTACATTTTTTTAAAAAGAGGATTTCACGGTGAACTGGTACGTGGTCCACATAAACAATAGGGGTTAGTGCCGCTGGAGCTTGAAGAGCACTCCCACGATGCTCTTCAGCAGGCAGTTGCTCGACAGGAGTTTCCCTACCGGCGTCATCCCAACTGTCATCAGACGACTCAGTCTCGTCGTCTTCATCCGGAGGATACCAGCTCTCGTCATCTGGACTATCCGCATTTTCCTCGTCTGATTCTAACAAATGCCACAGCATTTCATCGTCCGTTAGCGGTTTTCTCCCGATATCGTCTAACTTTCTCTTTTTCTGTGTCCCCGAAGTTGAGGGAATTTGTTCATCAGACATTCTGTAATAATTATTAAAGGTTTAAAAAGTTATTTAGCTTTTAAGTAACGACAAAATAATGATTAACAATGAATTATGATAAAAATCATGCAGCTATAAATACTCAGGTGCACGAATCTCTCTCCGGAAAACAACCAGAAATATTGCACCACGCAATGCGCAAAGAAATAGTAATTTTGATGCGTTAATAGAAATCCATGCCATTATATGCATGTGAAGTAGTGTTACTAAGTCACCATGGAAGCAGAAAGAGAATATAACTACATATAGAGACGCTTTGACAAAGTTGACCTAATAATTGCAGCGGAAAATATTTCCTTCAGCTAGCATATTCTTGCCACATCAGCGTAAGCCTCAACTAATGCCTATAAAATACATTGAAAGCTCTTCTGCAGTCGGAAAAAGCTGTATGCAATTACCAGTTGAACCGAAATTTGTACAGGAAATGCGTAAATGTGTCTGTTCTAGATTTAACGGCAACAAAATGTACAAAATTTTAAGCAAGGTTTATACAGTGGATATGGCTCGAACAAAAAATATGCAGACAGGGTTTGCATAGTTTCTTTTCTAATTACAATAGCTCCATTTGGTCGAAATGAAATATGTACGTTGCCTCATAGTTCAAACCAACCTTCGGCGAGATGACCCATTGAGTGGCAATGCTTCATTACACAGATATACTTGAGTACTTTTTAGGCGGCAGTAGTTGTATGTTTTATGAGGCGAGACAATATTTAAAGCCCTAATTTACCCAAGCCTCATACAAAAACGGTCCTATAATTTTGAAAACAGGAATAAAATTCATAAGTTACTCTCATCTGCCGTGTAAGTAGCTAAATAAATGCACAATACTGAAATATTTAATAGAACATGGCCCTACGGTACATTTGATAAAATCAAATTTCGATTGTGGAGAGAAAATACATGCAACTTCGTATTTAAATACTAAGTATAAAATGTTGAAACACATACCTTCAAAAGTGCAGATTACCTGGAGATATGAAAAACGCCAGCAGGAAAGTATGCGGATGCAATCGAAAGACTTCCCCAGTGGAGACCGTACGAAGGGCGAGATTCACAAAAATTGCAAAGGAAGAACTGTCCTTCTCCACTGCAGGCACACAACTAAATGCTTGCATGCATTTCTCGTAAGAATGGGAAACATTCTTCTAAAAAAAGCCATGGCAGGCGACACAGCGACCCGCAGTCTATTCCGCGGTGTCATAAAACGACCCTTTTCGCATAGCTTACCACTTGGGAAAGGAAGCGACAATGTAATAAAGCAACTGCTTCCAGGCAAGTACCATTGGAAGAAGTTTCGAGAATGCATATGCCTAAAAGTAAAAATCTGCCAATATGCTTCCTACAGCCACAGTCTAAGCCCTATGGGAAATCCCTCTCAAGAGCCCCGCCCTCCTGGCGGCGGTGTTGCGGTCACACCAACATTGGGGTTGCAAGGGTTACTGAAGGGGACAAGTACCGTTGTTGCCCAGCGTCTCCCGCCTTTTAAAGTTCGAAAGATTCGCTACATTAGTTACATACAAGTCTAAGTAATTATTATTGCTCTGTAACATTCTTTTAAAGAAGACAAATGAAGTCTCAGAAATGAGGGTCCCGAAATTCAATAATCCACTGCAACAATTTTTTCAATTCCAAATTTTCTTCCAAAAAGGACTAATAGGAAGGCTTTCTGAGCTACTCAACCATTGTCACCCGTTGATAGGGAAATGGCGGTCGTTATTAATCCTCCCTTGTTACATGTACAACAACCTACAGTATAAATGAGAAAAATATAAATAAATGTATGTCCCCTTCTATAACCATTAAAAACATTCCCCTGCTGAGAAAAGATGCAGAGAATGGCTTCGTATATGTGCTGCAAAAATATTATGGAAAAGTATCCAAAGATATAACAACGTAAAGTAAATATGGAGTTGAAAAACTAACTAGAAAACACTTACAGGTTATTCAAATACCAATGTCTAACGTGTATATAGTAACGTATTTTGTAGTACCAAAATATTTTCGTCGAAGAAAGAGAATAAAGATTTTGACAAAAGATTGATTTCAAGAATAAGAATAGAATAGCAAACCGAATAAATAACCTTCAAATACGATACAATTTATTGGAGATATTTGATAGAGTAAAAGAAGAAATCACAGTGAATACATTTTGAAAAGGCAAAAAAAAATTCAAATAAAAAACTTATCTATAAATGTACGCTATTACGAAAAATATAAACGGTGCATTCAAAAACGGAAAGCATGTCAATGTCGCTAAATCCCGTGCATATGCGGGAAACCTTCACAAGAGAAGACGGGACTGAGCGGAGTTACGTCGGAAGCGATTGAAAGACATAGGCCGGCGTGGCATCAGTGTGATGCCACCCGCCTGTAGGCGGGACCTACGCTGGGCATCAATGCTATGCCAACCGCACTCAAAGGGATATTATACCTTGCACAAAAAATCGTTTATGTTTATGGGACCATAAAAATTCTCAATTCCTTGCTAAAAATAATAAAAAGTTTCAAATCTGGTTAAACCTAAATGGTTAAAGAATGGCTACTGTCTTAAAAAAAAGAGGTTCAATCTTTTTTCTAATTCTTTTCTGTTTAAAAAAGTGGTTTTATATCACCGATAATCAAATGTAAATTAAAAGTTTGTACAATGCTTAAAGATTGAATGAAAATGTTTAATGTTTTTCAATTGTTCAAAGGTATTTTTGCTTTTATTCTACTGAATTAAAAGTTCACTATTTACCGCAAAAAAATTTAAGTTGAAATTTTTAAAATGAATGAAGATTGTGTTTTGTTATAATGTTAAATGTTATTTCCTGATTTTGTGTTACTGAAATAAGAAGTACATTACATCACTGCAAATGGAATGCTAGGGGAACGCGTTAAGCAATGATGGTGGTTCAATATAGGTCTCGACCTTGCTTCATAAAGCTTCCGTTGATATGTTAAATTATATTTTTCAAAGTAAGTTATGTTCTGCAGATGGAAGTAAATAAAATTATATTATATTCTGTATGTTGGTTGATAATTTAACTATTACCTTACTGCAATAAATTGAGGAAGTATTAATTTCAATACAAAGTAAATATTTTCCTGAGGCATATTCCACTTTAGTTAATTTATATTTTTTAAATAGAAAATCTTAGAAGTGTGTCCCTTACATCGTAACCTCAGTCCGAAGGGTGTCGCAGACGTAAAATGTTTGGGGATCACCGCTCTAACATCACCAAGATCATAGCAATTGCAAAAGTGCACACATTTACACCGACTAATCGCTAAACAAATTGGGGCAGCGGTCTGTCAGCGATGGAAACACTGTTTCCTGCTCGATCACCATAGTTGGGCATTGTTGAGCTCTGCTTGGATTCGCAGCGGTGTGAACACCCTATTAATCCCCATTTCTGACGCCCCTGACTGCGAGTGGTAGAAAACAAGTGCTAAACCATCGCGACGCGTCGTCTAGCGAAACCTAGGCCGTACAAGCACTTTCAACTGAAGTGTCATTAAAGTTGCTTTGAAAGATATCGCATCGTTCAGCTTGATGAGTACCTGAACTCTTTCAACTCGAGGGATAATATTTGATTGCTAAGGATGTGTGAGCTAACAAGAGTACCTAATACAGAGCCCAAAGGCAGTGTTTGAAATCAATACATCACGATAAGGACTCAGTTCCATTCCCTGCACCAGCTGTGGTATCTAAAAGCATCCATATCCAAATTCAAAAGCATCCATATCCAAAATGGCTTAAATACCAGCATTCAATTAAGAGAAAGCTGGTATTTAAGCCGTTGCTATTAAAGAAGAAGAAGAAGATTAAGAAGAAGAAGCTATTAATAGAAGTCTAAAACGAATTTAGGACCCAAGACCTCCGGCCAGTACTATTGCGAGAAAATATATTTGATTCTGTGAATTAGATGAGACGATTTTTTTGTAATCCATTGTGACAAAAATCTTATGAAAACAATTCATCATCATTTATCATTCATTCCCAAGATTGATTGACTGCAGCAATACAATCCAATCTGCAAACTAACAGCTCCTTTATGTCAATATAGCTCTTCTGTTTTATATTCCGTTTCACTTGGCCTCGGTAGTTTTCCGTCGGTCTTCCACGTGGGACTTTTCATTATATTACACTCCGAATTAATTCGTTGTTTCTCAAAGCGTGGCGTATCCATCTTGGACATTGTCTTCATAATTGAGGCTCCATACGGTCCTCTCCTCCGCTATTCTTCTCTGCACATCTCCATTTTATCGTAAGCATTCTCCTCCAACACCAAGTTTCAAAAGCCTCTATTTTCTTCTCCTCAAGTTTTCTAATGGTCCATGTATCTGAGCTATATTCCGTAACACTTCCACAAATGTTTTCATGCTCTGCTTCATAAGTGAGAATCCTATTTTCTTGTGACACGACAACTGTTTTTTTTTCGTCTTGAATGCTTCGTTGGATTCGTCGACCTTGTAAAGGTATCTTTTTATTTTTTTTCTTTGCATTTTTTTATTTATTAGGAAATGTCGCTAGTTTTAAGCTACTCCAACTGATTTATGAATTCGCCTACACCATAGCCGCTCGTCAAAATTATGAACATCTCACATTCACTTTCACAAAACACCACATTTATTCATGAAATATGTAATACGTATAGATATATCATTTATAGGTGAAGCGAAAATTGACGGCAGTCACGTGGGCGAAGCTTGACGTCTGGTAGAGTCAAGTATACAAGAGAGGTGGACAAGGGGTCCATTCAGAGGTCTCTGTGGACGTCCTTCCGTACATATGTCCAACCATCAACGCTTTATACATCCTCTATGGCCTCAGACTCTCTGTTGCCGAGTGCCACCAAGTTTCGCTATACCTATAATTAACGTTTACTGTCTTCTTTTATTTGGAGTTGGCTTATATTCAGTCTCACTATGGAGCCTTTTCACTTGTAGGTAGTTTTTAGCGAAAAATCACTTCACCTAGAATTTGATGAATTTGGCCTCATTTTAAAGAAACAACTCTAATCTTTCCAATGATATAAAAATATCAACCCCATGCCGAACTACTTTTCAAGCAATTTGCCTGAAAATGCAAGCTGTTTTACATGGGATAGATTACGGCTGTGCGCTCCAGAGGGAGGATATTTAAAAAATTAGGACCTTTTAGCACCTAGATTTCATAAAAAAACTAACGGTATATAGATTGCATGTTTTCTCAACTACCTACTTATAAAAAATAATCCATTACTCACCGCAGTAACTTTTACAGAATCGCAAAAAAACCTGCTGTTTTGAAGGGTTGTCAGCTGTACGGCGGGAAAAAATGAGTCAAGTTAGAGACTTATGTAGCTTTATTTATTTAATTACTGAGATTTTTGGGCATATTTAAATATATCTTAGCGCCATTAATATTACAATATTTATTTCGTACTTCTTACAGACGCTGAAATCAAAGAATAAAATTTTAATATAGTCTCCTCTATGACTAGGGAGCTATGTCGTTCAAACCACCTTAACACACAAAGCTATGCACAAACTTTCCCTTCTTAATATTTCTTACATACATTATATATCCAATGGGTAATAGTGATGCACAGGTGAACCTTATTTCATGTCACCGTGCACCTAAACCCTTTTCTGTACTGGAATACTGGAGCTCGGCCTTCGGGGTCCTTTCCAACACACCTTCTATTAAATTCTCACGTCGTGGATCCTCCACATATGCAATGGCTACCATCTTAAGACCCCTTCTTTCCCGCACACATTGATCCAGTTCAATAAAAAATAATGAAATGCAAGAAGAAATAAAAGCTAGGATTGCAGCAGGCAATAGGGCTTATCGAGCTTTGTTAAAGGTGCTCAAGACACGGAACCTCATTCGGAACTTGAAAACGAAGGTTTATCGAATAGTAATTAGACCTGTGGTTATGTATGGTTCAGAAACATGGACCATGACTACTGCAGAAGAAGAACTACTAAAACGATGGGAAAGGAAAGTGCTAAGAAGGATTTTTGGTGCAGTGAAGGAAGACGGAAAGTGGAGAATACGGAGGAATAGAGAACTGGAGGAACTCTACAAACATCCTAACATAGTGGCAGAAATTAAGAGTAACAGGATAAGGTGGTTAGGGCATGTTGAGAGAATGCCTGAGGATAGGACGGCGAAAAAGATATACCTTGGACATCCTGGTGGCAGAAGATTGAGAGTAAGACCTCTGAAAAGATGGTTGGATGATGTAGAAGATGATCTAAGAAAGATGAAAATAAGAAGATGGAGAACTCATGCAGGATATCGTGACGTCTGGGCTAACATTGTCAGAGAGGCCAAGGCCTTATAAGGGCTGTAGCGCCGAGGAGTAAGTAAGTAAGTAATTGATCCAGCTCGCCCGGTAGATGTACAATAAATGTCATTTCTGCGATACATGATAGGAGGATGTCACTCCAGCACGATGCTGATCCGCTGGCATTATTGTTCACCAATTTTCCCCGCGAATAAATCGCCCTTAAAAGAGGTTCCGCCGCGACTGCGTGAGTCAAAACAAATACTAAATTCCACATTTTTTATATTTTGTCAAAAAAATCCTGCTTTCACTGATGCAATGCGTTACCTATACAAACCCAAAATAAGGTACAAAATATGCAGATTATTCCACGAATGTATTTTAAACACTTTTTTCCAGCCATAGGAGCCAACTGCAGCGCCATTTCCTACGAATTACCGCATTTTGACTTCAATTACGACATTAATTCTTCAATAACTAAAATAATAAGGTGTTAAGATTCCTGTATTTTATTTTTATTCAATTTCTCTGTATTATTTCTTTCTTAGAGACAGTTTTCCGCGAAAATGGCATTTATATTTTATGGAAAAATACTATTTTTCCCCGTGTTTCTCTCATTCCCCCATTGAACACCATGTAATTTCAAGTTCAAATATAGAATAAAATAGCGAGGAAAGGTATTATTTGGTTGTTCATATCACATAGAGGACAAGTTTTTCTACAAGAAGACAGTATATGAATAAAATGACATCTAACTGATTTTACGGTGGAACCGCCTTTTAAGCAATGCAAGAAGAGGATGAAGCAAAGCTGTCACTGTTCAGAGCAAGCTTAATTTTCAGCCCCTAATGGATAATAATAGGAGATGGTCAGATTAGCACTTACGGTTCGTCCGGGAGGTTGAGAGACACACTCCCTTCAGTGCAGTCTCCGTACTTGAGGTATCCGAAGTAGCCGAGTGCCGCATACATTGTGACTATAACGGTCATCCCGGTGTTCAGGACCCTGAAGTTCCCGGTGAAGTTCTGCGGGGTGATCATGTTGTTCTCAATGGGCATTATCTGCGGGGAAGACGCCACCAAAATGAGCGAATTGGAATGATCAAATAAATATCGTGCCCAGAAGGTCACTAACGCTAATAATACTTGAGGACATTGCTGTACCATTTTTGGAGATTATGTGCTTTCCATTAGTTATTGGCGATTAGACGGCTGCTAACATCAGATGTCACGGACCCTCAGATGGTCATGTTATGATATAATGTCGTTCATTACACTATTCCCCATTAAAGTTAGTTTAAATACGACTATTGATGCATTAGCATAAATCGGAAGAAAGGGTCATACCTTATAGCGGTGGTATGCGATCCCTAAAAAGATCGTGGGAAGGGAGTGGTTTGGGTAAAAAGGGTGGATTCCCAAATGTCCACCGCTGGAAAGAAAGAGTTCGGGTCATAAAAATATGAAAGGACTGAGGGAGCAGGTAGACAAAGATGGTCAAACGTGCAGGAACGTTTTTCCCGCAGTAGACGGTGCACACGTACATGTACGTTTCCTGCAGCCTAAGGGTTAAACGCCATGTAATTTCAAGTCCAATTTGCGGGAAAAATAGCATGGAAAGGTTAACAGTTTGTGTTTCATATCAGATAGAGGACTCGTTTTTCCATAATTATTCAAAATATGAATGAAATTGACATTTATGTACTTTGACGGTGGAACCACCGGTAAAGGTAAGCTTTCGTCTCGCACTGTTAACATTTTTTAATGAAATGTAAGAGTAGAGGAAGAATGCGCGTTTGTAAAAATGTAAGAACCATACCCGTGTGACTAGTAGTTTTTGAGAAATTAACGTTTGAAAATGACCAATTTAGTGATTTTTTCGTCAGTTTTCGACGCCATATTTGGAGGTTTTACGAACATCCGGTAGGGGGATAATACTAATTTCCCTTCTATAACATGCCCTTACCCCACCCCCCAACCCAACACACCCCAACCAATCCCCCTCGCTCATTGGTGATTATTGGTGATTATTGGTGTGTATATGGTAGAGAACCAACTGCTCGATCGCTGCACCACTTAAAGTGGATAAGAGGAAATGGCATTTTTTCACAAGATGGCGGACAGGAAAAAACGCACTTCGCAGGTTTGAAAGTTTCCCATTACTAAAGTAGTTGATGAATTGTTATGTTGAAAGTATTAAACAAATTTGCAAGGTTTGCATAATATGTGAGGTGAATTGGTTCCAATATCTCTGTTTAAAGTGGGTGAAAATCGCGAAAACGAGTGCGAGACGGAAGCTCACCTTTACCGAACCACCTTTAAGGATAGAATGTGAAGTAAGAGAGAGAGAAATGGAAGCAGGACGTACGACTCCGATGCCCTCCAGGGCGAACACGGCAGTGCTGAAGAACAGCGGCAGCTGCGCCACCGTCGAGAAGTGAGGTTTGCTGTCCGTGTGCGGGATGTCCGTGAAGATGTAGTAGAAGACGATGCCGAGGCTCGTGGCAACGAGGCCGTTGGACAGGAGGGAGAAGGGCGCCAGCAGCTTGAGGTTTCGGATGCTGCACAGCGCCAGCAGGGGTACCACCACGCAGGCGATGTAACCGCGCAGTGGAAAGCTGCTACCCGACCAGTAGTCCACCACCTAAAAGGATCAAAAGCACCGGATATGTCAGAGCAATTCGTGGAATTTTTCGCTCGTGTTAAAATATTTAAATGTGCAAAGTACACATTACTAACATTTGTTGGGATTCCAAATACTTAAAAGCCCTGCCCTAATTGTTGAAATGTGGTTGCAGGTATGGTTCTATCCTGATAAAAGACATACTCAAAAACAAAAAGATTTATTTCATAGAACTAGCATGTAGAAATCAATAGATTACACCCTTAACAACCCACTAATTAACAGCTGTAACTTTGTTAATAATGGATCATAAATAAAAAATAGATATTAATAACCAGAAATAATAATAAATCTATTAATAACATCAAATAATTTGAGTAATTGCATCATTTCCAAAACTAATGACCCATTTAACTTAAAACAACTATAAATCATAAGTTAGTTTATAATTTCATGCTGTTAAAATATAAATATTAACAATAAAAGAGGCTAAAAAAACGAGACCATGTTACTGAAAGAGTTTTGTAATATTAATGAAAAAACGTTCTGTATTAACAGCACAGTGCCGTCAATTTCTTTTCACTTTTGGAGAGAATGAATTCGTTCGAAATTCTACTACGGGCGCTGGCGCTTAGCACACGTTAAAAAAAATAGTGAAGAATGTAAATTTATTTTTTCATCTTGGGCGGCTGCCTAAGGGATCAATTTCTGCCCTGTATACATGAGTTAACATTAAATGTTCAAGAATCGGCCTGCAATCCTGCCCCCGGCCATGTCGGGTTGAATGATATGAACCAATGGCGAGCAACATATCACTGCTGTGTCGGTATACTACTCGAAGTGGCGGGTGACTTCTCCGTGAATGAAATGGAAGATGTTCAGATTGCACTGGGAATAATTAGCGATGACATAGTAAAACTGTGCATTATTTATTTTAATTAATAGAGCTTATTTGCCCCCACCACTGTCATCATCACGCTTTGCATTAGGAAACATATTCGTTGATACTCAAAGGTGTAAAGAAAATATATGAAAAATTATTTTAATATATACTTACTGATTATTTGGATCTAGGTATATTCGACACATCTGCTTCAAATATTTCTTTTCACACATTTTTAAAACTCCCTTCACAAGTGAAGATGAACATGCGCACGAAATTACTACCAGATCGCTAGCAAAACTGAATGTGTTCTAATCTTTGCCAGATCTAGGCAATTGCAATTGCAATCTTGCGCCATCTAATGGCATGCAATTTGGATGTTCACACGAAAAAAGTTATCCCTATAGACACTTCCCTAGCCAGCTCTGGTGCCATAAATGTCTCCATGTGTACAGGGCGTAAGCGTAACTACAAGTGCCATTTCCGGAAACAGTTCGCCGGAACCAGCATAAAATTAGGCAATGATTTTGCCAAACCGAAGCGAACCGGCTGTCTGTATTCCACCCAAGCATATTGAAATTTACACTGTTACTAACTTATATTCTGACCGTTGTCGTACTTACCGTCACTGGCGCGGAATACCATGTGAAAACGCATTGATAACCGCCGCCCGTTGGTAGTTCGTAATGCTGCCAACTTATCTCGGCTAGGCGCTTGGGTCGCGGGAGCATTTAGCTGACAGGAGGGGGCGTCCCCTATACCTCATACCGTCCGAAAGTGAAGCCAGGGGGCGGGGAATTTTTGTGCATCCGGCCATATTGCTGTACCCAGGTATAGCATTGACATTTATGTTATTTACCTCCACGACTTCTATTTTTCCCTGATAATCTTTCGATGACAATTCTTCAGCATATTCACGATCAAAATTAAAAACCTGGAAAACACATTAATGGTCTATTTAATTTATTTAGCCACGGTAACGGCAAGTAAAACGTAAGATGAACATACTGCTCCAAGGCAACAGATGTGAGATGCGAATGTTTTGCGCACGAATATACATAATTTTGTATACTCGTGGTTTCAGAATAGAAATAAGATGGCGGTGTGCATATTATTATGGCAGTATTTTAAAGAAAAAGACTGGCAATTTTCCATAAGAATAAGGTTTTACTCGACCGGTTTCGGTGTACAACACCATCAGAAATCGGTCGAGTAAAACCTTATTCTTGTGGAAAATTTTCAGTTTTTTTCTTTTACTATGATATACCACCAAATCAAGCCTGAAACAACTACTTTTATACGGCCATATTTGTTAAATACTACAGGCAATAGTCTTTTTTTAACGAAAAGAATCCCATGTGCGTACAAAATGTTATTTACGAAACTACATAAGATTTATATGCATAACGCGCTAACAATTTTGGAGCAAAATACACCTTAAGGACCTTATATGCTAAACGAAATGCTACGAAACTACAGAATAAGATAGAAATTATCAAATAGGAATTGGAAAAAAATTCTTATAAAAGATAAGCGACCGTAATAAAAGATTTGATTTGATACCGAAAATTCAGAATTTTTATAGTTAGGAAGGTGGTACCAATGGAGAAAAAATCCTTTAGGACACTTATATTAATAATTATAAATATATTGCGGGAACCAGAACATATAACAATAGTCAGGAAAATTAAAATGTACTTAACTTAGAAGAATGTGAAAAAAATCATACAAATTAACTGGCCAATAAAATTAATTGGATTAAAAAATTAATGTATTTCACAAATATTTAAAAATTAATACTTTCACTATTGATTTTTCACAATCAATGGCTATTCGCATTAATTGTAACGTAACGAAAGACTGCAAAACACTCAGAGGGAATCAGCAGTGTAAATAATATAATGTTTTCAGTATTTTTACATTATCACCAGGTTATTACAAAAAATACCCCCGTGCAAATGTCAGAATGAACGATGAAAAAAATGAAACAGCGTGAATATACCAGCAAGTTAATCACAGTAAATAATATGAAAAATAACTATTAAAGTTTTGAAGAAATGGGCGATTATGAAAGAACAAAAGTCGTGGTTTCATAGGTACCGAACCACGTAACGCTTATCGATCACACTGCAAGAAAGAAAACGAATTACAACCGGATACAAGATAATACCTGATACAATTGAATTATCATATATTAACTAAATCATACACGAATCTTCCTGCTACATAAATTACATATCCAACAATAACTGAGCATAATTCGGAGGATAACTCTAAAATGATTGATCGCGTAGGTATTAACTCAATGTTTAGATGCATATTCAATATTTGTAAATCACATAGCATTAATAGGACGAGGCAAATAGGGTATGGTTCCCTTCCTAACTTATATCTTAGATACTTTTTCAGTACCAGCTAGGCAATCACTGTCAAAGGCATGTCAAATCACTGTGCATAAAGAGGAATGTTATGTAAAAGGCGATGTTTCCTCATCAACATAAAACTTAGATAAATATTCAATGCCAGGCCGGTAATCACAGTCATCCCCACGTCAAAATATTGAGCACTATTTGGAGTATGAGGCTAGGGGCAACGTTCAATCATAAACACGAAGTTTAGATATATTGCCAATGCTGGCTAAAAAGTCACTGTCACAAGCACGTTAAATCACTGAATGTAATGCCTGGTATCTTCCTATCGCGCCGATTACAGGAGCCGTAAGCCGAGCAGCAAACCATCTGTGAATGGCAAGTAAGCTTCTCTTATTACGGCCAAAAGACGTAATTTCGGAGAGAAATAATAATATCTCATACAACAGAATGAATCATTAGTATTTGTGTACCTTTAATACACTCCAGAAGTAACAGACAAGGGTGAAACTGGAGATTTTATCAACACGTAATTCATTACAGGAGCCGTAAGCCGAACAGCAAACCATCTGTGAATGGCAAGTAAGTGTATCTTATTTCGGCCAATTCTTCTTGTTTTCGAATTCTTGTTGTCTTTGTTTGTCTTTCTACGAAGCAGTGAACCGTGAACCTTTCAAACCAGAGAAATGGAAATCTCGTTTTAAATCACCTTAACCCTGAGCGAGTGCTCTCACCTGTTCAAGGTTGGACGAAATGAAGACGAGGTAGACACCGCAAGCCCCCAAGGTCACCACGACAATGAACGAGTCCACGGTGCGGGCCGCCACGCGGCCGAAGCCCCTGAGCACCGGGGGTCCGTTCACGAAGGCCGCCTCAGCCACCTGACCGTAGCTCAGCGTGTGTACCTTGTTCTTTCGGCAGAGCCCGTGGGCCGTTTCCACCTGCAAGCACAAAAAAAAGACGAGAGCGGCGAAATGGAAATACGGAGAGAGAGAAAGAGGCATTTTCAATGATCATCTACATCTACAAAATACCCTGCAAGCCACCTCAGGGGTGTGTGGCAGGGGGTGAGTAATAACCAACATGCATTAAACTATACCCTAAAATTAGTGTAACTACGACTAATTATGCATTAGCATAAATCGCTAATGCTTGTCACGAGGCGAAGCCTCACAAGCATGCACTACTACACTACAGATATTATCACAATGGAGAGGGACCGGTAATATATATGTATTTTGCAACTACAAAAACAGACAGAGACTCAAGACTTGTGTAGAAAACATGCACGGCGTGTTGATAGTACTAGGTAACAGATAAGGATTCAATTATTATGGAGTACTACTACTACTAAGAGATACACTACCTAACGACAAACCTAGATAAAAGTCACATTGGGCGCTGTTATGGTCCCTTATAGTTTGTGGGAAAAATGACATTTTAAATCTGTCCGTTCTGCAGTCTAATTCCCTAATTTTACTCTCATGATCTGTTCTACCGTAGTATGTCGGATTTCGTAAAATATTATCAACGTTGTCAGAGAATAGACCGGTTTGGAACTTACATAATAGATTAAGTCTAAATTTTAATCGACGGTCTGAAGGCGTTTCCCATCCCAGTTGCTGTAAAAGGTCAGTAACACTTACGAGATTATCATAACGGCCTTTAACGTATCTTGCCGATCAGGATGTGTTCTAAACCTTCATCCACATGCTATCCTGTGAGCCACCCCTATGGGCGTACGGCACGGGGTGTTAGGACACCAGCCATGTAAAAGGGAAATGATTGAGAAAAAGGAATTGGAAGAAGGAAGGGGGGGGAGAGTAAAATTAAATTATTAGAGAAGTAAAATGAACCCCAAACTATGATGTAAAAAAATAGGCTAACTGTTATTTCTGTTTAACAGATCCATTTTTGCTGACTAACATTTGAATGTTTTACTTAATATTACTAAACATTATAAGTAGATAACTTCAGCCATCTTAGACGTTAATTTCAGTCTCAAGATATCAGTAAAAGTACCCTTAAACAGTTCTCCTGTAAAGTATAGGTACTTTACCTCGCCAAATGATAGTAGCTAGGTTCCTAATTCAACCGTAGTCAAAACGGCAGCAAAAATGCGATGGTGGGTGGCGTAACATGGTGGAACTCCTTCATGATGCACAAAGGGTAAGAAAAAAGACTTTGCTGTTCCACATGATGCCAGATGATGATACGCCGTATCGAAACCGGTCGCAAATATATTTTATTTTGTGGAACAGCAAAGTCTTTTTTCTTACCCTTTGTGCAAAACGGCAGTAGTTTTAAACTATCAGTTATTCATTTCCTTCTCATGAGCTACAGATATGTATGACTAGTAATGATGTGGAGGTGATACCCGTCCACTCGGTTGAAATTCTTCGAGTGTTTTGATATACCGTTAGCTTCCCGAATGATTCTCGGGAAGTAAAGAGATTCCCTGATGATCACCGTGGCGTCCTCCCAAGTTGATGGTGTGCCCAGGCTCGGAATTAGGATGCTCCTCCACAGCGAAGAGGTAGAATTGCTTATTCTTCATCGTCCGTCCGTGTTCTTGCAGGTGGCACTTCACAGTTCCTTTCGTTTTACCGATGTTTGCCATTCCTCAGGTGCCCTCAATCTTGTCCACTGCTTCGTAGGCATTGGGTGGGATCCGGTCCATGGATCTATTTAGTATTCCACCCATCTTTTTCACGCAAAAAAAAGCCACAATAAATTCCAACCCTGAACAAAATAACCTTGCTTGCTTTAAAAAAAAACCGAAGTCCAGCCATTCATCTATCACAAGTAAACTCCAACCCTAAGTGAAGATCAAAACCAAATTGACATCTTCCTAAGAACCTACAACCACGACCAGAAAGAGCGATAAGCTCGGTATGATGAGAACAGGAATTCTGATAAACTTCTGCTTCTGCTGCTGACACAGTTGAAGTGAGTAACCACGTCATATGCTCTCAACAGCCTGGAAAAGTTGGTATGTGGTCCCTGCCACAAAATGGAATCGTGAATAAGGCTGCAGGTTTGGGTTTTTCCGTCGTCTTGAGAGTTATGTTTGGCGGTTATTCCTGGTGCTTCCTATCTTTCTTCACAGTTCTTTTTAGGACCAAGTCCTTGTGGTACCCATTCTTCCCAAGAGTAGTAACCAGGTGACGTTTCTCCGAGGAAAGGCAGTCATCGTCCGAAATAAAATATTGTCTGTGAACCAGGGTAGGGATGAGGGCTACCTTCTGAGTTGAGTGGTGGTGCGATAATGCATTTAGATAGAGATCGGTATGAGTCGCTTTCCTGTAGACTCCGTGTCCGAGCTTGCCATTATGTTTCTTCGTCACCATGACGTACAGAAACGGAAGTAGGTCGTTCTTTTCTGTTTCCATTGTGAATCGGATTGAGCGGAGTTTACTACTGAGATAATGTAGAAATAAAGAGTTCCTGCTATCCAAGTGGCCACACAACAAAGGTATTGTCCACATATCTGAATCAAAGTGTAGGCTTCTTCTGGCAGCGGTCTGGAGCCCTTCTCTCGAATACCTCCATGAACAGGTTGACAATTACGAAGGAGAGGGGGGATCCCATGGCGGCACCTTCGGTCTACTCGCAGAAACGATTGTCCCATTAAAAGTACGCATTTTTTACGGAATGCACCACAAGATCTGGAAAATCCTTCGGTACCCCATCGTCAGTGAGTTTCTTGATTGTGTTTTCTCAAAATGTTGTCTTAAAAACAACGACACGGTGAAACACCCGAAAGAATGCAACCTTCAACTTCAATACACCGCGGAAGTCTTCGCACTACCTGTAGCTCATATCAATTCACCTCCTGTGTCAACCTCCTGTGCCTCTTCAAAATCTTCGTTCTGGGTCGTTGAGTTAAGTTCATCGTCGGCAGCCATCTCTCCGGTACTTTCCCCATAATAATAATAATAATAATAATATAGTTTTATCGGGGTACGAAATCCGGACCACCAGCCTCCACGTGGCGTACCTGGCAACGGCTCTTGCCGGCTAATGGTGGACGTCTGCGTGTGGGGCTAACCACCCTACACGCAGTAAAACTGGTTCCCAATAGGAATACAGAGAAAGCCACCCACAACCGGCCCCTCTCGGATGGGGGCCCTAGTACAGTTGGGTGTGGCAATACAAATACCACCGTAACGGGAGCCCGGATGCAGTGGACGGAAGCCCTAAGGGGCGACCTCCTCGCATGCCATGCTGCCAGCGAGCCCGAACGCAGGGGTTATATGGCAAGGATGCACTCTTTGTGGTGTGAGATGCATCCAGAACACGACCACCTATCGCAGCAGAATCTGCGCGATTATGCCAACCACCTGCGAAAAAAGGAAACTCTCCACCAACCGCCAGTTCAGAGGAACACACCACCGGCCAGACCACTCTCCCCGACACAGGCAGCCTCTGCACCACCTGAGGCTAGAACGGCACTCATGCCGCTGTCTATGTCAAATGGAGAAGAAGCTGGTCAGGCCGTCGCTGAACTACGAACGCGGTTGTTAAGCACAATATCTTATGATGATGGACAACCTAGGCCGAGAGACATCCACCGGAAGATCTCTCTGCGGGGTAACCACCTGCCCCAGTTGAATGGTCTTATCGACGAAATCCTAACGGAAACGTCGGACCTTTGGACGGTAAATTGCGTGGTCTATGCTGCTGCCAAAATTATGGCTCACTCCCAAAAGAACACCTCTTGGGAGGACAAAGCAGCAAAGAGGCTTGAACAGTTGGAGGCCAAGATCACGCAGGCGAGACAACAGGCGTCGAGAATTCAGTGTGTGATGGAATACATCTTATCTGGGCGAACTTTCACTCCTAAAGTTCGGCGCATAGCGCGCAGTCTCAGGTACAACCATCACACGCTGAATAAAAGCGTGCTGCTTACCATTAAGCAGCACGCGGTCGATAGAGTTCGGGCACTCACCACGGCCCGGAAAAAACTCCTGAAGAAGAGTAGGGGCGTGAGAGAAAATGCCACCTTTCTCCTTCAGCCGTCCCGTCTCTTTCGACCACCTCCGCCTGTTGTTGAATCTCCGCCACCCGTCCAAGAGGTTGAACGTTTCTGGAAGGAAATATACGAAACGTCGAAGCCATTCAACGGAGACACTCCGGCCATAGGCCTCTTTAAAGAGGTTTGTGACCGCCACCTACAAGATGTGGATGGACCTCTTTCAGTCACCGAAAGTGACGTGAAGAAGGCCTTCTCTGGCAAGAAGAATTTCTCGGCTCCAGGAATGGATGCCGTGAATAACTTCTGGTGGAAGAAATTTACTTCCACCCACCAACACCTCGCCAGAATCTTCACGTCCTTTCTAAATGGTGGAAAACCAATTCCACCTTGGCTGACTGAGGGACGCACGGTTTTAATACCTAAGAAGGGAGACTTGTCCAATCCAAAGAACTACCGCCCTATAACCTGCCTCAACACTGTATATAAGGCGTTCACCTCGATCTTGAGCGACCTTATCCTACACCAAGTCCAGCCGGTTTGGGAGGAGGTGTACGAGCAGAGGGGCTCAAAGCGAGGAATCGCGGGATGCAAGGACAACCTGCTCATTGATAGGTGCATATGCCAGGATGCCATCCGGCATAAGCGAAACCTATCAATGGCCTGGGTGGACTACAAGAAGGCTTTTGACACCACTTCGCATGAGCTATTGATCGCCATGCTGAAGTTGATGAAAGTCCACCCTGAGGTTGTGTCCTGCATCCAACGCCTGTTACCACTGTGGAAAACGCGCTTCGTTCTGACCTCAGGCAAGCGGTCAGTTTCCACAGAGTTGGTAACATACCACCGTGGCGTTTTTCAAGGCGACAGCTTGAGCCCCCTACTGTTCTGTATTTCCCTCCTACCCCTGTCCCTTAGGCTGCGACGAGGTAAAGGATACATGTGTGGTGTTCCAGGTGACAGGAAGCATAAGGTCACCCATTTGTTTTATATGGATGACCTGAAGCTGTACGCTTCTAATGCGAAAGACCTTCGCACTGCCCTGGACACCGTACTGGAATACAGTGAGGCTATAGGAATGGAGTTCGGATTGGACAAGTGTGCATCCATCCACTTGGCGAGAGGAAGATTTTCGGAGATCAAGGAAGACGTGCAACTTGTTGACGGGAGCGTCATTCGTCACCTCGAGGACGATGACAGCTATGAATATCTCGGCGTCCCCCAGCGCCGAATGCAGGAGGTTACAGCAGTGAAGGAAAGGCTCACCGCCAAATACAGACAGACTCTCAGGAACATCTGGAGTTCTGAGCTGTCAGGCAAGAACAAGGTTCTTGCCACGAACATGTTCGCGGTTCCTACACTGCTGTATACCTTCGGATGCATGAAGTGGAACGTCAACGAGTTGCAGAACCTCGATAGGGGAACGAGGAAGATGATGACCATCTATAGAAGTCTTCATCCGAAATCTTCCGTCGCCAGATTGTATCTCCCTCGCAATGTAGGTGGTAGAGGACTATTGAGTCTGGAATGTCTCCACAACAGAGTTGTCCTGGGTACAGCTTGCCGAGTTTTGAAAAGCAGGGACCCCCTGCTCAATCTCGTGAGTGATCACGAGAGTGCGGGAGCAGGGGCGTTTCTCTTCCAGGCGGCAAAGAGGGCAGCGGACGAAACCGGTCTCGACTTCGACCCGTCATCCGACGGAAGCGACAATGACACGACCATCTTGTCATTGAAGGCAGACGTCCTCAAGCTCGAAATAAAAAAAGCCGAGCAGAAGGCCTTGCTCAAGGAGCATACCGATAAGCCCATGCATGGAGGTTTTTATCGAAACATCGAAAAGCATGGGCTATCGAAGGAGCTAACGTTTGCCTTCCTACGCTCCGCCGGTCTGAAGTCCGAGACCGAGGGTTTTGTCCTCGCGTGCCAGGATGGTGTCATAAACACACTCGTGTACCGCCGCATTATATTCAAGGCGGAGGTTGCGGACACGAAATGTAGGGCGTGCCGAGCCCAGCCGGAGACTTTGAGTCACCTTCTCTCCGGCTGTAGTTATTACGCTAAATCAGCATATTTAGCTCGGCACAACGCGGCCCTACGAGTGTTATACTTTCATTTTCGACATCATTATGGCATCGACGAAACACCTGTGCTGCCCTATGCCCCTGGAGATATTGAGTCCGTCGTGGAGAACGATAAATGTACGATCTGGTGGAATTACTCCTTTTCCACCACCAGGCAGTTGGAGGCGACCAAGCCTGATATCGTTCTCCTCGACCACCTCACACGCTCCATGTTCGTGATCGAGTTTTCGGCTCCGGCTGAAACTAACATGGATGCGAAGGAGGTGGAAAAACGGACGAAATATCAAGACCTGCTTTTCGAACTTCGACAGATGTACCCCGGACACTCTGTGAAACTGGTGGTCCTCATCATAGGTGTGCTCGGTGGAGTTAAGGGCTCGCTGCTAAATAACATCAAGTGTATTCCGTCCTGCGTGGCACAGGCGGAATTACTAGTTGCACGCATGCAGAAGGCCGTCATCCTGGGGTCACTCCGTTTACTGCGGACGCATGACCCTACCGCAGCGTAGCCACACATCTGATGGGCGTCGGACGTGGCTGCGATTACTGCCTAACCCCTCTCGAGTCTTCGGCCATTATGACGGCAATGAAACCTGATGCTTGCCGGGGACTCGGAGGGTCATGTTACAACTGTAACAATTAAAATAATAATATAGTTTTATTGTTCTCAGATTTACATCCGATCAGAACAATTTGCATTAATCACATTTGCGCTCAAAAATACATATAAATTTGGTGCGCAAAGCACGAATTTAAGAAAAAAGTGTTACCATGAAATGAACAACAAAAAACCAACATGCCATATGAATAGAATGAATCTCAGAAACAAAACAATAGAAATTATGGAATACGAAGCAAGTTCACACAATGATTTAAATATTAACAGGATTAAATATTTTGATATAGTTATTTTAAAATAAATAACAATGGAAAATATACCACAATATACATGATTATAAAGCATTGAAATGAGTAAATACGGCTTATGGGGGACATGTTAGGTACGAATATAATTTATTTTTGAATTGGAGCAGCGATGAGGAATCTTTAATTGATCTAGGTAGGTAGTTCCAAGTTTGAGAGGCGGCAACGGTAAATGATTTATGAAATGTGGAGGACCGATAATGTGAGACATGTAGGTAGTTAGGGTCGGCTCTAGTAACTATATTTGGGAATATGGTTCTCTTGGGATAAAAGTCAATTATGTACTGTGGGTCATCGTGTTTGAGTAGGGAATACATGAAACATGCTAATTTGAATTTCCTTCTTGTTTTTATGTCCATCCAGGAAAGCTTGTTAAAATATGGGGTTATGTGCTCATCTTTCCGCAAGTCATAAATGAATCTGACAGATGAATTCATTAGGCGCTGAAGCTTAGTATTAAGTTCTGCTGAGAGATCATAAAATACAAGACAGCAGTAATCAAAATTAGGAAAAATTAAGGTGGAGACAAGTTGCTTTCTTACATGGATAGGCAGCAATTTTTTATGAATTTTCAGTTGATGTAAGGTACCATTAACTTTATTTGAAACATACAAAATATGTTCTTTCCAAGATAGAGTATTGCTGAAGATGACCCCTAAGTTTTTGGCCGTCTTGGAGTAAGGTATATAATTTCCCTGGACCTCAACCATAGGCAGTTCAGCCATATTAAGTCTTGACATGACCCTGGAGTGACCAATTATCATGGATTTGGTTTTATCACTATTTATTTTTAGAAAGTTGTCTCGTGCCCATGAGACGATGGCAGATACGTCATCGTTTACTTGTCTAATGGTCTCAGGGAAATCGCACGGGTGACAGTGCATATAAATTTGGAGATCATCAGCGTACATCATATATTTACACCTGGTAATACATGCTGAAATGTCTCCCACATACAACGAAAATAGCAATGGCCCAAGGACTGACCCTTGAGGTACACCGCAAGAGATAGGAGCCCACTCAGACAAGTTACCATTAGGGTCTTTTACAGATTGGCGTCGTCCATTTAAGTATGAATAAAACCAGTTTAATGAGGAACAGGAGAAATTAAGGTTTCTCATTTTTTGTAAGAGCAATGAATGGTTTACACAGTCAAAGGCTTTGCTAAAATCAAACAACACCAGTATAGTCAACAACCTTTTGTCGATGGCATATCTTATATCATCGGAAACTTTAATTAAGGCCGATTGGGTAGAAATGTTTTTGCGAAAGCCTGACTGAAAAGGGTCAAATAATTTATTTGCAGTGAGATAATCTAGAGTTTGTTGAAAAACTATCTTTTCTAGACATTTAGAAGTGGCACAAAGTATAGATATAGGACGGTAATCACCAGGAGAAGAAGGATTTCTAACTTTCTTAATAGGGCGAATTAGGGAAGATTTCCAAAGTGTAGGGTAAATGCTGGACATCAGCGAAGAATTGAATATTTCAAGTAGAGCAGGAGTCACAGCATTTAATACAGCTTTCAAGTATCTAACAGAGACTTCGTCTATTCCAACTGAATTTGATTTCGCCCCAATGAGTACCTTTCGCAGAGCGTATGGAGTGACGTAATGAAAGTAGAACTTTCTATCATTATACGGCACTATAGAATCAACAGAAGTAATATTTATCAGGTGGTCATACAGACAGGCGTTCCTCATGGAACTGTCCCTTCTCCTGTCCTCTTCAACCCACATCGTTAGGACATGCCGGTGAATGGTGGGATCACGTTGGAAAAATACGCTAACGACACTTACGTTAACGTGACTGGATTTTGATCATTCGTTTATAGTAACATGTTCAATCCTATTAGCAATATATACAAGCTCATCGCACCAACCAATCCTCCCTATAAGTTATCAGTTATAAGTTCACAGAAACTTACTTCCTTTTAATACTAGAAAATCACTCATATCTTCGCTTATTTTCTCTGTAATAGATTACTGCTGTCTTGTTTATAACGACCTCAACGAAGAAAATAATCTCAAACTTCACCGGGCCTTAAACTCCTGCCTTAGGTTCATTTTTGACCTTCGCAGGGACGTCCACATCACACCATATTATAAACCAATAGGATGGCTCAACGTCAAATCCCGTAGAAAGTACCTTCTGGGATCCTTTTTGTTTGTTCTATTTAAAAACAAATCACCCAAGTATGATTTGTTCCTTAGTTGTCCCTCTGTCTCCACAATGTCCACAAGGTCTGATCCTAATCAATTGTATTTTCCAGGGCATCGCACCACAGCACAAAATAAATCATTTCTTATAACAGCTTGTCACATATGGAATAAGAGGCCAACAGAAATTAAAAATTGCATATCTGTTAAAACATTTAAAATGAAATATCATGATTATTTACTTTCTCGAGAATAACATAAGTTACTTATTATTATTTTTCAAATTTGTGTTCCGTATTTACTGTATTATTTTGCTATTTGTTAAGTTATGAATACATGAGTTTTTGTGTTTGTCTTTTTTTACGAACATACATTTGTTATGTTATGCAATGAGAAGACATTATATATTGACATTTAAAAAATGATTAAAAGTTTGTCTTTTTTGTAATTTTGATTCTGACTGCCAACTGTATTATTATTATTTTTGTTCAAATGGATTTTTTCCTGAACAATAAATATTTTTCTATCTATCTATAAAATATTTTAAAATCGCCACCAGATGTCAGCTGCTTTGATTTGAATCGTCAATAGTAAATCTAAATTGCCAAAACAATTACCGATCACGATAAAAATTGTAAAAATGAACTCCAATGGCTATAGTGCATGTATTTTTCATTATGTATCGCCTGTATAGGCTTTCAGTTTTCGGTATTAGGACTAAGATGCAAATATCCAGGATTTTTTAGTTGGCAGTTCATAAGCACAAGCACAATATTACTGGCTCCCTTTTGCACATTACACCATTGGATTACTACATATTTATTTCAATAGTGTTTGTTGTAACTTAACGCTGACGTCGGTATTTCTATTTTGAGCCCACCCGTGTCATTTGGAAACGTGTGTATTACATTTTCGTTGAGAAACTCACCTGTAGCTTTATGTGCGAATTTTCGGCTTAATAAATGTTACCTAAACATTACATAATGTAAATAAATTAATATAGAGTCGTATGAAAGGAAGGTAATTTTTCCCCCAGTGAATATCCGTCTATTTCAACACCCATGTTCAACGTATTCCGGAATGACGCACTTCCGTCATTCAATTATTTGCCCTAAGCAGTAGAACCAGTTAAAACCAGGGGGGTTATTACGTAACTCATAAGGACGGCGTTATGGGGTGAAAGTCTTTATCATAAGGACCCCAAGTGAGCATACCGACTTGAGCGATTACGGAACTCACAAGGCCGTCTTTATGGAGTGAAAAGTCTTTATCATAACGACCCAAAATAAAGCCAGCTCAAGAGGGGTCCTTATGAAGACAAAGACCAAGATGGTGTATTTGCGCAGAGGTTAACTCTGCGAACTCGCGATATATATAATAATTATCAAAGCCTATGTGAAGAAAAACATTAAAAGTAACAAGCGTTCACACATAGGAGAGTTGCGAAATGTTTTTAAAACATTTCCGAGTTTCAAATCACTTGCATTGTCGAGAATCGGGAGTATTTCTGATGACGGTTCACTTCCGAGGACTCGCGAAGTATATTAAATTAATAATAAAAAGCTATACGAAGAATATATGACAAGAAGTATGAGTTTACAATTAAGTGAGTGGCGAACTGTTTTAAAAATATTTCCGAGTTTCAAAGCTATTAAAATTGCTGAGTCCGGGAGCATTTATGACGGTGCAGCATACGGCTGAGCTTTGGCATACAAGTTTGTGTAGATTTGATTGATACTACTCGTATTTCATGCAATAGAAGGTTATACGAAGAGACAAATACAGATGTCATCGTATTCTATAGTGTAATTATCCCTGCCGCTCATGTCACCCCGGAAAGATGTGCATTTATAGTTTCTCATTTAAAAAAATACGTGTCACTGTCACTTTCAAACCCACATTCCTCAAATTTAAACTCTCCGGACAGATAATTACACGTTCAAGAAATATAAAAACTGTTGGTGATTACTCCTTAAACGCTAAATATGCTCTTTATACTATTTTCTGATCGGTGACAATCAAAAGACACTTTTGCAGGCAGCACGTCTAATAATTTTTAGACACTCTTCGATCGTTTTCGCGTACGATTATCACGTAAATGCACATTAATTCACCAGTCTCATATAACTTTGCACCGTTTTAAAAACAAACCCTATGCACATTGTGTAAACTCATTTTTTCTGCACATTAGTCGAAAGAAATCTATTTATTTTTCGACTGCACGAAGCATACACCCGGAACGGTTTTCTCACTCTTTATTTCCATCAGTGTAACTCACTAAAGATGTGATTACGTAATAATAAAGATAATTCAAAACTTCTTTCAGGAAATAATGACTTAATAACATACTCAACCTGCATCATAAAAATGAAGAATGTTTATTTACATTCCTGTCGAGGACCGTCGCTAAACGACACTCATTTTTTCATGTCTACTTTTCGTTCATGCATTTGGTCCACTGTTCCACACAGGAACGTCAAGCATTGCATTGTTCGATACATGTTCCGAGAGAGTTGCACAGACTTGAACGAAGAATTTGTCATAACACTGTCTTTATGGGGATAACGACCCTGTTCAACACTTCTACCTTGAGTTCCGTAATCGCTAGGGTAGATATATTCAGGCCAGGACAGTCGGTATTTAACGACGTCTTTATTTAACGCCAAGAGTTCCGTAATAACCCCCCAGATGGCAGTGCTGCTCTATTAACGGTCAAGGTCGCTATACCCGCCCTTGATAACGGTAGAGCGACCTTGGTAACGGTGGACGATGCTCGACTCGAGCATCGAAACGTTGACCGCCATGGACCTAACTACCCGGTGCAAACCCCGAAAGATCCCTGGCATAAATCTTCCCCGGGAATTCCTGGATTCCTTCATGTGAGATTTTTTCTTTCGACAGAGAAGCCTCTCCCGCTAGTCTTATTGCAAATGATGATAGCACGCCTGTTTGAAAAACCACTCGGGCGAGTGCATAAGGTAAGTTTGAGGAGCGCCCTTTCCCCCAACCCCACCCCCTCCCCCAAGCCTATACCCCCCCCCCTCGCTAATCGTGTCACTCCGCAAGGAGAAGGATGCCGCATAAAATGGGGCAAATACGGAAGGGTCTAGGGATTAAAGAGAAGAGATGGCAAGGAAGAGATATGACAGCGATCCACAAGTGTGTAAGATGGTGTCTGGCATAGTCATATAAGGAAGACCAGTATATAAGTCATGGAGACCAAGGTCATTCGCAGAGCAGCAGAATACGGCGAGGGACCGCAAATGCATTTCTGCCATTCAACGCTCCATCTCAACCAAGGAGGTTGAAAATGAAAACTTTCATTTTAACCTCCTTGTTAAAAACCACAGACAAGGCGATGTTTTGTGACTGTTTTGACAACACCTACTCGGCACAAAATCCTTCCCAAGCACCCCTATTCTTGCTTCACATTCACTCATTAGCGTTCACGGTCTTGCCTCCTCCATTTAATTTTAACCTCTTTGATCTCAACAGCTGATGGATAAAGTGGCGGACGTCAGTCTCTATACAACATAAGAAGCCTCGGCATTCGGGTACTTCAAGGTGGGTCTACCCTAGAGACTGATTAATTTCAAAATTCTGAAAATTTAAAGACAGCATCTTTTAAGTACGGTTTATCTAGTGCAGAGGTTGAAACGCCAGCTTCACCAACAACCTTTTGATAATTTTCTCCAAAGTAGAGCTTTGAATATACGCTATAATTAGCTCGTAGGCTGTTTCTTTTTTCGGGATTCATTCCGCGATGTTTAAAATGGCAAAAAAACAATATTTCGCTGTTCCTCCTGCCAGCTCCATCAGGTTAACTGAACTGATTCCTTAGTCTCGTTCGTCTTTATATATATGAGAGAGGACTACCATTGTTGCCGGAATTTTTGAAATTTGAAAAATTCGTTTAAGATTTCTACTCAACGTGTAACCGTCTTCTCGGTTAACGTTCTCCGGTGTCTTCGCAATTTCTATAGCCTCCCTGATTGATCTTGAGTAATAGCGTATCTCCTTTGACATTAATTTGGTCTCCTCAAAGTTGAAATTATTCGGCTACCTATTGCAGAAATCCGCATTTCTGCAATAGCCGAACACCATCTCAGCGGCCCCACTCATAATTTCAACTTTGAGGAGACAAAATTAATATCAAAGGAGGTAAGTACGCTATTACCCAAGATTAATCAGGGAGGCTATAGAAATTGCGAAGAGACCGGAGAACGTCAACCGAGAAGACGGTTACACGTTGAGTAGAAAGCTCAAACGAATTTTACAAATTTCAAAAATTCCGGCAACAATGGTAGTCCTCTCTCATATATATATAAAGACGAGCGAGACTAAGGAATCAGTTCAGTTAACCTGATGGAGCTGGCAGGAGGAACAGCGAAATATTGTTTTTTTAGAATTTTAAACATCGCGGAATGAATCCCGAAAAAATAAACAGTTAATACGCTATAATTGTTGGCCATTCTCAACTAACAGTGACTAAAGTTACTATTTTATTTAGTGAACATTAGTTTAAAAGAAACATTAGTTAAAATAATTGTTCTTTGCCATTAATAAGAATGCTTTTGAAGTACCTAATGGATAACATACTATATTTTATAGAGTTGGTGAATTGATCATTGCCGGTGATAAGAATTCTTAGAAGTACCTAATGAATAATAAACCATCATTTATAGAATTTTTAGAACAAATAGTTTCAGGCTTGACCTTGTGCAACTTTTTCATAATTAAAGAAAAAAGAAACTTCAAGTAGTAATTATCCACACTTTTCTTATTCCCACTACTTACCCAGTTTTCAATGGGTAACCATAAATTTCAAGATACAAATTACCTTGAAGATGACGGTTATCCGATGAAACCTGGGTCTGTAATGTGAATAAAAGTATGGATAATTACTATTTGAAGTTTTTTCTTTCTTTATCATAAATATAGAGTGGGTAGAGTTATTCAGAGTGAAGCTGTTAACTCATTAGGATAGGTCTCGTCAACGGGAGAATACGGCAAGGGATCGAGTCTTGAGCCCAGAAATAATTTACACGCAAAATCATGAGAAGCAATGGAGATATTTGAGCAGACTATTTTATTATTTTACGCCTTTGAAATATGATAATATACACTTAAAGTATAAATGAGACTTGGATAAAATTGAGGACTACAGAAGTGAGCGATTGGTGGATTTGATACAACGTGATTTTCAGCGTCTTTGGTTGAATAATTTGCTCAGCACGCGTGACTTCTTCTTATTCACTTAAGGTGGTTGGGAGCGAGATAGTTCCCTAGTCATAATGGAGAACATATTCAAATTTTATTTTTTTATTTCAGCGTCTATAAGAAGTATGAAATAAATATTGCAATATTAATGGCGCAAAGATATAGTTATATATGGCCAAAAATTTCAGTAGTTAAATAAATAAAACTATATAAGTCTCTAACTTGACTCATTTTTTCCCGCCGTATGGCTGAAAACCCTTCAAAACAGCTGGTTTTTGTGATTCTGTAAAACTTACTGTGGTGAGTAATAGATTCTTTTTTTATAAATAGTTGAGAAAACATGCAATCTACACACCGTTAGTTTTGGAAGAAATCTAGGTGTTAGAAGTTCCTAATTTTTTAAAAATATTCTCCCTCTGGAGAGCACAGCCATAATCTATCCCATGTAAAACAGCTTATATTTTTAAGTAAATTGCTAAAAAAGTAGTTCGGCAAGGGGCTAATGTTTTGATATCATTGGAAATACGAGAGTTTTTTCTTTCAAATGAGGCCAAATTCATCAAAGTCTAGGTGAAGTGATTTTTCCCTCAAACTACCTTAAAGAAAAATTGAAATCCGATCAAAAATTGGACTTCATATTTTTAACTAAATATATAAAAATAAGATTTGGTTTTTTCCCGGCGAATTATATTCAGGAAGTCTTCTCGGGTTCTCCGCCAGGATAAGCTTTTTACTGCCGACGTTTCGGAGTCAGTCTCATACTCCATCCTCAAGGAGAAATTGGAGGAAAAAAATGGAGTACGCCTTGAAAATGGAGTAAGAGTCAGACTCCAAAACGTCCACAGTAAAAAGCTTATCCCGGAGGAAGACCCGAAAAGACTTACTTAGAATAAATGTATACATAATCGATGATTTTACTTGACATTTATTTCACCCCGTTCGCTGAAAACGACTCCATAATCTAAGTTATTTTTGCAATCTATGCGTCAGATGTCCTCGTTAAAAATAATAATATCTCACTAGAGCGTACAGCTCGACCTTATCCAATGGTAAAAAGGTTCTTAAATTTCGCAAATTCCTAGAAAGATAAATAAGAATAAGTGGCTTATATTATTGTATAATCCGAAATATAAGATCTTTTTCTTCACAACTTGGTGAAATTCAAGGAATTTTATGAGTTTAGAATTCTCTCTCGGATTAATTTAAAGGGAAAAACGCGCTTAAGAACGACCGCATTCGTTAAAGTATGTTTCGCTGGACAATCTCTTGAAATGTCGTTGAATGAACCAGTATACAGGCTGAAAATCACATCGTTGCAAGTTCACCGACCGCTCAATGTAGTACAAGTCAATTTGCCTTAATTATAATTTATCATATTTTTAAAGTCGTAAAGTAAAGTTATACGATATTTATAATTAGTGACATCTTTCCCAAAGTACGACGAAGTTAATAAATATTTTTCCACGAAAATACTGAACCTTGCTCTTGTTAACGGATAAACCTTGCTCTGGGTGGTGAATTTAAACACCCCGGGGAGGGACTCGAGGCCAAGACATTAGGGTAGGCAGACGTTACCCCACCGCCACCGAATCTTAAAAGAATTCCCATGATTTGGCCCTAAAACCTTTTCTGTGCTATAATTCCCCACTAAACGAACTATCCCGAAGATCAGACTCTTAATCCGACCATAGAGTTTCTTGAACTTTAAACGCCCTCCAGACATGGTGTCCTCAACATCGTCAGAGCCATTTTCGCGATGAATTCTACATTCTTACATTGCTCTGAGTATAAGATCAGGGTGTCCGGTGAATCTCAATTTATTTTTTCCCTAATTTTTCCAGGTTTTCCAGGCAAATTTTTGTATTTTACTGGGTCTTGCTGCACTTTGTTTCTAACATATTTTCAATGAATTTCTGATTAATCGGCATAATTTTTCCAACACGAACAATACGAGAAATTTTGGTCCCTCCTTTGAGTTAAATATATAAGAGTATACAAGGAATGTGGAGTATTACGGTTTAATTCCAACCAACAAATAAACAAATAAAATAAAAAAATTTGAGTCGGGTACAATTTGAACACAATAAACAAGATTCAGACTAGTTTGATAAAGAACATGCAAATAAAAGAAACTGGTGTGACATTTTTCAATGAGTGCATTTCCGATTCAACTTCAGCAAACGAATTTCTCGGCTTTTTAATAAATTGCTATATTTTGGTTTGAACCTTTTGCAGTAAGAACCTCTTTCTTATTCTTTTTCTTTTGAGGCCTTGGTACCTCTCCTCTTCTCCCTAAAGGCTTCACTGCACTTTACATGAGCATTTCGGAAACTTTGAACTAATTGTTTTGTGATATGTACGTATCTGACACCCGAAAACATTCAATTATGTAGAATAAAATTGTATTTGTTGGACAATACACAAATTTTAATTAGTTTCGATTGCCCCTGTAACATGGCTCTGTCGACTGCCAACCCGAGGGCCGTGACTTTCCACACGCAGTGACCGTTAAATGTATTTCCGCTCCTTCAAAAACATTTCTGCAAACATAAAAATGAGGAGGGTGGAGATTATTGGAAGAGGATTATCAATTATATAACAATGCACCAATTCACAAAATTTAGGTTACCGGCCGAAAGGTTTTCGTATAATTGCGGGAAATGTTACTACGCATGTTCAGACGTTTAGATTTCTTGTAAATTTGGCAACACTAAGAATTCCATTTGGACGGCTCTTCGAACGGAATCAAGATTTCCGAGTGGAATTCTGTTTCCGCTGATGGAGATATACAATCGAATTTCGGAATCAATTCCGATTCCATTCATAGCAGCCATTTTGCATGGGAATTATTCCGTGTGGAAGTGGTGGGGTGACGGAGCAAAAGCTGCGAGCGGGCGCACAGCAATGAAAAGAATATGAAATGAACAGGGAGCACAAGGCTACGCTGAGCTGAGAGCATTTTGCAAGCAAAGGCGTAGGTTAAACCTCTCTCTCTGCCTTAATGGAAATCGGCTGCCGTGTGTTTTTTGGAAACATACAAAAATTCCCTGAGTATTCCCAAACTTTTCCAGGACAAAATATTTCCCTCAGTTTTCACGGTTTTCAAGGTTTTCCAGGTCGCCGGACACCCTGAAGATTGTTTCCGGCGTAAATTCGTGGTAGTCTTTCATATCCATTAGCAATAAATTATTTAGAATTTTTAACAATTACTTTCCACTTATCTACGTCATCTACATCTAAGAAGTACCGTGCATGCCACCACTAGGGTGTGTGGCACGGGGTGATTCCAAACCAGGCATGCAACACTCGTCACAGTTCAAATCAGGACCTCGTACGTTCCCCAGACCGCTAGGCGCAGACCAAATAGCAGTCAGTAGAACAGTACGATGCCAAACCAGAAACTGGGAGAGTGCTACGTAAACGAAGGAGGAGAACATAAAATATTTCAATCCTTACTGATATATATATAAAAATGTTATGGTGTTTGTCTGTCTGTTGCTCCATCACGCAAAAACTACTGGACCGATTGGGCTGAAATTTGGCATGTAGACAGAAAATAAATCTGGCTTTAACATAGGCTATATTAAAAAGCCATCAGGGCCCTCAAAGGCCCCCCCCCTGGTGGTTCATGCTAAGCATTGGGTTCGGTGCAGTGGTTTCATTTTTGGCTTTTTAAAAGTACTTTCACTCTAAATAGAGGCCTGGGATTTTTTTATCGGATGACTGAATAAATAAAACTTATAATTCTTTCAGTCGATTTTCTTTTGCGATTCGTAATTGTCTGAAAATCATGTTTTTAGCTGAAAAATCTCAATTTTTCTCTGAAATCAACAGTCAAATCAAAAGTCACTCATCTCTCCCTGCACCTGGAAAACGGTCAGCGTGTCTACTACAACGAACACAACGTACAAGATAGGTTACAAACTCCTCAAATGACCACGCTGACAGTATTTTTCAGGCTGTATGGTTTTATTACAAAATAAGTTCAATGTTTTTCACACCCGTTGAATTTCAACGGGCACCTTCCGCTAAGTGTTTCATAAATTACTTCTTAAAAGAGATGAGGTCACTCTTCCCAAAGGAAATCACTCACCAGTGCGTGTACGCAATGCGTGCAGATGAATCCGATGACGAAAGTACCAACTAGTCCGAAGGTTAGGCCGGCGTTCTTGAATGCCAATGGCATGGCCAGGATCCCGGCGCCCAGCGACCCCTTCACCAGGTGGATCAGCGTGTCCGTGTCGCTGCGTCCAACGAGACAGGAAAAAAAAGTTAAACAAAAACACCTTTCAATCAAACAGGATGGATCAGAAGCAGGATATAATCATCACCATAATCAACAGTACTGTAATGTTGTCATCGTTTTGCATGTGAGTATGACTGAACTATTACCAATGACCCCCGTGCTGTACGAGTGCAGAGTCCCTCCCACATCAGTAAAATAATAATTAGACAATATATGCCATGTAAAATCTGCTAACACATAGGTACGTCACTTATTTATTCAAAACAAAAACATTGCATCATGGCATTCGCCTGGAGGTAACTTCTACACTTTACATAATTTGAAAATCGCATAAAAACAAGCGACTTTGTTAAACGCAAGCAAAATCTAAGAAAATGTATAATATCTACAAAAGCATAAAAATTCAAATATACCTGCAATAAATCCTTGGTGGACTGAAAATAGTGTGGTTGCATGAATGCGTGAAATGTGTACCCTAATAAATTTATTTTTTAACTTTCTCAAATTTGAACGTAAATTCCTTTTAAATATTTGGTAGGTTTTAGAAAAGAGTTGAAGAGTTTTTCAGGAAGTGAATTCCACTCATCTTCAGCTCAGTTTAAAAAAGAGTAAGGTATTTTGCAACATCTGTTCATTGATTTAAAGGCCTAATTTTACAATTACGATCATTTTTTTACAATTCTTGTTGGTTTCTGAAGCTTGTCGCTTACATCCTCCCACACTTAGGCCCGACTGAACGCCTTTTAAAGATTTGCCAGACTTAACAGTATATATATTCAGTAAAACCATGAATAACATTATGATAGTGTGCCTGACGGCTAGTAGTTAATGATAAATCACCCACCCCCTGCCATCACACACCCTTGAGAGGGCTTGAAGGGTATCAAGTTGGTTTAGATTAATTTCTGAAGAAAACGATACAAAGCTTTATGTCCTCGAGCGATTATTTTCAATTCAAATACTTTTTTACAACCACTAAGCAAACACGTAAATTCTTCCCATTTACAAAGTTAAAGTAAAATTTAGATTTTGCGACGTGATTAAAATAGAGCAAATTTCAGAAACATAAACTTATTTTCCTAAAACAAACTTCTCAGATGCCATTACCATGGAAGCGCAATTGAATTAGTGCATGGTATCCATGATAAATTGGTAAATGAGCATCACCCTCTGTTAATTTAAATGTTTCAGCTCGTATTTAATCTTAGAAGACTGTCCAAAAAAGTCTTGTATACGATCCGAACAAATATTTATCCAAACTGGCCCAAGAGTAATGTCACTTCAGCATTACTTCTAATTTCAAAACTTTCATGTCAATAGAAATGGTATCAAGGTTGTGCAAGGTATGCAAAGCAGTTGGTATACACCAATCACAAACTGAAATGCATTCTTAGCTACTTTAGGAAATGGTCAAAGCCACATCGATGTGTTTGAAACAACCTTTATGGAACAGCGCAGGCCGGACCCTTTCTGTGATTTTTGTTTGTACACAATTATTTTGCCAAGAACGGGCGTTTAATCGGGATATCTTCCCGTTTATCTTGTACTTTCTCCAGCTCTGGCATGAGTCATACGGTATTCACACAAATCATTGGAATGAGGACGAGATTTTTCGATGTTAGTTACCTTATCTCGCTCTTCAAGGTCTTTCTCTTTTTTTTTTCAATTTTTTAAAAAGCCCAAATTTATAGAATTATATGCGTTGCGATATCTCGTCAAACTACTCGTACGCAGTTCATTCACGATTACCTATCAGTAAACAGGTATCACTCGGAACTTGTTCAAATCTGAAGTGCAATGTTTTCAATTGCGATATATGGGAATCAATCACAGTTACAGGTTCCAAAGAGGAATGTAATATATTAAATTAACCACCCACTCATTTCACTCAGCAAACGCATCTTCTTATTAAGGACAGCTGATAATAGTAACCTTGGTGCTTGATGTTGATGCTATCTAACGCTGAAAGTAACTTCACAACTTGATAATAAATATTTGTGAAATATTAACAATTTATTTTTTCCTATCACGAATTTCTACAATCGGAAGCTTCAATTATTGGGTATTTCATTACCATCGGATTCTCTAATCAGGGCGTGCTAAAACCTACTTCCAAGGATGTTTCGGTGACGTTCTAACTACTAAATCAGTAACTTTCCACTTCATAATCAAACTTTGTGAAATATTAGCAATTTATTTCTCACTACATGAATTTGTACAATCGAAAGCTTCAATTTTTGGTTATTTAATTACCATCAAATTCTCTAATTAGGCTGTGCTAATACTGAAAAGGATATTTTCGTGAAGTTCATAATTTGGTCGTTTTTAACGTAAAAAAATATTCTATTTATATCTGCGTAACTTTTAAAAAAAATATGCAAATTTATGAATTAAATGGTGAAAAACAATGCAATAATGAGATCACAAACATTAACAAATTAATACTTATATATATTAGTGTAAATGTCGGCCGATGGCGTTTTTCGCGCAGGGATCCAAGCCCCCCCAACGTGAAGCAAAACTGTTAATTAATCATTGGGAGTGGCAGCTGTAATCGCTCTAACCATTTGACTCGTGCCGGAGCTAGCGGCGTGCCAAATCTGTTTCATTAACATCGGGAGAGACTTCAACTTGATAATCAATCACAAACTCAGGGTCGCATAATTTCTGAGGCGGCACTTGCGGTAGCGGCGATGAGCTGCCGCCGTATTTTCAGCTCCTACGCGCGCATTCTTGCCATTGTTATCACTCCGATAAGATTAGATCTAATTGCGAGGTTTTGCAAACGCGACAATCAGAATTCCGACGACTTTCGATTGTTTATCGGACTCCTGAATGCTCCCTGCTGTCCCATCTCATTCCAAGTGCATTCAAGTAATCTCAGAAGTTTGTAGCAGAAACTTAGTGGACTGAAACGGTCTATTTTCTACTAACTTATTCACTGCAAGTGAATGGTTGATATTTGAGTCCCTTTGAATACTTTTGGCAACCCAGCATGCAATGCGCCAACCATTCCTAGTATGTGGTTGATCAACCCGAGTTTAAAATAAAAGGATAAAAAATATTTTCGCTCTTAATCCTTCCTCGTCTCATCTCACCGCTTCTTATTCAGCGGTTCCCAAACTGTTTGATTTGAGCACTCTTTATTCAACAATTGCCAAACATTGTACCTCATTGATTTTGTAAAAAAAGTTTCATCATTTTAAATTTGACGGTTATTCCTATCTTGAAATCCGCCGTTTTCACAATTTTTCGTGTACCGTAAGATAGGAGAACCCTTCAAACTTGGGGAAAATCTGCTTCAAGGTAATAAATACGCATTTACCGCTCTCCGTGGGTCAGATAGTGAACAGCACGTAATGGGAATGTACAGTGTCCCAATGGAATTTGTGCAATACTGTACGCTGTTAGAATCGCATTCTATCACCAACGCCTGTCAACTTTGCTCTATCAAACTACATCTACAAAATACCCTGCAAGCCACCTCAGGGGTGTGTGGCAGGGGGTGAGTATTCACCAACATGCATACCCTAAAGTTAGTGTAACTACGACTAATTATGCATTAGCATAAATCGCTATTGCTTGTCACGAGGCGAAGCCTCACAAGCATGCACTACACTGCATATATTATCACAATGGAGAGGGACCGTTAATATATATGTATTTTGCAACTACACATATGGACAGAGACTCAAGACTTATGTAGCAAACATCTACATCTACAAAATACCCTGCAAGCCACCTCAGGGGTGTGTGGCAGGGGGTGAGTTATCACCAACATGAATTACACTATACCCTAAAGTTAGTGTAACTACGACCAATCATGCATTAGCATAAATCGTTAATGCATGTCAGTTAATAGACGGAGTCAGTTAATAGACATGCACGGAGCGCAGATAGTACCAGTTAATAGATAAGGATTCAAGTATTAGGGAGTACTACTACTACTAAGAGCTACACTACCTATCGACAAACCTAGATAAAAGTCTCATTGGCCGCTGTTATGGTCCCTTGAACCATACAGTGTAGCAGAGCTGTTTCGCGCAAACGCAGCGGAAATAAAATACGACAACCTGATATTTACGATCACAAAGTGACTATTAGTGACCTCCGCAGAAAAATGGTAAATTTAAGTGACCCTATTCTTAAAAAGTGACTAAAGGTGACAAAAGGGGACCTGGTAGCAGCCCTGTGGAAATAGCATTCTCTTTTGCACATTCACGTATGTGTTTTTGTTCTCAAAATATTTCTACTCTTTCCCGTAATGACCCCAGAGAAAGACCCCAGGCAATAAGGCCCTAGAGCGAAAAGAATGCATTCAAGTGAAGCTCCCTTAGGTTTCGCGACCTCCGGGCGACCCCCGTCGCGCACGGAGGCATCTCTCGCCTCAGCCCACGTGGGCTTCCCGCTGAAGGAGTTGAGGGACAACAATATCTGCGAAGTTGAGCTTTCGATTGCAGTTCCCCGTCCCACAAAATTCAGTCCTGCGTCTCAGTCCCCAAGATACTTGATAACTGCAGACTCGAGAAAAAAGTATCGCCGACCCTTAAACTGTGAGCTCCGAGGCGAGGCGAGGGTGGGAGGAGACAGAGACGCTGGGTGGTGGCGGGGAGAGCGAGAGGCAGAGGCCTACTATAGGACGCGTAGCCGATCGCTGTACTACTACTCTCGGCACGAAGGCCTGTGGAAAAAAGCGCTGTGCATCCTCTTCACCCTAAACGCGACTACAGAGATGGTATTAAACTTACGTACCTGAAACGTATCCATATTGAAAGATAAATCTACATCTACATCTACAAAATACCCTGCAAGCCACCCCAGGGGTGCGTGGCAGGGGTGAGTAATCACCAATATGCATTACACTTTACCCTAAAGTTAGTGTAACTACGACTAATTATGCATTAGCATAAATCACTAATGCTTGTCACGAGGCGAAGCCTCACAGGCATGCACTACCCTTTTATATCACAATGGAGAGGGACCGTTAATATATATGTATTTTGCAACTACAAAAACAGACAGAGACTCAAGACTTGTGTAGAAAACATGCACGGCGTGTTGATAGTACTAGGTAACAGATAAGGATTCAATTATTATGGAGTACTACTACAACTAATGAAAACCGACGTAGGCAAGAGGAAGTACAAGGAATTGAATAATAAACTCAGGCGAGTGACCAATCGGGCAAAAGAAAACTGGTGGAAGGGACAATGCGAGGAAATGGAAAAGATGCAGGAGGAGGGGGAAGTGGGCGCTTTGTACGCCAAGGTGAAAACGTTATCGGGTGGTAAGAGAGGTCAAGCGATACCAAAGGTTAAGGACAAAACAGGGAAGATATTAACCGAACAGGAAGATATTCAAGAAAGATGGAGAGAATACGTAGAGGAGCTATATGACAGCGAGAATAGACCCCTTAGCCTAGATCTAGAGGACGAAGGAACAATAGATAAGGATAACCTCGGACCAGAGTTACTTGAGAGTGAAATAGAGAGGGCACTAAGGGAGATGAAGGGTAGAAAAGCCGTGGGAGCCGATAAACTACTTTCGGAGCTCCTGAAGAATCTAGATAGTAAGGGGAGAAAATCGTTTTTCGAACTTATTCGCAGGATCTACGAGGAAGGAGTATGGCCAGAGGATTTCGTGAAAACAGTATTAATACCTATCCCGAAGAAGAAGAAAGCTTCAGAATGCGAGGAGTATAGAACAATCAGTTTAATTTCGCACGCGGCAAAAGTGTTGCTTAGAGTACTAAACAGAAGGTTGGAGGGCAGAGCAAAGTGCTATTTAGGCGATGACCAATTTGGGTTCAGGAAGGGGAGGGCAACCAGAGACGCGATTGCGGTAATGAGGACACTTATAGATAGAAACATAGAGCATAATCAGGATGTTTTCGCTTGCTTTGTAGATTTCGAAAAGGCGTTTGACAGAGTAAACTGGGAGAAACTAATGCAGATACTGGGGAAAATAGGAATAGATTGGCGTGACAGGAGACTCATCCGAAACTTATATATGGGGCAGAGGGCTCAGGTAAGGGTAGCTGAGGGTGAATCAGGGTGGGCAGTTATAGGTCGCGGGGTACGGCAAGGGTGCCCGTTGTCGCCTTTACTTTTTAACATCTATGCTGAAGAAATGGTAAGAGAGGCATGGGATGAGCTAGAGGTGGGAATGAAAGTAGGAGGCCAGTGGATAAAGTCGGTTAGATTCGCAGACGACCAGGCGTTGGTCAGTCGGTCATCGAAAGGATTGCAAACTTTAGTAGATGCTCTGGATAAACAAAGTGAGAAATACGGGATGAAGATAAATAATAGGAAAACAAAAGTAATGAGATTCTGTAGGACAAAGAAAGCTAAGCTGGTAATAAGAGTAGGAAGTCACAAACTGGAGCAAGTAGAACAATTTAATTACTTGGGTAGTACGCTGGAAGAAACAGGACATAGTAGCAAAGACATTAGGAGGAGAATAGCGCTAGCGAAGGAAGCGTTCAATAATAGAAGGGAGCTGATGACGGGGACCTTAAGTAAGGATGTATAAAAGAGGCTAATGAAGAGCTTAATATGGAGTGTGGCGTTGTATGGGGCGGAAACGTGGACCTTGAGAAAGGAAGACGAAAATAGGCTGAAGGCTTTCGAGATGTGGGTGTGGAGGAGGATGGAGAAGGTGCGTTGGACGGAAAGGAAGACAAATGAGGAAGTGCTTGACATGGTGGGCGAGGAGAGGAAACTTATAGATGAGATTAGGGGACGACAGGGTAGGTGGCTGGAAGGGGTAATGAAGAACGATGGTTTGCTGAAGGCCGTGATAGAGGGTAGGATGTTGGGTAAGCGGGGAAGTGGAAGGAAGAGAATCGGTTTTATGGACGGGATGAAGAAGGGTAGGACTTATGCTGAGATGAAGAAAGAAATACTAGAGGTAGAAAGGGCACGGCACGTGTAAGAGTTCGTCGGATATTCTCTGACTTTCATCACAACCTACCTTTAACCGGTAGATTACTGTAATGAATGAACTACTACTAAGAGATACACTACCTAACGACAAACCTAGATAAAAGTCTCATTGGCAGCTGATATGATCCCTTATCGTTCGTGGGAAACATGACATTTTAAATCTGTCCGTTCTGCAGTCTAGTTCCTTAATATTATTCTCATAATCTGATCTACTGTAGGATGTCGGATTTCGTAAAATATACTCAACGTTGTCAGAGAATAGACCGGTTTGGAACTTACATAATAGATTAAGTCTAAATTTTAATCAACGGTCTGAAGGCGTTCCCATCCCAGTTGCTGCAAAAGGTCAGTAACACTAACGAGGTTATCATAACGGTAACGGTCAGTAACACTAACAAATAAATAAAACTTAGAGCACAATTTAAGCCAAGTAATTCATCGTCATTAGCAATCATCAACGCCCATTCATCTCTCCTTCCATTATTGTCTTTAAGACGCTATTGTGTCGCAAAATATGTCTAGTAAGTTTGTTTCTATTTTTTTTCAGAATTTTCATGACAATGTTTTGCAATCAAAGCTTTCGCCTGTCTTCTATATTGGTTATTTTATCCGTCTGTTTTAATTCCATCATTCTTAGATAGCACTGCATCTCCATTGCCTCCAATCTCTTTTGCTCTGCGCCTATTACTGCCCGTGCTTCACTGCTATGTGATAGCACGGTCCAAAAATATGCTATAATAAAGTGCTTCCTCACTTCTATTCAAGTATTATTAGCTTTTAGCAGTTCCTTCTCCTCGTAGAATTCCTTCTTTTTTGCAAGTACTCATATGATTATGCAATATTTTACCACTGCTTTGAATACATTTTATCCTGTAAATGATGACCCGTGATTTTTTTACGACATGTACCTACTTTGAAAAAATCTCCAAAAAGTGATGCAAAGTAGCTACGACGTAAATTCTACGGTACCCTCAAATCACGTACCCTTAGAGGTGTGAAGGAAATCTCTCTGCCCTAGACTAACGCAGCGTTCTGTGCATCCGTTAGCCACTAGCTTCCTGCGAGAGCTGTGCTCTGCTGCGCCGTGCGTTGTTCACTCACGTGGTTGGGTGATCCAACTCCCTCTTGTTGAATATGCTGTCTCCTCCCAAGGACTTCCTTGCCGCTGCGGACGGTGCTGAAGGCAGGTCCACAACCCCACTCGCCTCGCTCGTCTTCCTGGAAAAGGAAAAGCGTCGATTAATGTTTCATTTATGCGCGACACATCCAACTTTTTTGGCATCCTCACATCGGTAATACCACATAAAAATTATTCTTCCAGTTATTCTTACTTAAAGCTAGTGAGATAGAAACAAATAATAATGGATAGGAACTTAAATTGGAATGCACACTGCCTAAATATTAGGAGTAAACGCTACGAAACTCTTCACCAATTATACAAATCCAAAAACCAGTTGCCTACAAACTTACGAGAAACGATCGTAAATGCGATTATTTTCCCACATTTTGATTACTTATGGTGCAAATGTCATGAATTTAGATCAAATAATATTTTTTCTTTTCAAAACTTAAGTCAGATACCCCTGTACACCTATGAAGCAATTTAATTTATTCTATTCCATGTAAAGACTGTGACAGTAGCTATATAGGCTAAACATCCCAATATATAAAAAATAGGATCTCGCAACATAAAACATCAATTAAGACTAAAGTTCAACTTCGTGCATTAGCAAATCATGCAATTACAAATAGTCACTCATTTAATTTCGAAGACGCCAAAATTTTAGACTCAGAACCAAATTTATCAAAAATATTATTCAACGAAATGTACCATATATCCATAAATAAAAAAGTTGCAATAAAAGAACAGACATTACCTATCTAAGCAAAATTTATCATAATTTTATAAATGACACATAACTTTTCAACAAAGAAATTCTGGATCCAAGCAACCAAATTAAAATTGTAAATAAATAAAAACAGCACCAAACTTTAAAGGTAACAATCTTGAATGTCTATGTCTATGTATTTTTATATACAACTAGCTGAAGGTACCCGTTGAACTTCAACGGATGTGAAAAACATTGAACTTATTTTATAAGAAAACCACAAAACCTGAAGAATAATGTCAGCGTGATCATTTGAGGTGTTCGTATCCTATCTTGTTTGTTGTGATCGTTGTAATTCGTTTGTTTTCCATTTCGTGCACGGAGAGTTGAGTGATTGTTTGTCCTCTTTAATACACGGGAAAACCCAATAATGGGCCACGCAGGTTTATCAATACTTAAATAGCACCCAGGTTGACAGATGGTCACCTCACCCCTCCGTTTTTCATGAGCCGTCTTTTGAGTGATTAACAGCTTGATCGCTTCCCTTGTGTACATAAATATATTTGCATTCAATGACATAATTGAGTTGCGCAATTCAACGTTGATATGCGCGTTGAGTATCTTAATCAAGATTGGATAGTAGGGTACAATCCAGCGGTTGATACCGTCAAAAGGAGCATTTTCAGCTGCAGCCTTGTTTATTTGTCCTATGAATCCTTCACTACCCGGACTGCGCCTTCGGTATGAAGGGTAGTCATAATCATTGGTTTCTAAATCATAATCAGCGGTTACTAAATTAAAAATCTATGGTGATCGGTCTTAGTGCACTTGCAAATGTTCATGCACCGATGACGTCCATTGCGCAGAATATTCGTTCTTCTTATGGGTAAGAAGTATGTAGTGACGCAATTATAATTTCCGCCATCTTAAAACAGATTGAAGTTTCGAAACAAATGGCTCAATATTTGAACCAGATTTTTAGCTGGTTACCCGTCAGTAGGTTTGGTTAGGATGAAATTAGTGCGGTTCTTAGCGTACTCCGAGAAACACCACGGGGAGATTATCATGAGATTGCTGGTAGGCTAGTCGTTGAGCATCCAAGGCTAACCTTCGTCGTTTTTCATGCAAGGACTCATTTTCTCACATAGAAGACATTCCTCATGCTTTAGAAGATTTTTTCAAAAGGTTACCCTTTATTTTATTAGGCATGTTTATGGATATATTTTTAAGTCCAAGGAGGGGAAACACAGAGGCAAGCGAGAGACTCGAATAGGCAACTCGATGATTGAGTGAATGTAAGTAAACTGCATTTTAACACGTTTAAGTATATATAAATAACTCGTAAAGTTTATGTGGGAATTGGTCTAAAAAACAGTTCGAAATCATAATGAGAGGCAGATGGTTCCACTACGTGTAATACATATCAGTATTAAACTATAATAAAATACGCCGTGTTTGTTTTAGCAACAGAAGCATTATTAACATTATTATTCGCTGCACGTAAATATTCTTCCACGTTTAATTCCTTTATGTGTATCGTTTTCTACATAAGTGTTCTCTCGTATGCAATGCCCCTATGAGAGCTACTTTGAGAATAGACATTGAAGAGTATACTTATAAATATGCAATGAATTTATCGATCACCCCCCGAAGTAATCTATCATGGGGCCCTTGGGACTCTGGGCCCTTCTTATACAAATTTTCTTTCTACGTGCTATTATGGGCCGGCAGGAAAACTTAAATGCCAGATGCGTGAATATCCTTTGAAATTCAAATCTCTGGTTCCAAGGAAATATGCTATTGTTGATTAAAGAGAAAAATGTCAGATGTTTTAGCTGAAAACATGATATTCAGAGAATTACGAAGCGTAAAAGAAAATCGATTGAAAGAATTAGAAACTTCATTTATTCAGCCATCCGTTAAAAAAAATTCCATCCCTCTATCTTGATAGAAAGTAATTTTAAAAAGCAAAAAATGAAACCTCTGCACCGAACCCAATGATTATCATGGACCACCAGGGACCACCAGGGACCACCAGGGGGGGCCTTTAGGGGCCCTGAGGCTTTTTTAATATAGCCTTTGTTCAATCCAAATATATTTTATCCTTACATGCAAAATTTCAGCTCAATCGGTTCAGCAGTTTTTGCGTGATTGAGCAACAGACAGACAGACAGACACCATTCAATTTTTATATATTAGTACTAGCTGAAGATACCCGTTTAAATTCAACGGGTGCGAAAAACATTGAACTAATTTTAAAAGAAAACCTCAAAGCCTGAAGAACACTGTTAGCATGATCATTTGAGAAGTTCGTATCCTATCTTGTTTGTTGTGATCGTTGTAATTCGTTTGTTTTCCATTTCGTGCACGGAGAGTTGAGTGATTGTTTGGCCTCTTCAATGCACGGGAAACCCAATAACGGGCCACGAAGACTCATTACTACTTAATAAATAGCACTTAGGTTGATAGATGGTCACCTCGTCCCACCGGATCTCTTGAGCCGTCTTCTGAGTGATTAACAGCTTGATCACGTGTACACGAATATATTTGACCGACTTAATTGAGTTCCGCTATTCAATGTTGATATGTGTGTTGAGTATCTTAATCAGAATAGGAGAGTAGAGTATACGCAGAGAAAAATGTCAGATTTTTCAGCTATAAACATGATATTCAAACAATTACGAAGGGTAAAATAAAATCGATTGAAAGAATTAGAGACTTAATTTATTCAGCCATCCGATAAAAAAATCCCAGCCCTCTATCTTGAGGGTAAGTACTTTTAAAAAGTAAAAAATAAAACAACTGCACCGAACCCAATGCTTAGCATGGACCACAAGGGACCCCCAGGGTGGACCCTTGGGGGCTTGACGGATTTTTAATATAGCCTACGCTACATCCAGATACATTTTCTAACTACATACCAAATATCAGCTCCATCGGTTCTGTAGTGTTTGCGTGATTGAGCAACAGACAGACAGACACCATTCAATTTTTATATATTAGTATGATGATGACTGTAAATTAACCATTATGTAATCAAAACCACAGATATACTAGATTGGCAGTGTCCACTCTGGCCGCAGGGATGCGTTGAAGCCTACCCCTTGCGCACGCGGCCATCTTATATAATTAAACGAATCGTAAACAAAGCGCAGTACTGATTTGTGAATCTCATTGTAGACCTTTCTTTTGGAGGAATTGGGCCTGAATCGACAATTAATAACCGTAAGTTTGAGTGCAGATCAAAATACAACAGATTGGCTATTTCAAAACTCTTTAGTTGCCACTCATTGTAAATTCTTAAGGATGACATTATACATGTTGTTATCGAATTTACGTTGGCGTCGGAAATTTTGTTGTTTTCGTGGTGAAATAAATAGTTGCTTTGAAAAGTTTTCTTGTCGTCTTCATTCTTCCTTTTCCACAACTTGGGTTAAAGATGGAATAAAATTCCATGTAAAAAATACCCCCTAGCAATTCCAGTATTAAAATAAAAATTATATGGTTGGAGAGCCTAGTGACGTAGAATTGTATACACGGAACTTTGTTTTACTGAACTGCTTTAAAAATGATTTTCATGAAATCTTGACCGTAGCCGTCAGTGCAGATATACACAAATTGCTGAGGTAAGATGGCGGCGATGACGGCTTCACTTTAGCTCCACCCACTTCCAGGCCTTGATCAAAACAGAATTGTCAAACATTTAACATCATGTGTCATTTGTTTATAGCCCAGAAGATGGATGAATAAAAATCCGAAACGTCGGCAAAAGTTAAAGAAAATATATATTATTTGTTCTAATCACATGACATTTGCACCATAAAGAAAAAAAAGAATTCGAGAATAAATATCATTTGCATTTTGATGACTGTTGCGGTGTACTAAGCAATTTTAACGAAAACACAAATAATAAGCTCCAGATTACATACTATGAATGCTACTGTGAGATTTGTAAGTGATCTAAAACGGTTGGATCATGTTACTGATTCATACAGGAGACTAAAATGGCTTAAAGTTAGAGAAAGACGGCTTTATTTATCTATTCTCTCCGCCTTTAAGATTTTCAAGTCAAACTGTCCTCCATACCTGTTTAACTCTTTTATTAAAAAAAACATCCAAAATTGGTGAACAAGATCCCATCAGTTAGACCTGCAGATCCCACAGCACAAAACTGAAATGTACCATAAATCTTGCATCGCCACTGTAGCAAGAAATTGGAATACTCTGCCAACAGATATAAGAACATGTAATTCTGTACCCTGCCTTAAAAGAAAATTATTTCAATCCATAATCACGAAAAAATGTTAAAGGAGAAAGTGAAAATATAAATAATTATTGCAACACAGTAATCAATTTTAATTTTTTTGTGGAAACACTTTTTTGTATTCTTTGTGTAAATTTATTATTATTATGTATATTTTTGTGTAAACACTATCTTGTAAGTATTATTATATTTTTTTAATTATATCTTGTGTAAATGATAATTAACGTCCAAATGTCTGAAATGTCTGTACCAAAATGTTTAAAAGACCGATAAGTGTCTACGACAGTAAACGTTTTATTTATTTTTATTTTTTATGTCAATCGTACTTTATGGAGGTGAAATTTGTATTTTACCGCACAATACGGAGGAAAGTTTGGTGGCTATCGAATATAAAGTATTAAGAAAAATATTTCGACCAAAAACGAGGGAAACACTTGGGGAATTAAATATAAGATAGATATAATAGATTTATAAAGAGCATCTGATGACGTGGCAGACGTCAATGGACGGATATTTGAGGAGGTGTGCCATGACAGTAGAAGTCTTGAGGGTGGCATTGTGAAGTGCATTGCCTTCCGTTAAAATTTCGGTGGCTCAGACAATTTGAAACTATTAAATGCGACGAAGAGAAAGTTTTCCTTCCTTAGCATAATACTTATCTTTCGTCGTCGCAAATTCGCAACGAATGTATGCGTGAAGTCTTAAAAATTTTGGTGGATTTTTTCACGCACCAAGAGAGGAGAAAAGATACAGGTTGAATTTGGGAGATGCAACTTTTGCTTAATCTCAACAAATATTTGAGAAAGTAGGCCGCATATTGCCTTGTAAATCTGAGTCATGAAATCTTCTTTACTATTAGGGAGAAATGTAACTTTTTATCGGCCTCTAAAAATGTTATTTTTGGTCAAATAAATACTTTAGCCTATTTTAGCATTATTATTTGCCGAAGAAAATATGTCATTGCTGAGTTCACTTGCAGATTAAACTAAAGGTTTATTCTTACTTGACCTAACTTAAATACAATGTTTTTGCATAAAAAATAATGATAATTTCTCACCAAAAAATGATATAATTGGTTAAGTCTAATATGAATGCGACTTGTAAATGTTTGCACGAACGTTCTTATCACCACCCAGCCATGAACTAAAGCTGTCGGTGGAAGTTCTTGCGTGTATCAATGAGCCCTAGAGATGAACTGGCGGTAGTGATGAAAGTTTATTTGCACCTATGTTCTATATGGTTTCACCGTAAAGTGGCTACAATGTCATGTAATTCATATTATGCCTGCTTACAGAAATATTGTCCCATGTTATATGAACAACATAATCATACCCTTCAACGAAATTTTTTCGGAAATTGATCCTGACATTACACGGTGCTCCTCAGTGGGGAGAGAACATGCAGAAGACATTCATGAACTAATTCAAAAGTAGTCCACCACTGAATTATCCTGAGCATACAACCAGAGAACGTTCATTGAATGTTCAAGTGTGAACTATTCATTTGAGACTGTTGATAGATCGTCCATTGAATGTTCAAGTGTGAACTATTCATTTTAGACTGTTCATAGATCGTTCATTTCGTCTTAAAAGTATTATTAAAAAATGCTTCTAGGTTGAACATTTAAAGGACATCTTTAAACCTTTCAAAAAAACCTTTTCAAGTTCAAAATCTTGTTTATTCACAGTAATATTGCATTTATATTCGTACTATATGGCATTATAGGTTTCAATTAATTAATGCAAAATAACTTATCGAGATGTGATCGTATTTCCTCAAACTATCAAGGAATTGCCATTTAATAATTATAGATCTCGAAGTTACATTGATCCACGGAAATGACTAGGTATATTCGACTTTCTGTACGTCGATACTTCAATATCGGGTGCTAGAAAAAACGTGCAGAGTCGTAGGGTGCCTAACAATGCGACATGGGTACAATGACGTTAGGAAGATACAAGATAAGATGTTATAACGTACTAAAATTACGTACTATAATTGCACATTCATAGTGATTAATTGAAAATTATAATTTTTTATTTGAGAGAGCGGGGAAGTCAGTGGAGAGGTAATACGATATGAATCGAGAATCATTTCACGAGAACTATTTTTTTAAACATTCCTTCATGGTTCATATGTTATTAATTCAAAAACAGATTCATCTACGTTGAACTTTCTTTGAACATTCTATGCAGTATTCCAATGAATGTTCTTTGCACTATCTGTGAGTGCCAATTGAACGTTCATTAAATGTCCTTCTTGAATGATCTTTGAACGTTTAAATAGTATTCACTGAACGTTCTTTGAACATCTTTTGGACAATCAATTCCCCACTGGGTCAATGATGGAATGGGAAAAGTAGTAATTTTCAATCCAATATAAATGTCATTTTGACGAAAAACAGTTTACAAGTAGCGAATTATCATAGGGAATTGAATAGCAGCCGATAACATTTAGGCAACTGCTTATCATTTATTTTGTAATTGCCAAATAACTGCGCTGACTGAAGTAAAAAAATACGTTAATTCAATAGAAAGAGCGCTGCAGTCGCCTCCTTTGGCTGGAAAAGGTGTACATCAAAATAAATGCGTCAACTAATCTGCTCTTTGCGTACATAATCTTATTAATGAAAGCAGTATTTTTTAATATAAACGAATAGGTGAATTTTAGTATTTGTTTTGACTGGCACAGTCACAGTGGAACGCCTTAAAACCACAAACGAATTTAACCGCAAGGATCTTAAAGCTTATATTTGCTACAGATCAAGGCGCCGTTTATTCATTGTGAATGCCATCACGGGAATTGCTTCAGGCAGCAAAAATTGGCAAAATTAAATAAAATACCGATCATACCTGAGATTAAGATTCTAATTTTTAGATTATTTTCTCTTTGTCTTTATTTTGTGATTTCGTCAACCTGTTTAACCAGTGAAAGATAATCAATACATACCATTAAATGAATTTACATTATTGCTACATTTTTTATACCTTTTTCTAATATTTCTGTGATCGTTTTTTTTTAGAGGTCTGTGATTAATAAATTACTGGATTAATGATGAAAAACCAGAAGTAAATACAATAATTAGAAGACAAAAATTGGCGGGAATGTGACTATTGGTACTCATGGTTTCTTTGTAGGCCGTAATGCTTATCTTATTCCTTTGTCTCTAATACAAAATCCACTCGAACGTAAAACGATTTAAGCCAGCCTCTCATGCCCAGAGCCTACGTCCGATAATGCTGAAAAAGCTGAGCACTGAGATTTATGTGTTTAACAATATTTCATACCGAACTGCCTTCTCACGAAAGCCATAGGTTTAATACTAGTCTTATCAGTCTATGCCGAGATAAATCTTCCAATGGGATTGAACCTTATCATATCTCATTACATTGAAAAGACTCCTGGAAATATTTTTATCCAATTTTCTGCAGAGATTACGTAATACGAAAATGTTTCATTCCAGCTACTGTCCCATACTATTACTTAAACGGTAGGTAATGAATGGGAAAGCACAATTATTCATAAATCAGGAAGAGGTAAGTTTAAATTGCTACCAGAAAAAAATCATCCAGGAGGGGGAATTGAAGGAAATCGAGCAGGTGGTAGTTCGATTCCCGGTGAAGATGGATCTTAGTTTCTAGAGGGAGGTACAACGTATTTCGTTGTTTGAAACCAGGAAGCATTCAGCCTTCACCGTCCACGACCCGTGGAAGCCTTCTCGCAAACTTGAAACATTTCATCGCTGTAATTCGTGGCAGAAGCTGAAAACTTCAATCCACGAAGGGATCCAACATTTTCGTGGAGGGAAAATACGTTTGCGGGTAGTTCTTAGAAGTATGAGAGACAAACATATTGGACACAATATGAGCCATGTCTTCCTCCTTAAAACTATAAAGGCAAGATCGACGAATGGAGGGAATAAATACCGAAGGAGTCCAGCAGTAGATGAACCATATATGAAGCAAAGAATGTGCAAGAAGGAGAACATGAAGCAAATCATGTAGAATGTCAAAAAGATGAATTATGAAGGAATGAAGTGGTTAGCTGAAAGGGGAATTGAGTTGAGAGCTTTGTCAAACCAATCATTGGATTGGTGACTTCTTATAACGATGATCCAAAGTAATTTATCACAGGTACACAGGTACCGATTACATATGACTGATCGCACAAATATTTAGCTATGGAATCGATAGTTACGAGAATAATAAATGTATGGTCCTCATCACGTAATTTTTGCAGTAGAAAATATAGCTTCCGTTACTCATCTTCAAATAGATTGTGTGGTCTCCTCTCCAACATCATAAAACCTATGTTTGCTTATGTTATGCTTAAAAATTTACTTATGGGCATAATAAATAGTTAACACGAGTAAAATGAACTCATTAAGCGTCCCATAATGCCTCTTATATCGAGTATTTCAGCCTCCAAGCGGTCCATTGCACATCTGCCTCACCAATGGGACTCATTATTATATTTTAATCCAATTCTGGATTCTTCAATCGGCGTTAGATAAATAGAAAAATGACTTAATATCTTGAGGGGAGGGGAGTACCGGGCGAAAATGCAGCGTCATTTTAATGTATATCCATGTTTTACACCAGAAATAAATCCTGATATTCTAAAACTAATACGGATCGGCGTTTTATATTTTTTCTACAAATACCTCGTTAATGAAAGAATGGTAAGCATGTTATTTAATTAAGGATTATTCCTCCATCTGCTGTTTTTTTTTCGAGATAAGAAACTATTAGTAAAAATATATTAAATTTCTTTATCAATCATTAAACTCTATGATACATACCATAGAGTAATTATATTACTCTATGTACATACGTAACAATTTTGAATCTAAGTTTATTTTGCAGGTAAACCTGTCAATAACTATAGGACAAGGAATTCTAATAGTTGGCACATTTTACTATAGGAACAAGTGATCTCTAATGATTAATTTGGTTATAATTTGAAATGTACTAATAACTTTGATAAATTACCGTTTTGTTCATAAATATTTACTATAAAATGCATCTTGCTGTACTATGAAACAATTAAATCGGGTTACAGACGGTTTCACCTATTTTCCGCCAAAGAATCTCTCTTAAGCTCTTCATAGCTTTTAATATGTTGATATTTGGTTTTAATATCTTGAGATATTTTTTTGAACTTGTTAGTAATGGGTACAATACATGCGTGAAATCAATTACTTTGGGATGAGGTGTTAGGATTAAAATTGTTAAGTTTTTAGTTATATGTGCCCACCCTAGGAAGAGTAAAATTTCAAAGAAAATGTCAATTATTTCTCGTACTATTATTACCTATTATTATTACTTCTGCAAACGCTAGAAAAAGTGAATAGGCTTTCAAAAGAAAGTATATTGTGAATTTGTGAAATCAAAGAAGGCATATGACAGGATAAATAAAAATAATTTGTGGAAGGTGGAGTAAATAATACTGAAGTTACTAAATACTACGAAGGCGATGTATGATAAGTGTGACAAAGCAAGAATGAGATTTAATGGAGTCTTTGAGTGATTGGTTTGACATTAAATAAGGCGTACAGCAAGGATACATAATCCCACCGTGGCTGTTCAGTATTTTAATGGATAAATGTGAGAGAGGTTCATGTGGGGATAATGTCGGTGTAATGGTTGGAGATGAAAATGTGCGAGCTCTACTATACGCAGATGATGGTGTGCGTTGCTCTCACAGAGACCACAGTTGTTACAAAAGCTCCCGGATAACTTTTGTGAAGCAACAGGGAGTATGGAATGGAGGCAGAATACGTAAAAGACAAAATAAGTGGCTTCTGACGTGGAGAATGGGGAGAATAATTGTATAATGAGGGAAAATAGTGAAGTAATTGAGCAAGTAAATGCTTTTGTGTGCTAAGGCCAGATGTTTCCGAAAGATGGAAGGTTTGATGAGGAGATAAGGAGGCATTATGAATGCTGGGAGTGCACTCGCAGTCAGTACGTGGAACATATCAAGTAATGAGTGAATGGTTAGAGAGGCGAAATATTGCAGTTTACAGAGTTGCTCATCATAATTAAGTTTTGTACTTTTCTAAACTTTTTATTTTTTAAACACACTACGCGTTTAACCAATTTTATGGCATCGTAAGGTGTAGCAGTTTGTTTGTTTAAAGTTTTAGTACACCTGAAGATGCCATAAAACTGGTTAAACGCGTAGTGTGTATAAAAAATAAAAAGTGTAGAAAAGTACAAAACTTAATCATAATGTGCATTAAAAGTTTCTACTAAGTAGAGCCTGAAGATGTGGGTTGTAGAGAGTTGTATTATAAAAACACCCTTACCACCTTATCGTCTGACAGTGAAACATGAATATGCGAGGATAACCATCAGTGAAGGCTAAATGCAGTGGACATGAGTTATCTGAGAAGTGTTTACGGTAAAAAAAGGATTGATAGGAATGTATTCCATCGTAAGTTTCCGTGGCGCTCAGACGAATGCTTCTCCATTTCCGGGTTTCCACCACGCAGGTTGCTCTTAGAGAGACAAATTTTTCACCCGCGTTCCAACGGGCGTCTTCAGGTTGAAGTGAAATTCTTGCAAACGGGAGAAACTGTTGTCTCTCAAAACGCAATCTACGAGGTGTAAACCCGGAAATAGAGAAGCATTAGGGTGGATAGGGTTAGGAATTAGTAGGGCATGGTGGAATGTGAAATGGATGCTCCGGTATTGGAAATGTATGATAGTAGCGTGGCTCATTGGTTTGTCCATGTTGAGAGAATGGGCGAGAGTGGAATTACGAAACAGATATATATGATAGTGAAGTGAATGGCGTGAGAGGAAGGAATAGACGAAGAAATAATCCGAGTCATAATCATGTGGACATGATTATGCCACAGAGTGGTGAAACGCGTCGTGCCATAGAAATAAATCTATGGAAGATTACCAAGTGTTTTTTTATTTATTTGTTCCTTTAATTATGGTCTAAAATTCTGCGAAAAAATAATTGGGGGTTTTTGATTAAGTTATCGAGATATTTAAGTTTTTTTTTTAACATGAGGCCTTTAATAGAATGTTTGCAGGGCCTTCGACAGGAGCCCGGGCACTTACACCTTCTTGGTCCATTGTGCCAATGCCTGTCTGCCACATGCAGACATGGGACAAGAGTGCCATGGTGAATGTATGTATGGTCACCCATCCAACCGCCGCCGTCCGGGCCCAACTTTGCTTACCTTCAGTGATCTTACGGGAAACGGTGTGTCGTTGTGGCTGGGCCCTTGCCTGAGGCCTTAAGAAACACACGGCTTCGTAAGTGTCAATTATGTATTATTTGCGTTTCTGCCATACAGATTTTCACCAAAAACTGAAACTATGTGGATATTGGTGAACAACATTTGTCACGAGAACATCAACCAGTTTTATCGACTTATATCGACCGTATTTACGAAAGTAATAAAATATTCCTTAGATTTTCAAATATTGCGCGAAGTTTTGAGGTGCATTTAGCGACGTCGAATTTAGCTTCAGTTAAGCAGTTCAACAGTTCAGTAACACTTAGCAGTGTTAATGAACTGTTTAATGAATTAGGGTGGGAATCTTTGACTGAACGAAGGGAGAAATACAGGTTAGTTCTTTTTTACAAGTTCGAAGCAGACTTTTTTTCAGATCAGGTATCCGAATCGTAATCCGTATCGTGTAACCGAAAATGTTGTAAAAGCATTCCCCAAAAATCAATTCATTGTATCATATAAGTCAACCATGACCCTAAAAAACTTATTTGTACATTGCAAAGATAAAGTGGACTCTTATGTGCAGAAGTGGAACTTACGAACTGTCATGCAACGACTGTGAAGGTGTCTACGTGGGGCAGACTTCGATAAGTTTCCAGACCAGGACGAAAGAATATTATAGCGCATTTAAAAATCACCATGAAGAAAAGAGTAATTTTGCCAAACACCTTTTAACTTGTGACCATGAAAGTGATTTTAAAGCTAAATTACTGCATTTTACTTATAACCGACGAGAGCGAAATGAATTTGAACAGCTCGAAATTTTAAAACGAAATGTTGACCCAGATGTTAATCTTTTAAATGAATGCATGCTGCCTGCCAACTCCCCTATTCTTTCCTCCTTTGTTGACCATTCCCGTCCCCCTCACCCCACTATCCCCCTCACCACCACTATCCACCCCGCCCACCAACTGACTGATAGTATATAAGGGATTGCTTTACATTTTTGATCACCTGATAAAAGACGCTCAGCCGTCGAAACCCGGGTTGTGCATAATTTTTTATGTGGTTTTGTAAAATTTTCCTCACGTTAATAAATTATTTAGACTTTTTTTGCCGGACGCTCAACATATTTTGCTAGAGCCGACTTATTACGGCAGAAACGGTCACAGAAATAAGATAAAGGTAATAGACTACAGAACCCATATATTTAAAATGTCATTTTCTCCGTGCTCTGTAAGAGATAATAAAAGTTGCGATAGATCAATCATATAAAAACCCCCACCCTCAGTAGGTAGAGTAGAATATTCACTTGTGATTAATAACATAGCATAATTACTAACACTTCACCCCACTTGAAATGTCCGGCATTATTTTGTCCTTTGCATGAGGTAGTATCTCGTAACATTCATAAATTAATAGAATTAGTAATATTAGCCAGTAGTAGTCTCTTAACCAGTATACTGCATGTATGCATGTTCGTCCACTAAGCACTCTCCCAGTTTCTAGTTTGACTTCGCACTGTTCTCCTGACTGCTTTTCGGTCTGCGCCTAGCGGCCGGGGGAACGTGCGAGGTCCCGATTTGTTCTGGGACGAGTGCTGCATGCCTGGTGTGGAATCACCCCGTGCCACAAACCCTAGTGGTGGCTTGTACGGTACTTCGTAGATGTAGAGGAGTCTAAAGGATAGGAGAGCATGTATGAAGCAAAGCATGAATGTGGCAGAAGAAATGGAGTTTTGCATGAACAGGGCAGTATGGAGGAAACCGTCAAAATCGAAGCCAGTTTTATTTAGGTCAAACACCGAGAATTAATCTCTTTTTGCAACGCTACCCCTAAAAGAAACGAAGTTATGAGTATTCATGCAAGATGTTTTCGTTCAGTAATAGGTATTTTTCGTTATCTTACACTTGTGATCGTTCTTAACCTTCGTATCTACATAGCTGTAGCACGCAAAATCAAATCAGCTTATATCCCTGTAGAGCAAGTGCTTTCAAATAAAAACAGTTCGTTAATAAGAAGGACATCAATGAATAGGTTTCTAAATAGACAGCTTTTTTTATCAAATTGACTGACGAAAGCTTTTCCTCGCAATGTCAAGTAATCCCTTTGCAACAGAAATCACTCCCAGCAGGCTACTTGACACCGCCCCCTCCACAAGTGCGATTTCTTTTTAATATCCGCTCAAACCCAATATTTCCTGGCCATCCTTTTCGCCTTTCGTCCCAACTGACCTTATCTCCCGCGCTATCTGCTATCTAACTCGCTCTTCATTAAGTCTCCCTTTATCTATCCAACTCTCTTGTTTCCAATTTAATCCTTCCCCCAAAAAACCCGAATCCCCAAAGGCCCACTCCAAAAATTCACCCTTTCTCTACAACGAGGTTAAGTAAGGTTGAGCATGGCATTAGGGATCATTACAAGTATTGCGTAAGGCGATTTCGGCCGCTTTTTAAACCCTCCACTCTCCCGTGTAAGACAACCAACAATGATAGATTTCATGAACCCATCCCCTCCCCATCTTACGTAAGTTGTAATATATATTTTTAGAACCATGCGCATATAGATAATGATATACTAATGGACGATTCCCTGTCCAAGTTTGCAAAAATTCAACTTATACCCTCGGGTGCTTCAATTTCTTTACATAATACTTAATAGATAAATTTAGAAATATGATTTTTTTAGCCGGATATCGATATCGGTTCTCGAGACTTCGCGATTCACAGCAAATGCAATCGCTAAGAAATGATCATCCGCTTTTCTTTAATTTAGCGTCAATTCAAGCGTACCGCCCGCGCCGCCGCGGTAATCCAGAAAAGAATTTTTTTTTGTCCTACAATAACGAAAAATATGATCGATCTTAGAAGTGACTATAACCTTACCTAAGATCGTCTCGGACTTCCTCACTCCCCTACGTAAGACAACTCAAAGAAAACTCAACCCCTCTCCCCCAAAACGTCTTACGTAAATACTTGAATGACCCCTTATAACACATGAAGAGAAGGGCCTCAGTGTAACGAAAGTCATTTCATCAATCTAATGACACAAAATACCATTTCCTTGTAGCACTACTTTCCGAAATATTTTTACAAATAATTGAAGCCGTTGACTACGTGAGATTCGGTTCAGCTGTGCGCCTTTCAGAGGGACATTATTGTAAAGTTTTTTTTTAAGAAACTCAACTTTCTTTTTCCGCCAACGTTTCGCCTTTTTATTAAGGCTTCTTCAGGAATACAGTACAATACAAGGAATACAGTTAATTATAATACTACAAAGATAAAAAAGTTTTCAATCATAAATCTAGTACGTACCTCAAAGAATTAACTTTCTTACTGCTTTCTTGTTACTAAGAGGAAGAGTTTGTTTATGTGTTACCATTGTCACAGTAAGAAAGTTATTCCTTTGAGGTACTAAATATATGATTGAATTTACTTTTTTATCTTTGTGGTATTATAATTATTATTAACTGTATTCCTTGCATTGTACTGTAGCCCTGAAGAAGCCTCATTAATAAAAAGGCGAAACGTCTTGGCGGAAAAAGGAAGTTGAGTTGCTTAAAAAAGACATTACCAAACATCCATAAAATAACCAATGTATTATTGTAAAGATGATACAAAACTCTGAATCAAATATTACGGTAGACAGTTAGCTTGCTTTTCAATTATATTTATTTTTAAAATTATAACTCTCGATGCTATTGTTTATAAAATTGCAAAAACATTTGGGTGTGAAAGCGTTTTCAGTGTGGAGTGAAACATGTCAAATTAATGCCTCAACAATGTACATTACTCAATGACTTAGCTGTTCAGTCATAAAAAATATATTTGTGCCATTTATTTATATTACCATATTTAAATACTTCCCACTTCCGTTAAAGTTCTTATGTTTCGAAATAAAATTCGAATTTAAACTCTTGTTATGACGAGAGGAAATTGTCACTCAAATTTCCTCAAATAAAGCGTTGCATTTTCCTGAAAGAGAATTTTCTTCAGTTAACACACGTGTTGTGCTAATTTTATGAGATTTTTTTTATAAAAATAACCTACTCACGATAATTACTTTGCAGGAGATTACCTATTCCTTAATTGATGAAAGTAATCGTCAAAGAGTTAAAAAGAAAAAATGCATATTTGTACATATATTTTTAGGCAGGTCCTAAAATTACAAATAAAGGAAAAACAAATTTACCTGTCCTTTCCCAAAAATTCCGTTACCAAACTTTATCGCCCTAAAATTTGAAATTCTGCATACTCGACCACGCATCTCATTTTCTTTCTTTATTCCTCCCTGAGTCGTCGTCGTTTTCTACCCTAAGTCGCATCCTTGCGTCATAATAATAACGCTTAAATCCATTTACAGGACATACATAGATATACTTTATAAGGCCCGATGATTTTATGCATACATTTAGAATTACTTTCTCTGAAAACAGCTGTGCGAAGTAGAAGGATCTGGGTTCGTATCCCCAGTCCGGTCGGATGCTTTCCTCATTGTTAACTTCCCCCGTGCATGATATCCTCGGTGGGCGAATTCACTAACGTCGCTGTCATGGACAGTCCTGATGGGAGAGTGGAGGGGTATACAACACACCATGATGACCATTCCGAATCTTCCTGTTCCAGAATTTAGTCACTTTCGTGCTTGCTTTTACATCACAACGCATGTGTCTCTGTTTTTTAACAGGCACGTGCATAAAAAAAAGCCTTAATTAACTATCCCAACCAAAAATCTGACGAAATCCAAGAGGCAAGCAAAACATGCAGCCCACATTATTTATTTAAAACATTGTTCACATTCAGCAGTAGCGCCAATTTACAGTGAAACATTTAAAAATAAACATGACAGAGGACAAGTATACAATAACAACATAAAAATCAACAACGCAGAGCCCAACGTGGAAAGGGGAAATATTTAATTTGTTGGCAGTTGGGACATAGCTTGGGTGGTGAAATGGTTACATGATAAATAAAAAAGGATCGACAGTGTGAGGGAGTGAATTAAGGAGGGAGGAGAGGCGAAATAAAGGTGAGCGCTGGGTGAGTGATATCCAAAGTGGGAATAGGCATGAGATGGAGTAGTGAATGCGTGCGGGTGGATCGAGTTGGTATCCTAAAGTTGAAGAGAGAAAGCAGTTCAGGGCAGTCAATGGTCGAGTTAAGGGTGATGAGGAGGAGTTTTAACACAGTTTCAAGTCTGTGGTTTTGGAGATTAGAAATGGAAAGAGAAGACAGAATAGCATTCGAGGACATATTGCGGAAATGTGGGACTCTGTGTTTGACTATTTTGGCAAAGAAATGGGGGATGCAATCAAGGGATATTAGATTAGTCATTGCCGCCTGCCATTATTTCCATCTCACCTGTCATAAATAACGTGACATGGAGCCACCATCATTTCCACTTGAAGCTTGAGTTGGAATATAAACTAGGGCGCGAAAGATACAAAACGATTTTAAATCGAATTGTTGTAATTTGCTAAACGTGAAGAACTTCAGCATTTTCAACTCCAATATATTGGGCACTTGAAGGTATGCTTTGTTTGAAATGTTTATGTTATAATTAGCTTGAATTATCTGTGTATATATTTCGTATCAAAATTTCCCAAACAATGTTGCTGATACCTTTGTTTTCGTGTGCCTATCCGCCAGTGTATGGAGAATGGAATTCAGTTATATATACCATATATATACCATACCATAATTTCATAATTTTACCAAATATTGCCTTAAAATCTACGTTATAGGTAGATATTTCCCGTGATTGTGAATCGAACACTAATTAGATGCACTTAGATTTTTAAAATATTGAGTGATCGCTTACATGTCGCTTTGTAGTTTTGACTGTATTTAGATTTTCGTGGTATGTACAGTGTAAGATATCTTCCGTAAGATGTTGAGCAATCTGAGTATTCGCTAGTCTCGGCATCTTTTATTTGATATAAGGCAATTGAAGCTTCGACAATTCGCGAACCGTTCGTGAGCCGATCATTAAGAGAGGGAAACGGATTCCCGCCTTTCCACTAAGAATCACTAAAAAGGTGAGATTACAAAATACCCCCCTGACGATGCCATAAAATTGGTGAAACGCGTAGTGTGTTTAAAAAAATAAAAAGTGTAGGAAAGTACCAAAGTTTATTATAATGAATATTAAAAGTTTCTACAAAGTAGAACCTTAAGCTGTGAATTTTATTTTTAAACGGTAACAATAGACCGACTGGCATCCTCCAGTTATTCTGTCTCCATAACCACATCAGTCACCAAACTCCACTGACCGAAATTATGTCTTTCTCTATTCCACCCATTTCCTTATTACCAATCAAACAATCATAGTTTAAATATTTCAAATACAATCAATAGTACGCTTTACAAACTTAAGGTGAATAAAAAACCTGCTGCCGTTTCAGACCCGGCAACTTCTCGTTAAATCACTAACATTTCCTAATTTTGTTTACTGTTGTCTCGTCTATAATGATTAGGGTAGTTTTAGCGAAAAATCACTTCACCTAGAATTTGATGAACATGGCCTCATTTTAAATATACAACTCTCATATTTTCAATGATATAAAAATATCAACCCCTTGCCGAACTACTTTTCGAGCAATTTGCCTAAAAATGTAACCTTTTTTACATGTGATAGATTATGGCTGTGCGCTCCAGAGGGAGAATATTTAAAAAATTAGGAACTTCTAGCACCTAGATTTCGTCAAAAAAATAACGGTGTGCAAATTGCATGTTTTCTCAACTATTTTTTAAAATAGTCTATTACTCACCACAGTAATTTTGACAAAATCGAAAAAAAAACCTGCCATTTTGAAGGGTTTTCAGCCGCACGGCGGGATAAAATGAGTCAAGTTAGAGACTTATATTGCTTTATTTATTTAATTACTGAGAATTTTGGTCGTATATAACTATATATTTGCACCATTAATATTACAATATTTATTTCATACTACTTACAAACGCTGAAATCAAAAAATAAAATTTTAATATGGTCTCCATTATGACTAGGGAACTATCTCGGTCAAACCACGTTAAACGGCTGAGCAGAACCTTTAAGCTACAGCATCTCCTAAATTCAAGCGTTCGGTACATTTTTACCCTTCGCAAAGACGAACCCCTTTAATGAAAAAATAGGTTGGTTGAATACCAGCTCACGTCGTAAATGCCTGCTTGGAAAATTTCTTATTTCTATTTTTGCCAGCGACGAAACTTCCTACCTAATTGATATATTTCCTAAAAGAACTACTAATAATGCCATGGTTACTAGAACAGAACCTAGTAACCGAACCACTACCTTTCGCAAGCCGTTAGTCGTGGCCTCCTCACAACTTCGGATTTTTATTCCGATTTATTTGAGGCAATTTTTCAATCTAAATTGTATGGAATTTTATTTCAAGAATGTTTTTACGAATAGTTTAAACTGTTCAGTGTAAAAATTCTCATTACTAATTTTTCTCCAGACAAAAATTATTTTTTTTTCATGGTTCATTCATGTTTTTGTTTTAACTGGTTAAAATGTTTTTTTTTCAAATCTCATACTTATTGCAACCTTAAGGATCTTTGCCTTTCGATTATCTTATATCATATCTATACCTATCTTTGAATTCATTTTGTATCACATGTACAATTATTGCTTTTTACTGGGGTAAGTAGTTTTTGTATTTCTTTTTCTATGTTATTAAGCTCCATTTATTTTCTGATTTAAACGAAATCATTTGTTGATTTGTTAATTACCTCGCAGTAATTTCATTTTATCTTATTTTTGATCTATGGGACCTATCCCAGAGTAAAATAAAGGTTTATTCTATTATATTACCGACGCCCTGAATTGTTTAACACCATTTCGTCCACCTACCCTTCGACAGACCTCTCCCTACCCTTTCGCTAAATACACCAGCCTAATCAGAAAAAACTTACCTCTTAACTGACTTCTCTGTCCTCCTGTCTTTTGCACACGTCGTTAATACTGTTGTGTTAATTCTATTGATATAATTAACTATAATTGTTAATACTGTATTAATTCTCTATAGAAATTTACTAATACCTATACATTAAAGGCCTAAGCTAGCTGTCTTTTTAGTATCTATGAAATAAATCAAATTAAATGTCGAGAGGAGTGCATTTAGAAGTGGCGGGCTCTCATTCCATTATATAACTCCCAGAAACTCTGGTGGCAGACGAATGCACCGAACGATACTGACGTCACGGAGGGGGTTATTCTAGTGTAATGGGGTAGCAGGAAGGGATGGAGTGGAAGTACAATAAAATGTTTCCCAATGGACGTCTGATTCGCCAGAAATTTAGAACTGTTGGCGCATTGCACGCAAGTTGATCAAGTGTAAACAGAGGCATGAGTACAGACAGCTATGACACAATCAACTGCAGTGGTAGGTTTTTAGATAATAGAATTTCAAAGAGTTCCAAAAGGAGTACTTAGAGCATTTGGAGAGCTGTTGCAATGGCCTTTAAGGATAGAGGTTGTAGCTTAGGAATGAAAGGCAAAGGAGTTAAGGAATAGGAAACGTTAAAAGGGAAATGGGCAGAACGACAGAGTCTGCAGATTAGGGATTGGAAAATCGATTTCGATTTTAATCGAAAATCGATTATCACACTCCGATTTTCGATTTAATCGAAGTCGACTTTTTGTTTTGAAAAACCGATCAAAATCGATTCTATCCGATCGATTTTCGATTTTTAGCTTGCTACAGCGTTTGAATTTTGCCAATGGAGCTGCGCCAGTTCGTAAATCGCCCTCCAGTCGACCGCAAGTCCAACTCCAATCCACTACAATCTTGGAAGGAGATTTAGGGAGAATATCCCCACGTATACAAATTAGCCAGCAGAATTTTATCTATAGTAGCCGTGTGAGCGACTATTTTCTCAGCCGGGTTAATTGCAACTCGGATTATTCGGAGAACATTTAAATATGTTAGTTTTCTTAAGGTCCATCCCTGTGGAACACTGGTTCCACGGCTTTGCAAACAAGAAATAAATAAAATTCAGTTTTTCATTTTGTGGTATGCCCACTTTTCAATATACAATTCTTATTGCTACTAAACTATATGTAATTTGCTTGTTATATTACCTATGTGTTTATAAGTATCTGTTATGCATTATTATTTTCCTGTATATCTTATTAATATCTTTAAAATAATATACTATATAAATAAATTTAACTGTATTCGGTTCTTATCCTTAGTGCTTCCATTAACCCATATTTTGCATTTTGTTACAACAGCACATCCGTATTTCAGCAGACAATTACTTTATTTTCTATGATAAACATCGATTTCGATTTTTCGATTATTTTAGGCAAAAAATCGAATTTTTAGAAAATCGATTTTTAAAACCAAAATCGAAAGTCGATTAATAGAAAATCGATTCTGGATATAAATTTCAAATCCCTACTGCAGATCGCCTGCGATGGAAGACATGACAGGGTAGAAGGGAAAGGGTAGAATTTTGGAAAAAGGTAACTGGTTCGCCGTGGACAACACCGTTTAAAAGTTTCGGTCAGAAAACCTTGAGAAATTATTTCGAATTTTTCTAAAACATTCTTTACCTTAGGAACGGAAAATTCATACATGTATCAAGTATTTAGTATGTAGTATCACATTCAAGTGTTACGTAAGGAAATTTTTTCGCACTTCTTAATCCACTCCTCCCATGTAGGTATGCAAATTGGGATTTTTTAAAAGAGTACTTGGCATGTGCGACGATATAGTTAGGGAAATCAGCTACTTCTCCCTCGTTAGACCCCACTTGGAATATACTACCAGTATTTGGGATCCTTATGAGATAGGCTTGGAAACTGAGTTAGAACGCGTACAGCGAAGATCGGCAAGATACGTTAAAGGCCGTTATGATAATCTCGTAAGTGTTACTGACCTTTTGCAGCAACTGGGATGGAAAACGCTTTCAGACCGTCGATTAAAATTTAGACTCAATCTATTATGTAAATTCCAAACCGGTATATTCTCTGACAACGTTGATAATATTTTACGAAATCCGACATACTACGGTAGATCAGATTATGAGAATAATATTAGGGAACTAGACTGCAGAACGGACAGATTTAAAATGTCATTTTTCCCACGAACCATAAGGGACCATAACAGCTGCCAATGAGACTTTTATCTAGGTTTTTCGATAGGTAGTGTAGCTCTTAGTAGTAGTAGTACTCCGTAATACTTGAATCCTTTTCTGTTACCTAGTACATACTAACAGCACGCCGTGCATGTTTTCTACATAAGTCTTGAGTCTCTGTCCATTTGTGTAGTTACAAAATACATATATAATCATGGTCCCTCTCCATTGTGATGGTATCTGTAGTGTAGTAGTGCATGCTTGTGAGGCTTCGCCTCGTGACAAGCATTAGCTATTTATGCTAATGCATAATTAGTCGTAGTTACACTAACTTTAGTGTATAGTGTAATGCATGTTGGTGAATACTCACCCCCTGCCACACCCCCCAGAGGTGGCTTGCAGGGTATTTTGTAGATGTAGATGTAAGACAGCGTAAGATTTCATGAGCCACTCCTCCCTTCCCTCTCAATCTTACTTTTGTTTTATTTGAGTTTTAGTAGCTCGCACATTAAGAAACTTAGAATAGGATTATTGAGCAGTAGGTATATATTGAAGGTTTCCGTTATATTTCTGCGGCAATGGACAAATGTTTGCCATCTGCTGACATCAAACAGTTTGGCAGCCGGGAGTGATCGGATCAACTACTGGAGGACACCGAATTTGGTCTTTGGGACGGTTTCATGAAATGAACCGAGAACTTAAAGAAGTTGTTTACTGTCATGGTTATCAAGAATTGAAAATATGCAAAATCATGATGTGCTGAGACTACGCCGGTTATTCTGGCTCGATATTATTCCTATTCACCATGACGAAAATTAAAAAAAGATTGTGTCTTGGACACTTAAACTCCGTGATGTTCGCAGTGCTAAAAAAATTAGATTATTTGTCCGTCGGTAATTTCTAGAGTGATACAATTACGATCTCAGGAGTGACACTAACGCTAAAGTATTACGTAAGATTATCTCCGACCCCGACAGCCCCCTATGTAAGACAATTTTAGAAGATTCCCTTCCCTTCAAAATGTCTCACGCAATACTTGAGTGACACCTTTCATTCATGTTACTATCTAATATTCATCGCACCAAGCCTATATTCCAAAAGTAAAAAACCGCATTCCATTCAATTCATGAATTCGTTCCTTCTGTTCGGCAAACTTCAAAAGTTAATTGCACGTATTACTTGCGCTCCAGTAACTAAGAAGTCCGTCCTTTTCGTCGACTATGTACACAATCCAGAAACTAATAGATGAACAAATAATAGCATTATGTTTAACGCTAGAAGGACCGGGGTTTTATTGCTACCTAGAAGGACCATTACCCGTCATTTTGATGGGTAGTAATTATTTTAAATATTTTTCGTTTATGTTCAAATTAATTGATAACTAGATTAAATGTAACCTTTGTCTTTATTTATCAATAAAACTTAGTATTTTTTTAGAAATAATTTCGAGGAAGAAGCACTGCTCCCGTAAGCCTTGCGAAAGCTACTGAAGCCACACTCATATATGCGCTACAAGGCCACCCACGCACGACATAACCCTTCTCGGCCTTTTCTTTCCCTAACGCTTTCATCCCTGCTGCTCACACGACACAAGGAATCGCTGTAGTATGTATGTACAAGGGATTGTACACGTGTCCCACTCTTTGGGTTTTTCCAAATGGGGATTCCTCTTCTCCAGGCGGTAACGGTACCCTGGGCTGGCCTAGGGCACCGAACTCCTGCGCCCCGATCCTTCCATTACTCTTATATCCCTTCCGCCCAAGGGAGACTAGGGATCCCCCAACTGAAAGGGATTACAGAGTTTACTCATTTCTGGTTTTTCCCTAATAAAAAATGTCCTTTTTCTCGTGGTAGCGGTTACGTTCTCCGATGACGTCGCTCTTGCTTCCCCAGCTCTGACCTACCACACGTCACTCAGTATGGCAGATATGCTGATTATTTCCATTCAAAATGTAATAAGGAATGTTAAGTGCATAAATATGCTAACTAAAACATCAAAATGGCCAGACGTAATATAGTGTAGTGATTTCATGGACAAAACACGCGTTACCGTAACAAATAAAATAGAAACGCCTAAGCCGTTATTTTGACTGGTGTTGGTCTTTTAAGGTAGACAGGTGGTATAACTCCATTTCTAATTGAAAAAAATAAATTATATTTTAACAGAATACGTAACATACAAAATAAATAAAAGTCAGAAAAAATTAAGACGACAGAAAAAAAATTGTAGGCAATATGATTAAGTAAGTAGACCAGACCCGTCAAAATGACGGGTCTGGTCCTTCTAGTGTTAACAAACTCTTCAGCATACGGCAATAAAACTGGTTACTGTTACAGACATTATTTTTCGGCATCGTGAAAATAGTCACTATGAATACATGATTCCCATCCCTTCAGTTTAGCAAAAACGTCTTTTTTTAATTTTTACTGAAGTAATTCTAAAACAAATTATTCTATGAATAAATATTACACGCCAGAGGAGAGGTCTAAATCAAAGATGAGGAGAGAACTAACCAACAAGATGCTAAATACAGGTAACTAAAATCATTCCGCGACCGTGGTTGAGGTTAGGAAAAGTTATAGAACGAGGGTGGAGATAATAAAAAACATCATCATACTAATATATAAAAATTGAATGGTGTCAGTCTGTCTGTTGCTCAATCACGATAACACTACTGAACCAATTGAGCTGAAATTTTGTATATAGTTAGAAAATGTACCGGGATGTAACATAGGTTATATTTAAAATCTGTCAGGGCCCCCAAAAGCCCCCCCTGGGGGTCCCTTGTGGTCCATGCTAAGCATAGGGTTTTTGTTGCAGTGGTTTTATTTTTTCTTTTTAAAATTACTTTCACTCAAGATAGAGGGCTGGAATTTTTTCATCGGATGACTGAATAAATGAAGTTTCTAATTCTTTCAATCGATTTTCTTTTACGCTTCGTAATTCTCTGAAAATTATGTTTATAGCTGAAAAATCTCACATTTTTCTCTGAAATCAACAATGGCATATTTCCTGGACAACCAGAGATTTGAATTTCAAAGGATATTCACGCATCTGGCATTTACGTTTTCCTGCCGGCCCATGATAGCACGTAGAAAGAAAATGTGTATATGAAGGGCCCAGAGTCCCAAGGGCCCCATGATAGATTGCTTCGGGGGGTAATCGATAAATTCAATGCATATTTACAGGTATACTCTTCAATGTCTATTCTCAAAGGAGCTCTCAAAAGGGAACTGCATACGAGAGAACACTTATTTATAAAACGATACACATAAAGGAATTAAACGTGGAAGAATATTTACGTGCAGCGAATAATAATAATATTAATAATGCTTCTGTTACTACAGCAAATACCGTGTCGTTTATTATAGTTTAATAATCAGATGAATTACACGTAGTGGAACCGTCTACCTCTCATTATGATTGCGAACTGTGTTTTAGACCAATTCCTACATAAACTTAACGAGTTATTTATATATACTTAAGAGTGTTAAAATGCAGTTTACTTACATTGACTCAATCATCGAGTTGCCTATTCGAGTCTCTCACTTGCCTCTGTGTTTCCCCTCGTTGGACTTAAAAATCCATAAACATGCCTTATAGAATGAAGGGTAACCTTTTGAAAAAATCTTCTAAAGCATAAGGAATGTCTTCTTTGTGAGAAAATGAGTCCTTGCATGAAAAACGACAATGGTTAGCCTTGGATGCTCAAAGACATGCCTACCAGCAATCTCTTGATAATATCCCCGTGGTGTTTCTCGGATTACGCTAAGAACCGAACATTTTTCATCCAAACCAAACCTACTGCCGGGTAACCAGCTAAAAATCTGGTTCAAATATTAAGCCATTTGTTTCGAAACTTAAATCTGTTTTAAGATGGCGGAAATTATAATTGCGTCACTACATTCTTCATACCTGTAAGAAGAACGGATATTCTGCGCAATGGACGTCATCGGTGCATGAAAATTGGCAAGTGCACTAAGACTGATCACCATAGATTTTTTAATTAGTTACCGATGATTATGATTTAAAAACCAATGATTATGAATACCCTTCATACCGAAGGCGCAGTCCGGGTAGTGAAGGATTCAAAGGACAAATAAACAAGGCCGCAGCTGAAAATGCTCCTTTTGACGGTATCAACCGCTGGATTATACTCTACCAAGGGTCTGACACACGCATTACTACAATGTTTATACATTTCACCCAGAGCACTCTAGCGGTCAGGCGCTAACTATCAGCGTAGCAGCACGACATGTATACGCTTTAATTGAATATATGGCAGATTTTGTTGGAAAATTACCTATTTATTTCTCAGGGGAAACTTAATTAGGTAATTGTATAATCAATTCTGCATCCTTCAAAATTCTGGAACCAGATTGCAGCGCGATTATGCCGTCCAGTCCTTCTCTTGGCGTTTTCGTAGTGTACTTTCCCGGCCATCTTCTTTGTTTACTTACGGTTGCGATGGCGATGTCTTGTGTGATCCCAGGCGTATTTTAAATGCACGCTGATAAACGTCTTACAACAAAAGTAATAATTACTGCTTTTTTTCACAAAAAATAAAAGAATTATGGCAAAAACATACAATCTTTATGTTTTTCACGCATACTTATTTTTCCATTTGCGCCTGAAACAATTGGCGCTAGTAGTAATCCATACGAGATATCGCAATTCCGTCAGACCCTTGTACTCTACTATCCAATCCTGATTAAGATACTCAACGCACATATCAACTTTGAATTGCGCAACTCAATTAAGTCATTGAATGTAAATATATTTATGTACGCAAGGGAAGTGATCAAGATGTTATTCACTCAGAAGACGGCTCAAGGAAAGCGGAGGGACGAGGTGACCATCTATCAACCTGGGTGCTATTTAAGTATTGATAAACCTGCGTGGCCCATTATTGGGTTTCCCGTGCATTAAAGAGGACAAACAATCACTCAACTCTCCGTGCACGAAATGGAAAACGAATGAATTACAACGATCACAACAAACAAGATAGGATACGAACTTCTCAAATGATCACGCTGACAGTGTTCTTCAGGCTTTCTTGTTTTCTTATAAAATAAGTTCAATGTTTTTCACACCCGTTGAATTTCAACGGGTACCTTCAGCTAGTATTCAATATATTATCATCTGAGTATATTGTCGCCAATAAAAAAACCACTGCTTCCATTTATTCGGCTTTTTAGAGATTGTAAAGCCAATAACTTGAATAATTAATACCCAAATCAGCAAGAGGATATTCTTAAAATTAACTCTTATTGTATGTGGTATTCAGGCTTTTGGTTCAGCGATTAAATTATTTAATATTATGCAACAGTTTCGCCGTGCTATGCTGCCGGCTTCGTCGGGATTTTAAGAACTACAATGGTCTTTTTTAAAAAAGTAAATAAACAATTCCAGCAGTTCATGATTTTGAGAAGTAAAAAAACTTTATTTCGAAGAAGTCTCTTCCAGGTATAAGGGAGTTTATAACTATCCTCTCTATTGATGTTATTTGGTCTTTTTTCTCTTTCAATCGCCTCCTTTATGAGCCGCGGAAAGTAACTGCTTTCTTTGTGTAGTATACTCTTGCCGTCTCGATGTCAATGGCGTGACCTTCCTCTAACGTAGTGTGCTCAGCCACGGCAGAGTGATACCAGTCTTTCTTTCGGATTGCACGTTCATGTTCTTTTAATCGGCATCCAATTGCTCTCTTGGTTTGTCCCACATATAATCTTCCGCAACTGCAGAGAAGTTCGTATAAACCCTCATACATTGTGGGTGGTAATGGATCTTTAGTCTCTCGTAGATGATCTCGTACTCTGGAGGTTGTGTTTTATCTTGGGATAATGTTATACTTTAAAGACCATTATTGTTCTTAAAATCCCGACAAGGCCGGAGGCATAGCACGGCGAAACTGTTGCATAATAGTAAATAATTTAATCGCAGAACCAAAAGCCTGAATACCATAAAAAATGAGCAGAGAAAATCCACAAAAAAAGTTCTTATAGTAAGTTTTCATTATTTTACCTCCCTCCCAGTAAACAAAAAATTTCGCAATTTAACGTTAAAATGGCTCATTATTGAGTAAAAGACTCTCAAAAGATGACTTGTCAAAAAAAAGATATGTTCATCTTATCAGATCACTATCTACTTGCGGAGAAACGTTGTTTACGATATGCCAGTTGGTTACATTTCTGCAAAAAGACTAAATTCAAATTAGCATAATGTGTTTTTTTTAAGATAACGATATCAAGATGGAATTTGCTGACAGGGTGACGTTAATGCATTCCTAAAACAACAAAGTTCATTAGTATGCTTCTGTTTTCAGTACGGTTCGTAATTTGAGTATCATTAGTGATTTCGTGGAGAATGAAGACATTCAGCTAGAATGTAGAACGACGTAAAAAATTGCGACGATACTCAGCTCGAAGACAAACGTAAATACGTACAACCAAAGACATTTTTTCGCGTGAAATCATGAAAATAAAGTCAGCATAATATGGGACAAAGGTTGGAGATGAAAAAGTTGGCGAGAAAATATCCAACGAAGAGTTTGGGCAAAAATAAGTCCCTCAGACGAAAAGGCTCCAAAGACATGTTAAATACAAGGGACAAACTTATGTGATATAGCACATTAAAATCTATATGTAATATATTCTTGGGTATAACAGCCTCGACATTTATCTTGTAAGTAAATGGTAAGAGCTACCAAAGGAGGGACGTGGATAAATCAATAAAAAATAATGAAGCATGTCAAAATAAGAAATAATGTAGCTATTAGCTGAAGCCATAGAGCTGCAGGCATCCAATCATCGGACTGATTAACCATGATTATGAAACGTGTTCTCTATTTTAAATTGGAAAGGGTTGGGCGGATAGGCAAATTTCTAGCTAAGCATTTGGATGGAAACCAAGTATGTATACCATATGGAAACCATGGATACCATCCTCTTATATATCATCATACTAATATATAAAAATTGAATGGTGTCTGTCTGTCTGTCTGTTGCTCAATCACGCTTAAACTGCTGAACCGATTGAGCTAAAACTTTGCGTGTAGAGATAAAATGTGCATGGGTTGAACATAGGCTATATAAAAAAGCCCTCAGGGGCCCCAAAGACCCCCCTGGTGGTCCCTGGTGGTCCATGCTAAGCATGGGGTTCGGTGCAGTTGTTTCATTTTTTGCTTTTTAAAAGTACTTAAACTGAAGATAGAGGGCTGGAATTTTTTTTATCGGTTGACTGAATAAATTAAGTTTCTAATTCTTTCAATCGATTTTCTTTTACGCTTCGTAATTGTCTGAATATCGTATTTTTTATAAGGTATAAAAAAATCTCCAATGGCCGTAATAAATTGGCACCACTCGTCAAAAATACGCCACAATTGCTGTGTTGGTTTGCGGGAAAAAAATTGGGGGGAAAAATCCACGCCAGTGACCAACCACAACCTCTCGACCAGAAAAACCCCTGTGGTGGTTTACGGGAATGTTACTTCCTCGCCAGGGACAACCACAGACACACACAATCAACCCGAATAGGGATACTTCGCTGGGCTTATGAGACCCTGCTAAGGATGCCTGGGTTACACACACACACTCAACCCAATGAGGGATTCTCATTAACCAGGCAAAGAAAGAAGAAGGCATTATGATTTAGAAACCAATGATTATGACTACCCTTCAAACCGAAGGCGCAGTCCGGGTAGTGAAGGATTCATAGGACAAATAAAGAAGGTCGCAGCTGAAAATGCTCCTTTTGACGGTATCAACCGCTGGATTATACTCTACTATCCAATCCTGATTAAGATACTCAACGCACATATCAACGTTGAATGGCGGAACTCAATTAAGTCATTGAATGCAAATATATTTATGTACACAAGGGAAGTGATCAAGCTGTTATTCACTCAGAACACGGCTCAAGAGAACTTGAGGGACGAGGTCACCATCTATCATATCTAGGTGCTATTTATTAAGTAGTAATGAGTCTTCATGGCCCATTATGGGGTTTTCCCGTTTATTAAAGAGGTCAAACAATCACTCAACTCTCCGTGCACGAAATGGAAAATGAACGAATTACAACGAACACAACAAACAAGATAGGATACGAACACCTCAAATGATCACGCTGACAGTATTCTTCAGGTTTTGTGGTTTTAATATGAAATAAGTTCAATGTTTTTCACATCCGTTGAAGTTCAACGGGTACCTTCAGCTAGTATATAAGAGGATGTCTGTTTGTCCGTCCGCTATGCGTTTCCATACGGCTGCACGGATTGCGACCAAAGTTAGTACATAGGTGCATCTCATGCTCCCGATACCAGTAGTGCTACTTTCGGTTGCGTCCGACGCGTCCTTAGCGTCGTTTTCTCATTACCGAACCCTGCAAGTGCGTTCAGCGCCACCTAGCACCCATCCCCGCGCTCTGCTTACTCTCCCACCTTCCGATAACAACCCCATTCAATCTTCCATGTTAGTATGTTTGTGTGCGCTGTGTGCGAGGTGAAGGCCGATTTGGTGACTTCCGTTTCCGATACTGCCTTTTCTCGCAACTTCACCGTTCACAGGTAAATTTACCACGAATATCCGTCTGTCCTATCAACCGTGTATTCCGACAAATCGTGTTTCTTCTTTCGTTCTTTCATATTTTCCCGTTCACAGGTCAATAAACGCCCGTCATATGATACATCTTCGGAAGCTCGACGAAAGAAAGCTGCAAGAGTGGCTGAAAATGAAGAAGAACGTGAAACCAGACGTCGCTCTAATGCCGTAATGCTCTCACCGACTCCTACTGAAAGTTGGCGCTCCCATCATGCTTCTAAGAAATCTTGACCAGCCAAAACTCTGCAACGGCACCGGATTAACAGTCAAGGCATTGCATCCTCACATCATAGAGGTGAGGATACAAACTGGCGCTGGGAAAGGCCAAAACACATTCATTCCGCGAATTCCTTTAATTACAACAGTGATGCCCTTTCACTTCAAACGCCTGCAGTTTCCTTTGCAACTCACTTTTGCAATGTCGATAAATAAGTCTCAGGGACATACTTTCAAAACGGTAGGCATACACTTGGAAGAAGACTGTTTTGCCCATGGCCAGCTCTATGTGGCCTGCTTCAGAGTGGGATGAGCAAACCATCTGTACATATACACCACCACAGGAAAAACTGCCAACATAGTCTATAAAGAAGTGCTGTAAGCCGTCCCCCATCAGTTTCGCATTCTGGAAATAAAGAGTTTTCTATTTTGCCTTTTTACACTGTTTTCTGTTTATTTAGATGACCGTCACCTAACCTGCTTTGTTCCTTTACCTACAAATCCTGCTATGTTACCATGAATTCCAAGTATCCCCCTTCTCCTTCCCGAGAAACGCCGGGTGGCCTGATAATATCTAATAATTGATGAAGTTTTCCTGGGTTTCCCACCGGATCTGGAAAGCGGTTATTGCCAACGTTTCAGCCTCAGAAGATGATGGCGTAAACAGCCATCCTTAAATGATGCGAAGCCCGAGAAAATTTCATCAGCCCTGTTAGTCCGGGAAAACACCAAATCTTTCATTTTACCTAATCATTATTTAAATCGCACAGATCTCACTCGACTTCGACCTTAGCAAATGCATATCTTCGCAGCACACCGCTTCTATGACGTGAACGAAATCATTTCTCACTCCAATCTAATAAAAAAAAGAATTAATCCAGGACCACTCTTAAAAAAAGGCACCGTGCTCCATTATACTGGTTTAATTTGAGTTTCAAAATATTGACAGGGCACAGTGAAATCTCACGAAATCCTTCGACGATGTTTCGTAATGGTTGAAAATCAGTGCTTTTCCACCTTATCTAATTCTTATCAAAGGAGAACGAGCATGATTAGTCTATTTCTTTGAACAGCACATTTCTCACGAGTAGGCACTAAATTTCAAGTGGGACAAGATCGATAAGAAGTTATTTACATTTTGTCCCTCAGCAATGGTAAAGTTTTCGTAGGGAGTTATTTCATTCAAATCCTTTTACCCTTCCTCTGAAACACCTGGGGGGTTATTTTGTAATCTCACTTTAGTGAGAATACGTCATAAAATGTCACTTTTTCGTAGTTCAACTCCGCCACCCAGGCGGCGTGACCATCTTCGGATCTCAAGCGGTGAACTGCCGGTCATGTGCTGGTCTTTTACACGATTCATCCGCTCTGATCCGTATCTTTCGACTCTTGATCCGTTTCAATATCTCCGCCTGCCATTAGTTCCATCTCACCTGTCATAAAGAACGTGACATGGAGCCACCAACATTTCCACTTGAAGCTTGAGTTGGAAAATAAACAAGGCCGCGAAAGATACAATCGATTTTAAATCGTATTGTTGTAATTTGCTAAACGTGAAGAACTTCAGCATTTTCAACTCCAATATATTGGGCAATTTAAGGTATGCTTTTTTGGAAATGGTTATGTTATTAATAGCTTGAATTATCTGTGTACATATTTCATATCATATTTCCCAAACAATGTTGCTGATACCTTTGTTTTCGTGCGCCTATCCGCCAGTGTATGGAGAATGGAATTCAGTTATTTATACCATAATTTCATAATGTTACCAAATATTGCCTTGAAATCTACGTTCTTGGTAGATATTTTCCGTGCTTGTGAATCGAACACTAATTAGATGCACTTAATTTTTTTAAAATATAGAGTGATCGCTTACATGTCGCTTGTAGTTTTGACTGTATTTAGATTTTCGTGGTATGTACAGCGTAAGATATCTTCCGTAAGATGTTGAGCAATCTGGGTATTCGTTGGGTAAAGGTTAGATTACAAAATAACCCCCTTGGTTCCTTCTACATCATTCTGTTCATGGTTCACGCTTTTAAGGAATAAGGTATTCAAAATTATTAAATTGTGATTGCATTATCATTTTTATACCCTGGTTTTGTTTAGCTGTTAAATACTTTAAGAACTTCTAGCCTTTAAGTTGTAAATAAAAAATGACGAAACGTTGGCTAAGTCCATGTGAGCGTTGATTATTTAAAATAAAAAGGCCATTACTCCAAAAAATATATTTACTATAATATTATGGTCGATTAAAGAGAAGAAGTTTATATTTCAAATTAGTATTTGAAGGAAGACGCTTATTATTATTTTAACATTTAGACTCCCAGTTAACAAATTATGAGCTATCTACCAATCACCCCTGCTATTGGGAGAGCAGAGATTAGAGAATGGACATCTGGTAGACACTCGGAGATCTGGAACTCCATACAGGGACTAAGACAAGCTAGGCTCCACATTGCGGGACATAAGCCTAGCATGATGAGAAAACATCATCCTGGATATGATATCCCTGGATAGAAGCCAACTAAGAACAATAGTCGGACTGTTGACAGGCCACTATCGTGTCAATAGGTATCTCAATATCCTGGGACTGATTAACTCAAGTAGTTGTCGATGGTGCGAAGAAGAGGATGAAACCACATATCATATTCTCTGCGATTGCCCTGTAATCCCTTGGACTCGCATGAGACACCTTGGAGCTGCACACATGTACTCCAAGGAAATCAGGGACATCCCCATCGGAGATATATTGGCCTTTAGTAAGGCCATAGGACTCTATGGGTGATGTCAAATCTAGCGGACGGTACAATGGACCGTTAGGTCTAAGTGCCTCAGGGCCGTATTTATAGTCGATACCCAGCAGTCCCCTTATCCATCCCCTACCCAGCAGGCCCCTTGAATTGTGCGTCCTATAGACAAAATTAAGGGAGCTGCAGGGTAGGAGATGGTTGGGGGTTAGATATGGTAACTAAGGACTACAAACGGCGGGAAATGGAATTCGCAGCTCAAATGTTTCAGTGGTGACGCTAGTGATCAACATGGATACGGATAAATAAAGAGCCAGACGCAGCATGAAAATTGTTAAGATGGCCGCTCGACGTGCAAATAGCTTTAACGGTGTGGAGAAGAAGATTTTGTGTGACCTGGTGTAGAAGCATAAAGATATAGTGGAAAGTAAGAAAACGGATGCAGTTTCCTGCCACAAGAAGAAGAAATTGTGGGAAAAAATATGCTACGAGTGTATATGAACATCCTTGGAATGAGTCTGGCGTCACATCAGATATTTATCGATTAAGAGCAAATCTTACCGTTGTTTTATTAACACCAAATCTTCGAAATTATTAATTTAAGGCTATGCACGTTCATTAGAGTGCTGCCGCAAATTCAATCTAATCTAATCTAAATTATGAGCTATGATTCGAGATCATTTCGACACATCATATTCCCAAGAGAGGTTTCAGCACTGGATTTTCCCAGAGGTGTACATGTCGTGAGTACCTACTCCGTTCTGGGAATAGAACATTTCTAACTTTGCGATAATGTTAGACGATCCATCAAGCGTGTGAAAGAATAGCTGCTGTTCATCGCAAAGCCCTGACGTCATCCATCGGTGAATCAACATGACTGTGGGCCTGTATTCAATAGCGATAAATGATAAACTCATTCTGCTAGCGTTAATGTCCAACGATATTAATTCTTCAATAGCGCAGGAAAATTGATTTTGATGCGTTTCCTATCATGGTGGATTAAAACCTCAATCACTTGATGACAGCGTCTACGCGTAGAAAATCGCCGAGAATGATGGATCGAATAGTTTTATTAGTCGATGAAATTCGTATATCGAAACCTATCCTCTTGCTCCATCGTCTTGTTGGCTACTCTGTCCATCACCAGCCCCGCATTGAAACCAATTCCAAAAATAAAACCTGGCCAATTTTTAAATGATAAATAAATTATTATTATTAGTATTCAAATTATTTTATTTAAAGAGCGGCAATATTCCCGCTAGTACCGGTAGTGATGAATACTATTTAAGAAGAAAGCGGTGTGCAACGACTCAAAAACCAAACCTAACATTATTTAAGAAGTCCTTTGTCTACTTAGGACCTAAACTATTAAATTATATACCAGAGTATTTAAAAATTTCAAAAAACAAAAGAAAAAATCAAAAGCCGCTAAAGAAATGGATACTATCCATAAGTAAAATTGAAGTTTTGTATTAGATTTGCAACTCAAATTATGTTCTAAATTGTAACTAACCATGTTAAGTGTTTATACACAATAGCTTGACGTATTGTACAAAAAAGACGCGTGTATTTTTCTTTGTTCACAAATTGGCATAAATAAAATGGTCTATATTTGTACATATGTTCAGAAAATTTCAGTTTTTGTACAACACCAGCAATTGCATGAATTTATTTACGTAAGGCAGTCTCGATACAGGTGCTTGTACCTTTGAGGCTGCCTAAAGCTCCGAAATATTTGTATTTAAAAGAATGTAATCAGCTATGGAGTAAATATACATTATTATTATCATTATTATTATAAAGTAAATTGCAACGTATTCTGCTTTATGAAGCATAGGGATTTCGTATTTTGTCTCCATCATTGGAATAATATTGACATTTCAGTAACTACGCGTCGTTGTCGAATTGTCAACTGTAATTGATACTTTGTATCCGAGTGACGTTAAGGGTTTAAATGACGCCACGACTTTCCTCTGAGAAGAGGATGTCTATGAAAATATGCTCTTCACGCCAATGAATTATTTTTTAATCGTCACAATAAAAAGCAGAAAATTAACATTCCGAAGACTTAATTACAGTCAGAATTAAGTCTTCCAGTCAGATCCAAATGCACTATTTCATGTACGAATAGAAGTAGGATAGCTTGATAAGTTGGTTGAATTTACGAATGACCAGGCATTGATTAGTCAGTGATGCAAGCGACTTCAGCCGTCGGTAGGTGAACTAGAATATCAGTGTGGAAAATAAGGAGTGATGATCAATCACGAGTAAAAATTAAGGTGATTTTCCTGGAAAAAGAAGCGATGCATTTTTATTGCTTGGTTAGAACGTTGGATGAAAAGGGTCATAATAGTAAGGTTGCTAGGAGATGAATTTGCTTCAGCGATAGGTGGCCCTTTTCTTAGTATTTAGTAGTGTTTTTGTTTAATATTCTTCGACGGCTAAGATCACTGTTGCATGTAAGCCACCTCAGGGGTGTGTGGCAGGGGGTGAGTATTCACCAACATGCATTACACTATATCCTAAAGTTAGTGTAACTACGACTAATTATGTATTAGCCAAAATCGCTAATGCTTGTCTTGAGACGAAGACTCACCAGCATGCACTACACTACAGATATTATCGCAATGGAGAGGGACCGTAAATATATATGTGTTTTGCAACTACACAAATGGACAGAGACTTAAGACTTATGTAGAAATCATACACAGCGTGCTGCTAGTACAGAGGTTACTGTACTAGGTAACAGAAAAGTATTCAAGTATTAGGGAGTATTACTACTACTAAGAGCTACACTACTTAACGACAAACCTAGATAAAAGTCTCATTGGAAGCTGTTATGTTTCCTTATCGTTCGTAGGAAAAATGACATTTTAAATCTGTCCGTTCTGCAGTCTAGTTTTATTCTAATAATCTGATCTGCTGCAGTTTGTCGGATTTCGTAAAATATTATCAACTTCGTAAGAAAATAGACCGGTTTGGAACTTATATAATAGAATGAGTCTAAATTTTAATCGACGGTCTGAAAGTGTTTCCCATCCCAGTTGCTGCAAAAGGTCAGTTACACTAACGAGATCATCATAACGGCCTTTAACGTATCTTGCCGATCTTCGCTGCACGCGTTCTAACTCAGTTTCCAAGCCTATCTCATAAGGATCCCAAATACTGGCGGCATATTCTAAGTGGGGTTTAACGAGGGAGAAGTAGATGATTACCATAACTTTATCGGTGCACCTCAAAAAAAATATTCATCGAGAGGGTACCCATTGCGTTATCTAACCATCCGTAGGCGAGCACCTTATCCACTGGGCTATCTCTATTCTTACATTTTGGGACATCTCATATTTGACAAATGCGCAATGGAAATTTGAAAAAAAAGTTATGGCCGTATTTGAAATGCAAAAACAAGTAACATAAATAAAAATTACGACAATTTTTCAACTTTTTCAAGACCGGGCACTAATGGGTTAAGACGTTAATTACTCACAAATCTGCGCAAATTTTTTGTAATCTGCATTTGATCTACTTTGGTATATTTCATAATGTGTATAGGATCCAAAAGGAGTAGTATGCTAAAGTAAGCACCTTCTGGCGAGCATTATGCTCAGGAGGACTTCTAATGTATTATTGTTTATTTTTTATTGGATAATTTTTTTATACTTGTGTTGTACTATTGTTTTGTTCTTGTTTTCTTACAATTTTTTGTACTTGTATGAACCAAATTTAATCTAATATGAGTGAATGTTTATTTTTAATAGACATGATCAGAGGCGGATTAAAGTCGTTGTTTCAGGGGAACGAGTCGCTACTTTCCGGGGGTCTGGGGGTATGGAATATTCTATGATTACCATTTTTTTCCCAATGGGTAATTACAGTGCCGGCGCACAGTGGGGCGAAATCCCAAAAAGGTTGCCAAAATTAAAAAAAAAATAAAGTTTTAATTTTGGGTATATCAAACATTTGGTTGGATAGAATGATATATGGGCTTCAGAAAAATGTATTAGACCCATATTTATGAATGCAGCTGTGCACATAATTCAGTGTTGAAAAGACAGTTCGCGACAGGACATAGTTGCCCAAGTGAGTTACAACTAATCTGGCATCATTAATTAAGCTACACTATCACAGCGAAAGTGATTGACTCCGGTCAAACTGTCGTCATACCACGCATTTACCTCACCCCTTCTGATCCTACCGTGCCTTTCAAACCGACTAGGAAGCAATTTCCCATAAAAGTTGCCTTTGCCATGACTATAAATAAGGCACAGGGACAGACGCTAACAAAGGCAGGATTGTAGTTGCCTGACCCTGTTTTTTCACACGGTCAGTTGTATGTGGCGTTTTCCAGGGTGTGCTCTTTCAGTGACATCTATATCTGTGTAAAACAGACCCACCAACAAACAATCACAGGTGACCATATAATCACTTCAAACATAGTGTTCAAAGAGGTCCTGTAAACATATAAATATGCTATACATATGTAAATACCGTAACCTTATGTTTCAAAAAATACATAATCTAAAATTTAAACACACATCTATTCCTTACTTCAAACCACACCTAAATTTATGACGCACTAACTACACGGTGTGCACTTCAATTAAGTGGGATTTGAGGAGGATACAGTGCGAATGCTTCACACGGGTCGACTAGTTCACCTTAATTATGGAATAACAGCGAGGTCCCATTGTAGTTCATTTATCTGTAGCTAACGCGTAGCCAACTTGTAGCTAGTGTATTGCTGATTTCAACGCCTCTTTAAGCCATATGCATAGATTATTTGATTGTGAAAATACGACATTTCGGATTTCATTGACCGAAAATCGGAACTTTGGCGTTGGGGCATTTACGTAATGTGCTTTAAATGCAATGGTTGTTAGTGTATGTACATTTCTCTAGTGCTCAAAGTAAATTGAAATATTTATATGGAATCGTGTAGTAGATGATCTTAGTTTGGGTCTTGAAAGGATAAATATTGAGAGGATATACTTCGAGGTATTTACTTTTATTGCAGCCTTCAATATCTAGAAGAAGTTGTTCCCACTGATTAACTATCTGAAGTGTTATCATCATACTAATATACATGTATAAAAATTGAATGGTGTCTGTCTGTCTGTCTGTCTGTTGCTCAATCACGCAAACACTACTGAACCGATTGATCTGAAATTTTGTATGTAGTTAGAAAATGTACCGGAATGAAACATAGGCTATATTAAAAATCTGTCAGGGCCCCGAAAGGCCCCCCCTGGGGGTCCCTTGTGGTCCATGCTAAGCATTGGGTTTGGTGCAGTGGTTTTATTTTTTGCTTTTAAAAATTACTTTTACTCAAGATAAAGGGCTGAAATTTTTTTTATCGGATGGCTGAATAAATGAAGTTTCAAATTCTTTCAATCGATTTTCTTTTACTCTTCGTAATTGTCTAAATATCATGTTTATAGCTGAAAAATCTGACATTTTTCTCTTTAATCAACAATAGCATATTTCCTTGACAACAAGAGATTTGAATTTAAAAGGATATTCACGGTAATCCTTATCGTGGTTTTCTGGTAATTTCACGCATCTGACATTTTAGTTTTCCTGCCGGCCCATGATAGCACGTAGAAAGAAAATTTGTATAAGAAGGGCCCAGAGTCCCAAGGGCCCCATGATAGATTGCTTCGGGGGGTAATCGATAAACTCAATGCATATTTACAAGTATACTCTTCAATGTCTATTCTCAAAGTAGCTCTCATTGGGTAACTGCATACGAGATAACACTTATGTAGTAAACGATACACATAAAGGAATTAAACGTGGAAGAATATTTACGTGCTGCGAATAACAATGTTAATAATGCCTCTGTTGCTACAACAAACACGGCGTTGTTTATTATAGTTTAATACTCAGATGTATTACACGTAGTGGAACCGTTTGCCTCTCATTACGACTGGGAACTGTGTTTTAGACCAATTCCCACAAACTTTACGAATTATTTATACATGCTTAAACGTGTTAAAATGTAGTTTACTTACATTCACTCAATCATTGAGTTGCCTATTCGAGTCTCTCACTTGCCGCTGTGTTTCCCCTCCTTGGACTTAAAAATATAGCCATCAACATCCCTAGCAGAAAAAAATTAACCTTTCGAATAAATCTTCTTAAGTAAGAGGAATGTCTTCTTTGCAATAAAATGAGTTCTTGCATGAAAATCGACAAAAGTTAGACTTGGATGCTCAAAGACATGTCCAGCAGTGATCCAATGAGCTTATCCCCGTGGTGTTTCTCGGGTTACGCTAAGAACCGCACAAATACTATCCTAACCTAACCTACGGACGGATAGCAACCTTTAAATCTGGTTCAAATATAGATCCATCTGTTTCGAAACTTCAATCTGTTTTAAGATGGCGGAAACTATCATTATGTCACTACATGCTTCTCACCCGAAAGAAGAGCGGAAATTCTGCGCAATGAACAACACCCGTGCATGAAAATCGACAAGCACACTAAAAATCTCCTAGGCGCTATTTATTAAGTAGTAATGAGTCTTTATGGCCTATTTTTGGGTTTCCCGTGCATGAAAGAGGACAAATAATCACTCATCTCTCCGTGCATCTGGAAAACGGTCAGCGAGCAATTGATTTTCAATACGATTGCGAACAGTTTTAGACCAATTCCTGCATCATAAAAAATACGAGTTCTTTACATATGTTTGAAAGTGTTAAAGTGCAGTAAACTTACATTCACTCAATCATGGAGTTACCTATACAAAACCCCCAATTGCCATTGTATCCCTTCCTTAGACTTAAAAATATATCCAGCAGGATGCCTAATAGAAAATAGAGTAATCTTTCGATAACATTTCTAAGGCAAGAGGAATGTCTTCTTTGCGAGAAAATGATCCCTTGCATGAAAAACGACAAAGGTTAGCCTTGAATGCTCAAAGACATGTCTACCAGCAATCTCATGATAATCTCCCCGTGGTGTTTCTCGGATTACGCTAAGAACCACACAAATTTCATCCTAACCATACCTAATGACGGGTAACCTGCTAAAAATCTGTTTCAAATATTAATTCTGTTTATTCTGTGTTTTTCTTAATTTTAATTAATTCTGTGTTCCTGCTTAAATCTGTTTCGAAACTTCAATCTGTTTTAAGATGGCGGAAATTATAATTGCGTCACTACATGCATTTTACCAGTAAGAAGAACGGATATTCTGCGCAATAGACGTCATCGGTGAATGAAAATTGGCAAGTGCACTAAGACTGATCACCATAGATTTTTAAATTAGTAATCAATGATTATGCTTTAGAAACCAATGATTATGACTACCCTTCATGCCGAAGGCGCAGTCCGGGTAGTGAAGGATTCATAGGACAAATAGACAAGGCTGCAGCTGAAAAAAGCTCTTCTTGACGGTATCAACCACCCGGGTATACTCTACTCTCCTATTCTGATTAAGATACTCAACACACATATCAACATTGAATAGCGGAACTCAATTAAGTCAGTCAAATATATTCGTGTACACGTGATCAAGCTGTTAATCACTCAGAAGACGGCTCAAGAAAACCGGTGGGACGAGGTGACCATCTATCAACCTAGGTGCAATTTATTAAGTAGTAATGAGTCTTCTTGGCCCATTATTGGGTTTCCCGTGTATTAAAGAAGACAAACATTCACTCAACTCTCCGTGCACGAAATGGAAAATTAACGAATTACAACGATCACAGCAAACAAGATAGGATACGAACTCCTCAAATGATCACGCTGGCAGTGTTCTTCAGGTTTTTTGGTTTTCTTATAAAATAAGTTCAATGTTTTTCGCACCCGTTGAATTTCAACGGGTACCTTCAGCTAGTGAATATATAATTAACGTTTCCAACAAGACTAGTGAAAGAACATTTATAAAGGGTATTAAAGATATGTATTTAAAAGTTTTTTTTAGCCCTGAGACGCTCAAGGTCCCGATATTTCGGCTTCCACGGTTTGCCTTAAAAAGATTTAGGTCATGATATATCGGCACGTGCAAAAGTAAATTTATTTAAACTTTATCTTATAAAATTTAATACTGCTTTATCTTGCATTGCTTTTGTTATTGAATCAAAATTTTTTGTTGACCATTTGAAAAGTCTTTGAAATCGTAGACTCAAAAACACAGTAGTAGACTAAAAAAAATATTTAAATAAATAGTTGACATTTTCGAAAATTATATGCGAGATATCTGAGAGTGAAAAAGTAATATTTTGTCCAAACCTAGGTAACTGCGCATAGAAACGGGAATAGTGTTGTAACTTAGCGTTCGTTAAAGTTAGCAGGAGGTATCTATCTCCTAGCGACGGAAGAACCAGAATTAACACCCAGATAGATTATTCTAGCTCGTGGCAGCACTTTTTTCTCACATACGCTAACCAGTGATTCTCTTTTTTTCTCTCCAGGACCTCTCATACGTAGGTGTCTCTGTACGTTGGTGCAGTATTAGTGTGATAAGTGTTCGAGTAAGGACCCAATTTATTTCTGCTCACATCGGTATCGCCGAATTTCTTGGACCTCCCGTTCTCCTGTCTTTTCCCTCTCTCCCTGAATCCCATCGTTAAGAGCTCTACATCTGTGTTTACTTACGCCCGTGGCACTTTCCGGTGTAGCGGTTAAGAAAAGATTTAAAATTATGCCTCATTTATGAAAATTGATGAAGTATTAAGGAAGTTATGGCGTACCGACAAAAAAAAGCCCTTGAGAAATAATATATGTATGATTAGCGACCGCTATCCTAGCGGAGAACACGCTTACCCAGGACCGGAATCAAATTCGTTGCGAGTGTCTCAAATATCGTCGCTACGTGAAGATAATCATCATCTGAGTAATCTACCGGTTATAGAAAGGTTATCTACATCCACATACTACCCCGCAAGCCGCCTTAATAGGCGTGTGGCGGGGGATGTTAGGACACCACCCGTTTACATATAAAAAGGAAACGCTCTAATGAAATTACACCTAGCATTTATTAAAGTCCCTTATTGTTCGGGGGAAAAACGAATTCCCATACCTATCCGTTCGTCAAAATATCTTTCTAATTTATCGTTTCTGTCGGACCTGGAAATATAGTGAGGTTCTAATATGATGTTCTCCGTGTCGCTCTGAAAGATATCTATTCTCAATTGTTCAAGCAATCTAAGCCTAGCGCGCAGCCTCCGAGTCTCTAGCGGCTCCCAGCCTAATTCGTTTAACATATGTGTAACGCTGTCTGTACGCCCGTAGCAGTTTTTGACGAATCGCGCAGCTTTCCTTTGTATTTTATTAAGTTCCCGGATTAAGTCTTTCTGCACCGGATCCCATATGCTCGCTGCATATTCAAGGTGTGGCCGGACGAGTGCGAAATAGTACCTCTCTTTTACTTTTTCATCCGAAAATCTTCCCACAATACGCTTGACGAATCCTAGCTTCTTCAGAGCTCTGCCACAAATATTTTTTATATGTGTTATCCACGATAGGTTCGAAGTTTTCGTAACTCCTAGATATTTCACTTCATCTGTCGCCTTTATGTTAACACCATCCACAGCATATACATTGGAATAGTTGGACGACCTCCGCAAGAAATGTACCGCCGTGCATTTGCTCAGATTAAGTTCGAGTCCCCACTCTTGGCTCTACATATGAACGTTGTTTAAATCCGATGATAGAGTTTCAAAGTCAGAGTGATCACTAATGTCACGATACATGACAGCGTCGTCGGCAAATAAACGTATTTTACTGCTAATTCGAGAGCATAGATCATTTATGAATATACTGAACAAAAGGGGGCCGATCACGCTTCCTTGCGGGACACCCGATGTCACCTAACTACATCAGAGCTAATTCCGTCAAGAACTACTTTTTGCTTAAGATCACTCAGTAAGTCGCATATCCAGTTTACTACTGTTTCGTTTAGGCCACATGACTGTAATTTGTATAAAAGTTTGTTATGAGGTACCGTGTCGAAAGCTTTCTTAAAATCTAGAAATAATGCGTCCACTTGTCTTTTCGATTCACTAGATTTGAGAACGTCATGAAGAAAGAGCGCGAGTTGTGTTTCACATGATCTACCTTTCTGGAAGCCGTGCGTAGAGCCATGGAGGACGTTACGACTGTCCAGGAACGTCATAATATTGCTAACGACGATATGTTCGAGTATCTTGCCTATAATCGACGTTAATGAAATTTGTCGATAGTTCCCTGGGTCGTGTTTGTTTCTCTTTTTGAATATCGGTGTAACGTTTGCAATTTTCCAGTCTAATGGTATCTTTCCTTCAGACAATGACTTCTTGAATATTATGTCTAATAACGGTGCGATTTGTGGCGCTAACTCCTTGAGGACACGCGCGGGTATTCCCTCCGGACCCAGAGATTTACTATTTTTTATCGACTGTAGCTGTTTAGTTATGCTGTTATGATGAAAGTCAGAGAATATCCAACAGACTCTTACACGTGCAGTGCCCTATCTACCTCTAGTATATCCTCCTTCATCTCAGCGTGTCCTACCATTTTTCATCCCGTCAACCAATAGAACCTATTCTCTTTCTTTCCCTTCCCCACTTGCCCAACGTCCTTCCCTCTATTAGGGCCTTAAAGCAAACCATCTCCCCTCATTACCACTTCCAGCCACCTTCCCTGCCTTCCCCTAATCTCATCCACAAGTTTCCTCTCCTCATAACTAGGTCAAAAAATTCCTCATTTGTCTTCCTTTAGCGACCCCAGATTTTGACATTTCCACATTTTTTGCCTTGCCGACAGCTGCCTATCAATCCAGATATGCATTGACATTGGTCTCTTTTTTTAATTTGTTGGCTCAGCAGTTTATCCCATTTTCACATCTGATGATCGAGGGAGCGCTTATCAGTGATCGCGACGGAGTGATAGCAGAGGAATCAGATTGAGAGGAACCGTTCAGAATATTGCGAGTCATGGCAAGGGTGTGTGGCAGTGGGTGTTAGGGTAGGGTTCCTATTCGTCGCGTTTTTCCCGGGACAGTCCCGTTTTTTTAATAGAATGTCCCGGTGTCCCGACTTTTTTTTCAAATGCACCGCTTTTTTCTTTGGTTAGTATGATTCCCAAATGCAGTGCATTAGACTGTTCATTTTAAATAAGCAGTTTTCCGGCGTCGAGTTCATGAAACTTTGATGAAGTATATATATTAAGAAGTTGGTAATTGTAATAACGATGCTCTTTTTTCGCCATGTTTCTGTTGGCAGTGCTACATACACACAGTTCCGGGTTGCACATGACGCAACGTTAGTTCAGTGCCGGCATTTCTAGATTGTAAATTACTTGCTACTCCTTGTGTCACATAGTTTGTAGCATGCCGAAGCGTACGTGCTAGGGATTGGAAATTTAAATCAACAATCGATTTTCGATTAATCGACTTTCAATTTTGGTTTTTAAAATCGATTTTCTGAACACTCGATTTTTTGCCCAAAATAATCGAAAAATCGAAATCGATATATATATATATATATATATAAAGAGTAAAATAATTGTCTGCTGAAATACGGATGTGCTGTTGTAACAAAATGCAAAATATGGGTCAATGGAAGCACTAGGGAAAAGAACCGAATACAGTTAAATCTATTAATACAATATATTACTTTTAAGATATTAATAAGATATACAGGAAAGAACTAATCCATAACAGATACTTATAAAGATATAGGTAATATGACAAGAAAATTACATATAGTTTAGTAGCAATTAGAACTGTATATTGAAAAGTGGGCATACCACAAAATGAAAAACAGAATTTTATTTATTTCTTGTTTGCAAAGCCGTGGAACCAGTGTTCCTCAGGGATGGACCTTAAGAAAACTAACATATTTAAATGTTCTCCGGATAATCGATTTTGCACCTGAGTTGCAATTAACCCGGCGTGAGAAAATAGTCGCTCACACGGCAGGGTAGAGGCAACTATAGATGAAATCCTGCTGGCTACTTTGTATAATACGTGGGGATATTCTCCCTTAATCTCCTTCCAAGCTTGTAGTGGATTAGAGTTGGACTTGCGGTCGACTGGAGGGCGGTTTACGAACTGCCGCAGCTCGATTGGCAAAATTCAAACGCTGTAGCAGGTTAAGAATCGAAAATCGATCGGTTAGAATCGATTCTGATCGGTTTTTCAAAACAAAAAGTCGACTTCGATTAAATAAAAAATCGGAGTGTGAAAATCGATTTTCGATTTATCGAAATCGATTTTCCAATCTCTAGTACGTGCTTATAAAACGATAGTATTAGACGAGAATTTTCATTCATCAAATGAAACAGTACAAGCTTTAATCAATATAAAGAATTTTTTTAAAGGATTTTTCTTGTGTTGACTTCCATTCCCAAGTATCTAAGGAAAAGAAAATTCTTGATCAGGTTCATATAGGTGATAAATATTCCAATGTATCGTGTAAACATGAACTGTAATCAGTCAGATTTTGAAATTCAGTTCTTCTAATTGTGGTTAGTGCGACTGTGATTCATAATTCAGGCATGGCGAACTTCATTATATTTTTTCTCATTTCTAACGTGTCCTGCTTTCTCACGAAATGTCTCAGTTTTTTCAAAGTGAAACATTCAAATGCCCCGTTTATCAAAAAAACATTAATGGGAACCCTATGCTAGGGTATAGCACCAGTCACGAAGATGTGGGGGAATAGGGATTGGAATAGGGGCAGGACGAAGAGTGAGATGATTTTTTTACAGATTAGTAAAAAAAACATCTCACTCTTTTTTGCTGCAGTAAATAATGGTGTGCAGGAAAAAACTCATGGACGTTCGGTGGTGTCACTCTTAACTTGAGGGAATTCGACGAAACTTGCTGGAAGCATTAATTATGTTTTCATAAAGCTACCTGATTTTTTCAGAATTATTTACCACAGATTTATTTATATATTTGATTGAGAAGTGGACAAAAAATTACATGGGTTCTTTATGGGAACACAAGGTACGAGTAGCTATATTCATCGAAAAGAACGTTTTCTATTTAAGAATAAGAAAAACAAAAATAATTTAAAGCATCAATAGAAAAATGTATGGAAATCATTTGATACACTTTATTTTTATTATTTTTATTTTTCTTATTCTTAACTAGAAAAAGGTTCTTTTTGATGAATTAAGCTACTCGTATCTTGTGTTCCCATTAAGAACCCATGTAATTATTTATCAACTTCTCGATCAAATATCTTAAGTAATCTGCGATAGATAATTCTGAAAAAATTCATTTAGATTAAAGACAACATAATTAATGCTTCCAGCAAGTTTCGTCGAATTCTCGTAAGTTGAGTGAAACCAACGAACCTCCTCAAATCGTACCTGTCCTCCGAGATATATAAGCCTGGACACTGTAGTTATGGCAGCTAACACTTAGTACCCTAACTTAATTTTCAGAACATAATAGGGTAGTTTCCTTCATCAAAGAAAACAGAATTCATTAATTGTGAATGGTGCCCCAGCATAAACGTATTCATTACACGTAAATTATTTGGATTAAAAAGTCTTAGTTTCCAAGAAAATTTAATGTTAATTTTAAGTTCATTTGAAAAGGCTCGGAAATGGCGGGACAGCGGCAGCTTCTATGATGACGTAACACGTAGATAGTCAACATTGCGAGGTATGTGGAATTTTCATCGACTGTACTTACTATTGTATTTCAGAGTCCCTAAAATCTGGTGAACATGTATTAATATACCTCGACTAAAATGCTCAAAGTTCGGAAAGTCTCCTCCATTGAGCGTGCCATTAAAATACGTTTTCTAAGCTCCTACGCTCCCTGCTAGTACAGAGCTACCGCGAAGGCGTTCTTCGCGGCATGCGTCGCATGCGCAGTGAAATGAATAAAGAAACTGCGTACCTGTGACTTCGCGTTCTGTGGTGTTCCGGCTTACAATTAGTTGTTTACGTTTTGATCACTTTCGTTTTGACAAACATTTCCTTGATCTCATCTTCTATTCCTTTCATTTACCATTCCTATCATTCATACCTTGCATATTCCATTAGTTACCTTTCATCATCAGTTCCTTTTGCTGATATACAAAGCCACAAGGTCTCATGAGAACAAGTTCAATGGCTTTACAAACTGGTTTTGTACGGACAATCTACCGAAAGTGGATGTGGCCATGGTGGTGGAGTTCTTTAGAGAAGATGTTCGGTTTAGTGCAGGTGAAATCAGAGGAGTAAAGCAAGGTACTCTCTTCTGACAGCTTTGAACCACAAAATTCTCCTCTTCTCGCTTAGTGGAACCGCGACGTAATCTTTCTTGCCATCGCTAATTGTTGTTGTGTGACACTGCGGCACAAAACAATTTTTATAAAGCAATGTTCTCGGAGGCATGTTACTGGTACTCCTTGGGGAATATGATGCTGATCAGCTGATACAGTGAATCACGAGTTCCCATCAATTGTCTGTGATCACGGTGAGGGGTGATCAACGCATTTTAGTTGTTTTAGTATTTGCTTATACATAGTTTGTTTCGAGATTTTGCCATCCATTATGCTATTGACGCCCTATGCCTTTTTTGCTAATTTCATGTTCTGGCAATGACACCTCGACAAAGTGGATGAATTAAATTAATGTGTATTCGTATCATAGCTGCGGCATAGCACCTGCTCTTCGTATAGCTATTAACTGATGATTTCGTGCTTGCTTGCGGGAAATATTTCGAAATGAATACGAACAAAATGGTTTATTTCATCCTTTTCATACTAACTTTACCAGAAAAATAGGAGCTAGCACCATTAATTTGAGAATATATTATTATACGGTTTTCATTTCCCATACCGTAAACATAAATGTATTTCATTATTTTGATGAGGTTTCTCTATGCGACTAAAGCAAAAGCTAAATTAATAAATAAAGCTCATTTCCATTTTACACCAAGTTTACTTTTGTAAATGGTTTTTTTTCCCGTCAGTAAATTTATTTATTATTATTGAAGCTTTCTCGGCGGACGTCGTCTGCAGATAAGCAGCTTACGGCGAACCACCTAGCGGCAGAGTAGTTGCGTACGTACCTCTGACGTCACACGTATGATTAACCAGCATGCAATAGTTTGCCGTCGCGTTTTCGCGCCCTTGAATTTTTTCACTTTTTAATTAATAAGGAAAAATACTTAACGTCATTTTTAAATCGAACGGCTTCAAATACGTACACCATGGGTAATAAACTTCAGATCTAGACAATAAAAAAATAGGAAACCACCCTATTGAAGCAAGAGCAGCGTAACTGCTTGGGTATAGTAGACATCAAAGGATCTGGTGCTTTCCCGGCGCAATATCTGGATGAAGATTTCTCCGGCTTACAACCAGGGGGCGGGGCGATTGATTCCATTGTGGCCCACGTGTCATACCTCGGAATGTCGACTACTATGGAGTCATTCACGCGGTTGGGAAACCTTGCAACCTTCATCCATATTAGGGCAGGGGCGCGCCAGACCTGAGGTTCAGGGGGGGAGGGGGGCACCAGCGGCTCTTGGGGGTACGGAATACCCCCCAGGAAAAGTTCGTGGGTCTCGTCCCGGAAATTCGTAAAAAAAACTATGTTCAAAATGGCGCATTATATTAGTGTTTTTGGAAGCAAAGTTTTACCTTTTAAGAAGAGCAAGTTTATAAAAAATGCATGCAACTTTTTTTTTGTTTTACATTCGCGTTTAGCTTGTAGTTTTAAAAAACGTTTTAGTTTATATAAATGTAAACTGGATTTTCAAAGTAACAATCACCAAAACTTCATTTTCATAAAAGCAACATAATAATTTAGGCTTTTCATTTAAATAAATTCGATTGTTTGGGTCTATGACGAAGAAATAAGCCGGTTTTTTTGGGGAGGGGGCATTTGCCTTTGTGCAGGGAAATCAAGCTAGGCCTTTCTTAATTAAAATTTGTATAAATACATACATTTGTATTTACGTGATATTTCGAATTATGGCGCAGCCGTTTCATTGGGGCGAATTGTTCTGGCCCAATGTGTCCCAGATGACAGGAATCTACTCTACTTTGCACCATGACAACAGAAAACTCTCCTCTTCCAGCGGGTCGCTTTGAGTCAACTCGCGTCAGCGACTCGTAGTGACACAGAACAATTGGAAAGTAGAAAAGTCGCTCCGAGTCGACTCGCGTCAACTTGCGTCGTTAATTGGAAAATACCCATTGGAGAGTACAACGAAATTCATCAACAATTAACGAACCCACAACTAACAGCATATTAAAAACTCACTTTTGTCACCGCGACAATGGATAGGTGAATAACACGAAAGGGTCTATGATACTAACAATGAGCCTTAGCAAACTCGTAAATACCTATTATCGATGATGATCGGTAAAGCTGATAAATACGTATACTAGTTTATGAGACATAAATTTTGCCTTTTGGAATGAGAGCGATTTTGCCTGATTGTTGTCTTACCACCTATCCAATAAATGGCATTCAACACGGTGGTAAATACATTCGGGTATAATTCGAACTTTGGCCGAAAAAAATACGAAAGAGCTGTAATACTCTAGACAGCAAGTAAATGAACAACAGGCAAAGCTAACATCCACAAATCGATGTGGCGATTCCCAATTTCAGCCCAATATTGCATCGCACACTGTATGAGGCAAACATAAATTATCTAATGCCGAGGGACCTGATATTTGACAGTGTCGAGGTCATCACTTTTCAACATGCACGCGAAGGAAATGACTCCAGGGTCATGGTAGGAGTACCTGTAAGTCAGGGAGTTAATTTAAGATGACCAATTTTTTTACAATGAAAAGGAGGACATAGATTATTTTCTTTACAATGAAAAGGAGGACACAAATAAAAAAAATACAAATATCGTAAATAAAAGAAACATTTCATTCATTGCAACAATAATACACTACACAAAATATGATAAATGCATAATAAAAACATTTGTGACCGTTTATATTGTGATTATGCTTTAATAATTATTAATTATTATTTAACTGAGTACTTTTCCATTGAATGAGTATTTTTAATCAATGTATTATCATCTAACAATATATTGGAAATATTTGAACAAAAATTAACTTTCATGTCGAATTTTACGGCAAGAACTACAGCTAGAGTATCAACATTCAATGTAGGTATTCAATTTCGATTTTTCACTTGCCAAAAAAAAATCATTATTAATTGAAGAAAAAACTATTTCAACTGCTGCATTAGTTCCAGGGCAGCACAACGTAAATTGAACAAGAAGAAATAAATCTTCACGTGAAATACGATTATGATTGAAATGGCTGAATATTTCCACCCATCTTTGATCAACTTCAACATGTTGATTTTCTCATTCAACCTGTTCATTTCAACATGTTGATTGCGCCTCGCCGCACTGTACCTACCGAGCCTTGACGAATCATCATATCAAAGTATATATACGTCGCATCACGTGCAACGGACCGGCTTGGCATCGATCAAATACAGAGATAGACAGATTAGTCTTCAAATAGTATCGAAAAGGAGGACATGTAGGAGGACACATTTTGAGGGAGGACAGAACTTACAAAGGAAGGACTGTCCTCCCTTAAGGAGGACGGATGGTCACCTTATTAAATAATCACAGACATCCAGTACATATAAGACAGGGACAGAAAAAGGTGAACGAACAAAAGAGAATCGGTTTTCTGATGGCAAAGCTAAAAACAATAGGTGTTGATTACCCTGCCAGCTAAAGGAAAGCTGTCCTGCAAATTTTGTAATCTCACCTTTTTAATGACTCTTTGCAGGAAGGCGGGAGATCCGTTTCGCTCTTTTAATGACCGGCTCACGATCGGCCAAGGTCCGAGTTCGAGACCATATTCGAGAGAAATGGAGTGAGAAATCAATGCAACCCAAGATGTAGATGAACTATGATCAAATAAAACCTAATCGGAAAAGTAGAAAAACAAATAAATAACACGGAAGAGCTCCCTATTGATTTATCACACGTTATAGCCTAGACAGACTTTAAATCTTTGAGCAAAAATCGGAATATTTCGATGCCATGACTTCAGATGGCGGCCAATGTCGAGGCCCGCCATTTTCGTGTCCCCGAAGAAGGCCCCTGAAATGACACGTAGTTGCTTTTGCTGTCACAGTTTTCACAATATCCATTTATGAAAGTAAATGCGGATATTCTGATGCTTTTTTCAAACTATCCACTAAAAAAAAAGATGGGGTGATTCCTCGCGACACGTAATATATGAGAAGCCATTGGTTGGTAGGTTATTTGAGGAGGTATCAACCAACAGCTAAATCCATCTGCACTCTTTGGGATAGGTGAATAAGGGGAGGATTCTTTGAAATAATGGAAGTAGGGTGGAGGGAAACCCAGAGCAAGAGTTTGCCTCCTATTTACGAAAGGCAGCAAGGTGTCCACAGTTTAACGTTCCAACCGGTGGACGTAATATTTACACTTGAAATGTTCTTCTCATAGCACCAAGCTACGAATGTCATTCCACAGAAAAATCTTCGAGATTCGAATCTGTACCGCCTAGCATGGGAAGCCAGTACTTCACTTACACGCCCTTATTAGCATTAAGGAGGAGCTTGCGCTTTGAAGTACTGTATTCATAAGAAGAATAAAATATCACCTGATGGGGGAATTTAGGATTAATATAAGATTTCATAATTTTTCGAAGAAATCCAAATACTCGATTGGGTTATGCTGCTCAGAAAATATACTAAATATAAAGTATGAATGTTAAGAACTTCATGTAGGTCAGTGGTTGTGTTGCATCTAGCCGTTGCTGTTATTTCGACGTAATATGATTATTAGATTAAATTTGTGGCTGTAAAGAAGCATTATTAATTTAATAATATAAAATCCCGAAAAGTCTATAAAAATTATATAATATTGCAGTTTTATTCTTATTTTTATGAATAACAACATCAATAGTTGACACATGGCAACACTGAGACAGGCTGTAAACAATTAAGTGCTTCTCTGCCCATGCCTGTTGGTGTCTGGTCTCCTGCAATCTGTGACTGCGAATTCGAAGAGTTAGAAATCGGTTGATTTTTTCACTAATTCATTAATTTCTTTATTATATTTTCGTTTACTTTCATCGTAATTCCTTTTTCCTCAGTTTGTTAATTTCTCTATTACGTATTCTTTTACTTTCTTCATAATTCGTTTCAGCATCTGTTCTATTCTATTTCACTTTTTCTTTTTGCTGTTCTTCATTTTTCCTTTCATTTACGCATCACGTCCACTCATTAATCACCTTCATCGTTATTTACCATTTTTGGTACATCATCTCAAAAGATATTTCCGTGTGTTCGTTTCCTGCAATTGATAAAGTGTATGCCTAATGAGTTGTTATCCCTGTGCATTCTTTTCTGACCATTTATTATTGACCACTGTCACATCAAAGTCCTTTCTCGTGATGTGGTGAAAATGGTATATACTTACTAGGTAGGATAATTTAAAATACTAAAGTATGCCATCACATAAAAAACATAGTATTTAAAATGTAAATTTTAGATTTGAGAGGGCTGGGAAGTTTAAGTGGATAGAGCGCTTTAGTGTAGTGAGGAAGGGAGTGCCAGCTCATTACGTAGTAACAAGGGTTTATGGATTATGTGCCAGTGCAGTTTGCAAGGCATTTTGTTGCACTGCTTCTCTACTCATGCTGCCCCACTTCCAAACTCCCTTGGTTTTGTTTCAATTTGAAGACAGTTTCAGCAGAGAAGCATGTTAGTGTGATTTAAGGGTGTTTCAGTTAGTTTAAAGGGAGATATTTTTACCTGAGATTGCTGTATTAATCTAGCAAGCACACTGCGATTCTAACGTTGTAATAACCTGGTAGAAATAATGTTGTTACAACATCAGGATTTTTACCTGCCAATTACATAACCTTGCAATAACGTAGCAGTATAAACCTTACAACAACGTTGCGATTTTAACCTTACCACAACATTGTGATGTTAGATTCCTTTTTTCACTTAGGGCAAGGGTAAATCAAAAGTTCGGATGATTCGTGGCTTTCTTCCAGGAAATGTATACTAACTTGTTTTTTCCACTGCCTGAGACTCGGTTTTCTTTTGATTCTCCGTGTTCTATCAAATATTTATTATTTGGTTTCATGTTCCTAAAGCCTGTTCTTAGTATCGTAATCTAGACGAAATGTTATGTACATGCTTATGTGTATGAGTACCTGGAATAACATTACCGCTAATGTGATCGAGAAAAGCTTTGATGTGGAGCCATTGATTGATTATGTGCAAATAGTTTTTTTTAATGAAATTATCCATCAACGAAGAAAAGTTTAAAAATTCTAAATATATACGTTTGAACATTTTGAAATTACGTAGTTTAAAGGCTTTAATAAAGTTACGTACTTAGTAGTAAGCACAGGCATAAATTTAAACAAAGTCATTGGCAAAGATAATTACTGAGAACCGCCTTACATGTATGCTCTCGTTGATATTTATATTGAAAAATGCGTACTTGAATCCAGTGCTGCCAAGCAGCATGCTTTGAAAATGCGTAATTCAATTTATAAAAACTGCATAAGGATTAAAATATATTCAGTCAACTTGAGTACTACGCCGTATTTCACATTTTACCTCCAAGCAGTTTCCAACGTTGCCGCATTGTTCGCAGCATTTCGGCTCCTTGCTCGGAGAAAAACCGGAAGTATGTTTTTTTAAACTTTAATGCTGAGACTAAATTGCCGATGACCTAGCCTGAAAAAATATATTGTGTGCCTTGATATCTTTTGCACGTTATACTAGTTTTTTAATGATATTTTTTGGGCCAAACTTGAGATAAAAAATGTTATATGAAGGGAAGTCATCGTTCTGCCATTAAGACAATGCATTTCAACATAAAATTCCATCATTTTCAAATCCATATATCTTCATTAAATGGCCGATGACATAGTAATATTTTTACACCAATCGATAGGAGAAATCATGGACAATAATATATGTCAAAATCAGGGCAGGTTTTCGAGAATGCATAAAATTATGGTTCCTCCTTAAAGGTAGTTTGAGCGAGATAGTTCCCTAGTCATAATGGAGACCATATTCGAATTTCATTTTTTAATTTAAGCATCTGTAAGAAGTACGAAGTAAATATTGTAATATTAACGGTGCAAAAATATATTTATATATGACCTAAATTCTCAGTAGCAAAATAAATACAACTACATAAGTCTCTAACTTGACTCATTGTTTTACCGACGTACGGTGATATTGTTGGAATTAAAGCAATTACTCAAATTATTAGATGTTATAAATAGATTTATTATTATTTGTTGTTATTAATACTATTTATTCATCATCCATTGTTAGCATAGTTACAGCTGATTATTAGTAGGTTGTTAAGGGTGTAATCTGTTGATTTCAACATGCTAATTCTGTGAAATAAATCCTCTTGGTTTTGAGTGTGTCTTTTATCAGGAAAGTACCTGCAACCACATTTCAACAGATATCGCCTTCACGATAGGTTTTTTTGAGATTCTACCAAAATTACTACCGTGAGTAATTTATTAATTGTTATTCGAGTTATTAATATTTACGTTTTTATCTTAAAGAATAATTGACAAAACGTACATACTACACACCGCTGGTTTTTGACGAAATCTAGGTGTTAGAAGTACCTAATATGTTCATTATTCTCCCTCTGGAGCGGACAGCCGTAATCTATCCCATGTTAAACAGCTTGTATTTTCAGGCAAACTGCTCGAAAAGTAGTTCGGCAATGGGGTTAGTATTATTATATCATTGGAAAAATGGAAGTTTTTTCTTTAAAATTAGGTCAAATTCATAAAATTCTAGGTGAAGTGATAAATCACTCTAACTACCTTTAGGTCGTGGTCGTGGGAGATGAATTGTACCACTGGGGAGGAGCCTAAATTATATGAGGGGGTTTGCAAATAGTCAGAGACAAGGTCAGAGGTCAGAGGCTTAACAAAACAAAGAATTTTCTCTCGATGTCGCAAAATAAACTGCCTTTCAGGTGAATAACATGAAGTCGACGGCCTAGAAAAACTGCCTAGAAGTAAATCTTGGTTTGTTTATAAGTCGTGAACTAGTTTTTCATCTAAAGGCGGTTGCGATAGACATTAGAACGTAGAATCGTACATCTAAATCTGCACAATTACCCTGCAAGACACCTCAAAGGTGTGTAGCAGGGGGTGAGTTACAAGCACTACACTACAGGCATGCTACCAGTACTACAAATAATATTTGTAGTACATTTGCGTTTATGTAGATGTATTTTACATCTACATAAACGCAAGGAGATGTAAGAGTTATGCAGGAAGCATGCGAAATGTGATGGAAATAATAGGTTGTAGATTAAGAAGCAAGCATTAGGAAGACAAATCAACTAATTAGCTACACAATCTATCGACTATCCAAGTTTAAAGTTTCATTGGCAGCTGTTATGGTCTCCTATTGATCGAGAAAAATTACATTTTCAACCAGTCTGTTACCCTTACCTGATGTGTAATTGGATTGAATTATATTTTGAGAACTAAAAACAGAGCAAGTCAAAGAGTCTTAGACAATCTAATTATTAAATCTCCACTTTCAAATTACTGTGGAAACATTCCTAAACACCTACGATGATGGCACAATAATATAGAATATATCGCAAACAAACGATTATCGTCATCTGCCAAGTGAACGAAGATAACAAACGGACACGGCAGCCTTGAGTGTTCGGCATTGTGTCGACACCGAAGAAGAAAGAGTTTTCAAAACATTAAACGCAACGAATGGTTATCATTTGATGGCCACCCGTAGCGATTACTCAAATAACGGTCACTTAAATGGCCCGGTCTCGGCAAATATGTGAATAATACTACAAATTGTTCATTCCACTTAAAAACGTAAACATTAACATCAAGGGCTAACACTGTAATGTAATAAATCGGAAAATAATTAGGCGATAAAAACCATTACCGCGTCAATGAATGTATTCGAGGTTGAGATTTTGAACTTAAGCACTTTGTGTAAATTTATTTGTGAAAAAATCAAGATTTGAAATCTATATTATGTTCCTCGAGTATAATGAGTGCCAAGGTGATCGGTGGCGATTTTAACCGTTTTTCCGTTCCCTTTGACTTGTTCCACATTTGATTCTGGTCCATAGGAACGTCCTGGAAGGCCCAGTGGCGAAAGTACAGACATAAGAGCAAAACTTGGTAGCACTCATATCGAAGGAGAGTTTGAGAGGTCACTGCGAGTGAATCAAACGCATTTTAAAAGAGGACAGTAGGGGTCGAAGGACATCCGAGGTGACCTCTTAGGGAGACCCCTCGGCTCCTTTGACCTGCCTCTGTTGTATGCCCTTCTATCAATGACATCCCGCTATTCATGGTCAAGTGGCACCAAGTTTCGCTACCCTTATAATGCTCAGGGCCCTATACATAAGGTGACCAACCGACCTCCTTAAGATGGTTTGAGCGAGATAGTTCCCTAGTCATAATGGGGACCATATTCCAATTTTATATTTTTTGATTTCAGCGTCTGTTTGTAGTACGAAATAAATATTGTAATATTAACAGCGCAGTGATATAGTTATATATTACCAAAATTCTCAGTAATGAAATAAATAAAGCTGCATAAGTGTCCAACTTGACTCATTTTTTCCCGCCCCGTACGGCTGAAAACCCTTCAAAACAGAAGGTGTTTTTTGCGATTCTGTAAAAATTACTATGGTGAGTAATAGATTATTTTTTATAAATAGTTGAGAAAACATGCAAACTATACACCAATAGTTTTTTGACGAAATCTAGGTGTTATAAATTCCTATTTACTTCAATATTCTCCCTTTGGAGCGCTCAGCCATAATCTATCCCATGTAAAACAGCTTATATTGCTTGAAAAGTAGTTCGGCAAGGGGTGGATATTTTGATATAATTGGAAATATGAGTGTTTTCTTAAAAAATGAGGCCAAATTCATCAAATTCTAGGTGAAGTGATTTTTCGCTCAATCTACCTTATGGTTCCTAACTATCATTCCTTCTTTTGTAAGTTCTGTCCTCCCTCGAAAAGTGTTCTCCTACATGTCCTCCTTTTCGATATTTGAAAACTAATCTATAAATCTCTGTAATCGATGTCAAGCCGATCCGTTGCACGTGATATGACGTATTTGTATTTGACAATGACTATTCGTCAAGGCACGGTAGGTACGGCGAGACGCGATTATGAGAAGCATATGAGACTTTGAGAGAACACGACGCACTCAAGTGGCTTTGTTTTTCCTTTCGTTTTTGGTATCGGTTTGTTACTTCTTACCGAAACACGACAGGGAACTTTTTGATGTTGTCTACGGTTTGACGGTTTTTTGTCTATGACATACGCGCGCAGAAGACTCATGGTAATTATTTCTTTCTCAGTGAATATTCTATCATACACAGGTAAGTACAATATACACGTTTCATTAATTCATTATATATATATTTACTAATTCCCAAATATGTACATAATTTTACTAACAAGTTCACAAAACACACTGAAGAAGTGTAAAATTTTTTAAATTTAAAATTTAGAGGAGTTTATTAGGCAAATAAATTTTTGTTATCATAACAAACATAACTGCTCTAAATCCAACTTCTATACACAAACCAGAAATTGTAAAAATAGCTGATTACCCTAGGGACAACGTGAAAAAAGTGAAGTTATATGTAGGTACATTTTAAATGTAAAGTTTTAAGCTATAAAACTTTAACAGTAAATTTTATTTATTCATTTATATAATTTGCTTGCATCGTTCGTGTAGTTCTATATTTCATTTTTCATTTTTTTAAATTTCTTTTAAGGATGGAAAAATCAAAAAAATAGGAAATGCCATTTCAACGATAAAGTGAAAAAGGAATTTCCATTCCTCATATTAAAAAAAAAGAAACTATTGTTTTCTGCAATATTTGTAAAGGAGTTTGTATTGCAGTTGGGGGCAGAGCAGCTACAACGTAACACTTAACCAGTAACAAACATAAGCAAACATTAGACGCATCAGCTTCCAGTTCTAGTAAGCACACATACGATAAAAAATGTCACATATGATTCTTTTATTTACGATATATATTTTTTATTTGTGTCCTCCTATTCATTAAAAAAAATAATTTGTGTCCTCCTTTTCATTGTAAAAAAGTTGGTCACCTTAGGTATACAACACATGGGCACCCGTAATGCACTGGACCCACAATTCACGTGGGATCCTTCGGATACAGTAGGGTTTTATCGAATCGCCAGTTTTTTGTCGAATGGTCACCAAAATTAGGATTTATCACTTATTTCACATTCTAAACAAAACTAGATACGGATTAATGTGCTGCGGCAACTTTTAAAAAGTGATAAATACGGTACTTATCTTGATTAGGGTACCTCGTTTGCTTCGACAGCCATAACAGACAACAATAGACGATCGAATCAACAAGCGGCGCGCGAAATATGTTGCACTACTTCGTAAAAACCTGCGGGAAGTATCATTGACTTTATATTCCGTTCAACACTAGGTATAAAATAAACGAAGTGTTTCCCTTCTAAATGAAGCAAAATAATATAAAATAGAAGAAGAAATTATTACATGAAACCATATTTTTAGCACAAAATATATATTTTCTTACACTGGCCTTGGTTTCCCATTTAGATGAGCGAAGCATCGCAGATAAGTGTAATTTGCCCACTATCATGACCGGCGACTAAAATCTTTGACAGGATTATTCCACCACAAGAAAACTTGCTGTAGTTTCTTGATGTGAGACTAATTCCTACCAATAGTTCTTGAGAATTAAATGGTGCTGTACATGTTATTACCATTTTGGTAGCAAAATCTGGCAATTAGCCTCGCCGCTTGTTGATTCGATCGTCTATTGTTGTGTGTTATGGCTGTCGAAAGAAACGAGGAACCCTTCCCTAATCAAGATAAGTCCCGTATTTATTACTTTTTTAAAAGTTATCGCAGCGAATTCATTCATATCTAGTTTTGTTTAGAATGTGAAATAAGCGCTAAATCATAATTTTTGTTACAATCTGACAAAAACTGGCGATTCGATAAAACCCTACTGTAACCGATCCTTCAACCTTGTTCCAGCCATAGATACCGGACTGTCAGCGCAACTTCCATTGAGTTAACGCATTTAGAATTCAATTATTGCCTTAATTGGCCAATAATTCGAAACATAGGATGGTCGGGTGCCTATATTTGTTTGACATTCAATTTCCTGAAAGAATTCACGTCTTGAAAGCAATTTATTGCGAAAATTTAAAAATGAAAAAAACTCTTTCGCCTTAATTTCCACATAAATCTTTATACTGAATAGCAAAACACAATTTTCTCCATTTTTCGCATTTGTCACTACGTAACTTAAATTTCAATTTGCGAAAATAATAGCGTGGAAAAGGAGGATTTTGTTTTTCAAATGAAACAAAGGATATGAATAGCCATTAGTGGTCATAATGTGAATAAAATTACATTCAAGTGATTTTTACAGGGAAACAATCTTAACCCCGCACTTTATTGGATCTACCTAACTTTGCACAAATAAATCGATTATAATTTATCGGCTGAGAATCCTGATTTCGTTCCACGCGAATAGAATATCGTTTCGGAGAGCGATATGTTTCGTCAACAACAGAGATTAGGGGGGCGGAAGTTTTTCAATAAGCTCTCCGCTGAAGGACTGCCGCGTGAGGAACTAATTTTCGCAAGCCTGCGACTTGATACGACACCCGCAGTGTGGGAGAAAGAGGATATTCCAAGCTGCATTCAAATCAGAGCAGAGTAAACAGGCGATTTCGCTGAGGTCTTAAGGATTCGTTCTTAGCCTTGGCGGAACGGCATTAGATCGACAAGGTACATACCATTTCGAGTAGCTTCGGGAAACAGCTAAGAATCCCGACTAGTTTCTCGGCAGTTGTCATTAGAATAAAAAACAAACTAACGATCGCACAGAAAAATAAAAATATTAAATTACTGACGTACCAAAATGACATCAATAAACAATTACAACAACAGGAAGTATTTCAATACATAACTATATTAACCGCAGCAGCACACGTCAACTAGGAACATCCCGATGGTAACAACTATGCGCAAGAATGTAATTTTCTAATTTAACATAATATTGAGTTTACATTTGGAGACGGAAGCAATAACGCACAAACTTAACAAGAGGGAGGTTTATATTCAGCTCATAAGTCTAAAAATAATGATGTCGTTCATCAGTGACATGTGAGAAAGCCTTTTTAAGTATTAAAATTAATATGATCCCGTTTTCATTTTGCATAACTATTAGCAATAGATACTAACGTAAACAACCGAATTTTATTATGATTTCAACTAACAATAAGTTAGCAAACTCAGAGGCGGAATAATCGAATCAACAGATGCTTAGAAATGTGTACAGCTCAACGGAAGCGATACTCACCCTTGAAAATTAGTCAGCTTTATCATGGAAACTCGGCTCAATAATACCTAAGTAAAACTCCGCGGCCAATTAAAACAAAAGCATGCATAAACAGACGGCTTTACTTGGTAACGAAGGTAAATAATTACGAGTCTATCGATTGGCGTATACCAGTAGGAATCACAATTCCACGCAAGGTTCAGAACAATTCAACAACGGGCGGTTTCCCTTGGCGACGACAAGACGCTTGTCAACGAATACGGGTATATCGGGACTGGCTGCGCATCATTGTTACAATTCCTCCGTACATTTAAAACGATCCCGCACAAGAAAGTAAATGAAAGTAAATAATCACGAATCTCATTACTAGACGAACGTAGTAGATACCAAAAAAACCACCGTTAAACACACGGCATGATGAATTCCAAAAAGCGATGTTTGCACGTGAGGTGTGAACCGGGTTTAATGGGACAAACCTTCCCTCCTCCTCCTCCCTGGACCCATTTTCTCCACGGATTACCCCTCCTCGTCCCAGTAACATGCACTTCCTTACCTCTGAGCGGTTCCGTTGGCGCCGATGGCACTTAATTCCATTCCTTGCGAGTCCATGGCGGAGCGGTTCCCGGATCAAGCAGCCAGACGTGAAGGCACTGACGTCTCCGCCTGTCGCCACGGCGGTAATGACAGCGAGGCGGCGGGGAAGGAGGCCGCGGTCGGACAGCCTCGTTCGTCGGTGGGCCAGCGAGCGCACGGGGGTTTGTCCCATCGTGAGGTGGAGGGAGGGGAAGGGGAGGGGAGGGGAGATATTGAAGCATACAGCGTGCTCGGAAAATCAGAGCAAGTGTGAATACGTGTGATTTGGACGGGGAAGGATTTCGGAATGGGCAATGAATGGTCAACTCATGGACAACCTTGGAGAGGGGAAAGGGCTTGCGTTGCTCGGATGACCCCTTGTTGACGGAGTAGTGTAACTACTGAAATGCAGTCGACGCGAGGAACAATTTTACTATAATATGAGACATAAGGTTAGTATTTTTTCTCTCGATTTTTTTTACATCGAGGAATGAAAAAATAAAAGTCCTTCAAAGGTCCACTCGAAGTCTAAGGTTGATTAACATGTGCTATACTGAATTGAATTTTGATGAAGCAGCCTTTCCTTAATAATAATTGGCATTTTTCAACACTCTTATAGAAGTAACTCCATCGAGACAGCAGCGAGGATATTGCTGAAAAATGTGTACCTCACAGTATTATAAAGGTAATGAGGATCCCTGTTATTTTTACCTTTTCCTAGCTTTCTAGCTCTGTTGCGATGGATTAATTCCTGAATGCGTATGCTCCCAATTTTTAATGTACTTTTATGTAAAATAGAAAACTAATAAATAGTTTGGGGGAAGAGTTTTCAGTTTTTTTCATTAATAACGCCTAATCGGTAGGGTTCACCCATTTCTCATTGATTTGAATGTTGCTCACCCACGTCTAGCATTTACTGAAACGAAGATCGATGAGTTACCTAACAGGAAGATTTAACGGGACGGCAAATTAAAAAAAAAACTAATTGATAGGTTAACTTATATAGCTACCAGTAGGGGAACTGAAAATTTTCCCAGGGTTTGGAATTTATCTAATTCCTTTTGGCCGCGGAGAAGATGAAGTCGCTGCCGTGCATCGGTCACTGGAGAAATGGGACCTCATCGAGATAATTCAAACTTTTTGCTGTGATGTGACAGCCACAAACATGAGGACACAACACTGCCTGCGTTTTACTAGAATTTATTCATTCATTACAGTAATCTACCGGTTAGAGGTAGGTTGTGATGAAAGTCAGAGAATATCCAACGAACTCTTACACGTGCCGTGCCCTTTCTACCTCTAGTATTTCTTTCTTCATCTCATCGTAAGTCCACCTTTCTTCATCCCGTCCATAAAACCTATTCTCTTCCTTGTCCTTCCCCGCTTACCCAACATCCTACCCTCTATCACGGCCTTCAGCAAACCATCCAACCCCTCATTACCCCTTCCAGCCACCTACCCTGTCATTAATAAGTTTCCTCTCCTCGTCCACCATGTCAAGCACTTCCTCATTTGTCTTCCTTTCCGTCCAACGCACCTTCTCCATCCTCCTCCACACCCACATCTCGAAAGCCTTCAGCCTATTTTCATCTTCCTTTCTCAAGGTCCTCGTTTCTGCCCCATAAAACGCCACACTCCATATAAAGCTCTTCACCAGACTTTTTTACGTCCTAGTCCCCGTCATCAGCTCCCTTCTATTATTGAAGGCTTCCTTCGCTAGCGCTATCCTCCTACTAATGTCTTTTCTACTACTAGAATAGCAGATGAAAATGGATACCCTTCTTTTACCTTTCGTTGAGTCCATGAGACCGTTTACGAAGCTTTCGAAGAAATATTCAGAGAACTTTCGGTCTAAAATGTTTCTATCCTGCAATGGTTTCGGGACGTATACATTCAAATAAACAGGGAAATTTTCAACCATGTTTTTGCCACACTGCGTTTCTGGAGAAGAGTTACTAGAAGCCAAGGGGCTATTTTACGTTATGAGTAGTAGAACTTGAAAATTAGGAAAGTCGCCTTATTTATAAGAGCATCAAGAATTTCTTGCGCTAGATGTAATACTGCTGATTCCTATTCGGGGTGATTTTTCACGCATTCACGATGCATAAAACTACGCAAAGTGGATGTATAACTCTGGCTGAAAATTTAAATTTTCGAGGGATTATTTCCTCATCTACAGAAGAAGACATTTTAATTCGCGAATTGCATAAATTATTAGTGTGCTTACGAAAAAGCTGGATATATCCGTTAAAACTGCGTCAAAATCGTTTGGCCTTTTGAACATGATTTGATAATTTAAAAAATCTATTTGTATACAGCAAGATCGATATGGTTAAACAAGATGTTTTGAACAAAACAAATATCGAATCAGTGTAAGGTATCATATATATATATATATATATATATATATATATATATATATATATATATATATATATATATATATATTTTATATATAAAAACTTCGTCACAAGGGTGACTCTAAGGAAAAAACACATAAAAAAAGAACACACGGGTTTTGAATATTTCGGTGGATCGCCACCACCTTCTTCAGCGAGAGGTAAAGGAAGAATATATGTGTGTTTATATATATATATATATATATATATATATATATATATATATATATATATATATATACATAACTTATCAGTCATTAAATGATTCGTGAAGCTCAAAAAGATAAGAAGGGGAAGTACGACAGTGGAATACAGAGGCATTAAGTGAGGCAATGAGGAAGAATTATCAAGAGCAGGTAGATGAAATCATAGGTGCGGATTATGGAGTGAGATAAGTTGAAGTTGAATGGGGATGTTTGAAAAAAGAAATTCTGGAAGCGGCGAAAGCAACGGTAGGCGTAGTGAGTGCAACAAAAATTAGAAATCCGTGGATAACGAAGGAGATGATAATGGAGATGGAGGAGAGAAGGAAATGGAAGAGCGTAAACTCATAGCCAGGCAAGAGAAAACTTAGGAAAGCATAGGAATTTAATAACAGGCTTAAAAGAGAAACAAAGAAAGCAAAAGAGGCGTGGTGGAGAGAACAAATCGACTCGTTAGAGAAATACCAAAAAGAGTAAAGAGCAGATGCATTATAGGAAAGTAAAGGAACTGACGGGTGGTTATAAGGGAAGGGGAATTACAACGATAACAGACAAGACAGGAAATGTGATCGTAGAACCAAAAGAGATCCAGGAGAATGGGGATGAATACGTAGAAGAGCTGTACGGTAGAGAAATAAGGCTCAATCATAAATCCTACGAATAAGCGCAAAACGTTTTCCTCTTCCGTCTTCCCCATACTCTTTAGAAACTCAGCAGGTATGTTATGTATGTATTCCCACCACCTAATTCCATTTCATGTCTCGCAGAGCTATTTTGATTTCAATATCGAGGATACGTGTTCCGATTGCATTTCTGTTGATCACCCACGTCTATGCCGAAATGTGTGAATCTCAAGAGAATCGCGGATTAGGTAACGCGAACTAACAACACACAGACAATAATGCTCATTCCAGAACAGTATTGGAGAAAATTCCTCAGTGACGTCACTTTGACGTTTTAAAAATCTTTCACGTTCGAAAATATTCTAAAAACCGATTCCAGAGTATTCCTCGAGTTAGTAGCCATGGTAACGATTTTGCTATACAAGTGAAGCTTATCACCGAGGTCGGTGAAGCGTGATTTAATTGTTGTTGCCGGAAGTTCTGCCAGAACGTGTATTCAAAATACCCATTATAAATTGTGTGTGTGAGTTGCAAGGTCATTAGTGCCAGAGGAGCTCTGTTCAATGTGTCGACTGATAGTCTCAGTGGCCAGTGTCGCCCAGCCCAAGTGATCCCTAAATGGAAAAAATCCCAACAGTGATCCCTAAATGGAAATCCCAGAGTGACCCCTAGTTGAAAGATCCCTGAGTGATGGAGGAGAGACGTTTTCTCGAGATTGACGCCGGAGGCTCTGCTGGATTCACCATCATTGGTGCTACTGTACGCAGACAGGTTTCAACGGTAGCGTTGTCTCCACAGTATTCTGTCCTGGGCCTCTCTCTTCATCTCCGCATAACTCCTTCCTTCTTTTATATCCCTCAACATTCCGTGCCTCCTCCTTCCTCTCTTCCCTTCTATTTTCCCTTCTATTATTAATTTCTGTAGGTTGTTATTCCTTAAAATATGTCCAATCCATTTTGCCTTTCTATTTTCAATTTCTCTCAGTATACTTCTTTCGTCTTCAATCCTCCTTAGCACTTCTTCATTCGTGATCTTATATTTCCATCCAATCTTCTTCATTCTCCGCCATATCCACATTTCAAAGCTTTCTAAGTACTTTTCTTCTCTCTTCTTCGACGTCCACGTTTCGCATCCATGCAACACAATGCTCCATGTAAAGCATTTTGCAAATCTTTTCCTAATGTCCATCTTGATGTTCCTTGCTGTCACCAGTTCCTTAATATTGCTAAATGCTACTTTTCCTTGCCCAATTCTGCTTTTAATTTCTTCAGTACAGTTGCCACTCTGTGTAACTATACTTCCCATGGTACTTGAAAGAGCTTACTTGTTTTAATTTTTCTTCCTCCAGCCATATTTGTGGCAGAGCTCTGAAGAAGCTAGGATTCGTCAAGCGTATTGTGGGAAGATTCTCAGATGAAAAAGTAAAAGAGAGGTGCTATTTCGCACTCGTCCGGCCACACCTTGAATAACAAGCAAGCATATGGGATCCGGTGCAGAAAGAATTAATTCGGGAACTTAATAAAATACAAAGGAAAGCTGCGCGATTCGTCAAAAACTGCTACGGGCGTACAGACAGCGTTACGCAGATGTTAAACGAATTAGGCTGGGAGCCGCTAGAGCCTCGGAGGCTGCGCGCTAGGCTTAGATTACTTGAGCAATTGAGAATAGATATCTTTCAGAGCGACACGGAGAACATCATATTAGAACCCCACTATATTTCCAGGTCCGACAGAAACGATAAATTAAGAGAGATATTTTGCCGAACGGATAGGTATGGGAATTCGTTTTTCCCCCGAACAATAAGGGACTTTAATAAATGCAAGGCGTAATTTAATAGAGCGTTTCCTTTTTATATGTAAACGGCTGGTGTCCTAACACCCCCCGCCACACGCCTATTGAGGCGGCTTGCGGGGTAGTATGTAGATGTAGATGTAGATATTTAAGGGCCCTTCTGTCTTCGCTATTCTCATTACCTTAGTTTTATTGCTGTGTATTCTCATTCCGTAGTCTTCACTCTTCTTCCTAATTCTTTCCATCATTTTCTGAAGTTCGTCTTCATTCTCTGCTATTATAACCTGGTCATCTGCTGGGGCATCGAATATTCACGTATGAATCCCAGTGTCATTGCACCCTGTGAAAGCTTTGAAGCGAAAGGGGATTCAGTGACAGGAAAGAGATAAGTTTCATGTTAAGGGCAGCCTTCAGGAAAGGGTGCGGGGATGAGGTATTCAGGAGTCAACTTAGTGACCGCGGAATCCATGGAGACACTTGAGTATATACGCAATTCAAGGGAAACGTGATCCCCTATTATGAAGATGATTACTTGATTGATCTTATCTGTTGACAGCATCATTCATTGGCTCACATAATCGTGAAATGGCATTTGCTTCAGCGTATCAATTTGCGTAGTAATCGAAAAGTACCCGATTTAATTGTAATTATTTTGGATCAAGAGGGACAATCCGGATTGCATTCAAGTTAACTCTTGAGTGGATAAATTCACTTGATAAGTGATTAAAAATATTTTAATGCGTAAGCTGAGATGGTAAATGTTCTTGTTTGATTAGAAAGATCTGTGTGACGATTCTTTTGTTCGGTGGCCGGGCACTTCACCGCAACGGACAAGGTAAGAAATCAGTGATAAGGTAAAAGCAGCATCCGTTGGCAAGAAGCAATCTCTGAAGTGTGGATGGCTACGCATTACAGCCGCGCCCTGGCGACGGCTTAAGAGGATCGACGGCGTCATCAGAATCATCGGCGCCGCGGCGCGCAGGTCCTTGCCGTTGTAGACCAGCCGTCAAAATCAAATCCCATTCAGTATTCTGGTCGGAGATAATAGGCAACCAAATAATTCTCAACTGCTATGGTGATTGATTATTATCGAATATGGCGATGATCTCGTGCTTTCAGTTCCGCAAAGCCTGCGGAATCTTTTCGGATTTTACCCTAGATTTCATCACATATACGCAAACCGAAAGATATCTGTCTATCTTTAACATCACATATTTTTTCTCCCTAATAACTTTGCCACATACTGTGCCGATTTTCCCTCCTCGAAACCTCGAGTCTCGAAAATCCTCGGAGACTACCAGAGAGCGATCTGCTCTGGTCAGCGCGAACGCTCAGGTCATCGCGATTCCTGCAAGCACCCTGCTTTTATTCGGTCCGCGCTGGTGCTGACATATTTTTCCACTTTCAAGTTGACCTGTGAACATTCCCACCAATCCAAAGTGTGATAGCACCTCCCCTCCTCTCCCCACTCCTCCACTGGTCAGCTGATTCCCCTCCTGCGCTGACAAAGTATACCGTGAACAGACTATCTCTCTTTGAACCTGAACGTAGCCGGAGGACGTATCTGCTTGGTTCCACTTGTGACTTGTGCTCGTCTTGTAGAGACCATGTTAACGGTATTTAGCATACGGGCTTGTTTTCTATTGTAGTAATTGTGATTGCATAAATGCTGTTACTGGAAGTTAATCAAACTAGCTAAGGTTGTTGTCATTTTTCTCTCGTTTCCGCCCACCAATTGCAGTCAATTCACTCGCGACGTCAAGTTTCACTGGCTTCAGTTGCAATACACCTAGGCCATTGTAGGCTGTTAAATACCTACAATCAATCTGATAACTTGGCACTGAAACTCTTTAATAAGATGCCCTGCAGTGCCTGCTCAGTAAGCCGTGCAAGATTCAAAAATTTAATATAAAAATTGTTATGTGCTAACCCGCTGGACTCTATTAATTATATTTTGAGCTGTACTTTGCAACTATTGTATTTTAAATGTATTGTTGCCTACTGCTCCTCAATATGTTTAAAATGTATGCATGCCACACTTTGACGACATCTACATGGGGTTCTCAATGGCTCGGATGGATAACGATTATTATTTTACGCTACTTTTGTAACATTCTCCTCTGAGTCCCCGGCAAGCATCAGGTTTCATTGCCGTCATAATGGTCGGAGACTCGGGAGAGGTTGGGCAGTGATCGCGGCCACGTCCGACGCCCATCGGATGAGTGGCTACGCTGCGTTGTGGTCATGCGTACGCAGCAGACGGAGTGACCCCTGGATGACGGTCTGGAACTAAAAGAGGTCCCAAGTAGGTGGCGGTCACAGAACTATGGCATTCATAGACTTCCGACGGCGGAGATTCGGCGACAGGCGGAGGTGGACGAAAGAGACGGGACGGGTGAAGAAGTAAAGGTAGACTCTTCCCTCACGGCGCTACTCCTCTTGAGGAGTTTTTTCGGGCAGTGGTGAGCTCCCGTACTCTATCGACTTCGTGCTACTTAATGATAAGCAACACGATTTTATTCTGTTTGTGGTGGAGACATCTGACGCAGCGCGCTATGCACCGTACTTGAGTAATAGTTCGCCCAGATGCTATGCATTCCATCAAACACTGAATTCTCTACGCCTGTCGTCTCGCCTGCGTGATCCTGGCCTCCAACTGTTCCAGCCTCTTTGCTGCTTTTTCCTCCCAAGAGGCGATCCTTAAGCAGTTATCCGTAATTTAGGCAGCAGCGTAGACCACGCAATTGGCCGCCCATAGGTCCGACGTCTCCGTCAGGATTTCTTCGATAAGGCCATTCAACTGGGAAAGGTGATTACCCCGTAGAGAGGTATTTCCGTGGATGTCTATCTGTCTAGCTTGTCCCTCATCATTGGTGATTTCGCTCAACAACCGTGATTGGATATCAGAGACGGCCTGACCAGCTTCCTCCCTATTTGCCAGATATACAGATATGGAAGTGGCTGTAAAGTCAGCCAGCGGAGATGCTGCTTGAGTCTGGGAGTGTTATCTGGCTAGTAGTGTATTTCTCTGATCTTGCGGTTGGTGGAGAGTTTCCTTTTTCCGCAGATGGTTGGCATAATCGCGCAGATTCTGCTGCGATAGGTGGTCATGTTCTGGATACATCTTACACCTTCTTACAGTGCATCCTTGCCATTTACCCCCTGCGGTCTGGTTTGCTAGCAGCATGGCATGCAAAAAGATCGCCCCTTAGGACTTCTGTCCACTGCATAAGAGTTCCCTTAGCAGTCTTATTTGTCTTGCCACACCCAACGCCACTGGGGACCCTATCCGAGAGATTGTGGGTGGCTTTTCTGGTTTGTTTATTTCGAACCAGTTCAACTGCATGTAAGGTGGTTAGTCCCAAACACAGACGTCCACCATTAGCCGGAAAAAGCCATTACCAGGTACTCCATGGAGAGGCTGGTGGTCCGGCTTTAGTAACCTTATCTTTATTATATGCTACTTTTGTAACATTCCCCTCTGAGTCTCCAGCAAGCATCAGGTTTCATCGTTGTCATAATGGCCGGAGACTCAAGATGGGTTGGGCAGTATTCACAGCCACGTCCGACGCCCATCGGATAGGTGGCTGTGCTGCATTGGGGTCATGCGTATGCAGCAGACAGAGTGACCCCAGGATAATGGCCTTCTGCATGCATACAACTAGTGATTCCACCTGTGCCATGCAGGATGGAATGCACTTGATGCCATCTAGCAGCGAGCCCTTAACTCCACTGAGCAGACCTATGATGAGGACTACTAGTTTCACAGAGTGTCAGGAGTACATATGCCGAAGTTCATAAAGCAGCTGTTGATATTTAATATGTTTTCCACCTCTTTAGCATCCATGCTCGTTTCAGCCGGAGCCGAAAACTCAATCATGAACATGGAGCGTGTGAGGTGGTCGAGGAGAACAATATCAGGCTTGGATGCCTGCAACTGCCTAGTGGTGGAGAGGGAGTAATTCCACCAGATTGTTCATTTATCGTTCTCAACAACGGAATCAATATCTTCAGGGGCATATGGCAGCACAGGTGTTTCATTGATGCCTTAATGGTTTCGGAGGTGAAAATATAGCACCCACAGGGCCACGTTGTGCCGAAAAAAATATGCTCCCGTAATAACTACAGCCGGAGAGAAGGTAACTCAAAGTCTCCGGCTGGGCTCAGCACATCCTGCCTCTTATGTGTGTAACCTCCACCTTGAATATAAGGCAGCGGTACACGAGTGTGTTTCTGACACCATCCTGGCACGGGAGGACAAATCCTTAGGTCTCAGACTTAAGACCGGTGGAGTGTAGGAAGGCAAACATTAGCTCCTTTGATAGCCCATGCTTTTCAATGTTTCGATAGAAACATCCATGCATGGGCTTATTGGTGTGCACCTTGAACAAGGCTTCCTGCGCAGCTTTTTTTGATATTTCGATCTTGAGGGCGTCTGCCTTCAATGACAAGATGGTCGGGTCATTGTCACTTCTGATGGATGATGAATCAAAGTCGAGTCCAGTTTTGTTGGCTGCCCTCTTTGGCCTGGATGCAATTCTTTAAAAATCATTTTATTCTCTTTTCTGCATTTATCTTTGAGCTTCAAGGGGGGGCTGCTTCCCCCCACCCCCTCTGCCTCTCGCTGGATATGCCCATGACCTAATGCCCTCTTTCTTTAGGAAAATTTAAACTCCTTACTAGTATATTACCCACCATAATCACTGAGAAGTACCTTACCTTCCTATCTTGCTGCTTATCTACTCTAGATTTGTATTCCTTAAATGTATTTAAAACTTAACATATTAGCTTTTGCAGATGATGTTGTTCTTATGGCAGAAATCAAAGATGACCAAGCCCACATCTTGCAGAAGAACAAATAATTCAAGCCAGACTAGTAGGACTGGCTGTTAGAGAAGATTATATGAAGTACCTGAGAGTAGGAAGAAAAGCTAATGAAGAGAAAAATCCACTATGTGTAGGAGTTCAAAATTTTTGCAAGATGCACAGAATTTAAATACTTGCTTACTTCGAGGTAATCATTAATCAAGACAACAAAGAAGAAAAATAAATACAATAAAGAATAATAAATGCTAGTGGGCTGTGCAAAACCTCCTTAAAAATAAAATATTATCGAGGGAAACAAAGCTCAAAATAAAAAAGACATTAACCCTTTCCCTACTAACGCCGAATATATTCGGCTTTAACCCTTTTACTGCCAGCGGGCTGATATATCGGCCCACATTGGATGTGCGAAAACTGCCACGGGCCGATTTTTCGGCCCAACTTTAAATACCTGAATTCAATGACCCAACTTAAAAAAACCTGTAAAAAGCCTTGGCAGTCTTCGCACATCCCACCCTAAATGGGCTGGCAGTAAAAGGGTTAAGTTTCTTGACCAGGGAGACGAAGGCTGAATATATTCGTCGGAGATTTTTCTGGCCAAGGGAAAGAATGCCGAATATATTCGGCTTCGTGCTCCCCCCCCTTTTATGACGGTCGCGGGTACGCGAAGGCTTAGTTTTGGGACCCAACGCAGCTGGGGTTAGGCCTCACCCACGAAATCCAGGAGCAGGTACCTGTACCCCTCGTCGTATATTACCCCTCTCTGTGGAAAGGGACCGTGGTCATACGATTGTTTATTCAGTCATTTTTCAAAATTTATGTTTTTTTTATTTCAGAAATTATAAACTAAGAATTGAATTCTCTGTCTTTTGATGAGCGTTTACAATTTTTAAACGAAATTCTACGATAAATATTAACTGAAATCTCAATTACAGTATGATACCAACACTTGATAATGCATACCCGGAATAGTTTATTTCAATATTTTGTTGTTAAATGAGTTAACATCCAATAAAAATTTATTTTCGGATTGGAAATGATTGTTGCATTAAATCCATTAATATTGACCGTAGAGCTTCGTTTAAAATTTGACAATGCACAGAAAAAAACTATTAATTCAGTCTAAAGTCTGCAATTTAAGAGCAAGCAACAATTATGCACATAGCTAATACATATAAACAAATCATAGGTTGACCGCGAAACAATGCCGCAGGGAGGGTTTTAAACCCGGAAAGGAGGTAGCCCAACTACCCTCAGAGTTCGAGATAATGCGGAGTCCCTGCTGAGACGGGTCGAAAAAGGTTGGGGTCTGGGGGTGTGTGATTACCTGCGAGACCCTTCTTAACGGATGCCCGCAAAAATGCTCCGTACAGAGAGTACGAAAAAGTCTCTTGGAGCTCAGTGTAGCAGTCATGCTAAAGAGAGAATTCCACCGTCTCGAAAGGGTTAATGTAACCAGTTTCCGTCTTTAGTTCAGAAATATGAGCACAAAGCAAATATATTGAGAGGAAACTGATCGCATTTGATAATAAAGTTCTGAGAGCAAAATTGGGGCCAGTAAGAGAAGGTGAAGATTGGGGCATCAGAACAAATAAAGAGCAAAGAGAACTATGAATATCCGGAACCTGATATTGTAGCTTAAATTAAATGAAGACATCTGAGATTGGCTGGCCACATCTACAGACATCTACAGGAAGAAGAAACAATGATGAGAGAAATATTATTAGGAAAACCTGAAGGAAAAAGACCCAGACTACAATGGTGGGACCAAGTCCTAAATCACATAAGAAAGAAGGGAGGCTCAACAGCAGCAATGAAAGACAGTGAGAGATGGCATAAAGTTGTTCGTGATACCAAAAACCTATTATGGTTTGGGTGGCCACGGAGAAAAGGCATGGTAAATGTATCTAAAACTTTTCTCTTTCTCTACAAATGTTACACAGTATTTCCCTCCACCTAGAGATGCAGGAAATATCAGCCCTCCAATGTTCGAATAGATAAAAGTAAAACCTCCCTATCACAAAGTTACATTGACCAAAAATATGGGGAGTTTGTTGTATAGAGGTTTGTGATATGGAGGTTATGTGCGGGTTGCGTGGTCACAGCCTTAGTCAAGGGAGGGTGTGTTTTCAGGGAAATGCTTCAAGACGTAGCTCACATTAATAACACTAGCAGATTTCAATCGACATAAACATTAATAATTACTTAGCATTGTGAGTTTTGAATCATTCAATAGACTGTGAGATTCTTTTGAGAAAATTCATTTCTATGGAATACAGGTGTACCCCGCTTAGCACGAGAGATACATTCCAAAAACCTGTTCCACTGAGCGAATTCATGTTATGCATATATGTATATAAAATTCATAGAAAGTTGTGCAATTGAAAAGGGAAATGTACGAGAAATAATAAACTGGACCATGTCAAACATTACTTGGCAGTTAAATTTTGGTTCTATGCACAACAATACCCAATGCATAAGCAATAAGAAAAGATAAAGAAATTTTAGCAATTGCAGTGATAAAAGTGTATACTCAACTTCATTTGTTAGTAAAAAATAATGAAATATTGTTATTGTTACATGGTGAAATAAATACATTGAATTTTGAAGCCAGAAGCACTGAATTTAGTATGGTGGGACAATGGACCAGAAAGATAGTGTATCAAGATTAAGTTTGGCAATATAAAAATTAAGATCAGCATGGAAGCTAACAAGGCTAATAAACATACTATATTCCCCTTCAGTCCAGCAAGTGCTAGTGAAAGGCAAGCGCTGATGAATAAGCGTTAACCCTTTCGCTGCGGTTAACCTGCGGAGACTTCCTAGCCCCTGTGCCGCGAAAAAGTTAACGGTGGGTAGGAATGACCTTGCCAATGGAACATTGGAGCTACATTCACAGCAGTCCACCATGCGAACCTAGCTTCTACATTCACAGCAGAGAAAGGGTTAAGAGAGAAATAGCTTAGCTAAGCTCTTGCTTGGCTGAATATGCTTATACATAGTTTGTGTGACCTTCACAGTGAAATAATCATTTGCCTTGACTGGGATTTGAACCCAGACTCCCCAATTTTGCGCCGAGTGCTCTACCAGTTAAGCTACCCAGGTGTCATCTCTCACTGTGAATTTTATGGAGGCTTTTAGGAGCGAGATGTCTTCACAGGTACCGTGCATACAATGCCAAAGTACCCGTGTGTGAGCGCTAAGCGTTACTGTCCACGAGGTAAAGCCAAACTTTAAACACAAAGGTGTTTACTTTGACAAATTCATAGAACTGCAGAACTGGCCGTGCAGTAACTTAAACAGAGTCACCCGCTAGTGGTCACACAATTGTGTGAAATTCACAGTGAAAAAATCATTCGCCTGAACTGGGATTCGAACCCAGAACTGAGAATTTCACACAATTGTGTGACCACTGGCGGGTGACTTTGTTAAAGTTACTGCGCGGCCAGTTCTGCAGTTCTTGGAATTTTATGCATAGTTGCATGAGATGACTAGGTAGGTACTCTTCGGAGACTACCTCAGGACTAGTCTCTTTCGACATCATCAACCTGTTCGCCATTGTTATTATTATTATTAAGAGGTATACAGTAATTTACGAAAATTACTGAGGAAATTTTCAGAATGGCCCATCTCTAGTCAGGGCTGCCACCAGAGTATGAAGTCAAAGTGAAGACACTCTGTGCTCAGCCTGACAAGGTAAAGATTTCTGTGGTTAAACAAAGTTTGTTGGAATACAAACGAGAGATACAGGACAACACAGATCCTCAGCACATTGCCCTCAACATGACAAAGGCACCAAGTAAACAGAAGACGCACCAGGAGAACCATGAAGGTGATAGTAAAATGGTTCCTAACCAGAAACAGTGGTGGGGCAGGCATCAAAGGGTTAATTTTTTCTGCTAAGCTTATGGAAAGGATCCCCACATAGCTCAAAACAGTCCTAAGGTGAAGGAAGCAGAGGAAAAGGAGAGGAAAGAAGAGGAGAAGAGCTCAGACCATCAGGAGAAGGCTTCAGTTGCAGCCAGGGAGCAATTAGTACTGTATGCCAAGAAATTCACACCCGGTGAAAATGGAATTTGGATTCTGGATGGTGTTGGAATTGGACCACACGACAGGCAAAAGGAGCCTTTACCATTTTGTGTGTATTCTGGAGAAATGGAAATCGGGGATGGCTCCCCTCTTGTGATCACTGGAATTGGTTCCGTTACAATTCTAATGTCCGATGAATGTGGGTGAAAAGACAGAATTGTCAGATTTGCTTTATGTGCCTAACCTCCAGGAAAATTTAATTTCACAAGGCAAATTTCACAACAGAAGATAAAGATTTGGAATTCAGAACAAATGATGGAGAAAACAAAGTCTACAAAGGAGAAAATCTAATTTTCGAAGCCCACAGAATGAGGAGACTACTTTATATCAACTGTTGGAGTAGTCCCTACTGTAAGCCTAAGAGAAGAATATGTACCTATCTGCACACATTGCCAGTACCTTTGTGTTCCTTAGAATCTCTGGATCGACCCTCAATATTAAAAAACACCAGCAGATTTTCGTCTACTTTTACATAGTTTTCAAAAGTAATTACCTTGATGTTTAATAGTGTGGGTTACTTATTTTTCACATACAAGTCTGATCAGGGTATCGTTGGAGTTATAGTTTTTTAATGATAAGGAAAGTGACAGCTTAAGCCCCAATTTTTCCCATAACATTGCCATTTTTTCTGTAACTAAAAGCATCATTTCTGTGATTTTTACAATCCTCAGTTGATAAAAAGTCACATGTGGCATCACATACCCAATCAAAGATATTAGATATGTACTTTGATATTTTCTGTTGTGATTATAGATTATGTACTATGAAATACAACAATTGTTGTTGTGCTCTCTGACTAGCTGTTGTTCAATTTATGTAATTTTTCAGGGATGAAAAACTGGGTGGTCTCAAATAATTGAAAAAGGGATAAAAATCCATATCATTGGTTATATACCTGAAAATGATGACTTCATAAATCCATCATTTGAGCTGTCATTGCTGCTATCTATGACCTTATATGTAAAAAATAACTAGGTGATTCAACATTCATTAGAATAGAAATATTTGGGAAATATTTGGGAAACAGAAATATTTGGAAAACAGTCTTTTCTTTTATGTCTATGGATCAAGGGACAACTTTCATTTACTAAGGATATTGGGATTTTTTGTCACAACTTACATTCCTATATGCATTTAATTATTTATTAATGAATCCTTCATACTACTCTTCTGTTCCTAAATATAGGATTGATAAATTCATAATTAATAAAATAGAACTGAGTGTGTAGTTCACCATTTAAGTCTAAATGGTATGTATTATCATCGAAATGTATAGTACCTACATCAGAATATAAGACAACACTGAACATCAGAAAACCCCCATTTTAAACCAAATATTAAAGGAAAAGTGATTATCACAAAATCAATATCACAAAAAAAATATTTATTACACCGGTGGCCAGCTAGCGGTGACAATCGGAATTAATATGCCAATTCAAATAGAATTTTCAATTGAATGGAAATAACACTAGAACCATCAGAACATACTATTAATTATTTTAAGAGCTGTGGTAATCACCACACTTCTAAAATTCAAGCAATATGGACGCCAAAGGGACAAAGTAGGTATCACAAGCACTGTTGATCCAATTCCCCAGTAGGTTCATGGTTGGTCTTTTCATTTTACCAGATGGTGTCAAAAGGGTTGTTTCCAGACAGTAACCACTCCTCACAGATGTGTTGCAAATGACCATTGAAGGGCTTATTAACGATAAAATCTACTACTTGTAGTTGAGAGGTCAATCCTCCTGATAAGACAACCAGATCAGTATGAATGTGTGATATTTTGGATTTCATAGCACCCTTAACCCTTTCGCATCGAATGCCGGCTGTGGCCCATCAGGTTTTTCCTACGCAAAAGAATGAATGATACCCATAGCCAACATGGATTTTCCTATGCAAAAGAACAAAAGTTGGCTATGTCCGAAGGAGGGGAAGGGAAGTGACCACCGCCAAAACAATAAACACAGGTGTGTTGCTACCCCCTGAGACCCAGCTTAGTGAGAGCTTAGGCCCTCTCCTCGGCAACTGGAAATCTCTCTTTGTCGCAGAGCAAGCCACACTCACTGCATGTGTCCACGGTCAATTGCTTGTTTATGCAGAGGAATAGTGAACTGGAAATTGAAGCTTATAAGTACATTCCTTATGTTTAGGTGTACAATTACAAATTTTAAACTGAGCTAGTCTTCCATCATTTTTAATGTATTTTGTGTGTAAAGGAAACTCCGGACAAGTTTGGAAGTCTTTATACAACAGAACTTAAAACTAAAAGTAGAATTTCGTTTAAAAGCTGTAAAGTCTTTGTAAAACTTAAGGAATTCAATTCTAATTTTACATATCTTGAGATTTCAGACACTATTTTTTTTTAGTAAAACCATTTCATGAACTAATACTTGACCGTGACCACATGTCATAATGCAGAAAGGGGCAAAGATCATCTCTGCCCAGTGGCTGAGGAAAAGGGTTTGGTGCGCCCAGTTACAAGTGCGGTCCCAAGTTGAGAAAACACCGACCTGCGAACTATTCCTCGTCGATCTAGAGCTCCGTATATAGGGAGTTCAAAGAAATTTTAGTGGCATTCGTGAGGGGAGAAGCTTTCTCCAATGTGAGACGCTGACGTGAAAGGGTTAAGGTGGACTGTAAAACATCTAGAAATAGTATTGATCTCAACTTTAAAAGAGAACCAGGAGGTTTATCCCAAAAGTCACCCATCCACTCATCAATTCACTTGTCAACCTTTTTCATTACATTTGTAAATTATAGCAGGGGGGGGGGGGGAACGTCTCATTTGGAAGACTTCCTCTTGAATATTACGAAGAGTTTCAACTTGGTCCCATCAGCTAATGCAGATCGTACTACAGTAACCCTTTTGCTATCAATTTCTTGGTGTTCTACCCATCACCAACTTTGCCCCTTTGATTTCAACCGTTGTGTGTGTATGGAAATATAAAAAAACAGTGGTTTCATCGGCATTTCCCATGTGTCCCTTCAGATTGTTATGTTGACTCCATAAGCTAAAAATATGGTATTGATATTCAACTATTTTGTCTTCAAGATATGCTGGCACTGATGATAGCCTTCCTCACAAGGCAAGGCCACATCACTGCGTGAACCAGGTGATCCATTCTGTGCTTGCTTTGAATTTATCATGAGAAATCTTTATAACATTGACACAAATTCTGGTGATTTTACTTGAATGATCCAGTGCATGAAACTGCCAGTATACAGTTTCACTTTTCTTTCATAACTCAAATGGTCCTCCAAATTATCATGAAATCCTTCCTTTAGCCCAGAAAATGCTTTCTGTTTTGAACTTGCAGGTTTAGTTTGAAGCTTGAATTATAGCTATTGTGCAAGGATTTTTATATCTATGACAGAGTTGAACCTCTCATTTTCATATTTTTTAGTGAAACTGTAAAGATTTCGGCCATGAGAACACCCTTGTCCTGCAATTGAGTTGCTACTGCCCAGCATATTCTGAATCCTCTAATAAAGCAAAAATTACATTAAAACAGATAATAATGACCGCTATAACCATCAAAATTCAAAGGAAAATCATAAACAACTACTTACTATAGGATTTAAATAAAACTATAATTTAAAATAAAATTATAATTTAACCCTCTAAGTGGTATGTATTCTATTTTAAATAAAACTACACGATGTGGTGGGGTTATTAACTAAAAAGTGATACTTCAGGAAGAAATATTATACATGAAATAGGCACCTTCCTACTCATTTTAGAGAGAAAACTTCTTTATTTTTGCAAAAATGCTAAAGTAAAAGCTTGTTTAAGTATAGGTATAAGCTCAAGTGAAAAATTTAGCCTAAAAAAGTGACAAAAATTGGAGACTCAAGTGAATCCTCAAGTGCTTCAAGAGTAAAAATAGCTACAGCATCAAATTGGTTGCCGAAATGACCCCATTTCAGGGGGTGCCCTAGGTAACCCTAGTTACTTTGAAAGCAGCTCTCCTACATAGGCAGCTAATATTTTTTCTTTGGCGTTTGTTTTATTTTTTGAAATAAACTGGAAAGTAATTTTAATTTTTCTGCCTCTCTTGGAGATCCTGATTCCCATTCATAAAATATGGGCAGCAAAAGGTCAAAAAATACCTAACTCAAAATGTCAAAACCTGTGCAATGCCAAGAATTGGAGGTTGTTTCATTTTATTCACCTGAATAGGAAAATCATGTGAATTTTGCTGAGAAAAAATCATTCGCCTGGACTGGGTTCATACCCAGACCCCTCGGCATCACAATTGGATAGTGTGTGCTCTAACCAGTAAAGCTACCCAGAAATCTTCTTCCACACGATGAATTTCATGTGTAACGGTGACTCTGGCTCCCAACTAGCTCTGGGCGGGGTCCGGTGTAGTGGGGGACAAAAGTACTTAACGGATTGGACAGAATAAAGGAAAAGGGGGTGGGCACCAGCACAGGTAGGGGGAAGGGAAACGTCCGTCTGTACTCGGACTGGGAAGGTTAGGACAGAAAGGGGCAGGAAGTTCCTTGTCGTATTTCTCTCAGTGACTTACGCTCATAATAAGTGCCATGAGTCACGTCTCATCATCGAGAACCACGAAAAGGAAGGGAAAGGTAGGAATAAGGAAGAATTTAGGGATATGGACAAATAGGAAAGGGGAACACCAAATAAAGGCCGATAACCTAAACAAGTCTGGAGTTCAATGAAAAAAAAGCCCTGTCCTCCCAAAGGCAATCGCTCCCGACCGCATGACCTCCAAACCAGGAAAGACCTCTTCTCCCGAGGAGCCGACGAATAAATACCCTGGTCGACCCCAGTGCAACCATGCGACCAGCAAGGCAAATACACACAAAAAAACAGTAATAAAAACGCAGGCCAGAACCAGGTGCCAGCATTCAAACTGCATAGCAAATGTTACACATGGACGAAGAGTACCTGGGTGGCTTAACTGGTTACAGCAATTGGCGTGTTATCGATATCAAGGGGTCTGGGTTTTAATCCCAGTCCAGGAAAATGTATTTTTCACTGAGAATTTCAAAACATTTTGTGGTATCTAGCAGATGACTCCATTAAAGTTACTGGTCAGTTAGTTCTGCAGTTCTTATAATTTGTATAGGATAAGTAAACACCTGAAAAATATGGCTTCTTGCTAGCACTCGCCAAAGCACTAATGATGTTTCTTAACCTTTATCATATGGATTAAAATTCCTGCTTCGAACGCTGCTAGCTGGATTTAAAAATTATAATTCTTAACACTCAATTGAAACTCCATGGCTTTAAATACCACATCCAGCATACAATATATTGCAAACACTGCCGTAGAACCCCACATCCCAGTGTACATTTAAATGTTTACTAGTCCTTTAAAGGTTAATTAAAATGCCTTGCTACTTCTTAGCCTTAGGTTATAAGTCCAGGTGAACTGAGACAAACATTTAAATATAAAACATTAAGGAATCCCACCTTTCCTATGCTTCACACATTCCATTTGGACTAAAATTTCAGGGTCATTGCCAGTTATGGAGTCATTACATAATTTGGCTTAATTTAAATTGTTTGTTCCATCACAAACATTTATGCCATTTGCAATAGTGAAATAGGGTTCATGACGTATGCATTTATGTTTTCCTCACTGAATGTGTTACCTAGGCAATCTGGGATAAAAAAGTAAATTGGAAAATACTCCAACACGAATATAATGGAGTACCTATGTAGGTACTTTTATTTTTTTCATAAATAATGATGATGAAACATGAATAATGTTTAGAATTATTGAATGCATTCATATACATGTGAGGGGTAGTCAAAAAGTATCAGTGCTGGTTCCATACATGGTGAAAAAGAACAAACTGAGCAAAGTCCTTTGGCTCGGATTGACCTCAGAACAAGTCATACATGACGTGCCATAGTTTTAATACCCTAGCACATGCTGCCTGTTTATGTTGGAACTTGGAGCAAACATATACCATGTGTAGTCATGGAATTCACCCAGGGGCGGCTCCAGACCAGAGGGTCGGGCAGGAAGGGGGGGGGGGGGGGGGAAACCATTGGCTCTGGAGTTTTGAAATACTTCCCAGGAAAAGGGGAATCCAGGGGTTCATCCCAAGAAATCGTTACAAACTATGTTTAAAATTAAAAAGAAACTCTTATTTAGCTTAAGACATATGCCTACCATCTTACTTCACAGCATAAAATAATTTTGGCTTTTAGTTTTAGGTCTATGAAAAAATAAAGTGAAGTGTTGGGGATTGGGGGGGGGGGATGGTTGATCCTACTGCCCCTTGGAGCCGCCAATGAATTCACCACAGCAAAAAAGTTGTGCAGACACTGCTGCAATGCGTTATGCCAAAAACATGGTGTTGCTTGCCTAGAGAATTTAGATAATTTGCATTAGGTTTATACGGAGGAGTACATGAGCCACACATAAGTTTGTTTCTGGTTAAAATGATTTCAAGATGGTTGAGAAGTGTTGGAAGATATGCATGCCCTAGGTCACAGTGGTCGGCAAACCGTGGCTCGCGAGCCACATATGCGGCTCTTTAGTCCCTTGAGTGTGGCTCTTCCCCAAAATACCACGTGCGGCCGCGCACGTATGTACAGTGCGATTGAAACTTCGTGGTGACTGGTTTTCTTATTTCTGTTTTTACATACTTAGAGTTGTTATTTATGTGTCTTTATCTTTAGGCCCGATTCTCTCCTCAGCAGCGGTGCAGCGTGGAACGGACTACCCTTCCCAAACCTCCCTACCCTTAGAGGACTGGAGACACTGGACATGTGGAACATAAGATCTCTCCTGTGGGACGGATGGCGCATACAACCGAACGCTGCTCTGTATCCGCTGGCTGGGGAAGAAGAACTCTCCAACATATTGTCCTCCAGGGCAAGAGACTTCTACGCCAGTGACAAGCAAACGTAGCACCAGGATATATCCTCCATATTGGAGAGCGGGAAGTTCTTCTGTGGGAACGCTTCCCGCTACCTAGAGCACCAACGGCGGAGACAGCAGACCAGGCGAAGAAGGAATAAGCAACGAAGAGCCAGCGAAGGCGGATGAATTCCCCAGATCACATGAGGAACTACCCTAGTAGCAGAGGACGTTGTCTCAACATTGTGACAACGTTACAATGGGAAAAGATACAAGTGAACACAACGCTGATGTTGGTTGTCGCAACGTTGCATGCACGTTGCCTCAACATCCGAATTTCCCGAAAAACCACGTTGCTGCAACGTTATCAGTGCAACATCGCTGCAACTTTATCGGTGCAACATTGGAAAGGCAACTTTTAAAAATTTGTCTAGCTTTAGCCATCAATGAAATTATCCCTTAATTAACATTAATGATGATAACTTGCCAACAGACTTTTCTTTCCTAGTTACTCAGGTAAATGTTTTGCCCTTGAAACTCCCTTTCCCTCTCCACTGACTCTTCCCTGCCCTCTCAAAATAAAAAAGGGAATTCACGTCTTAAATATGTAGGTAGGTTATTATCACGCGATGGTATGTTTTAGCATATGGTATTGGCATACCTTGTATCTACCTAACTTCATTGTATCTATCTCGTAATATTAGATATCCTACGACTCTTAGCGCACATCCTCGCACCCGAAATTAATATCTCAATTCATGAATGTCGTACATATATGACCACTCTCGTGGATTAAAGTGACTTCGAGAACTAGTCTTTAAATGGCAATGCCGTGCGGTGGTTTGAGGAAATACCATCCAATCACGAAAACAGTTATCAGGCATTAATTAACTGAAACCTATATTGCCACATAGTATGAATGTAAGTGCAATATTACTAAGAATAAACAATATTTTTTCCAATTCCCACATGTTTATTCTCACGTTCAGAAGCAGAAAACCAACTAGTAAAATAAATTATTCAAAACATTAAATATATATTTATACGTGAAGACAATGTTCACGTGCACGAATCCAAAGAGCCGCAGTTTGCCAAACCCTGTGGTAAAAGTATAGATAAAGTATAATTTAAATCATAGCTGACGTCAACGTTGCATGCACGTTGACTCAACGTAGACTTATAACGTTGTGCTTGGACGTTGATGCAACGTGCACATTGTCAAGTAACATCGTGCACGTTGATACAACGTTGTGACAACGTCCTCTGCTACTAGGGTAGACGCCACCTCTCCCTGTCATAGCAGGAACGAATAGAAGATCAAGGGCTCTTGATTAGGAAAACACATCACCATGGATACGCGCCCACAGGAGCGGACGTTTAAATCCAGCCCTGGGACAGGGTCTGGAAAGTACACCACTACGAGTGCTCTGGAGCGACTTATTGAGAAAACATTTCCAGAAAGATAAAATGTCCACGCGAATCGTCAATAAGTCGTATCTTTGCATCATGGCCAACAATGAATTAATTCCGAGCGCGTGTCCCCGTAGGAAAGACTAGAATTGTAGTTAAAATCCGCACCCCTGCGGTTGGCAATTCCACCTGCCTCTGTCCACAAGCGCATTGCCTCCCCTCTAATAATTCCCCCACCAGCGACACTTTCTCTACCCCTTCCTTCCCTTCTACGAATTTTAGGGGCCACGAAGTTTCAATCGGCCTATACGCGTGGGGGTGTCGGTCGAATAAAAACAAATGTGAACTTAGTTCACAGCACAAGTGGTCTGCTTTTAAATACCTGGAGAAGGAAGAAATGTTGAGTTTTAACACCTGGAATCGCATTCCTGACTCGTAATAATCAGCTGAAAAAACTAGCGTTTGCTGTTCTTACCTTATTAGGGCCTACATATTCATGCGAACAATCATTTTCAAGCATGAACCTTATGAAGAGTAAAATGAGAAGTCGTCTTATTTGATGAGAACCTGGATTCATGCTTACAATTAAAAACAACAACATATAAACCTGATTTACGCAAACTTTCCAATGAGATGCAAGGCCATTGTTCACATTAGTGTTTGTCAGTCAACGTCAAGATTTAATTTTATGGATTCCTTACAATTTAATTTTATCAATAAATTATATCGTTATTAAGTATGATATTAAGTTTTATTCAGTTATTTATAGTTAAGCTAATACTTAAACCTTTAAGTAAAGTTTATTGAGTAAATTTTAGGCAGAAATGTGGAGTGAAAGAAGACGTGTCGAGGATTGAGAAAGATATGTTGAGATGGTTTGGATATATAGAGAAGATGAACGAAAGGAGATAGACGATACTAGTATATATACGTATGGATGGGAGAGCTGGAAGGGGTCGACCTCAGCGAACGTACCTCAATCAGATTGAGGACGTTTTAAGCAGAGGCCAGCTTAAAGTGGTTCCACCGTAAAATGACTTTCATGTCATTTTGTTCATATTCTGTCTAATTGTAGAACAAGTTGTCCTCTATCTGATATGAACAACAAAATAACACCTTTCCACGCTATTTTATTCTATAATTGAACTTGAAATTACATGGAGTTCAATGGGGGAATGAGAGAAACACGGGGAAAAATAGTATTTTTCCATAAAATATGAATACCATTTATGCGGAAAACTATTTATTAGAAGGGAATAATCCAGATAAATTGAATAAAAATAAAATATAGGCATCTTACCACCTTATTTTTTTTATTTATTAGGGAATTACTGCCGTAATTGAATTCAAAATGCGGTAATTCATAGAAAATGGCGCTGCAGTCGGCTCCTATGGCTGGAAAAAATAGTTCATTTAAAATACATTCGTAGAATAATCTGTATATCTTCTACCTTACTATTGGGTTTCTATAGGTAACGCATTTCATCAGCGAAAGCAGGATTTTTTGGACAAAATATAAAAAATGTGGAATTTAGTATTTGTTTTGACTCACACAGTCGCGGCGGAACCTCCTTAAGAGTACTCTAATTAATTTAATAACAATGTTCCTACCTATATAGTTTATGTTTATAAAATTTGGCCCTCAAAAGAAATTTCAATCGTTGGACGTTGGACAATTAATATTTGGCTCTGTTGACTAATGAGTTTGCCGACAATTGGTCTAACCTAATCGTTCCGGTATTTCCGTAATTTGCGTTTATTTCTGGCAACGGTGATTTCAAATTCTTACCAATAGTACCCTATTGTATCTATTATCGGTATTTTATGCTCATCCGAAGTACGGCTTAAGGTAGTTTGAGCGAAAAATCACTTCACCTAGAGCTTGATGAATTTGGCGCCATTTTAAAGAAAAAACTCTCATCTTTCCAACAATACCAAAATATCAACCCCTTGCCGAACTAGTTTTCGAGCAATTTGTGTAAAAATATTAGATGTTTTACATGGGATAGATTATAGCTGTGCGCTCCAGAGGGAGAATATTAAAAAAATAGGAACTTCTATCACCTAGATTTCTTCAAAAAACTAACGGTGTGGAGATTGCATGTTTTCTCAACTATTTATAAAAAATAACCACACTTACTCACCACAGTATTTTTTGCAGAATCGCATAAAAGCCTGCTGTTTTGAAGGCTTTTTAGCGGTAATGGCGGGAAAAAATGAGTCAAGTTAGAAATTATGTAGCTTTATTTTTTTAATTCCTGAGAATTTTGGTCATTTATAATTATATATTTGCGCCATTAATATTACAATATTTATTTCACACTTCTTACAGACGCTGAAGTTAAAAAAATAAAATTATAATGTGGTCTCTATTATGACTAGGGAACTATTTCGCTCAAACCACCTTAAGTCTTGTTCTATCGCCAATTTATAGATTTGACGACTTCGCCCTTCACGTTCCAATACATTCGCTGCTAATTATTGTCTCACCTCACTCACGCTCACATCCCACGCGTCTAACATTGTATCCACAAAGGGAGGATATACATATGTTGAGGAAAACGGGGAAGCGGAGACGGCGGCGCGAAATCGCGGAGCGATAATTGGTTCCGCTCACGACGCACTCAACGCACAAAGCGGAAGAAAACCAGGTGGTGGTCTCCAATAGTTGATAGGGTTAGCTTCCACGGTTACAGCGGTAGGCTCAGTGCTTGAAACTCTTTTTTTATGCCTTGAAGAACCGCGGACCATTCATGGCCGTGTGGATGGATCAGTTGTGTAGCATGCTACCTTTAACCCTTCAGACTTCGGGAAACGTACATGTACGTGTGTACCAGCAAATGCGGGAAAAACGTTCTTGTACGTTTGACCCTCTCTGTCTACCTGCTCCCTCAGCCCTTTCATATTTTTATGCCCCGAACTCTTTCTTTCCAGCGGTGGACATTTGGGAATCCACCCTTTTTGCCAACACCACTCCCTTCCCACGCTCTTTAGGGATCGCATGCCATCGGAATGAGGTACGACCCTTTCTTCCAATTGCTCGCTCAATGGGTTACGGTCGTCTCAAAAGTTAGTTGTCATATGTTCGAACCCGGTTCAATTATCAACGGGTTTCTTTGGTGTTTGGTATCAAACTAAAGAGAAAATTGCTAGAAAAAAATATTGTCATATTTGTTTTTAACAATTACGCCTATGAACAAATTAAAAATTGGTCCAAAGTCCCACTGATCCCATAGCAAGTTCCAGTGCCCACCCCCTGGGATCCCGAGAAAAGGGTCGGGAGGGGATTACATATAACTGCCCGGCCTCGGCCCGTGGGAAGGAGGGACAGGCATCACAATTGAAAGCTGCTTCTTACTTACTTTCTTACTCCCATGGCCATTTATACCCTAAGTAGATGGCATTTGGCCTCGCCAACTGTCTGCCTCCAATTCTTCCGATCTTTTGCATCCACCTCGCTGACTTTCATTCTCCTCATATCAATCCTCAATCCTCATCCTTCCATCTTTTTTCGGTCTTCCCGGAGGTCGCCTTCCATCAGGGTTTTCTGTCCAGACTTGTTTTAATATGGTATCTTGTTCTCGTCTTATGACGTGCCCTGCCCATCGCAATCTCCGGCTCTTGGCCTCAGCTACAACGCCCGGTGAGTTAAAGAGATCCCTGATTTCCTTATTGTGTTTTATTCTCCAAGTTCCATTTTCTCTTGTGGCCCCAAAAACTTTTCTTAACACCTTATTTTCGAAAGTAATTAACTTCTTTTCCGTTCTTTTGTCGATAACCCAAGATTCAGCTCCATAGAGAAGAATCGGTCTTATTATGGTTTTATAAATTTTAAGTTTGGTTCTGATGGATAAAATTTTGGATGTTAGCAGTTTATTTAGGGCAAAAATGCTTATATTGGCTGAATTTATTCTGCTTTGGATTTCCTGTGATTCACTATTGTTTGCGCTGATTATGGTACCAAGGTATTTAAATTCGTTTACTCTTGCAAAATCGTGATCCTCAATAGTAATATTTCTGGAGTTATCAGGGTTTCGACCAAAGGACATAAATTTGGTCTTATCCTCATTGATTTTCAGTCCTACTTCTTGAGTTTCTTTCATCAGAATTTCTGTCATGCTTTTTAAATCTTCCTTATTTTCCGCTAGAAATACTAAGCTGCTTCTTAGGAAAGATGCTTCTTAGGATAATTAAAAAAATGATCTTTTTTTTTAGAGTTCGATAAGAATTATTTCCGATTAAGAGAATAGCTCACAGATTAAATTCTTGTTGAATTGATAATACACTCAAACTACCTTAAATGCAGTCCCATGAGGAATTTGGAGTATCAGAGGTATCATGAGAGCAAAGCAGTATTTTGAATGACACCGATGCCAACAACGCGTTTTTCAAGATACTCACTGTTATAAACCTCAACACCTTCACTTCGCTGAAAAAATAGGATTGTGAGAAGGATATGAATTTTGTTGGATAGCAAAAAGACCAACTCTAATTGCTAAAATATCTTAGACTATCATCGATTTTAAAAATTCATTCGTAAAGTTGACTTCCATATCACAATTCAGACCTTTACAACCCTCGCGAAGGACCTTGGAACGTCTAATTCGCCCAGACAGACAACTCGTCTGATACACGGAGAGTTTCTCAGCATGATGGCGCTTAAGGAGGTTCCGCCGCGACTGTGTGAGTCAAAACAATTACTAAATTCCACATTTTTTATATTTTGTCAAAAAAATCCTGCTTTTAATTGACGAAATGCGTTATCTATAGAAACCCAAAAGTAAGGAACAAAATATGCAGATTATTTCACGATTGTATTTGAAATTAGCACTTTTTTCCAGCCATAGGAGTCGACTGCAGCACCATTTCCTACGAATTACCGCATTTTGACTTCAATTACGGCATTAATTCTTCAATAACTAGGAAAATAAGGTGGTAAGATGCCTGTATTTTATTTGTATTCGATTACTCTGGATTATTTCCTTCTTAGAGATAGCTTACCACAAAAATTAACAAGCCAAAAGTAGACACAGACGGAGATCAGAGATGCATTCATCCCCTGAATAGATGAGGGAAACAGAACGCTTAGTACGGTCGAATGAGAAAACTCGACTCGTGGCTTCTTAATTAGCGGGATCAGAGAAAGATGAACTGCCAAGTGAAATGCCAACGAAATGCAGTGGGTATATGAAGGATGGAAGATTGTTTACGTAGATACTATTAAGGGTACTGTGCGATACACTTCCCCTCAATAACTTCGCAAGTGACGTAGGTGCCGCGGACTAATTTCCTTGCATAACACACACATGAGACTAGAACGAAGCACATCTGAACCACTTCTCTGAGAGTCTGAAAATCAACGCCTTGCCATGGACGCGAGTGCGACCATTTTCCCCTCGGCATAATACGGTGGCTGCGATCAATATCCTACTGCCGTAAATATATTTACAACCTGAAGTTACTTTGGAATCCGTTGCAAAATATATATCCTCCGTATTGTTCTCGACTTTTGTCGATTGTGAAATACATCCGTACTAACTTACCTTACCACCCAGAGGTGACTAGTTGCCAGTAGACTGAACTGGATTTCGATCCGGCTCTGCTTTTGTAATGAAGGGTTATGTGAGTGAAAGTGCAATGCATACCAGTGGAAGAGAGTGCGCCGGGCGAGAAAATCCTATTTTCGTCAGCGACGAAACAGGTCACACGGGTCTGGCCGCCGGAAACGTCATCGCCTCATCTAACAAGTAAGACAACTCTACTTTCTTTCATTTTGATCATAATTTTTTCAACTAAGATTTCCATGAGCTCTGGATAAGCTAATGCATAGTTGATGCAAATGCACAGTTAGTACAGTGAAACTATTCAATCTTCTTTTGAAATGACAGATATCATTAACGGTAGGTATAGAATGTTTCCATCAAATAACTTTCTCGTGATCTTATGATCATGGGTTATTTTTACAGAAAACGTTGCCAAGCTACGGTAAAATATATATTAATAATAATAATTTATTTTTCAAAACGACCATGTAATAAGGCACGTCACATAATTATAGATAGTCACAACACATTATACGAATACTCGGTATTACACAGTATACATGCACTCTAATTTGAATTTAAAAATTCCTTTAAAGAATATAACATTTTAGATTGAAAAAAACTTTGAAACATTTCTTTTGAATACTTAGATCTTAATTTCAGGTTTAAGCTCGGATGGTAGATGTAGACATATGTGAAATACTGTCGTAAGAAGCTGTTTTCACCGAAAATACTAACGAACCATGTAACTCCCAGGCTCTAAGGCCAGCATAGGGCAATTTTGAATAGCAACCCACAGCTCAAAAGTGCACCCACCGGTGAGGCAAGAAAATTTTTAAGTGTACGGAAAGAGTGTATCTTGAAAATTGGTTTTAAGAAATGCAATAATTCCGGGACTTCCTTTTTTCTACAGAAAAATCTCACGTCAATTTATAAAATCACCAGAAGTCTCACTACCGTGGTAGTAGAGTCACGATCACTTCAACTTTTACGGAGATATTTCGATGGAATATGGTGATTACAACTAGTAGACAATTGCGCCCGTTTTGCAAGGTACTTCATGAACTCCAAATATACGATTCGTGGGAAAATACAGGGTGGTTACAAAAGAATGCGTCGGTTTCATAGATGTGTATTTTTCAAATGGTAAGAGCTACAGAGCTGTGCGACCTCTTAAAATGACCGATGCATACTCTAGTTTTGTTGAAAAAATAACAATAAAAATGTTCAATATGTCCTCGTTAAGTAATCCGAACAATATAAAGTCGATATTCAAATTCCACTCACACTCTGTGAAGCATGTCAGCAGTTACTGTCTTCACATCCCAAGTTATGCGTGCTTTCAATTCCTCGCTGTTAGTAGGCATTGATTAAGTTTGGCTTTTTCCTCAACTGGAAGCATATTCCAATGATTTTGTGTTTCAGCAAGACGGGGCTCCCTCTACATTGGCACCTCTCAATTCGTTCTCATCTTAACGAGTTCCTACCCACAATGATGGATTGTTTGATCTGCAAGGCAAGACCTCGCCCTTCATCTGTGGCCTCCGAGGTCACCAGATCTCACAACATGTGATTTTTTTGTGGGGATATGTCAAGGGTCAAGTCTTAGTGCCATCATTGCCTACTAACAGCGACATGCTTCAAGAGTGTGGGAGGAATTTGAATATCGACTTGATATTGTTCGGGTTACTCAAGGAGGACATATTGAACATTTGTAATTTTATTTTTTTTCAACAAAACTAGAGAATGTATCGGCCACTTTAAGAGGTCGCACAGCTCTGTAACTCGTACCATTTGAAATATACACATCTTTGAAACCGAAGAATTCTTTCGTAATCACCCTGAAATTTCTCCCCACCGTAGAAATGTCAATCTAGCCACCGTATTTCAAGTAATTATTTTAATGTCATCCCCTTCACTGCTGGGAAACGAAATTCGCAACTTTAATGTTCACTTTCAATAAGTAGGCAGAGAATATTACATGGCAGAGAATAGAGGAAATATCAATGCCCGGTCGAAGCTACGATTTTTCCACAAAATAGAATTGTTTTCCACAATAGTCATCACACAAGTCCCTTCCTTTACACAACTTCTTTTACACATTCTTTTATACGATTACAATTCCTTCTCCAGGAAATCTAGAGAATTGAACACCCAACACACCTTTTCATAACAATAAGAGGTAAGGAGTGACTTAAATTAAGAATTAAATCAGTGAATTTTATATTAGCCGAATTTTGATTAGTGGAAGCAGTAGATGCATAACATTTCTGCTATATTGATATTTTTTTTTTAATTTCTGTGTTTGTCGATGCGATTTCAAACGAAATTTTTGTTCACTAATTTTCTACGCCCAACAATTTGCTTGTTATTGGCAATGAGTCGATATCAGTCGAGCAAACTTGCTTAGACCAGACTTGAAGAGGGCAGTAGTCACGTCGTGTTTCAAAATGCCAAAATCCGCTAAATAAATCGACCAAGGGAACATTGGTGCAGTCTTATCAACGTGTATTTTTCATTATAGTAAGTATCATGTAAAGCACAAAAAATTGCTTAAATTATATAAAATTTATTAATGTGATTAAATTTTCATCATGAGCCGAATCACTCTCGCAATTCTGAATTATAAAAAGTTAACTAATAATGCACCACAAAAACTATGCTGTATGTTATTGATCTCCTAAACTTGTTATTCACTGAAGATGCCGATGAAAATATTTAATATAACTGATATAAAAACCTATTAATGAAAACTTAGCAATTATTTTATTTAAATAAATGTTCATTATTCACTAATAGCATTAGCCTTCAAGGTGCAGTATATATATTCCCATAATTTATTTGAGATATCATAGGTAACTTCTTGTTTAGAAGAGTAATAAAAACAGTGAAAGAGATTATTTCCTGCAAAATAACGTTTTGAAACAGAAATTAGTAACATCACCCTTATCTTTGTAAATTATCCCTTTCATTGATTTTTTGCCTCAGAATTCGTACCAATCGTACCATCATCTATGCCGTAAAATGTACCAGGTTCCCTTTTTTTACCTCTTCACTCCTTTCTTTATGAATCATAGTTTTTATCCGCATATTTCGTATTAGGTCGGAGCTGAACCGCACTGCATTTGATGCAGATTATCGGAGCGACGCTGCCAGCGCTAGAGATGGGTGTGGGGACGACGACGATTCGAACTACAACCCGTTCGAGCATCGGCACGTGGAGCGTCCGAATTCGTAAGGTCCTTCATCTTTCTGCATAGCACATCCATAATCCCTTGTACAAGACGTCGAGAAAGCATATATAATAAGCCTCACTGAGTCCACATGTTCCATCAACAGACCGTCCAAGAGCACCTAACCAAAGAACAATTCATTGTTATTAATAATGCCATTTCATTTTTGGAAACATATAATTATACTTAAATATACCATAACAATTTGTTGGTTAATTCTACTTGCATTTGAATTCGTGTGCACTTTACGGTTTTTTACACAGTAATATTCTACGCAATCCCGAGTTGTATTAAGTTATTTTCTACAAGAGTTATCTTGTAGAAATATAGATAGTATAAAACTTATAGGTTACTACAATATACACCATGCATTTGAATTCATGTGCACTTTACGGTTTATTACATAGTAACATTCTACGCAATCGTTATTTTTTAATGCCATTTCATGATTTTAATCGCTCATTTTTGGCAGCATATAATTATCCTTAAATATACCATAACAATTTGTTGGTTAATTCTACTTGCATTTGAATTCGTGTGCACTTTACGGTTTATTACATAGTAACATTCTACGCAATCCCGAGTTGTATTAAGTTATTTTCTACTAGAGTTATCTTGTAGAAATATAGATAGTATAAAACTTATAGGTTACTACAATATACACCATGCATTTGAATTCCTGTGCACTTTACGGTTTATTACACAGTAACATACTACGCAATTGTTATTTATAATGCCATTTCATGATTTTAATCGTTCATTATTGGCAACATTTAATTATCCTCAAATATACCATAACAATTTGTTGGCTTATTCTACTTGCATTTGAATTCATGAGCACTTTACGGTTTTTTACACAGTAATATTCTACGCAATTCCGAGTTGTACTAAGTTATTTTCTACATGAGTTATCTTGTAGAAATATAGATAATATAAAACTTATATGTTACTACAATATACAGTAGAACTCCAATTATCCGGATCAATTGGGACCGGACTCCATCCGGATAATCAAATATCCGGATAAATGGATAACTCACAAAAAACGGGTAATTTATTTGGAAACTTCTTCTATTTATTCACTTCGGATTGATCTCAGAACGCTAAAGAAACGTATGGGCTGTAAAAAATAACTGTCAAACAAAATCAACGGTATAAAAGATACAATAAACGTTTCGAAAGCCTATTGCCGTGACTGTAAAAAGCCGATTTTCGAGGGTTTATTCCCCTAAAGAGAAATCCGGATAAATGGCGATCCGGAAAGTTGGAGTTCGGATAATTGGAGTTTTACTGTAGTGTATTGCTTTTAGTCCTGAGCGTCATGACCGTACGGGTATAATATATATTTTTTTCTTGCAAGCCTTAACCGACGCTAATGGTAGGAAAAAGTCCATGAGGGCTAATTTAGTGCTGCTAAGACGTATTCATAACAAATTCAGACATGAAAAATATTTTGCCAATAGTCAGCTTCTGGGATAAAAATGTATTTTTTCATGATTTTTTCAGGACTTAAATAGCATATCCCTATCCTGATGTAAATTTAGCCCAATGAAATGGTCTTCGCATTTTTTATTTCAAAATAATTTCCACTTATTAGACAGTTAGTGTCTTATTGAGTCAGATATATATTACACATATATAGATATGAGCAATTGGTGCCAAGAAAATGGACTCACCATAAATTCTCATAAATCTCTTCACCTGCAGTTCCACCACAAAAGGTACCCTCCCACCTCCAGTTTTTTACATCGTTCAAAGGATAAAATCCTCATCAGATCACATTCTGTCAAGTTTCTTGGTCTAATAATCAATGAAAACCTGGACTGGTCTGACCACATAGAGTACACCATGAAAAAAATTACCCTTGGAATCTTCTTGATTAGAAAATTAGCTCCAATTGTCGCTCTGGATACCCTGAAACTCCTATTTCACACAATAATCCAATCCCACATTTCATACGGCATCTTATTCTGGGGTAATGACAACCTTTCCCACAAGATTTTTTCCCTCCAAAAGCAGGCCATGAAGGCAAATGCTTCACCTCCCCCTCCGTACCCCTGGCATACCTTTATTCAAGAACCTTGCCATCCTCACACTTCCATCCCTTTAAATACTTAACTGTGCCTTATTTGTCAAACGAAACCCCCAAATATTCTCCCCTCACCATGATGTGCACCCCTACCTCACACGAAATAGTACTAACATCCACTTATCCCAAGCCTCCACTTCCCTTTCTCTACATGGTCCAGCAGCCTCAATAATCTATAACAAATTACCATCTGATGTTAAATCACTTTCTTCTCTACCAGTGTTCAAGAACCGTGTGAAGAATTTACTTCTTGAAAAAGCATATTATTGCATTTTTGAATTCATGGCATCTAAGTACGATTGCTGTCATTCTTGAACTTATTTTATTTTTTTTTACTAATTCCTGTTGTTTTTTCATTTTTTGCTACAAAACCAATGTTTGTTTGCTATCTTTATGTATTATTTTTTGACGATTTCTATGTTACTTGGTAACCAACAGAAATAAAATCATTATTATTATTATTACTAATATAGTTTCCCATTGATTGATGAAGGGAGAAGATGGCATCTTGGCGCAAGACACTAAAGCTTGTTTTGTTTTTAAAAAAAAGTAGCCACCTAACATGGCTGTCGCAAGAAACAAGTAAATAAAATATAAAAAATAATGTAATAATTTTTAAAAATTCTTTTAATTTTACATTTTTCTAGATTAGTCATTACGGTACCGCGAACTGCTCTACTGTTTCTGTCTACAGCGTATTAGATTCTCAACCATGTCCATGTATGCATTTTAATAAGCTCAATATTCCCATTTCTCTTGTACCGCATGGTTCCAGCTGGTCCCTTCTTTAATCTATGGAGTTTCCATTGCAGTAACAACATTTTTGAAACCTGGGAAACGGAAATATGTAGCAAGAAAAATAAACACAACTGAAAAATACTCAAAAATTAACACAAACTGAGTTCAATATTATAAAAATAATCCTTAATTGACTGGTTTGTAAATATTTTTATGCAATGTACTTGGAATTTTATCCTGCATTGCGTATATCGACATAAGATCCATTAAAAAGTTTGAAATTCACTAGAAATGGGTGATTCTTTCAGGTATTTTATATTCAATACTTTGAAATTTTAAAAAAATAACAAATTTACTGACCTATGATAATCCTATAATGTATTGGCTGGCATCAGCGATAAAATAGTGTAAAGCGTTTTAATCTAGCCAAGGAACGGAGTATTTGTTTTCATTCAAAACCAAACTAGCACGGTTGAATGGAGCTGCAAACCAAGCGACGCAACCATGATCATGTCAATCATTATTGTTACTTGTTTCAAAGGGACTTGGGCGGTCTAGCGCACCTCTTAAAGAGCAGCCTGGGCACTGGAATCCTGGCGATGCCCAACGCCTTCCGCAACGGAGGTCTGCTCTTCGGAGCCATCGCCACGCTCGTCGTCGGATACATATGCACACACTGCGTCTACATCCTGGTGAGGAACTAATCTCCATCACTTTCTATTTCAGCCTCTGAACTACATACTTACCAACACTTGGCTGACTTTAGCGGGTTTAACTAGCATCCTATTGGAATAAAACAGTAGCTGGAATGGAAAACAATGGAATAGAGAACCCTTATGAAGAGTACATCTACATCTACATACTACCCCGCAAGCCGCTTCAATAGGCGTGTGGCGGGTGGTGTTAGGACACCAGCCGTTTAAATATAAAAAGGAAACGCTCTAATGAAATTACGCCTAGCATTTATTAAAGTCCCTTATTGTTCGGGGGAAAAACGAATTCCCCTACCTATCGGTTCGGCAAAATATCTCTCTTAATTTATCGTTTCTGTCGGACCTGGAAATATAATGGGGTTCTGATATGATGTTCTCCGTGTCGCTCTTAAAGATATCTATTCTCAATTGCTCAAGCAATCTAAGTCTAGCGTGCAGCCTCCGAGTCTCTAGCGGCTCCCAGCCTAATTCGTTCAACAAATGAGAAGTTAAATGCAGTTTGAGCGAGATTGTTCCCTAGCCATAATAGAGACCATATTCGAGTTTTATGTTTTAATTGCAGTGTCTGTAAGAAGTATGAAGTAAATATTGTAATATTAATGGTGTAAAAATATAGTTATATTATAAGACAATGGCGTAACTAAAAATATAGTTATATTATAAGACACTGTTTCCGGCGTTACTCTGTGGAATTCCTTAATTTTAATAATAAAAAGCACTTGGTTGTTATTCCACACTTTATTTTAAGGAAACGACCCGGGTTTCAGCATCTCATGCCATCATCAGGTGAAAAATAGTTGGGTGGCTTACACTTTTTGGTATCCGTGGGTGGAGGGGGGGATATGAAAACAAGGGGTGGGGGTTGTTTTTAGTTTTCTTACGCAAGCAATCCCAAGGCCACCTTCCTTCAAAAATAGCCTTGTCCGTTATTTATGCTCCCCACCCCCCCCTGTTTTCATATCCCCCCCTCTCCACCCACGGATACCAATATAGGTGTAAGCCACCTAAATATTTGTACCTGAAGATGGTATGAGATGCTGCAACCCGGGTCGTTTCCTTAAAACAAAGAGTGGAATGACAACCAATTGCTTTTTTATTATAAAAAATATAGTTATATATGACAAAAATTCTCAGTAAGTAATTAAGTAAATTTATCGACTTAAGCCTCAAACTTGACTCATTTTCTCACGCCGTACCACTAAAAAGCCTTCAAAACAGCAGGTTTTTTTGCGATTCTGTAAAAATTACTGCGGTGAGAAATAGAATATTTATTATAAATTGTTGATAAAACATACACACTACACACAGTTAGTGCTTTGACGAAATCTAGATGTTATAAATTCCTAATTTTTAAAAAATATTCTCCCTCTGGAGCGCACAGCCGTAATCTATATCCCATGTAAAACAGCTTATATTTTTAGGCAAATTGCTCAAAAAGTAGTTCAGAAAGGGGTTAGTATTTTGTTATCTTTGGAAAGATGGGAGTTTTTTTTTCTTAAAAATGAGGTTAAATTTATTAAATTCTAGGTGAAGAGCAAAGCAGCATTTTGAATGACACTGATGCCCACAACGCGTTTTTCAAGATACTCACTATTATAAATCTCTTTTTGTTGGATAGCAAAAAGACATCAACTCTAATTGCTAAAATATCTTAGACTATCATCGATTTTAAAAAGTCATTCGTAAAGTTTTTTTTTTTAATTATTACACACTTTACATCGTAAAATACATGATCTTATCCCATTTTTTACAACTAATGACACAAAAAAAATAAATCAAAATTACATCATCATTACATCATCATGTTGTATTGCAATCACATGAAAAAAAAATAAATATGGAGAAATAAAAATAATAATATTGCAGTTAAGGTCCTGCTAAGCCAAAGCGGCTTGTCAGCAGGTGCCTTTTGTTAAAAAAATATTTTTTTTTGCTGTGCAGCGCTCTGGACAATTTCGGAGCTCAACAATGCTAGCCTATGAGCCACTCTTTCAGTGACTTTTTAGAGCAGATATGCTATTAATATCCTTCATTGACATAGGCAATTCATTCAACAACCCAGGGACTACATGTGCAAGAGATCTCTTGCCATGGTGGTTAAAATACTTAGGTACAGACAACCTATTTATTCGACGCAGTTGCATGTCAGCATTAATCACACGTTGCTTTATTAATTTGCTGTCAAAAAAGTTGTCACAAATTAACACATAATTATACAATTCTTTTAATGGTAACAAACACTGATTCTTATATACTTCTCTCACATCGTTTTCCTTGACCATCAAATGGGCAACCATTTTATTTTGTAAAGTAATAACCTTATTCAGCAAGGTGGAGTTTGTGCTACCCCAAATCGTCAAACCATAACGTATTACGGCCTCAGCTAAGCCTTGATACATTAATTTTTTCAACTCATGAGGCAAATAGTGCTTTAGGTACGACAATTGAAACAAAATACACCTTAGTTTGTCACATATATAGGTTATATGATTACTAAAACTAAATTTTTCATCTAAAACTATTCCCAAGTATTTTAGGTGTTTAACTTGGGTAATTTTTGCACACGAAAAGTACTTATTGCACGAATTTTTCGGTTGGCCACCCTGGTTGGAGTGTAAACAAAGGTGTGTGTGTAGTTGGAGGTCTAAGGTTTGCCTTTTTTCCTTCACATTTAAAAACTGCAAGGAGTATGTCTTATTATTGTTAATAATTATTTTATTATCGTGACACCATAATTGCAAGGAATACAAATCGTTTTTTAATTTTCGCTGGGCCACCTCAAAACATCTGCTTGTGGATAGTAATGCAATGTCGTCTGCATACATAAAAATCTTGCAGTTTCTAATATGTTGAACGATGTCATTTATATATATTAGAAACAGAATTGGTCCTAATATTGAACCCTGGGGAACTCCAGATTGGATAGTTTTCATTCCACTGGAGTGATCGAGAATTTTTACAGTTAGTTTTCTATTTGTAAGGTAGGATTTTATCCAGTTCATCGGCGGTCCACGTATACCAACTTGTTCAACAGTATGTGAATATCGATTGTATCGAAGGCTTTTCGGAAGTCGATAAAGACTGCGAGTACGGAGTAGTTTTTGTTTAGTTTAGAGCGAACGTTCTCGCTAAAGTCCTCAAGTAACATTTTAGTGCTTTTGTGGTGTTGATATCCATATTGGTTTGGTGTTATTATGTTGTATTTCTTGAAAAAGTGAATTAGTTGATCTGCGACGTAGCGTTCTATGATCTTATCTAAAGATGGAAGAATGGAGATAGGACGATAGCAGTTAGTGTCACTCTTTTTCCCTTCCTTATATATGGGTCTGACATTAGATACTTTAAGATTTGATTGCATTGTGCCATGTTCAATATTTAAGTTAATCCAGTGTGCAATTACGGTAGATATAGCTTGAGAGGATAGATCTTTAATTCGAATGTTATCATGACCTGGGCTTTTATTTTTCATATTTCTTACAATGTTAAACACATCCCTAGGAGTTGCTGGACTCAAGGAAAAGGTATTTAAATTCCTGTGTGGTTCATTATTGAGAAGAAAATGAGAACAGTTTGGTAATATTTTTTCAATATTTTCAGTGAATTGATTAGCGAATGCTTCACAGATATCATCGACATTCATGGTTTTCCTGAAGTTTTTAATTATATGTGAATCAAGTGATTGCTTTTCACGTACTCCTCTTATATTGTTCAGTAATTGCCAAGTTTTCCTAATGCTATTTTTTGTTTGCATAAATTGCTTTTGGTAGTAATCTCTTTTTTGCCTCCTGAGTAATGAGTTCACTTTGTTTCTTTGTGCTTTGTAATATTGTTTATATATCTCATTAGATGTGTTTGATTTCCACCTTCTGTACAAAATATCTCTTTTCTTAATTGCTGAATAAATGACCTCCGTAACCCAAGGCTTTTGGAATGAATTATTTCCAGTGTATTGTGATTTTTTAACTGTTGATTTAGTGTATATGACGTTGAATTTTTTTAGCAATTCATGGTATATGTAATCCGGGTCATCATGGTTCACCAGTGTCAACCAATCCACTCTTTCCAACATCTGGCTCACCTTTTTGCAGCATATGTAGGAAGTATTGGTACTCCTATCAGAAGTGTGACCGAGTGGTTGTGAGATGTAACAGTTAATGCCAACAGGATAGTGGTCGGAGATATATGTTTTAAGAATGAAACTATTGACATTATCATGGAAACCCTTTACATTGATATGATCTAAGCAAGATTTTGAAACCTTATTGTTTTTAATTTCAACTCTAGAAAATTTGTTGATACATGCCATAAAACCATTGTTAGCTAACAAATCCTTGTATGTAATCACAGCGTTGTCCCTTGTAGCTTTCAAATTTAAATTGAAGTCTCCTATCAGGATGATATGTTTCTCATGTCTTCCTTTTATGAATTCATCTAAGCTAATTAGGAAATCATTTTTGTTTTTGTGGGGTGGCCTATAAATGTTTATAATTAGGACATCATATTTGTAAAAGTTAGTTAGAATTATGAGTGATTCACATTCTTTTATTACAGCATCAATTTCTAAACCAGGTATGCCCTCTTTAAGATAGAAAATGATTCCTCCTCCCCTGTGACTAGATCTTAGTTTATGGAAGAGAGTATACCCACTGAAGTTAAAAGGACTGAGTTCAGTCTCTTTAATATTTACCTCAGAGAGAGAGAAACCTAAAACTTGACCATTTGTATTTATCTTATGGTGTAGAGCAACCAGTTCATCCCAATTTGTTTTTAATGATCTAATATTTAGGTGATAGAGTGAAAACCCTTCATTTGGAACAGGGAGATACTTTATAAGGCTTGACACTTTCTTATATGATTTGCACTTGCTATTATGACATATTGTATTAAAAGGATCCATAGTTTCAAATCCAGTAGCACCTAAGTAATATAAATGAAGAAGCTAATCACCTGTTAAAGATTTAAGATTGAAATTAGAGTATATTATTACACCAATTTGATTAGATCTTTCTCACTTAGCAACTTAATTATTTGTGCGTTTTCACTTTTCCTAACAAGAACTTTACCACTTTTGTACCATACAAATTTATAACTTAGTTCTTGTGCCTTAGTCTTAGCCTGCCACAATAGATTCCGATAGAAATATGTCAGGCTTTCATTTATATACACTTTAGAGTCTGGATATTTTTTTCTCGTTTCAGCATTTTTTAAATTCTTTTTTTTGTGCTAATAAAGAATGTTTTACAGCCTTATTAGAAAACTCAACAATAAGTTTTCCTTGTTTATTAGGAAGAACATATATGTCAGAAATGGAATTTTTATCAACTGTAACATTAATATTATTTGCTAGCTCAATAACATTTTTAGTCAACTCTTCCTTACCATCACTATCATTAGTATGGATAACAATTACTTCAATTTGTTTATCTAATTGCTTTTGTTCCTGGACAATTATCTTTTTTTGGAGATCTTCTATTAATGTGTCCTTCACCTGAAGCTGATTCCTAAGATCACTGACCGTACTTGTTAGATCACTGACAGTGTTCCTCAGGTCCTTAATACTACAAACAAAATCATCGTACTTATCAGATAAGAAGTTGAGGCTGTTTTTAATCTGTTGAATGTCTTCTTTTGTGATGACCGCATCAGTCACTTGCTCCTGTTGGATCTCAGATGTGGAGGAACGTTCTCTTGATTCCGTACCGTTCTTGTCACTGCAGCGGCAGGTTACACATCTCCAAGTATCTTTCTTCTTAGCTGACATTGACCGGTAGGTTGATTCTCTAATTCCAGAGCAGTTGTAGTGCATAAACGAAACACATCCAAAACATTTCACATACTCTTCTTCGACAATATTTTCGTCGCACTTACTGCACTTCATGTAGAAGAAAGTAGCGAAACTTCGTGAAAAGATACTTCGAGAAGGCCGGTTGTTAGCTTGGCGGGAAATTATCACACCAAATATTATGGGATAACTATATTTTTTATCACGAAGACGCAGAAAAAGCACGTTAATAATACAAAATAAAAGATATATGTATTATTTCCGACGAAGGCGATGTGCTGAATGTCTCCAATAACAGGTATATAACTAACGAAAATTAGAGAGCCACTGAAACACGTCCGTTCACTACAACAGCCATGACATGAATGACTTCCATATCACAATTCAGACCTTTACAACCCTCGCGAAGAGCTTTGAAACGTCTAATTCGCCCAGACAGCCAACTCGTCATATATACTGAGAGTTTCTCAGCATGATGGCATTTAAGGAGGTTCCGCCGCGACTGTGTGAGTCAAAACAAATACTAAATTCCACATTTTTGATATTTTGCCAAAAAAATCCTGCTTTTATTTGACAAAATGCGTTACCTACAGAAACCCAAAAGTAAGATACAACATATGCAGATTATTCCACGAATGTATTTTAAATTAGCACTTTTTTCCAGCCATAAGAGCCGACTGCAGCGCCATTTCCTATGAATTGCCGCATTTCCACTTCAATTACGGCATTAATTATGCAATAACTAGAAAAATAAGGTGGTAAGATGCCTGTATTTTATTTTTATTCGATTTCTCTGGATTATTTCCTCCTTGGAGAGAGTTTTCCACGAAAATGGCATTTGTATTTTATGGAAAAATACTATTTTTCCCCGTGTTTCTCTCATTGAACCCATTGAACCCAATGTAATTTCAAGTTCAATTCTAGAATAAAATAGCGTGATAAGATTATATTTTGTTGTTCATATCAGATAGAGGACAACGTTTTGAACAAGTAGGCAGAATATGAATAAAATGACATTTAAGTCATTTTATGGTGGAACCACCTTAACGGAAGATCCGCATAAGAGGTTCAAAATTGAGGGTCTGAGAGTCAAAGTAATACAAGTGAAAAACATCGTCCAGCGTCCCCTGTACCACTTTACCCCGGTAAGAAAAGACAAAATATAAAGTAGTTTGAGTGATCGGTGGCTAGATCGCATCACCATACTTTCGAACACTTGTATTCCTTTTCCCGTAGCAACCTGACGGTACCCGACGGTACCAACTTAGAAAATACGCACTTATATCGTTTTTCGTGTTGATTTCACTTGTAATATTACTTTGACTCTCAGGCCCACGATTTCGTAGCGCAGTAAGCCATGGAGTTCAAAATTAAATTGAAAAAATATCGTCGTAACGTCGCAGAACAATGAAAAAATCAAGATAATGGAGGGCTTGTAGGCAGAGTTACCAACAGCAAATGAAGTTACCTACTTCCACGCATTTACCAGCTGTGTAATAACTATACTGACTATTTAATGGCCAAGATTTTTAATTTTACTTGTACAAATGAGAATTTGGTGCTAAGAATATGTGTTCAAAACCAACGCTGAATGTAATACATTCGTTCCTCTTACCGGGCGATCTTTTTGTCCCGATATTTTTCCTTCTATTTTCTTTTATTTATTCTGAATAATTAATTCACTAAGGTTGGATTTGGCATCCAACTAAAATGGCTGCTTGACCCAATTATTTGGATGGCCACCGAGAATATATTGGATAGGAAATCCAGTTAGTTCTTAGGTTTCAATATCCAACCATTTCTTTTAACGTGGTTTGATCGAGATAGTTCCCTAGTCATAATGGAGACCATATTCAAATTTTATTCTTTGATTTCAGCGTCAGTAAGAAGTACGAAATAAATATTGTAATATTAATGGCGCAAAGATATAGTTATATATGACAAAAATTCTCAGTAATTAAATAAATAAAGCTACATAAGTCTCTAACTTGACTCATTTTTTCCCGCCGTACGGCTGAAAACCCTTCAAAACAGCAGCTTTTTTTGCGATTCTGTAAAACTTATTGTGGTGAGTAAGAGATTATTTTTTATAAATAGTTGAGAAAACGTGCACCGTTAGTTTTTTGACGAAATCTATGTGTTAAAAGTTCCTAATTTTTTAAATATTCTCCCTCTGGATCGCACAGCCATAATCTATCCCATGTAAAACAGCTTGTATATTTTGAGGCAAATTGCTCAAAAAGTAGTTCGGCAAGGGGTTGATATTTTTACATCATTGGAAAGATGAGAGTTTTTTCTTTGAAATGACGCAAAATTCATCAAATTCTAGGTGAATTGATTTTTCGCTCAAACTAACTTAAGTTCGTGTGACGTTAAGAGATGGTTCAAATTGTTCATCCCTCGTGACAGGTGAACTCGTCCCACACCCTGTGCAGGCGACTGCGGGTCCCGTCGCTGACCTACGCCGAGACGGCAGAGGCTGCCTTCAAAACGGGACCTTTGACCCTGCGACCATTCGCATCGGCAGTCAGGTGAGCAGCCATCTCATAGCATTAGTGGAATTGGAATAAAGTGTTGTCAGAGCAAAACGGCTGCAGCCGCAACTGTTTCGGTCAGACTACTGTTTCAAATAACTGTTGTTACTGACTGCTCCAAACAACAGGTTAGTTTCGTGATCGTGCCGCACCATTGCGCTCTGTGCTGTGCAGCGGCAACTGATAAAGCTGAAGCTGACTGTTTCGTCTTCTATTCCGCTCCAATTGCACTGCACGTGTGGCTGCGTTGCTATTATGAAGCTATAATCTGTTGGATTTGAATCTGTTATGGACGGTTACTGGTTTATTTAGTCAACTCCGCCCGTTGTAGCAGATAGAATTAACACTCTTAAGTACCTATCTTTCACGAATCCAAATGAAATTGTTACTATATTTGAGTGAAAGATTTCCTATTGCATAAAAGACAGAACTACCACCCATGTTCTCACAGCGCCGGTCGATCGCCCGATGTTTGGTGTCCCTCTATCTGTTGTCCGCAACAGATTGTTACGCGGAACTGTTTCTTTTTGAAACTGTATTGGTTGCGAAACAGTTGCAATGAAACGGTTGTGCTATTTCAGAGCCACCACCACATAGTGCCTCTCATTACATCTACATCTGCAAAATACCCTGCAAGCCACCTCAGGGGTGTGTGGCAGGGGGTGAGTATTCACCAACATGCATTACACTATACCCTAAATTTAGTGTAACTACGACTAATTATGCATTAGCATAAATCGCTAATGCTTGTCACGAGGCGAAGCCTCTCAAGCATTCACTACTACACAACAGATATTATCATAATGGAGAGGGACCGTTAATATATATGTATCCTGCAACTACACAAATGGACAGAGACTTAAGACTTATGTAGAAAACATACACGGCGTGCTGTTAGTACTAGGTAACAGATAAGGATTCAAGTATTATGGAGTACTACTACTACTAAGAGCTACACTACCTATCGACAAACCAAGATAAAAGTCTCATTGGCAGCTGTTATGGTCCCTTATAGTTTGTGGGAAAAATGAAATTTTAAATCTGTCCGTTCTGCAGTCTAGTTCCCTAATTTTATTCTCATGATCTCATTTGTGCCTACCTTAACCACCTATCTATCTATTTCGCCACTCGCCAACAGATGCATGTGGAAACAGAGAGGTACCTACTGGGTGCTTTCCATTTGCTACTCTGTACTGCTCAATGCGCGACACAACAGCGCATTTTCTTTCCATTGGTTTTAGATCCTGCTCGCAATTGGGTAACGCACTTCAAAACATATCGGCAAGAGAGTTGATGTGCGCTTGAGAATACAATTAGTTTGAGAATTGCAGAAATCATTGCTATTTTTCTGTTGATCTTCATAAAGGCCTTAAGGCAATTAAGGCGAGATATTTTCCCAGTCATAATCGATACCATATTCGAATTTTATTTTTTAATTTCAGCAACATACAGTGAATGAGTAAATGATCGCTCATGAGGATTGCAATTTTGAAATAACAAACAAATATAAATAATAACAATATAAACAAAAACATGGAATAAATAAACAAAAAATAGAAAAATGAATTTTCAATCAAGCAAAACAATCATGACTATGACACTCAAAGCAAAAAAAAACAATTTACTCTCAAAATTATAAACCAAAGAAATAGAAGTGTTTTCCCATGTTGTTTCATGAGATTTTTTCCTCAATCAATGAATTATAAAAATTCGATTTGAACAGATGAGGGGGTGGATGAATATTTTAGTTTTCCAGGTTGGGAATTCTGTGATAGGGAAGAGCTAATTGTGAGATGTATTTTTGGTATTCAAAGTCAAACTCACAAAATAGAGAACTATAGCAATTTTAAATTACAAGAAATGTAAATATTAATGATCACAGCGTAATAATTTAAATTTTTGTTATTTCTGTATGTCAACAGGCGGTTCGTGGACATTTCACTTGCGGTCACCTACTACAGTGCAGCCTGCGTCTACATCGTGTTCATCGCACATTCCACCAAACAGGTGATTACAGAAGCTTCCATATTGATACACAATTATCTTCCTCGCATTTCTCCTATGCTATTCTCTTCATTCCTTTATAAAACGTGGCGGAGTTCTTTTCATAATTACTTCATAATCCTGTTGAGCTGTTTGAACACGTCACATCTGACTTATACTTTTTTTTAGGTTCACGATAAGTGAGGACAAAAAAATAGGTCCCACATTTTTTTTTACTCTCCAAGAAAAACCCAAAATAAAATTCAAATTCCGCGGATGCAATGCAGGTTTGAAGGTTGAAAAATTCGCGAACGTATATAAAAAGAATATTCCATAAGTTTCCAACTATCTCACTGTCTCTCATTTAAACTCTAGATATATGTAAATTTTGAGATTACTATAGTGTTGATGTGAGCACACGCTACATCTAAACGGTGAGGGCAAGATTCATGACCGACGTCACAAGTGCCTATGTGCTTTACTCATCGGTGGTCACGCCTCTAGGCGCCGTGCTAAGAAGCTCCCAGCGCTATTTCTACGACGCATCGATGTTAGACATCTCCGTCACATCTCCGCCGTTTATAAATACTCTATTGTCAGCTTTGGTGCATAGAACGCGTACACATTCAACAGCTCTATGCATTTAGCTCAAATGGATGTACTGTATGCAATATGTGATACATACCAAGCTACTTATTTCATACTTTAAAGTTAGCGAAAACTTAAGTTAGTTTCAGTGAGGTATTACTTCACAATAAATCAATGAATTCGGCCTCTATATACAGAAAAGAGCTCATTTATATCATTACACCACTAGTTCATCAAAACACCCCAAGCACTTTACGAGATATTTTACAAAAGATAAAAGCTGTTTTGAATCTGACTTTGGTACGGCTATTCGCTCCAGAGAAACTATATTTTAAAAATGAGGGACTTGAGGCACATGCATCGCATCAGAAATGTAACGGAGGGTAGTTCTTATCCTTTCTCAAAAATTTCAAAAAAAATTTTTTTTTAACTTTTCCTATATCTAAACCATCTAAACTTTCTTACTAGCCACACTCCCATGCTTCTGTTCTTCTACGATAATGAATTATATGTTCACCCCTTACTAAGCCATTTTCGTGTCGAATTCACACATTCAGGGTTTCAGGGCCAATTCTATTTCCTGGGCCACTTGCGATTTCCAACGAAGTTCTGACAGAAAGTCGCACCGCGAGATTCACACTCAGTTACCACAAATTCTCCAATGGTTTCTGCTATACCTAGAGCAAGGTTATTTTCGTTGTAGTTACATTGGATTTCAGAAACCTCATCCGCGTCCATGCTAATTTGAAAACATAGTCATTGATTATTTTTTGTGGTCCTTTTGTTATTTTTTGGCCTCCCGGACGATCCCGGGGTTGTATTTACTTTCTTCTTTAACGGGATTTGACCGCTTTTTCGGTGTCTATTTTGAACCCCTTCTCAACCTCTCCTTATAACTTGTATTGAAATGAAAAAATCAATTTTCTGCTCAAGAAATACCTTTTCCTCTGCTAATCTCCCCCCCCCCCCAACCAAACACTACATTCATACAAATTACAGTCATGCGGGCTAAACGAAACAGTAGTAAACTGGATACGTGACTTTCTGAGTGATCGTAAGCAAAAAGTAGTTCTTGAAGGAATTAGCTCTGATGTAGTTAAAGTGACATCAGGTGTCCCACAAGGAAGCAAAATCGGTCCCCTTTTGTTCATTATATACATAAATGACCTATGCTCTCGAGTTAGCAGTAACATACGTTTATTTGCTGACGACGCTGTCATCCATCGCAAAATTAGTGATCACTATGACTTTGAAATTCTATCATCGGATTTAAACAACGTTCATGTGTGGAGCCAAGAGTGGGGACTCGAACTTAATCTGAGCAAATGCACGGCGGTACAATTCTTGCGGAGGTCGTCCAACTATCCCCGTGTATATGCTGTGGATGGCGTTAAGATAAAGGCGAAAGATGAAGTTAAGTATCTGGGAGTTACGATTACCTCGAACCTATCGTGGGGAACACATATAAGGAATATCGGTGGCAGAGCTCTGAAGAAGCTAGGATTCGTCAAGCGTATTGTAGGAAGATTTTCGGATGAAAAGGTAAAAGAGAGGTGCTATTTCGCACTCGTCCGGCCACACCTTGAATATGCAGCGAGCATATGGGATCCGGTGCAGAAAGACTTAATCCGGGAACTTAATAAAATACAAAGGAAAGCTGCGCGATTCGTCAAAAACTGCTACGGGCGTACAGACAGCGTTACGCAGATGTTAAACGAATTAGGCTGGGAGCCGCTAGAGACTCGGAGGCTGCGCGCTAGGCTTAGATTACTTGAGCAATTGAGAATAGGTATCTTTAAGAGCGACACGGAGAACATCATATTAGAACCCCAATATATTTCCATGTCCGACAGAAACGATAAATTAAGAGAGATATTTTGCCGAACGGATAGGTATGGGAATTCGTTTTTCCCCCGAACAATAATGGACTATAATAAATGCTAGGCGTAATTTCATTAGAGCGTTTCCTTTTTGTATGTAAACGGCTGGTGTACTAACACCCCCCGCCACACGCCTATTGAGGCGGCTTGCGGGGTAGTATGTAGATGTAGATAAACCCATCATCATCATCAGGTGGTTGACCTTCACTCGGGGATGGACATCGACGTGCGGCTGTACATAGCGGCCCTGCTTCCTCCGCTGCTCGCCCTCGGGGTCATCCGTGACCTCAAGTTCCTCGTGCCCTTCTCCGCCGTAGCCAACGCCTGCATCGTGCTGTCCTTCGCCTTCACGCTGTTCTACGTGTTCCGCGAGGTCCCTGCCGTGTCCGAGCGCCGACTCCACGGCACCCTCGCCCAGTTGCCGCTCTTCTTCTCAACTGTCATCTTCGCCATGGAAGGCATCGGAGTGGTGAGTCCCATATGGATCTGACGGAAAAAATTGCGACAAATATCGTATGGATTAACTACTAATAGCGCCAATTGTTTCAGGCGCAAATGGAAAAAATACGTATGCGTGAAAAAGATATAGATTGTATGCTTTTGCCATAAATCTTTTATTTTTTGTGAAAAAATGCAGTAATTATTCCTTTTGTTGTAAGACGTTTATCAGCGTCCATTTAAAATACGCCTGGGACCACACGAGACATCGCCATCGCAACCGTAAGTAAACAAAGAAGATGGCCGAGAAAGTACACTACAAAAACTCCAAGAGAAGGACTGGACGGCATTATTGCGCTGCAATATGATTCCAATATTTTTCAGGATTCAGAATTGATTATGCAATTACCTTTTTAAGTTTCCCCTGAGAAATAAATAGGTGATTTCCCACTTAAATCTTCAAGATATTCAATTAAAGAGTATACCTACCTGTCGCGCTGTTGCGCTGATAGTTAACGACTGACAGCTAGAGTGCTCTGGGTGAAATGTATAACTAGAGGCTCTCTATTAGCCTAATTACTGCTAATAGAAGGCCTCTATGTATAACCATTGTGTGAGCCATGCCATAATGTGTCAGAGTATTGTTGAGCCCCATTCGAAACTATACAATCTAATTGGGCCGATCCATTCAATTTCTCCACACGCGTGGTCGTCCTATTCAAATGGGACTGGCTGCTGGTCGATCCCTTCGATTTAGAACGAAGCATTGCATTTGCATTGCAATCATAGTGCAAGGTTACTCATATTAGGTGGCGAATTTCCTTTCTTTTTAGTCTTTCTTATTTTAATTCCGCCCCGGTTTTGTGGTTAATAGATTAGGTAACCAGCTGTTAAAGTTTCCACTCGAACATATAAGCTGACCGTATGTTTGGGTGTTCTCTGATGACAGTTCTTTGTCCTTAAAATGATTGTAATCTATTTTCATTTATTTAAGTACCCGAACCAAATTTACACAGGAATATCGAATCTGAGATAGTTAGGCTCATTACATAATTAACACCTAAAAGATTAAACCTGAACTAGTCTTTTATTTATATTTATATAATGAACTCAAACGACTAATACAATGTAATTCATGTCCAAGAAAACTTACATGTTAGCGCCACCTGTCAGCAAAAAGGTAAATATCAATCCTGGAATCCCGGGATTCGTATATACTAGGTATATCCCGGGATTTGGGGATTGTCATTTCTTCTGGGATCCCGGGATTGCAATCCTTAGTACTGCTGGACTAAAGCATGGTTAGTTAGCGTGGCAAGAATTGTGGCGATTGGGATATATTGGAAGGCCACGCTTACCTTGACCAAAACATTTTCATCGTAATTGGTTTGAACGTAACTTCAATTACTCGATTACGGAATAAGCCGGAACTTAAATGTCATAGGTAAAAGTCATAAAAAAAATATTTTATTACTTATTGGTAATTCTCTAAACCAAAGAAGTAATCAGAAAAATATATCAGCTTGAGGACTAAGATAAGAATGTTGCCAATCACCGACCATCTTTACAATTTACATCAATGAAGTCTTGAAAGACTGGCAGAAAAATGTGTTGGAATGGTGACAAATATATACGAACGAACATGCTGCACGCATTCATTTTCACATATGATCATGTCATGATGACCGGCGATGAATATGATACGGAGTACATGATAAGGAAACTGTGATGTCCCCGTGCAAGATAACTAATGTAATTTATGCAGTAAGTACCTTATGTACAACATATTAATCTTTCTTATATAATAATTAAAAGTACAATCTTTCATATTATTACTTGAACGTCATTTAAAGTTAAGTAAGACACATGTATTTGAAAAGTTTTCAATGTGAAAATTAAATTTAACATTTTTTATCATTGTTTTTATTATTTTCTTATCATTTCCTGTTATCCGACCTTCTCCCATGTCCGACCTTGCCGCGGCCTGTTTAGGTCGGATAATCGAGACTACTGTACTAGAAATGGATAACAAGTATGGACTTAAAGTGAACTCTTCTTAAACTAAGTAAAAAACAATAAATAATGGAGCACTAGATTTAATAATAGGAGGAATTCATAGCATACTTCTTAACGGTGTGTGTAACCTTAGGGAGTGCCTCGAAGTGACAGACAAATATTGGAGGCTGCAGATATGGATTATTTGAGAAAAACCTGCAGGACACCGAAGGTCAGATAGAATTTCAAACGAAAACATGAGAAGGATGCAAGCAGGAAAAATTCCACAGGAGACATAGAGATAAAAAAAATTGAAGTGGTATAGGCACGTAAAAAGAATAAAAATCATCGATGATCCACAAAAAAGTACTGGAATGGCAACCAACTTGGAAGAGGAGAAGAACATGGTCGCCAGATGGATGTGGATGAAACAATTTGCTGTTGTGGATACGAAACAAGGAATTTGGGAGAAGGAAAGCGGAGACTTCAAAGGGCTCTGAGAGGAAGATGCGAGATAGAAAAACTGTGATAACGCCGTTAGTAAAATTGACAAAACAACCATAGGTTTTGTAATTTATGATGCAAAATGAGAAGGTAGGCGTTCGCGATGCATTCGTGAGGTTTTCGTCGTGACCAAGGTGCCCAAGCTTATGGAGGACAATTAATTAATAACATCTTCCTTATAGGAGGCCCTAGCCCCATTCGAAACTAAAATGGGGTGATCCATTTGATGCATTCACACGCAAAATGGTTCTATTATAGTCGTGCTGGGTGGTTATTTTGTAATCTCACTTTAGTGAGAATACGTCATAAAATGTCACTTTTTCATAGTTCAACTCCGACACCCAGGCGGCGTGACCATCTTCGGCTCTCAAGCGATGAACTGCCGGTCATGTGCTGGTCTTTTAGACGATTCATCCGCTCTGATCCGTATCTTTCGACTCTTGATCCGTTTCATTATCTCCGCCTGCCATTAGTTCCATCTCACCTGTCATAAAGAACGTGACATGGAGCCACCATCGTTTCCACTTGAAGCTTTACTTTGAAAATAAACAAGGGCGCCAAAGATAAAACGATTTTAAATCGTATTGTAGTAATTTGCTAAACGTGAAGAACTTCAGCATTTTCAACTCCAATATATTGGGCACTTGAAGGTATGCTTTGTTTGAAATGCTTATGTTATTGTGACTTATATACGTTTTTTGGGTTGTCCGCGTCTTGCTAGCTGGTTCGAAGGTGGCCGACGTTTCCTCTCCTTTGCCGGAGACTTCCTCAGGGCTACTGAGTGACCACTCCGGTTATGCATCTATTTATACGAATTTGGGGAGAGGGGGGGAAAGGAGGAGGAGGGGGAGGGAGTTGTGGAACATTCTGGGTTCTTTTATTTCTCGCTAAAACTGGAAGCCAGGAACTGCTGATAGCTTGTCCTTGGTCACGGTTAAAATTGCAGGGGTGTTTCTTTATTTCTAGGGCTTCTCTAACTAGCCTTGTTTTAAAGTGCCGGTCTTTGGCAAGGATGATCGGCTTCTCGGTTTCGATTTCATGGCCTTTTGCTGCGTGTTCGGCGACCGCTGATTTATCTTGATGTCCGAGGCGTATTGCAGCCGCATGCTCTCTGACTCTCATTCTAATTGTCCGTCCAGTCTCCCCCACGTAGACCCTATCACATGTGTTACACTTTAGCAAATATACGCCCTCTGTTTCTAATTTTTTTTCCCTTTTACATTCCTCACAATGTCTCGTATTTGTTTCTTCGGTTTGAATATTGTCTTTATTTCGTATTTCCGTAATATCCGGGATATCTTGTCAGTAGTTCCCTGGATATATCCCCCACGTAGACCCTATCGTGATAGGGTCTACGTGGGGGAGACTGGACGGACAATTAGAACGAGAGTCAGAGAGCATGCGGCTGCAATACGCCTCGGACATCAAGATAAATCAGCGGTCGCCGAACACGCAGCAAAAGGCCATGAAATCGAAACCGAGAAGCCGATCATCCTTGCCAAAGACCGGCACTTTAAAACAAGGCTAGTTAGAGAAGCCCTAGAAATAAAGAAACACCCCTGCAATTTTAACCGTGACCAAGGACAAGCTATCAGCAGTTCCTGGCTTCCAGTTTTAGCGAGAAATAAAAGAACCCAGAATGTTCCACAACTCCCTCCCCCTCCTCCTCCTTTCCCCCCTCTCCCCAAATTCGTATAAATAGATGCATAACCGGAGTGGTCACTCAGTAGCCCTGAGGAAGTCTCCGGCAAAGGAGAGGAAACGTCGGCCACCTTCGAACCAGCTAGCAAGACGCGGACAACCCAAAAAACATATATAAGTCATAATATGGACCGCGAAAGTTTTAACGACTTGGCTTATGTTATTATAAGCTTGAATTATTTGTGTATATATTTTGTATCAATATTTCCCGAACAATGTTGCTGATACCTTTGTTTTCGTGTGCCTATCCGCCAGTGTATGGAGAATGGAATTCAGTTATTTATACCATAATTTCATAATTTTAACAAATATTGCCTTAAAATCTACGCTCTCGGTAGATATTTCCCGTGCTTGTGAATCGAACACTAATTAAATGCACTTAATTTTTTTTAAATATTGAGAGATTGCTTACATGTCGCTTGTAGTTTTTAATGTGTTTAGATTTTCGTGGTAGGTATGTACAGTGTAAGATATCTTCCGTAAGATGTTGAGCAATCTGGGTATTCGCCAGTCTCGGAATATTTTATTTGATATATAAAGTAATTGAAGCTTCGACAATTCACGAACCGTTCGTGAGCCGATCATAAAGAGAGGGAAACGGATCTCCCGCCTTTCCACTAAGAGTCATTAAAATGGTGAGATAACAAAATAACCCCCCAGGTCTCTCAAAAGCTGTGGGTAGGCCGATGTGCATACTGCTACGTCACAGAGCAGGTTACCATGGTGGAGACAATGGGCGGAGGAAAATGTTGGAGGGGAAAGTGATCGAGCCTTTCCCTTTCAAGATGTGATTCTTCGTACCTATATTTACAATGGTGTGTTCAATACGCACAGGGTTGTCAAAACTAAACAAGGGCAAACAGGCCCTGCCCATTACCCTCCAGAGACCATTCCCCGAAATATACCTTTCCACGACCTAACTCGTCCACTGCACATATGCCACAAGCTCTCGTGAGGGCCGTGGCTGGCAACCGTTCTTCATACCTTCCCATTTGGTTTCCAAGGACTAATTGTATGTATGAGCTACTTTCTTATTCAATGTTCCCGGATAAAAATCATGGCTAAAAAAATCTGAAACTGGTTTGAGGCATGGGGTGACAGGCAGAATCCCAAGAAGGTGTAATTTGATTCCAAGAATTTAATTAAGTAATCATTTGGAACCAATGGACATTTCTTCAAATGTGGCCCATCACACAATAGTCAAGCATTTTTCGTTGAAGTTTTTTTCAACAATTGGGACATTCCATAGTGACCAACGTAACATTGTAGCAAATTCTATGCCTTATTTTAATTACATTCATACAAAATCCTGTGCATTTATGCAGTTTTTCTTACCACAATGCATTTGACACTTGCTTTAGTAAATAAGGAATGTGAAGATTGGCAATATTTAGGGCCAAATTTAGAATAATATCATTAATTAAACACTGTGACCAATGTAACAAAAATTATACCATAACATTAGTTACTAGAGTTTAATTGCATATTACTCTGAAAGTTTATCACTTTTACACAAACTTTTTTAATATATTTGGAGTGTATGGTTTTCTAAGCAAATATGCATAGTCACACAAAAAAATGTTTTGCCATTCTTATTCAAATAATTTCAACAAAAAAATTTGGGTTGTGACCAACGTAACCGTGACCAACGTAACTTATGATTTTCCATTGAGAAAGTAACAGGTTTGTGTCAATTACTAGTGCTGAATTTTGAATTTCTTGTATGCTGAGGTGAAAGCTTTTCTTCAGATTTAGAATCAGCAGGAAATTCTCTTAAAAATGGCATATTTTGGTTTCTTTAAATTTAAAAAAAAGTGTGAGGTTGATATTACCATGGAATGTCCCAATTTAGAACGTATGGCATCGGCCTTATTCATATCTTAAGGGTGCAAACGCATTCCTGCGCATTTTCCGTTTCTTATATATATGCGTAAACAGAAGAAATCATATTTTGAGGCAAATGACACGAACCACCCGATAAATTTTCAATGCAAATACGCATATATTGCAAACATTTCTTGGTGCGATTTGATCAAAATTTCATTTTCCTGATATGAGTCTGTTAGAATTACATATGATGCAAACCCCGGATGTTACAAGGATTCTTAGAAACGCCGTAGCTGAGAGAATCGCATCAACACCCAAAAGATCCTTATGAACAACGTTCACCGTAAATCGTCACGGAACATGGTCACCCAGTTAAATGGATAAACTGCAAATTATGCACACAAAATTATCTACATTTGCGTGATGATTCAGACCTCCAAGTTCAACTAACAACACTTCCTAGGTACTTATCAATTAGTGCACACTCTTTTTACAAAATTATTCAAGACTGAAGTGGGCTTCCCTGTCGGAAATATTTCATATTTTTTTTACATGTGGGGGGTTATTCTGTAATTCCACTTCCGAAATAGGTCTTTCGGAAGAGCACCAACTCAAATGAACGATTCACTTGAGCAATCCCGCTCTCGAAGTAATCATTTGGAAGCTCAATTCCACGACCGAAAGAACTGGAAATGAACCGTTCTCGGCCGAAATGAACGAGTCGATGGTCTCGACGTCAGGCGGGCACGGCTTACAACTCCACTTTCGGTAATATTCGCCATATAAGGAGCGATCCTTGACGTCATGTTCCGTGAGGTTAAATTACAGAATAACCCCCTTGTTTTACTAAGTATCTCACTCTTCGCTGACTCGGGAAATACTTATAAAGTTTAGTGAACTCCTAGAGCAGGTACGCTTACAGATGGAATTCATCGTTACAAGTATCTAGGCGCAAATTTTGCATGTACTCACCCTTCTTTATGTTGCTTTTTCATTATTTTATTCGAGTGAAGAAATTATTATCTACGTTTTGTTCGTCCCCGCCAGGTGATGCCAGTGGAAAACAGTATGCGCAAACCACAACACTTCCTCAGTTGCCCGGGAGTGTTGTGCGTCGCCATGGCAACCGTGGTCACCCTGTACACAACCATCGGTTTCTTCGGATACGCCAAGTACGGAGATGACACACTCGGCAGCATCACACTTAACCTTCCCACCGAGGAGCCGTGAGTATCAAATATGTGGTCCAAGTCTTAAGAAAGCTTCATAATTAAGCCCCTTTCTTGGCATCAAAAATGTCTTCATTAGCTGCTAAAAATTGGTATAAGAGACATCAGCGTTAAATAACTTCACAATCACAGAAATGCTGGGCCTTGATCTACTTAAAGACTTCATTTTTCACCCAAATAATGTTTTTCAGCGTGATCTAAAACTCTTTTGATCTATATTGATCTATTTTTTTATCTATTTCATCTAAGGCCCTCCTATATTTTAAACTATTTATCTGTTAAATGATATATTAATATATGCATCAATTAAATAATCATAGTCCTTTATATTATACTTCTAGTGCTGTTATATTACTTCTATAGAAAGATTTCTGTAGCGCTCAGTTGAAAAAAAACTTACAATTATAGATTAGGAAAGAACAACTATTTTCGTGAAAGAAATTCAATTCGTCTTTCTGAACCAGAACGACAAGTAAGACTAGATTATGTTTTTCATGAATGCCTGGGCAATTGGGCAGTGGGATATATCCATATTGATATAAAATTATCTTCCTCGCATTTCTCCTATGCTATTCTCTTCATCCCTTTATAAATCGTGGAGGAGTTCTTTTCATAATTACTTCATAATCCTGTTGAGCTGTTTGAACACGCCACATCTGGCTTATACTTTTTTTTAGGTTCACGATAAGTGAGGACAAAAAAAATAGGTCCCACATTTTTTTTTACTCCCCAAGAAAAACCCAAAATAAAATTCAAATTCCGCGGATGCAATGCAGGTTTGAAGGTTGAAAAATTCGCGAACGTAAATAAAAAGAATATTCCATAAGTTTCCAACTATCTCACTGTCTCTCATTTAAACTCTAGATATTTATAAATTTTGAGGTTTCTGTAGCGCTCAGTTGAAAAAAAACTTACAATTATAGATTAGGAAAGAACAACTATTTTCGTGAAAGAAATTCAATTCGTCTTTCTGAACCAGAACGACAAGTAAGACTAAATTATGTTTTTCATGAATGCCTGGGCAATTGGGCAGTGGGATATATCGCGAGCCTGAAATGGTATTGGAAGTCGGTGATGACCTTGAGCCTCTATTTCAAGAATAGGTACTACGCTATGATGCGTAATCTTGAATGAACGGCAAACATTTATGTCGTGACTAGCGGAAGGGACTCGTTGAAATTCAACGAGGGGAACAAAATATTGGTCATAATGTATAGAATACATCCATTCAATTTGCTGTTCAAAGCGAATCAGCAGACATCAAACAACTGCGAAGACCCGGTACGCTTATTTGATAACCCCTATTCAGGAGGCGGACGATTTACAAGTTATTTCATTTAGTGCAGTATATAAAACTATCCTATTCACTATGAATATTTGTGCGCTAAACATTTTCCGGTACCAAGCCACGTCAGTCCATTGCAAACCACAGTGGACATTACATCCCAGTTGGGTTTAGTTTTGTTTCTATCAGGGGAATCGCATATGGGTGGTGCATCTTAAATTTGACCATGTATAAACTCTCACTTCATACGGACGACTCTCCATCGTCAATTATTATATATTTATAATCAACAGGTGACTGTCTTTTTATCTATGTAACTGCCTTGATGTTTTTGTATAAATCTTCATTTAAATTATGGGATACACATGGAGAAAATAACCATAGCCGTCGAATAAACCCAATAGATAACACTAGGTAGTAATAGGACAACCGTTCTCATAAAGTATTCTTTGGCCCAGTGGCCTCGATCAAACAAAATGTGTGCGTCATAAAAACATACTCTTGTTGTGATGTGATGCGAATTCTCTAACCACCGAGCTGATAGTCGACATTCACTTCCTCCATTCGTATTTTCTCCTTTTTAACCCTTTCAACGCTGAGCCTATATTTGTGAACCCTTAACCCTGGCTGCAAGTGTTTTTTTATGTTTTTGGTACGTTTATTGGCTACAAATATGATCCCTTATATTTTTTTGATCAAAAAATAAAAATTTTAATTTTTATAAAATTTTTAATTTTTTACTGGAATTCCAGTCCTCAGTCAGCCACAAGGATCTTTTGTGTGATGTGCAGGGTTGCATCGTTTCCCCTGAAAATTAAATTATTTTAAGATTCCTTGAATATATTTTTATACCAGTCAAAGATAACTCAAATAAACTTTTGAACGCCTATAGTTAGCATCCTACATAATGACCTTAATGTAGCTAAGCTTATCAGTTAATTACATATCGATATAACTGTTTTATTGAATGTTTATTTTTGTTTTTCGTAATTATTTTCAACTTTCTCTTGGGCCGATGGAGTGAATGGCGAATTTTTCTCTTAGATACATACATATATCCGGTCATGGAGTTGCTAGAGTATATAAAAGGTATAAATATTTCCGTCCTGACGATTTTTGTAATAAAATGTGCCAATTTTCCTCGTTTAGCATAATTATGGAAGAAAAAAATAAAAAATAAAGGAAAACAAAAACGAAACAAGCAGTAAGTTCTGCCCTCTTGTGGAAGCTTATAGATGGCCTGACGGAATGCGTCAATACGGTCAATAACACCTGCAGTGCGTGGTTAGAACTGCGATGAAGGCGTTGCCGAGATACGTCGCTCATCGCGGAAGAAAACAAGATGATGCATTCTCTATCCATACAGTGCAATCCTGCCTGGACTGGAACAAGAAAACACTTATAAAGGCTCCAAAAGATTAGCAACTCGTTGACCAAAGACACAGGACATAGCATATGATACGAAGACCGTTTCTGCTCTCGTAAATGGATCAGGAAACATTCCCCCAAATGAAATACAAAATGTGGCAATGTTTTAAAATATTTCATTGGTTAATTTATGGAAGTTTAATCATGTCTTTTTTAAGAAAATCAACTTCCTTTTTCCGCCGACGTTTCGCCATTTTATTAAGGTTTTTTCAGGGCTACAGTACAATGCAAGGATTACATTAGAAATTTGAAGTTCCGATATATATATGTAATTGTTAATTTCATGCTTTATACTAACAATTTTAAATATTTTTATTTTCACTTATTATACTTTTTTACCAACTTTAGCTTGTTTTTCCATTTTGGTTTTGTTTTTTATGCTGATTTTGTTGCTAAGAGGAAGAGTTTGTTTTTGTGTTACCATTGTCACATGTAAGAAAGTTAATCCTTTGAGGTACTAAATTTATGATTGAAAACTTTTTTATCTTTGTAGTATTATAATAATTATTATAAACCATATTCCTTGCATTGTACTGTAGCCTTGAAGAAGCCTTAATAATAAAAGGCGAAACGTCTTGGCGGAAAAAGGAAGTTGAGTTTCTTTTAAAAAGACATGACTAAACCTCCATTAATTAACCATTGTATTATTAAAGTGGTCAATAACCATTCAAATAAGTTAAAATATTTCGGCTTATTTGAATACCCTGTGCATAGTGCTACAAGGACTTAAGAATTGATAAGTGGCTTTCGAAGATAATCGCATCATTTTTTGCGATATTTTTAAGATAGTAGGTATAAATTATGCTCGGGATTTTCATCGGTTTAAATTTGCAAAAAGTGCCATCGTGTCGAAGCACGACTCGTCTATAGTATTCAGGATAAATGTCGTTGAATTAAAAAACGACAAGCTCATAATCAAAACCTCGGTACTTTTTGCCAATTTAATCCGGTGGAAATCCCGAAAAGAATGTGCGTGAAACATACGCCTGAAAAGCATTAAATCTTTTTTCATATATTGAAGTAGGTAGTCTAATTTTCTCTTATGTGTATAAATTCCATCATCGGTATGTATTGAAGTTTTTCTAGTTTTTACTAAACGATTATAAATAAAATGTAGAAGCGTGTTGGTGGTATAAAATACCTTTTTATATGATGGGGTTCTTATTTCATATTTTTGATTCTTAAGTTTTCACAAATACAATTTTATATTAACGGCGGTTGGCTGTTGGTGTGACTTGCCGGTAAGGACCATAGCCCTTTGATTTAGCAAACAGAAAGTGAAGTGTAAGTACATTCAACCAAATCCAAGCAGCAGCTTTTTTTTATTTAAGTCACATCTCTGCTTGTCCTAACTGAATCTGTGCAAAATGTTTACTCCTCATGCAATAATCTGTCATTTTTTCGCAGGCTGGCACAAGCGGTCAAGATTCTCATCGCGTTAGCCATTCTCTTCACTTACGGCCTGCAGTTCTACGTGCCGACAGAAATCACTTGGCGGATGATACGTAACTCTATTCCGGAGAAGAAACTCCTGACCTGCGAATACGCAGTCAGATTAGTTGCCGTCTGCCTAACAGGTGAGTTTACACTCATTGCGGCCCACATAATTGCATATCTACCGACTGCGTTTTTACTTTTTTCATTCATTTAGCTCATAATTAATTTACGAAAGCTGGAAAATGATGGAGAGATATTTGAACAAAGGGTTTACGAAAAGGTTAGCTATCCTTAGCCCTAAAGAAAACTCTAATACGACACAGTGGCTTCAAGAAAATGTTGGTGTAAACTCTAAGGAGAAACTTGGTTAGTTCTGTAGAAAGATAATGTTTAACGCATTAGGGAACATTTTAAACAATGTCAAACCGAACAGAGGTTGCAAAATTTCCATTGGTAGGTAATGTTACTTAATACTTCCGTAAGTTAACTCAAAGCAATCGCTATCGGTGTCAATGACGAATTACGAATTAATATGTTTAAATAGGTTAACTAACAATGAGTACCACAAATCTGAGCAAGATCTTCAAGAATAGATAATTTTAAATCTGTTTTGAAGGGCGGTGCATGATGATCAGGGTTTGAAACAAATGAAAAGAAACTGCGTTGCTGTGTTTGGAAGTGAGCCGCTCACTATGGTGAGTTGAAAGCACCCACGTAGTGTTGGAATGGATAACCCGATGCAAATGAAACACAGCCGTTTCCCTCCTGGGTGGTTATTTATTAATCACACCTTTTCAACGACTCTTTGCGAGAAGGCGGGAGACCCGTTTCGCCCTGTTAACGATCGGGTCTCTATCACCTTCGGTCCGTGGAAACTATAGTGGATCCATTTCACGTTCTTTATGACACGTAGGATGGAACTTATGAAAGGGTGAGGCGAATGACACGAATCAAAAGTTGAAATATACGGATCAAGAGTCGAAAGATACGGATCAAGAGTCGAAAGAGTCAGCGAGTTACGGAAAATAGCTGGTGAGTCAATGAAAAGACCTACAGGGGGGTTATTTTGTAATCTCACCTTTTTAATGTCTCTTTGCTGGAAGGCGGGAGATCCGTTTCGCTCTATTAATGATCGGCTCACGATCGGCCAAGGTCCGATGGTGGCTCCGATTCACGTTTCCAACGACAGCTGAGATGGAACTAATGGAATGGGGAGCTTAATGAAACGGATCAAGAGTCGAAAGAGCTGACGAATCAAATAAATGGTCTATATGGTCTAATAAATGGTCTAATAAATGGAATCAAATAAAGGGCAGTTCACAACTTAAGAGCCGAAGATGGTCACGCCGCCTGGGTGGCGGAGTTGAACTACGAAAGGTGACGTAATTTTCCACATTTTATGACGTATTCTCACTTAAGTGAGATTGCAAAAAACCCCCCAGGGGAGTTATTTTATAATATCACCTTTTTAATGACTCTTTGAGGGAAGGCGGGAGATCCGTTTCGCTCTATTAATGATCAGCTCATGATCGGCCAAGGTCCGATGGTGGCTCCATTTCACGTTCCTAACGACAGGTGAAATGGAAGTAAAGGAATGCGGAGCCAAATGAAAGGGATCAAGAGTTGAAAGATACGGATCAAGAGTCGAAAGATACGGCTCAAGAGTCGAAAGAGCTGAAGAATCAAATAAATAGACCGGCAGCTCACCACTTAAGAGCCGAAGATGTTCACGCCGCCTTGGTGGCGGAGTTGAACTACGAAAGGTGACGTAATTTTCCACATTTTATGACGTACCTATTCTCACTTTAGTGAGATTACAAAATAACCCCCCAGATCACAACTTAAGAGCCGAAGACGGTCATGCTGCCTGGGTGGCGGAGTTGAACTACGAAATGTGACGTGATATTCCGGTATTCTCACTTAAGTGAGATTACATATTATAACCCCCCAGATCACAACTTGAGAGCCGAAGACGGTCACGCTGCCTGGGTGACGGAGTGGATCTACGGAAAATGACGTGGTTTCCACATTTTATGACGTATTCTCACTTAAGTGAGATTATAAAATAACTCCCTCCTATCCCTAGGTCAGACTGATTTGAAATACTCATAATTGTATCCTAACCGATGACCCGATGGAATCATATCATACATACCTAACTAAATGTGGAGATTGTTTTCATTCCAATTCCGTCTTTCGCAGTGATCGTGGCGGCCAGCGTCCCGCATCTGGGCCCCATCATATCCCTCGTGGGCGCCCTCTTCTTCTCCACCCTTGGACTCATCATTCCGGCCACGGTGGACGCCGTCACTTCGCTGCACCGCCATGACGACGGCTCGGCGACGCCTCGAAGCTCCAGGGCGAGGCATGTGGCTCGTCTCGCCAAGGACGCTTTGATAGTCGCCTTCGCCGCCGTGGCGCTCCTGTCTGGCTCCTACGCCAGCATACGCGAGATGCAAGGCGTCGACTAGCTATTGGTTGGCACCTCATCATCGAAGGCTGTGCGACATCTTATGTGATGCCATGCGAACAAGCGAATGCGGCTAAGGAACCAACTCGTCGACAATAAGAACCGATTCTCGAAATCAATTTTGAGTCGAGAGGAATCGCATCGATTCCTTTCGACTCGAAACTGGAATCGATTCATCGCAGATCACATTCAATTTATGAGATACAACTCCATAAATTGATTCTGTTTATTCCATGATCAAACATTTATTGGCTATCAGTAAGTTTGTAAAGTCATCTAAGTAAATATGCCAATTTTTTTATTAGTTCAGTTATTCACGTATTGTGTTGACCAATAATATTTCCATAATCCAAAAAAGGAAGGCATTCCGAGTAAATGAACAGATAAATCAACAGATGCATATATTTTCAATATTTATGACTTTTCTAAGCCCGAGGTGCCTACTAAATTGCATTTTCCATGCAATAGAGTTTCGTTAAAGTAAGACGCAAAAAAACTCGGGAGCTACTACAAATCGGTACCTTATTCTTCGATCAATTCGTTCAATGGAAAATTCAGTCAGACTTTTTCACTTATTTTGTGCAATTATTTAATAATTTCTTTTCGTGTCCTCCATGTTAGTCTGAAGGTTGTGCAACTCAAATGTTATTTGGGTAAAAGTAGTGCTGAAGACTTAAGTTCACTTGACTTTAAGTTGCAAGATGGTAGGGACATCCTGAAAAGCTTAGCGAAGGATGAAAAAGTGAGATAGTATCAATAGTTTTCAATCAGCGACCCAAAATCTATGAAACATGCAAAAATATTTTACGAGTCAAGAAATATCGGCAGTGTGAACACACCTATTCTTTCTTTTGAACGTTTGTGCCATGAATTGGTTCTTGCATGTTTCCCAACAAGCTCACTCAAAGGCAAGTAGTTGACCGACCATGGAGTACATTTGAAGGGAAAGGGACGGCAAAAAGGTAAATGGTTTTGGAAGAACTCGATAGGGAATAGAGGGAAAAATTACGGATCAAGAGTCTTATAAAATAATCAACCTCATTCATTCAATAAAGATGGTTTACCCGTCAATAGAGGTAGTTTTCAAGGAGATAGTTCCCATATTTTTGCCTAGATGATACCTCTTCATGATCTCTTATTACGCAATATATTTTTTCTCCTTCAGGAGATATATAGGAGTCCATTATTATTTTATTTATATTTACCGACGTTCCTGACTTTAATACATGCTTATTAGGGTTACAATTAACATTAGATGTGTGTATTGTACATAAATTGTATATATTTTACAGATTTGGTATGTACATAATTAAATTAAAAAGTATACATATAGTACACACGATTTTACAAGTTAGGTTCCTCAGAGAGAGTGCCTTCTGATATTATTGTTTGATGTATTTATTGTTTGTTCAATGTCGTAATTTTATGTGCTTTCAAAAATCAAAATAAAATTAAGTGTTGCTATAACATATCAAATTACCTATAATAAATGTTACTTAGTACAGCGATTTCGTTTTTTTTTATTAATGGACCGATTTCTTCCGAAAGTGAAAAAAAATAATTATATTTTTACCTAATTCCCAACCAATGCATTCCTTGGTCCATTCTAGTCATTCATAGAAAATAAATATCATTCCCCTGCACTTGATTTCGAATCCAGATCCATCTGATTTAGAGCGGGGTGCTTATACCAAGTACGCCAATAAAACATCCCCTTCCACTTTTTTTTATTTTTCGAGGCTTAAATGTGGATCTACCGTAATATTATTTAAACTACATTTTATTCATACCATGGCTACTTACAGGAAAACTTGTCCTCCATTTTTATTGACTACCAAATCATTACTCTATTCTTTCACCAATTGAAATAAAAATTACATAACATTGAATGCGAGAATGGGTAAAAACAGAATGTTTATCCATTATACTCGTAGATACCATTTTCGTTGTTATTCAAGAGAGAGTACTTTCAGGAAATTGAATTTCAATAATTTTATCACACCAATTCATTTTAATTTTTGCTTGCTATTCATTTTAATCCCATATAAGTGTGTGTGTGTATTATGAAACTAAACACCTCGCCGATTAGCGAAAAGAAATGCAAAGTTTGTGGCCTTCACGTTACTAATAAATATTGCGAAATGTAAAAATGACATGGCACGCAGTCACGCGCATGGGTGGAAAGATATGATACAAACAAACATTAATTGACCGGTATGTCCCTGTCAAATAATAATGAACACTCTCTTCTCCAAAGGTGGTTTATATGATTTAGAGCACTTTCCATTTGTTTCAGTGCGACACTGCTAACTTCGCAACGCAACAGCGCATTTGCTTTTCATTTGTTTCAGACCCTGCACACAATTGGGCTGCGCACTTCAAATCAGAAGATCGGATCCAGAATTGATGTGTGCTGGAGTCTGCTTGAGAAAAAAAACAAACTTCAATAATGGGTGGCACGATATTTGTTTACGTGTTGATATCCAATGAAGACCAATTAGCGTGTCAAGTGTAAAGTTTTCTAGTTAAGTGAGAGATAAAAAGCTTATCTTTCAATAGCATGCAGTATGAATTAAACCTGAAGATTACTAGAATTTAACCTGAAATTACTCGAATTACTCGAGTTAAACCTTGAAAAATGCGTTATGAATTTTTGGAAACGGAAAAACGCTCCTTGTAACAGCTATTGCATAAACAACATTAAATTAGATACTGTAGAATCAGTTAAATACCTCTGAGTTAAACTGACTAATGATTTCTCGTGGAGTAAACATATTACCGGTAAAGCTAATCTTAAATTGGGATTTCTTAAAAGAGTACTTGGCAAGTGCGACGATAAAGTTAGGGAAATCAGCTACTTCTCCCTCGTTAGACCCCACTTGGAGTATGCTGCCAGGATTTGGGATCCTTATGAGATAGGCTTGGAAACTGAGTTAGAACGCGTGCAGCGAAGATCGGCAAGGTACGTTAAAGGCCGTTATGATAATCTCGTTAGTTTTACTGACCTTTTGCAGCAACTGGGATGGGAAAAGCTTTCGGGCCGTCGATTAAAATTTATACTGAATCTATTATGTAAGTACTAAACCAATTTATTCTTTGATGACGTTGATAATATTTTACGAAATCCGACATACTACGGTGGATCAGATCATGAGAATAAAATTAGGGAACTAGACTGCAGAACGGACAGATTTAAAATGTCATTTTTCCTACGAACGATAAGGGACCATAACAGCTGCCAATGAGACTTCTATCTAGGTTTTTCGATAGGTAGTGTAGCTCTTAGTAGTAGAAGTACTCCGTAATACTTGAATCCTTTTCAGTTACCTAGTACTAGCAGCACGCCGTGCATGTTTTCTACTAAAGTCTTGAGTCTCTGTCCATTTGTGTAGTTGCAAAATACATATATATATTAACGGTCCCTCTCCATTGTGATAATATCTGTAGTGCAGTAGTGTATGCTTGTGAGGCTTCGTCTCGTGGCAAGCATTAGCGATTTACGATAATGCATATTTAATCGTAGTTACACTAACTTTAGGGTATAGTGTAATGCATGTTGGTGAATACTCATCCCCTGCCACACACCCCGAGGTGGCTTTCAGGGTATTTTTTAGATGTAGATGTATGAAGGAAATCCTTTACTATTTACAACATGTGCCGTGGCTATTTCGCAACTTCCGGAAGTTTCGACCGCAAACATCGTTCAATTCATCGCAGTTTGTGTGTCTCTGATGTGAGTTGCCATCTGCACCAACTTGGATTTAAAAACTCCATTGATCAGCACGGATGGATGGAACCCTTAAAATACTAAGTCCAAGGGTTTGGGTGAAATTCGCACAATTGCAAAGTGGAGGACAAGCTGCTTTGTCTATGGCGCCAGTGGTGTCCTAGAAGGATTAAGTACGCTGAAAAATTACATGTCTTCGGTGTAAATTGGAAGTGCCCAGAGGAATTCTCCCGGACTTGAATCCGGAATATACAAATAATGGGGAATTTCCATTCAAGGTGTTTCAATTAGCGCCGATTGGATAACGAAAGTGCACTTTATAGCGCACACGAAAGACGTTGAGTGGAAAGATGTTCGCTGGCGAAATGTTTTGTAACCTGCCCGGTAGATAGCAGCATTCTGTGGGTCAGACAGCAGTCACGGGCAAATATTTTGTGTAAAGTAGTTGAATTTGTTCAAAACGATTAAAAATAAATATTTAAAAAACGTAATATTTTTATCGCAGAGTCATTGATAACTTTAACAACATGCATGTTTGCCGCCTATACTCAAAATCAACAAACTTGACAACAATCACGGGTGCCATAATCAATGTTCTTTGGTTGTTTAGCGCACATAACATTTGCTCCCTATCTGTTTGAAGTGCGCAGTACCTAGCGCGAGGTGCCTAGTGCGTAGTGCCTAGTGCGCAGGGTCTGAATCACGAAAGAAAGTGTGCTGTTGTGTTTCGAAGTGATTTGCGCACTATTATGCGAATGGCTGTCACCCAAAATCCCAACTACGAATCTCCTTAGCGTCGACGCTGTCTCATTTGCGTGCCAAGCCACGAAAATGAATGCACTTAACTCTCAATAGCAGCCAAAATTGCCCTATTGCTAATGATGTGAAAATAGTGTCATTAATTTTACTTTGCTCATCATCTTCAAGAGAGGAATTAACATGTTGTGATAATATTGTACGATAAAAAATTAAACCGTGATAAATACTTATTTCCAACTAGACGCTGATCATTCAGAGAACAGTACACTCAAGGTCATATATTGCCTTGAGTGCACCTGATCTAGCTCAATGATAGGTATACACACTGTGAATAAATGAACTTCTTATCTTTTCAAAATTGAAATTAGTGATCAGAAATAATTATTTTGCAGATAATATTATTCGAATTACGAATATCACTCCGTTAAGGTAATCCGGTGGCTAGGACCCGATTCTGATCTTCCACCAGTGGTTGATCTTCCATTGACTGGTGGAAAGTTCCACCATTCGTTCATTGAACGACTCTTGATCCGTTCAATCAACGGATCAATGACCCCCTCTGGAGAGCCGAACGTCACAAACTTATGCCGATTTCCAACTTACCTCGAAACCGCGAACAAAAAATGTCTACCTTCCGCACGCTTACTTCCGTAGGAAAGTTTCCACCACGACACTAGCGCTGTTCCACCAAGTGGATGACGGGTGGAAGGGAAACTTGGCTTTCCACCAGTCACTGAACGATGAACGATGTGGTGAACGATTCTCAGGTGGAAGGTGGAACATGTGACGTAGTTTCGGAAAGTCATGACGTTTTGGTGGAAACTAATGACTTTTGTTAGAAAAGTTGAACATCGGGAAAATATCAGAATCAGGCCCCTAGTCCCGGTATCCTCAAAATCCAGGACACTTTAAATCCATGTTACTTGCATCAAGACCTCAGCTTCCGAGATAAATAAGTTCAGTCACTGTTTAAAGGTCAGTGACTAGTCACGGTATCTTAAAAATCTAGGACACGTTGAATCCAAGCTACTAGCCGCAAGACCTCAGCTTCCGAGATAAGTAAGTTTTTGAAAGATTCAGTATCATAGATAATTGAACGTTCTATGGCCGTTGAACAGTTGAAAGAGAATAAATTCCCCAAGGCAGTACTATTTACTTTTTGACACCTGATGTTTCTCCTGCCAAGCAGGCCTCCTCAAAGGAGAATGTTCTGAATGTTTAAAATTCTGAGCCGTGTAAGGTCCGTTGATGGATTACGGAAACACCAGGTGTCAAAAAGTAAAGAGTATTTGCCTTGGGGAATTTATTTTCTTTCAACAGATTCAGTGCCCTTGTATGCAGATGCTAAACGCTGGATGCTGGCGAAGACGTACTTCATCTTTACTCCACGAATTGAATTTTATCGTCTGCCTCTCACCAGGAGTTGAAATTTTACGAATAAAAGAGCTGGTTTTCAATTTTAAGAACACGTCCGTCGAATACGAAGACACGCTTAACCTTAATTTCATTAATAGGCAAGTGGAAAACGTATCATCTGCATTTCTGTTGATACGTTACGATGATCACTAAAATATGAAAAATTGGAAGGCCCAAGCCACTGTTCCAATAAACATAGCACAGGAGGAAACATTTTGTGCGATCAGAATTAACAACGAATTAGTTTCCTCAGACTATTAAGGAGTTATATCGTTAATATAAAAACTGAATTAAATGTTATGAATAATCAACTATAAATTGCTTTCAGACAAATAATTATAAGGTTACAGCAGAGGTGTAAATTATACATCTCGCTTGATATGAACCTATTAATTTTTTGAAACTTTTAATAAGATTCTCCGAAATCAAGTAAACGAAAAATAATAATTCTTTATTAGCACTTTTTTTTAGCGTTAGATTGTTTGCAAAGTATTTGGTAGTTTCCCAGAAATTTCATGATGGCCACAGACTTTGGGTTGTTCCTAGAGGAGGTAAGTTAACTATCTGAAGACTCCTACACTAGGGATTGGAAAATCGACTTCGATTTTAATCGAAAATCGATTATCACACTCCGATTTTCGATTTAATCGAAGTCGACTTTTTGTTTTGAAAAACCGATCAAAATCGATTCTAGCCGATCGATTTTAGATTATTAGCTTGCTGCAGCATTTTAATTTTGCCAATCGAGCTGCGCCAGTTCGTAAACCACCCTCTGGTCGACAGCAAGTCCAACTCCAATCCACTACAAGCCTGGAAGGAGATTAAGGGAGAATATCCCCACGTATATACAAACTAGCCAGCAGGATTTCATCTATAGTTGCCTCTACCGTGCCGGATGAGCGACTATTTTCTCACGCCGGGTTAATTGCAACACAGGTGCGAAATCGATTATTCGGAGAACATTTAAATATGTTAGTTTTCTTAAGGTCCATCCCTGAGGAACACTTTGCAAACAAGAAATAAATAAAATTCTGTTTTTCATTTTGTGGTAGGTATGCCCACTTTTCTATATAAGTACAATTCTTATTGCTGCTAAACTATATGTAATTATCTGGTATGGATTATTACTTCCCTGCATACCTTATTAATATCTTTAAAATAATATAATGTATTAATAAATTTAACCGTATTCAGTTCTTATCCCTAGTGCTTCCACTAACCCATATTTTGCATTTTGTTACAACAGCACGTCCGTATTTCAGCAGACAAATACTTTACTATCTTAAAATATAGATTTCGATTTTCCGATAATTTTGGACAAAAAATCGAATTTTTAGAAAATCGATTTCAAAAACCAATATCAAAAGTAGATTAATCGAAAATCGATTCTGGATTTAAATTTCCAATCCCTACGCCTACACTCTCTCCCCCATAGGCCACTAGCTAGTGGTGCTAATGAGATGAAAGTATGCTAAACTGATTCATAGCCGGAGAAGATAAAAAAAATGCTCTCGTTTCTCCAAGAAATGCTTGGTAGGATATACAGCGTTGCATTGACGTCGGTTGAGCGTCCGAGGAACTGCGAAGCGGTGGTAACAAGAATTACAAACACGATTCCATTGGTTGTCGTGGCGTTGTTGTATCGCCGAACAGTGGCGCCCTAATGGACACGCAAAAATCCACTATTTTGATAAGCGTTATGCGATAAATAATGACTTGGGGTGTTATTTTGTAATATCACCTTTTTAGTGACTTTTAGTGGAAAGGCGGGAGATCCGTTTCCCTCTCATAATGATCGGCTCACGAATGGTTCGAGAATTGTCGAAGCTTCAATTACCTTATATCAAATAAAAGATACCGAGACTAGCGAATACCCAGATTGCTCAACATCTTACGGAAGATATCTTACACTGTACATTCCGCGAAAATCAAAAATACAGTCAAAACTACAAGCGACATGTAAGCAATCACTCCATATTTAAAAAAAATTAAGTGCATGTAATTAGTGTTCGATTCACAAGCACGGGAAATATCTACCAAGAACGTCGATTTTAAGGATAAATTTGTTAAAATTATGAAACTATGGTATAAATAACTGCATTACATTATCCATACACGGGTGGATAGGCACACGAAAACAAAGGTATCAGCAACATTGTTTGGGAAATATTGATACGAAATATATACACATATAATTCAAGCTAATAATAACATAAGCATTTCAAATAAAGCATACCTTCAAGTGCCCAATATATTGGAGTTGAAAATGCTGAAGTTCTTCACGTTTAGCAAATTACAACAATACGATTTAAAATCGTTTGTATCTTTCGCGCCCTTGTTTATTTTCCAACTCAAGCTTTTAGTGGAAACGATGGTGGCTCCATGTCACGTTCTTTATTACAGGTGAGATGGAACTAATGACAGGCGGAGGTAATGAAACGGATCGAGAGTCGAAAGATACGGATCAGAGCGGATGAATCGTCTAAAAGACCAGCACATGACCGGCAGATCACCGCTTGAGATCCGAAGATGGTCACGCCGCCTTAATTAGGGTATTGAACTACGAAAAAATGAGATTTTATGACGTATTCTCAATAAAATGAGATCACAAAATAACCCCCTTGGTCTGAAGTCATTATTCCTCCACCCTCCCTTTGCTTTGTTTGCTCTGTTTCTTTCTCCCCATTGCCCGCCATCGAAGCCCTTCCCTCAGAAACTTATCAAAAGAATACATCCTTTCTTCCCTTTCAATCCCAAACCTCTCTCTCCGTCATGTACTATGGGACATGAAGTTCCTCCATAGCATTTGGAGTGTCTCTCTCCGCACCAACAGCCTTCTTCCTCTCTTTCCTCTTCTATGTTCCTTCTCGGTCCCTACGCAATAACTCCCTTCTTGACATTCCCAAATTCAGACTCTCAATATCCCAACGCTCCCTATTCTACCGTATCCCAAAAACTTTCAACTCTCTAGCCTTGAAATTACCCTCCCTTGACCTCTTCTCCACACCCTCCGTTTTCAAATCAGTCCTCAGAAAACATATTGCCGAGTTGACTCCCTCCATCCCATCTCCTTGTTCATATATCCCAATACCAATCTTTCTTTCCAATGTATGTCTCTGTTATCTGTTACATTTTTAAGGCCATATTTTGTTAAAATTTCTATTTATTTGTTTGATTGTCGACCAATGTAATAAGCATGATGAGAAAACCACCTTTGTAAATTCCACAAACTTTCTTACGCAGGCACGACGCGCGTTTCACCACACTGTGGAATACTCATGTGCCTGAGTATGCCACAGTATGGTGAAACGCGCGTCGTGCCAGCGTAAGAAAGTTAGTGGAATTTACAAAGGTAGTTTTCTTATCATGGATATCCATAATTTCCACGAGGTCAAGCCTGAGATCATCAGTTTTAATGTAATAAGCATTTTTGCCGTTTTTGGGGACTTTTTAAATAAATAAATAAAGATTTCATATGGGCCAGTTGATGGGATATCAACAGGATTTAGGAATACGTAGTACTTATTGCATATTTCATTTATGATTTTATAAGCATAACTCCCAAGTTACTGCTGTCATGACTAAGGTACGTCCCGATTTGCACTTCGAACGAATTTTTCAAATGTTACGCGATGGACCACGACACGCCGAATCACGTGCAGTGGTATAAGAAGGTCCTGTGGATATGTAAGTTAAATCTTATTTAGCGACGTCCTTGACGACGGACTGCCAATCAGAATGAAGGAAGACACGGAAGCTTAGATTTGCAACAAATATGAGGTCAACGATGGAGAATTTTTGGACTGAATTCATTGGATGAAAGAATGAAGCCAATATTTCAGGTAGAATCAAATATGAATCCCAGCTCCGATTTTATAATCGCTATGGGCTTCTAATCACATTCATGTCCAATAAGAGAGAAGCAATGGATTCGCTCTTAACCCTTCGGAACGCGCAATCCAAAAGTTACTTGGGAACGCGCAATGGACCTGAGAGGTCTTTTATGTACTTTTCAGCAAAAACAACATTTTTATGCTTCAGGAATCGGAAATTTCAAATAGCATAGAAGATAAAAGCGGCAAAAGTTACTTCATTATTCAAAGCTGCGTTATTGTTGATAACATAAACATATTTTTATAAATTATTTTCAGAAAAAAACAGGCGTTAAAACGACTTGAAAATCACATGGAACAATACTAAATTGGAAGGAAACATTACTTTATGATAAAAAAGCATAGATATTATATTTTTTCATAAAAACAATAATAATGTTTTTTCACAACATTTAGTTGACTAAAAATAAATCTAAAAATTATTTTAAATTACGTTTAAAAATCACTATAAATGGCTAGTAACGAAAACATACATACAATAATTCTTCTTTTTTACCATCTAAATTAATTCGTCTCATAATAGTTAATTTTTGGCACAAGAGCCACAAATGACACTGGCATGTTCAAGGTAAAAATACGTGTCACAAAACTTGCAGCTGAATCTAGTTAGCTTTTTTTTCTTTGCACGCTTGCAAGTCATGCACTTTTTCCTCTTTACCCCAGCATTTACAGGATTTGAAGCGTTAGCTTCCGTCTCGTTTCTTCGTCGCAAATCATATTCTAGCCTACTTGGTCCTCCTGAAAGCTCTTCTAGGTCGGCTCCATTTTCTTCTATTGCCTCAGTGCCTTGGCAATTTTTTCCTTGCTCTTGACTGTTTTCGGAGCTGTTGGGAGCAGGGTCGGCTGTAGCTAGTGCGGGTTCGTTGGCAATAAAAGTGTTTTTTTTGGTGAAAACCAAAAATGCTCGATTTTACTACACGGTCTGATAGATTCTTGAAGGGCAAAGGAATTTGTAGTTCTGTTGTCGAAGCGGTAACATGTTATCAGAGAGTGGAAGTGCTTCCTGCTCATCACCAAACCAAAAACTCAGCACCGTGGTCTTTGTTGTCCCATAAATCTAGGGTTTTGAGACGGTGAGCTGGGAGTCGTCAAGCCAAACACAGCAGACCAATTGGAGCCTTGACCTCAGTTACATCAGTAAAATGGGCATCCCTTTGTCACTGATAACTTGCGCGCTGTTTGAGTTCAGTGTACTGATTTGCTTATTTCACGATCAAATCGAGCGTGACAGGATCAAACAAATTCGCCCTACACAACAAATAACAAATACTACAGATACGCCGAAACACAGACAAGACGTTACATAGACACGCCGAAACACAGACACGCCGTTACACAACCACGATGTAACGCAGACATATCGGAACACAAACACGCTGCAACACCGACACGCCATGCTGTAGGCATGCCGAAGCGCAGACATGCCATACTACAGACACGCCGAAACAGAGACACGATGTAACATAGGCACGCCGCAACACATACACGTCGAAACATAAACACGCCGCTACAGGGACACGCCAAAACAGACACGACGTAACACAGGCACGCTAAAAACACAGATATGACGGAAGACAGACACGCCGAAACACAGAACCTTACGGAGCACAGACATACCGAAACACAGACACCCTGCAACATTGACATGTCATACTAGAAACATGCCGAAGCACGGACACGCCATAGTACAGACACGCCGAATCACAGACACGCCAAAACAGACACGCAGCAACACACACGCACCTAAAAATTCGCAGTTAGGTATTCTAAAAGTAGCAGACACCTGGGAACGCGCAATAGACCCATGAGGTCTTCTTGGCAGCCAATGGCACAGACGCATCGGATGAACAACGAGAGCATATTGTGGGCGAGCAGAGAAGGTCAGTGTAGGCATCGGTGGGCCTCCCCTCTCAAATTACTGTAGCGCCCGTTTGGTAGGTTAGGAAATGTAAGAAGTAGGAGGACCTCACAGGTTGCGCGTTCCGAAGGGTTAAGGTAGTTTGAGCGGAAAATTACTTCACCTAGAATTTGGCCTTTTTTTCAGGGAAAAACACTCGTCTTTCCAATTATATCATAATATCAACCCCTTGACGAACTACTTTTCGAGCAATTTGCCTGTAAATATAAGCTGTTTTACATTGGGTAGATTACGGCTGTGCGCTCCAGAGGGAGAATATAAAACAATAGGAATTTCTAGCAACTAGATTTCTAAAAAACCTAACGGTGTTTATATTGCAAACCGTTTATAAAAAATATCTATTACTCACCACAGTAATTTTAACAGAATCGCAAAAAAATCCTGCTCTTTTGAAGGGTTTTCAGCCGTAAGGCGGGAAAAAATGAGTCATGTTAGAGACTTATGTAACTTCATTTATTTAATTACTGAGAATGTTGGTCATTTATAACTATATTTTTTCACCATTAATATTACAATATTTATTAGTACCATGGTCACATTGACCACCTTGAACGTGGTTCCTTTCCGCATTCCGATCAATGTTACGCAGGTAGCAAAAGTGAAGAAACAGTATTGAAACGGTATGGCCGCTCACAGTCTGGGATGATTGGTATTAAACTCACTGCCAGTAAGTAAGCATGACTTGACAAAGAAGTGAGCGAAAATTGAAGTATATAAATGTTCACTTTTTCAAATAGATCCGCAATTAGCTTTACGCTTTCCCCTATGGACTTTTTATAGCAAGAGATTGGTGACAAAAGCCTTAGAACTGACTCCAGCTTCTTTCCATTGTTTTTATGTTGACTGCGTCAAGTTTTATTCAGATGACGTTTCGTGGCCTAAGCTGATCACATCTTCAGATCAGGTCTGAGACGCAGCCAACCCGAAAAAAATGGAGAGAACTGCAATCCAGCGCTGCGAAAGCCTCAAACAGAACTGACTCCAGCTTCGTTCGCTGAGAATTTGTAAACAGGAGTTGGATTAAGGCATGCCGATTAATCAGATACGAAAGAGCCTATTTGGGAATTAATTAGTCTGATATGAAATTGGTTTCAGTGGCAAAAAGATAAGCTTAATTGGTACACAAAGTTTCTGGGCGTAAGAAATTTCATTATGATACGAAATTCAAGGAAAGTATATCTACCTTACTACTAGATTAATTTTTGCGTTAAGATTTATGTCATTTTCACATTAAGTTTCCTGATTCAGCCCTGATAGCATTAAAAGAAGGTGACGGAAGATTTCAAAAGGTAAGAGTCTGCGGACTTTCGTTCCTGAATAGTAATTCTGAATATAATTATGACAGTGACGACTGAAGGGTCGCGTAGTGCACTAACCAATTGGGTGCCACGAATGAGGTAAGTGTAGAACATAGTGTTGTTAGGACTTTTCGCCGCATTATGATTTAAAAGTCATTTTTTATACTCGTGTTACTAATTGTACCACCTTCGGATTTCGTTGGAAAAATACTATTACTTTCCCATAGAAAGGGTATTACAACGGACTGTGGACTAAATACACAGCAATACCACATTATTCCAAAGTCATCATGTTCTTTTAGCCATTATGGAAAATAGAAAAAAGAAAATTTTAATAATATGTTAGCAATTAACGGTTTCTATTTTGGAAATAGAGAGGAAATAAAGAAGTTGCAACAGCAGAAATTTGAGCTTAATAGAATGAAATACGTGACCCAGATTGATTTGGAGAGAGCTTTTAAGGGGAAAGTAGACTCCATATTTAAGACGATGAGAGAAATCGACCGTTACTGGAGGGATAGAAGTAATTAGCACAAAGTAAAGAAGACTATATTGAGGTAAATGCACGTTAAAATAATCAAAGATATGGAGACGTGTTTTACAAGGTTACCCCTTATCACCTGGTCTATTTAATTTGTGTACATAGGAAACAGTTACAAGATTTAAGAAAAGACCAAAGGTATGACAGAATACAAATACATGGTAGAAGCGTTCCTGGCAGGGACCAGGTTTGCTGATCATATGGTGAGAATCATAAACTCTGAAACTCTTGCCAAAAATTCTCAAAATTGTATCCAAAACCCTGGGAGGTTTTAAAATGAACATAAATAAATAAATATTTATTAGCTCTAGGTACAATACCCCTAAGAGCACCAATATTATAATTACAATTATGGTGAGCTTAAACAACCAACATAGTATCAAACATAAACAATGAGTACAAACATGTTTGAAAACATATAAATACAAAGATAATACAAAAATTATTATGCATATTCATGTCACAAAATAACGAAAAAAACCAACAATAAAAGACATTTTAATGAAGATTGCACAAGAACAAAGTAGGAAGCGGATGGTGATATATATATATAACAATGCGAATCAGAGATTTATGTCTATATTTGAAAGGTAAGAATAAAGTTTCGTTTTGAATGACTGCCTGTTTTTACTGTTCTTTAGATCTATGGGGAGAAAATTCCATAATTTTGTGGATTTGATCAGGAAAGAGTTGTGGTATTTGGTGGTTCTATGGGAGGGACAATATAAATCAGATGCATCACTCCTCGTATTCATATTACGGGACTGAGGTTGGTGCATGAACATATCCATCAAATATTTAGGTTCTGTAACGGAAAATAAGGAGAACAGGAAGACGCAAGTAATTACGCCTGTCCTTGACAGTTAGCATAGGTAGGTAAAAATGGTAGGGTAGGTAAAAATGATAATTTTGAAGAAAATACAACTGACATAGAAAAGAAAATATGTTCTGAAAAAACTCTTTAGGTAAATTGAAATGGGATTGCCTATTTAAAAATTAGCAATAAATTAATTATTGGAGATATGGAAGAGATATGTAAAATGCACAAAGGAACTGGAATCGATGTAAATGAATGCAAAATAAGCGAAAATGTAGGGAGTTGTGAAATAAGTGGAGTATGTTCAATTCTTGCAATCATTTTATCTACAACTGGTACCTAGTATACTAAAAACAAATAACTGCATAAACAAAGAAAACTTCCGACGTGCCTCATATGCTCACCATGTAGTTCACCTCATCATTACAATAATAATTCTAATTCATTTTAAAAACAATTAAAGTATCTTGACACTTTTTTGTAATAATGTTGCAATACGAAAGGAAATAAACAAGTTACGACAATCAAAGTTAATTACTTTAACATAGTGAACTCAAATTCTTGAGGGAATACACCATTTTCTTCGCAACGCTAAACAATCACTTTCAAAATGTGAAAATTAAACGGAACTAAAAATAATCTGCCTTCTAATTAAACATTATGTAATAATGCTGTTCACATCCTCATAAATGATGCTCACTACATGATAAACGTTTTCAAGGCAAATCACCGTATACAGTTATTGGCAGATATGACTTAAATCACTAATGACAAACATCCTTCGTATAAAATCTACGAAACCATAATATCCACTTATAAATCATCTTTAACTAAAAACAGGACGAACACATATTCGCATGTGTACAGGGCCGTCTTTTGGGAACGAAAGGCCCCTGGGCCCGAGATTGTGTGTGTCCCTTTTACGGACAGCATAAACACAATTCATTTCAAATAATTACATATGATACGCTATTGAATTATTTATTTAGATTGCTAAGTCAAATAATAATTCTACACAATTACTAATATTTTCTTCATCATTCATACTAACAAAACGTCACGGTAACATTAAAAATCAGACAAACTTTTACAAAAATTTTTCTAGCGATTTTTTAGTAGGGAAATCTGCAATGATATCTTCAAAGTTCATTAAATTCAGTAAATCTGTTTCTAAACTCGTCAAATCCAGATGATTTAATTGTGATCAAGTCATGGAATTTCGTAGATCATTTTTCAATAATTTTAATTTTGAAAATGAACGCTGTCAACCTTTAACCTGTTACGCTGTAGGAAAATCACATGCTATGCCAACAATACGGAGTACTTGTACCTTGTCACCTCACTTATATATTTTCTGTTATTTCTTGTGTGACATTAGGTACGCTCTTGAAAACCATTAGGTTATTTATAAAAACATGGAAAAAGTTTCTCATAGTTTTACATGCCCAATAATTGAATAATGAAATAAAAGTAAATACTATGGACGAACCTATTGACGGCACCAATTTCTCTCTCACGTAAACTTTCTTTGTTAATGCGTACCTATAGCAGTATCCACCAACAAGGTATCTTTTGCTTAATGTAGAAAAACTTATTAGAAATATTATGATGCCACTCTGTGCCCAATAAATGAATGTTAATAGGGAAATTAATGCAGTGAACGAACCTGCTGACGGCACCTTTTCCACTCACACGTAAATTTACTTTTTTATTGCATATAGTAATACATAACATCAAGGTAACTTCTGTTTTATTTGCTAAAATCTATTAGAACTATTATGATACCACTCTGTGCCCAATAAATGAATGTTAATAGGGAAATTAATGCTGTGAACGAACTTGATAACGGCACCTTTCCCACTCACACGTAAATTTACTTTTTTATTGCGTATAGTAATACACAACGACAAGGTAACTTTTGATTTATTTGATAAAATCTATTAGAACTATTATGATACCACTATGTGCCCAATAAATGAATGTTAATAGGGAAATTAATGCTCCAACGAACCTTCTGACGAGATTGCGTATAACGATTCGGATTTCATTTGTCAGCTCTAGTTCGGTCCGATTCATCCATCAGTGGGAAAAAATGGCGCTACGTACGCAAACCTCATCGAATACGTCATCACAGGACGTCAGACAACATAACCCTCCCCACCACTCCCGAGAAGTCATTGTAGGACCGACGGAGAATATCACTGCAAGGCTCCTTCTCCCCATTACAGCTTCTATTATGTAGGGGCGACTGAGAATGCGGCCCTAAGAGGCTGAATGCGATGTATGAATCTAAATTTTCCTTTTGTAATCCATTGTTTGTATCATTGATCCGGAGTAATAGGTCGTAGTACCATAATTCTGTCATTAATATATTTTTCACTTTTTTCATTTGCTCTAAAATTGATTTAGCTTCAATTTTAGAGTCATTTATTTCTGTAGCTTCCTCAGGCATATCATTTTTTTCATAACCTTTGTAGAGAGCAGATACGACATCAAACCGAGATGACCATCGAGTATTGGATAATGTTTTAGCAACTTTATTTTCTGGCCTTAAGCTTGTAAGCAATTTTGTCATCTATGAGTTGACGCGGAAAAAATTTGTAAAATTTCTAGACAAAATAAAAATATGAGGTAGCTTGTGAAACGCTCTCAGCGGTTTTTGCACCTACTATGTTCAAAGTATGAAATAAGGATCAATATTCAGAGCTTAAGTTATTTTCTAGTCTGAAAATCAAGTATGGTACTTTTTGACTAGGGTTGATACATCGAGGCCCCTTGGTCCCGGGCCCGTTGGGCCCAGTCCATCCTAAGGACGGCATTACATGTCATGTATACATTTGTCAATACTTGCACGACGAATTTCATTGAAACAATAACATCGTCAATTCAAACTGCAGCATAAACAAGAAACAGGACTGAAAATAACTTCTTATCGGATGGATTGAAGGAAGCAATTAAAAAAGCATTACAACGTTTTCCGAAGGCAAACCGTGGCCGTTAACGACAGCTTAAACTACTGGATTACATTGACCCTCCCGCAGTTCATTGCGTATATTACCAACGTAAAATTTGTCGACACGTACCAACACAAAACGATGAAACCCGTGTGATGGGTTCAGTGATGTCTCCGGGGTTTCTTACCGAGTAGGTCCATTGTGCTGTCCAGCCCATGGAAACGCGTGTTGCGCGGGAAAACAAATTACAATTACAACAACCAATCACATCGGACCTAACCCCAACGGATGATGTTGGTGCGGAGGCTTCCGCGGCGATTTGATGATTTCCGTTAATTCGGTTTTTTTTTAAATGAATGAATGAATCAACGCTAAAAACCCGAATCTTTCCAAAGGATGATGTTCACAAAAGGTCCAAATTGCATATATCCACTTCACTTCACTGACCTGATGAAGCCGACTGCAACGCCGGCGAAACTGTAGTCCCAGAACAATGGACCTACGCCGAAAGAAACCCGAAAAATATGCATCTACAAAACGATGAAATTATTAACTTCCGTTTTCGGCCTTCGACTACAGATAGCTGGATGTATTGACGCTAAATAACTGTTTCGCTGTACCGTACGTGTTTCAGTTTTACGAAACTAATGCCTGTTGCTCACGGTAAAATTTCGGTGAATAGTTTTATAAAATCGACTAATTTTATAAAAATGAGCTTGCTAACGATAAAACCGTTTTATTAAACCTAGTTTTATAAAACGTTTTACGGAATAGGACAGGTTCTATTTCCATAAAACCGTTTTATGCAACAACCAATGAGACGTTCCGCTCATCGCATTGATAATAATCTCGTATCCATGGGAAGCCAAACTAGGAAAAAGTAAACAAACATGGCTGGAAGTTCATGGAACGTTGAGGCAGTATCCTTCTTGTTGTTAGAAGAATTCGTTAGAGCCTTAGCACCGTTTAGTGAGATCAGAAAGTAAGTAAATAAACAATACATAGTTTTTAACCTACAGTCATACAAAAGAGAGTGCATTTATCACTTCACGTGTTCGCAAAGCGTCTTATAGATGGCAAGACATTGCGGTTTTATGAATAGTTTTACCACGAGCGAGCAAGTACGTTTTACCTACGATTCATAAAACTTTCGAAAACATTTTTTATAAAACTCTTTTAAGGAATATTTTACCGTGAGCAGCAGGCATAAGAGTGAGACAATCGACAAGGAATCTCATTTTCAGATGCACTGAAAACGTATGCTGCTATTGGCAACTTACGTTACGAAGAGCCTCCTCTTAAGTCGCAAATTTCATAATTTATCAGCAGCGTAAAGCAATTATGCATGATTAGCAACTGACACCGATTCGCCGAAATTGTAAATGTGTCATTTAATATTTGTTTACAGCTCAAGAGGTCTGGAGGGATACTCCATTCATGGGTTAATAAATGTATCTGTGAAGCGAGCCTGACGAGTGTCCCAGCTGGCAATGTCACGAGCGAGGGTCGACTGAATCCACCCGTTTCTCTTCGAGGCCGATGATTCAACCCTTGAACACATGTCCGCTTTCTTTCCAGGAGGCTTCTATTCCAAAGACGGTGAAATTTGCAACATGAAATAACCATTTGACTTAACCCGGATCTCCGAATTGGCGGTCAGATGTGTTAATTCACGGCGAATTTCATCGGAAGTTTATACGAACAAGTTGTTCTCGGTCAAGTCAAATGAATTTTTCATGGCGAATTTCACTCTGTTTGGTGTACCTACATCTTAGCACCCGTGCGTACCAAATCATTTATGAAATTGCAATTATAGGAAAACTAGGTAACCCGTGCGAAAATTTCGCACTTTCACGCTATCAGGGAATAAGTATGTTAAGGAAACGGTGTAATTGGGTTTTAAATAGAGAAGAAGGTGTATCATAAAGTACTTTCTTTATAATTGTTTTCTTGCAAAAATATACAAAACATGTGAATACAATACAGGCAAGAGAGTTTATCGAAACTTTTAAGCCTAATTAATGGGTAAATAGTGAAATTTAACATTGAGATTGCATTTTTCGTCAGAAGCCGGCGATTCAACGTTTAAAATGAAACCTCATTTATCACTGTAGGTGCAGTGTTAACGGAGCATATACGGAATGACAGAAAAAGACCTTTCTGTAATAATATATATGTGATCGTCAAGTTAGTGGTTCTAATGCGACAATGTTGGATTTATTCTCCGCGGCCGTGAGATATCATGCACAACCGCGTCTACTGAGCTACCATGTCCTAGAAGTGTAAATGGGTAACACACTTGACCGGCAATTGAACACACCTGACCGACTGGGTTTGAATCCCTGGGAAGTCAAATTACTATTTCATTGCGAATTTCACCGCCTTATTGTATAGCTTATCAACCATTGCGCGTAACTGCGTACCATATCATTTTTGGAATCGCATTGATTGGAAAATTGACTTCTATTCCATTTTGTCCCCTGCTTAAAGCAATCTACATCCTGGACAGTCTTTCAGACCGAGAACCTTGACACTAGCATAGACCCACTACCGTTGTACGAATTTTTCATGGGGACGGGGATTGATCGATATTTCAGAGGGACATTATGACGTTTGCATCAAACTGTTGCGAGACAATATTATTAGAAATTCGCTCCAAGAAAGATTTCTGCCATAAATTTGAACACGGTTTCGGAGAATTAATGTCAGTTCCAGGCTTCAATGAGCCCATTTACGCGGAGGCCTTAGCCAATAATTCTTCCCTGCTTAGTCCATTAATTACGTGAGGCGTTTAGGGGGGGGGGATCCGAGCCAAATCTCACCCAATCTCACGTTGGGGGGAGAGGGAGTGGTCTCAGAAAATACCACGTAATTTTTTGTTCGCAAGAAACAGCGTAAAATTGCGAGAAAACTGGGCTAAATTAAGTAAAACATGTGGAAACAATTCAAATAGACATGTTGGTTCCAGTAGTCACTCTTAAGACCACACATGAGTCCCCGTGGACTAAATTAGAATTAGAGTATTCTTTTACGAGTTTTAGTAGTTCCTATATAAGTATTTTATTGTTCGATTTTCTCACCGTGATTCTAGATTACGTTCTTAGTAGTCTTAAATACTAATCTTAACTAGTCTTTAATAAAAATAATTAAGCAAATTATGTTTCATAAATAAATCCAACGTAATCAAGCTCAGATTAACGTATTTACACTAAAACTACTCATTTCTAAAAATTTCACGTGAGATTAGGGGGGGGGGGAGGGGATATAGTCAAATCTGACGACATCTCACCACGGGGGGAGTGGGGGTCGAAAAATCACCTCACGTAATTAATGGACCCCCCTTATAGTTGACGGCGTCTATTGTCTTGCACTGTGTTTAAAATCTATATTTCTAATTTCTTAAAAAAATTCGGAATACAATTTTTCTACCTCATAGCATGCAGGCAAAAATAAATTTCCGGACAAGGGGGATGTTCCCTTTGACCCCCCCCCCCCAACCCCACTTACGTCCCTGTATAGACCGCAGCACTTACAAACCAAAGCGGTTTAAAGATTTGGGGTTTTAAACGATGTGGACGCCGTTAAAATCGAGCTGTGGTAAGAAATCCATTTTCGAAAAAAAATGACCATGGAATAAAGAGAAGAATTGTTACAAAAATACGGTTATAATTACTTCGTGGTAAAGACCTTTCCTTCTTTAGCATGTAGTTTGAACTGAAGAATTCGTGTAATACATATTTACAAAAACATCCTCTGTGGTGACTATTGTGCACATAAAAGAATGTCAATGTCTACCGGAAGGTTACAGAACGTTTCACCTGGGGCATTCAGTTCCATTCATTCGTTCTACCCGATTCGTTACCTAGTCGTATCTAAATAAAATAATGTGGAACCGCAGACTTATAGATTTTCATTCTAACGAAGTAATTAACTAATTGAAATTATTCATGCTTGACACCTTTACTGAATATCAACACATAAAGAACAATCGTGAGTTCGATTTGAGAAGTTCTTTTCTTCTCAAGCACATTCCATCGCACAGGAACAATCCTCCCGATCTGGGGGGGTTATTTGGTAATCTCACTTCAGTGAGAATCCGTCATAAAATATGGAAATTTGCGGCATTTTTCGTAGTTCCACTCCGCCACCCAGGCAGCGTGACCGTCTTCGGCTCTCAAGTGGTGAACAGCAGGTCTTTTTCTTGACTCACCAGCTCTTTACCGTAAATCACTGGCTCTTTCGACTCCTGATCCGTATCTTTCGACTCTTGAACAGTTTCTTTTGCCTCCGCCTTTCATTAGTTCCTTCTCACGTATCGTTTAAGGAACGTGAAATGGAGTCACCATCGTTTCCACGGACCTTGGGTGATCGAGACACGATCATTGAGAGAGTGAAACGGGTGTCCCGCCTTCCCGCAAAGAGTAATTAAAAATGTGACATTATAAAATAACAACAACCAATGTTTTGAAGTGCCCAGCCCATTGGCGCGCAGAGTCTGAAACGATTAGAAGGCAGCTGCGCTGTTGAGTTTCGACGTGAGTACTTGCGGACCAGGGGGGTAATTTCACAATACGTCATTAAATACGGAAAATTACATCATTTCTCGTAGTTCCACTCTGCCACCTAGGCGGCGAGGCCATCTTCGGCTCTCAAGTGGTGAACTGTCGTTCTATTTATTTGATTCATCCGCTCTTTCAACTCTTGATCCGTATCTTTCGACTCTTGATCCGTTTCATTTGGCTCCGCATTGCATTAGTTCCATCTCACGTGCCGTAAGTAACGAGAAATGGGGCCACTATCGGACCTTGGGGCCGATTCCATAACTTTACGTTCGATCGTTAAAGAGTCATTCCCGCTGGATTATGGGAATTCTATCGAGAACAATTGCCGATCGCGATTCTATAACTCACGTTCGAACGTTTTTTGCCTCACGCACGACTCCTCGGCTTCGACGTCAAAATACATGTCGAAGCGGCCATGGTCGATCGAAGAACAGTTTATTTTGGTTTTTCATTTGAATGATATTTGAAGAAGTATCGCAGTGTGATATATTTTGTGAGCTACAAATCACTTAAAACATATTATTCTTGGACTTCAAATGTGAATTGTGGTATAGAATGCTGTGTGTCGTTATATTGGAAGATAGTTTCGAACGGACGTCTTGTGTTGTGTTTTTAGCTGTGGCGATTTAAAGAAAATTATCCCATTTAATTTAAAGTTTTAAATGAAGTTTGCATCACTAAGGTTTCGATTTACAAGAAACAACCGTGTCATTTTTTGTGATAACTTTAAAACGAAAGTTTATCGAGTGTTTAGACTGTGTACATTGAGACATGCCAGTGGTGACAAGTGTTATTTATGTTCTGCGCTGGATTACGTGTGTCTAAGTTGTGATATATTTACGTTAATTAGCTAGACTTGTTCTCTTTAAATAATGTGTTATGACATATATGGTATTAAAAATTTAACAAATACGTAGTAAGTGTTGGAGAAGACGTAACAGTAACCATTTCGTTGTTTTCACATATTGACTAAATTAAGACGTGTAATCTATGTGAATTGAATTTGGTGACTCGTGGATTGGTCTTGACTTGTAAATGTGGTTGTTTACGTCTCAGTGAAAGGATAAACAGTGTAGTGTTTAATTATTCTTCATTCAGGGAATTGTGGCGTACCCCAAGTGTCATCTTATTATTTCATTGCATTTTTGTGTTCAATGTGATTTTGTTGAAATAATTAATCCCTTTGCGTTTAAGGCAGGTAATGACTAATTAGCAATAGTCATTTTGATTAGTCCTGGGCAGCGATTACTGTGTTATTTTAGAGTATCTTAAATTGTGAGTGTGGTTGTTTTGGTCCAAGTGAAAGGGTAATGATTGTTTTGTCTACTTATGCAATGTATCTTGTTTCATTATGCTTCATTCAGTAAATTTTGTCATCTCAAAAATTATCTTTTCATTTACTCGACGTGATGTCATTAGCAAGTATTGTTTCTTTATTTGAGTTCTGCTGTGTGTGCCGGGAGAAATAGAGGAAGTGATTAAAAGCTGCCAATTGTATATCTCAAGGTAGGTAATCATATATGCTGCATGTAAGCTCTTGACAGACGGTGACCGGTCTTGTAAAAGTGAGTTATATAGTATTTCTATTCGATTTGATGGGAAGAAGGTTGTGTTTAAATGGTATTGAAGGTTGAGTGGTTAATGATGGGAACTAGCTAGAGGATAGTATTTAAGTATCAATGAATATCCTAATCAATTCATGTCCGAAGTTATATGCCAAGGTGTCATATATACGTCTGAGTGTAGTTTTGGAACATTATCTTAGAAGGGAACCATTGAGCATCAATTTATTTAGATGACGAGAAGTATCAGGCGTGATGTCGTGGAATTTCAACATAATAAAGGCAGAAATTGAAATTTTCCACTAACAAAAATGCACTGGTCTGCCAGGGGAAAATGTCAATTTCTGTCTTCAGTATTTTGATAACTGCTATTTATCTTTTAATCCGCGACAAGGTTCATTCATGAGGGAAAGCGTTGTATTTGGAGTGGATTACAAAATGCTTCGAACGAAAGGAGACCGATGTCATTGAAATACATTATTTTTTAGAATTTTGCTGATGATAAACTTGGAAATTTTGTTCACCCGTCTGGAATATATAGTGTTTCAGAATCCAGTAAAGACGATTGGAGTGTAATTGAAATATAAGAGGCAATTCAAGCAGCCGTCTATGCCTATCTAAGCAGACGACAATACATCCGTAGAAGTCATAGAATGACAAGTAATTAGTAAATAATTAATCCAATGAGAACGCATTTAGGGCAGTTTATAGTACTCGTGAGGAAGTAAAGATCAATTTTTCAGACATTGCAATATTTATTTAAATTAATATTTTTCAAAACAAGTGCAGTCACTCTAATGTCAGCTCATTGCGCATGCGTAGAAGAGAAACAAGTGCGAACTATGCTGTAAATCTGACAACACCGCTACGTTCGATGTTCTGCTGAACGATCGCCCTTATAGAATCTTTCGTTGGTTATCACTCGAATAAATTGAGCTCGACTGAAGTTGAACGGATCCCTAACGTTCGAACGTCAGCCAAGTTATAGAATCGGCCCCCTTGATCCGTAGGTATCTTTCGACTCTTGATCCGTTTCATTTGGCTCCGCATTTCATTAATTCCATCTCACGTGCCGTAGGTAACGAGCCAATATTGGGCCTTGGCCGATCGTGAGCCGATCATTAAAGAGAGCGAAACGGGTCTCCTCCCTTCCCGCAATGAGTCATTAAAAAGGTGTCATTAATAACTAATAACCCCCCTGTTTTGAAGTGCGCTGCCCAATTTCGCGCAGGGTCTGAAACGATTGTAAGGCAGCTGCGCTGTTGTGTTGGAAAGAGATTACTTTCGCATTCTAGTCCACAATTGTAGTTCGACTGCCTGGCACGTGCTGAAATTGCCAAGCACCCCCCGAGGCTTGCCCGTGTTCTTATTTCATAATAATAATCGATTCAAGGAATCCGTATCGGTGACGAAGGACTCAAACCTAGAGCAGGCTATTGCGGTACCCCGAGGCCACGTCACGCACTTGCGTGCCCAAGCCAAACCTCCCCAGGGCGCCTTATCCCAGATCACGGAGTACTCATCTTCAAAACAACCTTTCGACACTCGTCTGCCTCCTCGGGAGAAAGTTCGAGACTATTTCGGAGGTGTATAAGCGTCAAGAGAGACACACTTGCACGTTCTTCGGAAGATTTCCGCGCCCCTCCTTTCGCCGGTGTCGTGAGGGGGGTTGACGCCGTCGGGAGAAATTCACTTTCACCCCGATTCTTATTTCTGACCCGGGTGTGTTCTTCCGAATGCCATTCGTTCGCATTTCTCGGGCCACGCTCAAGAGCAAGGACGGGAATTGGGAATGAGGAGTAAGTAAGTTGGGGCCAAGGAGGTTAAATAAGAAATGTGGGAGGCATGACCGTGAACGCTCATGGGCGAAAGTGAAGCAAGAATAGGGGTGCTTGGGAAGGATTTTGTGACGAGTAGGTGTTGCCAAACCAGTCACAAAACATCGCCTTGACTGTGGTTTTTAACTTAGATTTGAGGAATATCAAACGCCACCGCTTGAAACGTAATCCAGAGAGTGAGGCATTAACTGTAAACATGTTGCAAATGTAGTTGCCAAACATATAAATACTAATAGTCCCTCTAACATTGGTAGCATATATGTAGTGTAGGCGAAGCCTCGTGACAAGCATTAGCAATTTATGCTAATGCAGGGGGGGGGGGAGGAAGAGAGGAGGAGAGGGGTTGCTACTTATTAACGGACGGATCGTCGGATATTCAACGCTCCACTGTACTTCAATGCAAAAAAATCATTCCGACACACCCCCTGTTAAAGTTTCGATGTTTCCGATTGTGTTTAATTATGCGTCCTTTTTTCACTGCCTTTCTTGATCGATTGCGATTGGCAACAGCTGTAATAAATACTAAAGGATTTTTTTGCATCTACTTGCTACCTTCCTTTCCTTGGCACCTTTTCTTGCTCATTCTATAATATTAACGCAACTTGAACCATTTCGTTCATTTGGTTTTATCATAAATAAAGTACAATCAAAATTTTATAAAATATGTTATGTAAAATGCTTAAAGTATATCAATTCACAAAACGGGTACCAAAATATAATAAAGCACCTAGACATGTGCAAAAAATTGTTAAATTATAATAACACCGCCAAGATATTCTATATCTAACACCGAATTCTCATAGTTTTAAAACGAGATATAGAAAAAAATAAAACCACTTTCACGGATCTCTACTAATAGGAAAAAATTATAAAGGTCCCAAAGAATTTTTCCTTCTTTCATAGCCATAGTTACACCACCTTTAGGGTATAGTGTAATGCATGTTGGTGACTACTCGCCCCCTGCCACACACCCTTGAGGTGGCTTGCAGGATATTTTGTTGATGTAGATGAAACTGTGCCGACTTAAATGGCGGAATTGGCTTCAAGGATCAAGCAGAATGTCGCCTCCATTTTTTTCCTAACCTCCTTGGTTGGGGCAAAGGGATCTGGACCACGGAGAAAGCCACGGTATCCACCAAACGCTCACAGAGTCAATGCTTTGACTTTTCTCCCGGCGCATCTGAGATATATTACACAAGAGCTCTTTCGAACATCCAATTCGTAACTTCTAAACATTGACCTACTTCACAGGTCCAAAGAATGTGAAACAATCGCCGTAGAGTTCTTCTGGTTTTGAACGTCCAAACGCGACGTTCGTAACTTTTAACTAGCTTATTTGCGGCTAGTCATAGCTAAGCACGTAACTTGCTTAAAAATCACTGGAAAAACTCTGCGAGTAAATTTGGCAGTCTGTTACCATAAACGCAACTCAGGAATAAACTTACAAAGCAGGAGTCAATTCCATACTGCAACGAAATTAATGAAATACAACAGTAAATCGAATAAATTGAGAGTTAAAATTAAAATGTGAAGCAAGTGCGAATTCGCAAATGTTGGAACCGACCGACTGCGTGTGGAAATAGTTAAGAGCCAGCCGAAATTCCAAAAATGGCTCTTTTCGAACCGTGAGTGAAAAATTGGTCACACTCCCATGCAAGTTTGACATGATGTTCTTTTCTTTAGTAAAAGTAGTTCATTAATAACATGCAAGGGCTCGAAATAGAATTTAAATTCTTTCTGTAAACCATGATATGGATAAAAACAATGCGCATCATAACCTCATATAATAATTCAAACATATTTTACTCTAGAAAATTTCAGTTTAAATTGAATTTGAGGCCTGCTTCGACGGAAAAGGTTGTTTTGCTTAAAATTGAAGGCGATCATTTCATGCAGATTTTGTTCAATTATGAGTCCTTGAATAAAGTTAATTCGCGATAGCAAAGCAATAGCATATGCAGAATAGAATTAACTAATCGAAAGACAGTGACTTTACGAAGTTTCAACTTTCGAGCTGAAAAACTAATCATTTCTAGAATTTCTGCACGCTTAATTCGATTTCAGCTTAGCTTTCAACGAGATTTCAAGTTGTTTTTGTTTCATTTTTTCTAAAGTAATGTGCTTTATTGTAATAGTTAAATTATCTATTATTTTGTAATGGATTTCGTGGCAAAAAAAACCAACGATTACACAAAATGACTGATAATAGCATCCAGTATAACAAATTTACTTTTATACATTTTGGGAAGAAGATTTAAGTGCATCTTCTGCAAATTCTCTGATATATGGCAATGCCCCCTTATTTTGGCTGAATTTTGTCGACTAAATTATGGCTTAACGTTCCTAATTCGAAGGTGAATGTAATGCTAATATATAGATGAAATGCCGAAAATTGGATTGAATAATAATGGAACCTCATGGATCGGAAGCATGGGCCATTGGAAAGGCAGACCAGAAAAGATTGAAAGCTTTCAAAACGCGGTGTTGGAGGTGGATGCTGAAGATCCAATGGACGGAAAAAAATAAGAAATGGAGAGGTATTCAAAAGAGTAGAAGAGAACGTATGGAACACTGTACAGATAAGAAGAATCAGATGGATGGGGCACATCCTGAGGCATAATGGGTGTGTGATGAATATAATTGAAAGAAAAATAGAGGAAAATGTCCCAATAGGAAGTCTAAAGGATAAGTAAATAGGTCAAATAAAGATGAAAGTATTTAAGAAGAATAACCAGGGAGTAAGTGAACTAGAATTAGATAAGGGATGAAGGATGGAGGGGTGCAGTCAAGCCATCTTAGGATTGGACAACAAATGGCGACCAATAATTTTCTGGACAGCATTATCACAGAAACACTTTGTACATTTCCACAACAAGTTTATTTAACCGACCTAGGTTTGAGCAAGACATTGCCATCATCAAGGTCTTAGATAGTCTAGGTCTGGATAAAGTCAATGTCTTCCTGAAACCTAGGTTGGTTAAATAAACTTGTTGTGGAAATTTACAGTGTTTCTGTGATAATGCTGTCTGTCACATATTTCCTCAAATTATTGCCTGATACTCTAAAATATTTTACTGTTCAAAGAAGGAGATATATCTTAATCTCCCCATGCAAGGCACGGGTTGAAAATTACTGAGCACCTAATAGATGTCAAACATTGCAGTAGTCTGTCACATAATTAGGTCACATAGGTTTGTCTGATCTGCCTGACTGCTCAAGATAGACTATTGCATCTATGCAACAAATATAAAATTTACAAAAGACGTTCCCGTGAGACGTATACACAGGTTGGACAATTATGTAAGGCAATGTGGACCAAAAGTCACAGGGAGATTGCTTCATTGACGCCTAAATTCATGGACAATTATAGATGGCACTGAGTCAGGGAAGGTTTTTCCCTGTGTAGTTGGCATGGAAATCGTTCTTTCCTCACTCAAAACCATGTACGCCGCCCGCGGTCGGTCTGTGACGTTGAGAAAGAACGAAAGGGGAAGTTCAATGAATGGACCTGGCTCAAAGTTCTCACGGAAGACTTAACGTTTTGAAACGGGCTCTGTCACAAAGGTCGGAATTGTGTGATGATTGAGTGGTAACGTAAGCCCTCGCGCAAAATTTCATAATCACCTTCACCTGGGAGAATTTAAAACACTTAGTAATATTCCACAACGATTTATTTTCCCAACCGGTTTCAACGCTAACGCGACATTTTCAAGGGTACAATTCTCAAAGTTTTTGGGAGGTGCGCCACATATATATCCAATTCTCAAAGGGCGGGATGGGCTTTAAGTGAGAGGGGGGGGGGGAGGAAACGGGGGATGGGGCGTAGGGAGGGAGGGTGAGGGTATTGCGAGGAACCGTCAAGTAGAGGGAAGGGACTGTGGGTATAACACCAAGGTGAACGGAGAATATTTAAAAACAAACAATCATTTAAAAGCGCAACATCAGGGACACCTTGTCTCATACTAATTTCGAAATTCCCTAAAAATCCAGTTTATAATCTTTGTCATTAACATGTAAAACCTTAGGTAAAAATTACATTGTTAACCAGTTTCAATTATATGCTTAGCAAAAGCTGATTTTTGGGTCATTATTAAATATATAGTTCATATGTTCTTTTCCTCTGGTAGCAAATTTCTGGACTATTTTCAAGACAACAAATAAACACGCAATGGTATCTATATTCATGGAGTGCGTAATACCCGCGATGAAGTGAGGCGCTGATTAAAAAAAGAGAAGATCACACTGCGACTGTAAAAGCTAACGTGATTGGTCGACGGCTATTAGGTCCTACTGGGAGCTAGTAGCAAACTAGTACCGCATCAATTACGAAGTGAAGTAGCCCAGCGAGTATAATAGCTATCATACTTGTTAGCCAGCATGCTGGTTCTATATCACACGGTACTGGAAAGCTATCATACTAGCGAGTATCCTCGACCTTGTGCTAGATCAAATATCGTTTGAAACGGGATTTAGATACCAGTTGAAACATCTTCATGGGCTTTTATATTTGCTCACAAGGTTTTGTCTATGAAATAATGTTCGATATTCATAATTATTTCATTGTTTACAATGGTATAATATCGCGACGTGTGGTCTTGCAGTTTTTAAAAATTTTAATAGCTATTCGAGACATTAACAATATGTCTATCATTCTTATGTGGATTTATTTTCAATTTTCATTCACATAAGAAACACAACATCATTATTTATTTGAACAAATTAGTATACACGCCAACTAAATTAATGCTGTGCAAGATTTGACACAACTTGAGAGTTGTGCCAAATATTACAACTTAGTGGTGACTAAACGTGTATTATCATAATTTTCTGTTTTGAGTGTTGTTTCGGAATATCATAAAATGATAAACAACCCGCTCGGGACAGGCAGAGACCGCACCTATCGCCAGTAAATTGAATGAAAGAGTTGTTCCTCACTGGGATATGTAGATGGTGTTTTTTTTTAATTTCTCAACCAGGAAACAGATAAAGCTTTAGAATCGGCTAACGGCGATCGAGGTAAATACACGGGCCAATATTAGGTCTTTGCTAGTCAGAAATAAAGGAAATAATATCAGAAAATCGTTCGTTCAAAACCGGGACGATATCGCCAGCCAAGGGCAACGATGGAAAAAGCAGGGCTGTCGTCACAAATTTGGCTCTCAATATTGGGGAGGCCGCTGGCTGCTGCTATGACTTAAACTCCCTTGCAAATACGAAATTCATGCTACTAAAAACGGCAGAGTTGGATATTATTGATTACCACTACCGTACTGCGCTCTATAGAGCATCTTACACCGGAGTAGTTAGATATGTGAATCCTTGGGAAATTCCATTCAACGACTCATCTTCTTAAGTACTCATTGGTGAACTTGGACTGATAAACTCTAAAAAAACTAAAACTTATATTTTTTGATAGATATAAAAAACCAAAGTATGCAGGGGTATAATGATCTTTTTTCGTAGATATTCGCAGTTCATTTTCGGTAACTTTCTTTTGGTTTTCTGTGATTAAACTAAACATATTTAGCAACAGTTTCGCCGTGCTATTCTGCCGGCTTCGTCAGGCATTCAAAATCAACAATGAAAAATAAATAAACAAACTTAAGCGGTTATTATGTACAGCATGATTTTTTATACTTGAGTTTTAAAAAATTATTTTCCACGCATAAGGAAGTTTGTAGCCATCTTCTCTGTTTAGATTATTAGGTCTTGTTTCTATTTCAATGGCTTCCCTGATGATCCCTGATATGCAGGGGTATAAAGAGATTCAAATTTTATAGAATCGTCATCAAATAACTGTCCGATACGCGGAGGTGCCAACTTTATCGCCGAGGAGCCCTTTTTGGACTAATTTTGCCCGTAACTGGGCGCTGTCAGCGAATTAAGGCGCCTTCGGTGCCTAGTACGGCGCCCGGGGCGTGCCTGCGTCGTAGTTTTCGCGTTGAACAACGCTCGGCGCTTTTGGCAGCCTGGGTAATTGCCTAGATCTGCCCAATGCGGTAATCCGGCACTGAAATCAGCCAATAGAATCGCAAATTTTTAAAAACAGCGATAATCGCTATGCCGAATCGTCAGCATCACAGAATACTGAAGGAGAAACCCCGCATGCCGAATCTCTTTTCCGCACACACAGAATATGAGGTGAATTCTGACAACTCTGTAACAAAAGGCACGCGTAGTTGTCATATTTTGTCTAAAACTCTGCATTATGGTTCTCATAACATGTAATGGCATGACTGCCCCTCGTTTCTAGAGAAATCGCACTATAAATAAAACGTGAAACTGATAATAATTTGGTATTGTGTATAAATCCCAAACTAGAATTAATTTTTTTCTGAAATGGATTTTCTGATAACTCCTAAATGTTTCTTGGGATGATTGTGTTTTTGGCGTTCAAGATCATATTTTGTACATTTTTAATTCTTAAAAATGTTTATTTATTTGTTACAGTTGCCTTACTCAATGGTTCATACAAGGGCGGTCATGACGCAAAAGTTGACATGAAATTAATTTGGAGGGTGGAGAGAACATTTTAAAAAAATATTCTATAAGTATGAATGACTCATTGAGCCAAGGGGTTGTGCACCAATGAGTCTACTTACGTTTGTGATGTCGAAGTTACCAAATATGTTCTTTAAATATTGAAAATCGAAAATAATAGTATTTTTTAACTGAGAAGATATGCAATGCCTGATTCACCTTCAAAAATGCATGAAGCATAATTTTATAGCGTCAAGTTTATGCAGGTACAGGCAGCCATTTACATTGATCGCACATTAAGGCAGCGGGCAAATTATGGCTGAAGATAATTGATGTAGATATTTAAAAAAAAACAATGTAAATGATGCTACCCATATTTTGTTAGGAGGAGATGAGATCAGAGGAGGAGGAGAAACTAGGGGCAGTAAAATCATGGTTTGAAGTCTGAATAAGACGGTGTTGAACATGAGAGCAGGTTGTGCGTTGTTTTGAACAACGGGAAAATCTTAAATTTTGTGAGAGAGAATACGATATTTCTGTTGCTGTGTTACTGTTGACATTTTGAAGCTTAGCCTTTTCCTGTAATAATTTTTGTACATCTGCCTAAATTCACTGAGTGAGCATTTTTTTTAACGGCATACTTTTTCTTACGCACTTAAGATTGGTTCTCATTTTTAACCTGTCTGGTTTCAAAGTCTGTTCAAAACGGGCTTCATCGGCAAGTTCTCGAGTAATTCCCATGACGACGCTAACGGGATGTTCTACTCTAGTAGAAGGATTCCATTCTTATGTTCAATAATGTGAATTAAATCTGCTTAACGCTTATTAAAATATTTTTAGATAGAGATGGATCCATAAACATAGATCTTATTTAACTCATGAAACTATTTTTAAATTAAATATATATTGCAAAGTTCTTACTTCTATTGCTTTCACTGTAAACTCTTTAGGATTTTCAGTTTGGCTGGTTTTCGGGTTTTGCCCGCGTTGTCATCATCCTTGGAGCGACGAGTTTTCTGTAGGATTTTTATTCTGATTGGAATGTATTTTAGTATTTTGAGTCTATTAAAATACATGTATTTGTATTCAAAATACACACTGAAAAATTATTTCGTATTTTGTATTTTAAATACTATTTTCTGAGTATTTTGTATTGCAAATTCTACTTTTATAATATTTGACCCAGCCCTGCCTGTAGTTTACCCAAATGAAAGGAAGATTTGATGTTGAATATGATGTATATAAAACGAGCGCTAAGTTCAGGAAAAGTTACTGCACATGGGAAATATGGTATTCAAGCGTTTTTCAGTAAAAGGAGAAACAATGAAATTTACGAAATCATGCCCGAGCTACATAGCAGAAGTACTGTACGGAAACGACTCAACTAGGTAAGAAAACATGTTGGCATATCAAAGCACACACTTTGGAATTAGTAATTAGAATACGCCAAGTTTCTTCAAATGCTTATTTCCCTTAACAACTCGATCTTGAAACATGACACGTTTCTTGACAACAGGTGACTGCAGGTAAAATCTTTCTTTTTTTTTGGGAATATATTTACTATTTTGCTATATACTATTTTGCCAGAAAACCCTAATACTTGTAAAACATTTTATTACAGTGTGATATTTTTGTCAACGAAAATATGAAGAAATGCGCGAGTTCCGTGGATTACGATGAATATAATGACTTAACCAGAACTTAACGTTCACTGAGGAATTCATGGAAATTTGCAGGAAAAAGGGTTTACGAATCGGGTATCGTAGCATGAGCCAAAGGCTTACCAGGGCATTGGTTACACCACCAGGCTACTAAGAGTTTCTCATTTCAAGGGAAATTTCAGCAACAGGTCTATTTAGAGGGGATGAAAACTATCTCTCTAATCCATCTAATTTATGGAAATGAGATATCCTGAAAACTTATGAACCATCAAGAATCTGGCACTCTGGAGGCAGAAATGTGCTTCATAGAAAGCACTATTTTATTTATTTAATAAAAAATGTCTACATACAGCAACTGTTGCCAATTTACAGTGGCCCAATAACAAACGTACATAAGAAAACAGATACAATAAAAACATAACATAACAACGGATATCATAACAAAACAGGAAATATCGGAAAGAAATTGAATGAAGAAGTATTGTTAGCTATTTCCAGAAAGATGAGAGAGAGAGCCAAGTTTGTAAAGATGTTGGAGGATAGAAAAAAGGGATTAACGCTCTCGGGAAGGGAATTATGAAGAAGGGAAGGGGAGGCGGAAAAAAGTGAGCGTTGAGCGAGCGATAATCTAGGAATTGGTAAATGGAATAGATCGTGGGTGCGCGTAGGCCGGGAGGGTACTCGGAAATTCATAGAAGAGAGGAGATCGCGAAAGTCTGTAATGGAGTTAAGTATGTTATAAACAAATTTCATGTCACTTTTAAGGAGGAGACAAGGAAGATTGTGAATGGAGAGAGAAGACAGAATGGCGTTAGTGGACATATCTCGCGTGTGGGGGAGTCTGTACTTCATTATACTTGTGAAGAAATGGGTAACAGATTTAAGGGCTGCGAGATTGGAAGGAGCAGACATCGCCCAAATAGGAGAGCAATATGTGATCACGGGAAGAACAATCGTTGTAAAATAGGATTTATGAGCTTGGGGGTCTTTAATTTCTGTGTAGCGGTATAGAAGGCCTAGGAGAGACATAGCTTTGGATTTAATTGTATAAATATGATCTGAGAAATTAAGCTTGTTATCTATCAATACACCAAGATCCTTTACTGCCGACAGATGGTTTAGGGGTATCGAATTTAGGGTGTAATTGAAGTTAAGTGGGATTTTTAAGGTGAATAGACATGACATTGCACTTGCTTTCATATATCATAGCTACTATCCGAAAGGATTAATCTATCCTATAATCTATCATGATGCGTGATAAGTTTTCCGACTCAAAAATTACGAAACAGTCGCGTAGAAGGACAATGAATTGCGGGATGACTTTAAAAATCTACTTTGGCTCAGATGGCCGCGCCGAAAAATAGTTTATTTTCCGCCTGCAAGATAGCATTAGAGCTTTTAAGTTGAGTCAGGTTAACCACGTAGGAAGATTAAAGAAAAATCAAAGAGAAAGAACAAACATCTATTGTTTTATTATTTCTAATACATTGTTACAAGTGGGCTGTTGGCTCGGTTGTGGATGGGAGGGGGTTAGATGTGGGAGATGTGTTTGATAGGGACGGATGGAGAGTTGGTATTGGGTGATGAAATTAAGGGTATTAAGGTCTTTTACTTATGAAAGATGGATGTTTATGGTTTGATGAGGGAAACTGCTGTATAGTGGAAAAATCCCACATAAAAAATTTTAAGTTATTTAACCTTTTCTTAAAAACATCAGCATGTTTTTTTTGGGCGGGCTCAAATAGTTTTGGTGAATGATCCTTCTAGTCTAGCATGTCTCTATTTGACTATGGAAATTTTTTTCATTTGTCCTTTGTGACCGGCACTTTATCTTGAAGTGGTGATCATTTTTCCCCACGAATATTGGTTTCTTTACTACGTCCATTCCAAGTTCTTCCCATGCCCTTTCCTCGCTTACTAATCTGCGCACCCCACACCTCTCGAGCCTCTAACTCTCCCATCCCAGTACATTAAGCATTTCATTCACTCTCTCCGTGATCTCCCCCCAATAACATATACCCAACCGCCTTTATTTCAACCTTCTCCAAGGCCCGTACATTTCCTCTTCATATACCCCGTAAAAACTGCATTCGAAGTAGTATTAATTCATTGTTAATGAATTTCATTGCCGAAGTTTACATTCCAACCCATTACCGGCCAATGTCCCAGTTTTGGGACGCAGGTTAAAATTGCAAGAAAAGTTTTGTTTTGTATCCTATTCCCATTGCCTCTGCACTGGATAATCAATATCACTCAATGTATCCACATTTTTTAAAATGTTACATTTAGGGCCGTATTTATAGTCGTTACCTAGCAGTCCCCTTATCCATCCCCTACCCAGCAGGTCCCTTGACTTGTGCGTCTTATAGACAAAATTAAGGGAGCTGCTAGGTAGGGGATGGTTGGGGGTTAGATCTGGTAACTAAGGACTACAAACGGCGGGAAATGGAATTCGCAGCTAAAATGTTTCAGTGGTGACGCTCGTGATCAACGTGGATACGGATAAATAAAGAGCCAGACGCAGCATGAAAAATGTTAAGATGGCCGCTCGACGTGCAAATAGCTTCAACAGTGTGGAGAAGAAGATTTTCTGTGACCTGGCGTAGAAGCATAAAGGTATAGTGGAAAGTAAGAAAACGGACGCAGTTTCCTGCCACAAGAAGAAGAAATTGTGGGAAAAAATATGCTGCGAGTGTATATGAACATCCTTGGAAAGAGTCTGTTGTCACATCAGATTATTATTGATTAAGAGCAAATCTCACCGTTGTTTTATTAACACCAAATCTTCGAAATTATTAATTTATGGCACGTTCATTAGAGTCAGTTTAGTTATATCTGTTGTGTTATTTTTTCGATAAGGGGGCCCCTGGTGGAGCATGCATCTCCTGCCAGAATTTGGAGACGCTAAGGGGGCTGCTGGGGGTGGAAATTTGACTATAAATACCGTTTTTGACGAAGGGGCCTGCTAGGGATTGTGGGACTGCTGGGTAACGACAATAAATTCGGCCCTTAGTTGATGATCTTCTAAACCAGATGGCTCTGGAAATCGATTATTTTTTCTAATTTAGCGCGCTTCTACCTCTAGTGCTTCACACACTCAGTTACTGGAGTGTGGTGCGAGTTCATCCAACATAAGTAGTCGACAAGAGTCCTGCTATCGTGTGAATTCTTAAGATACCGAATACAGCAACAAATGTAAGTATAACTCTAGTCAAAATGCTGCGTCCCATTTTTGGGACATTGGCCCGGTGACGAACTTTTGTGAAAAATAGTCCGTATATGTCTTTTCTGTGCAATTATTTGAATATTTCCTCTGCTAAGTTATTTATGCCCTTACTCTTCGTTTTATCTTTTATTTTAGAAATTATTTAAATTATTTACAACAATAATTTAATTTTGTAATCCAGACACTACATCAGAAGATCACTCCATGTCCCAGCGCAGGGCCTTGACCTTGCAAGAAGTTACAACTATTCTATTGCAAACATGCGACGATGAAAACGATGTTGACGATGTGGAAATCGCTATAATTCCTCCTTCTCCTGACGAACTGACGGATGAAGAAGATATTAATGAAGGTGAACTTCCAGAGACCACAAATCTACAAGATGTAGCAGGCAAGTTAGAAGTATCCCTTCAATAAACCCGTGATATTGGTAATAGTCTTGCTGAAGCGTCAACTTCAACATCTCCTATTCCTAAGCGAAGCAAGCCAGACAAATCTTATGCCCCAGAATGGAAAAAGTTTTCACCTAAATATGGTACTGATATGGCTGAACCTTCCAAAAGAACTTATGACAAACTGCAAGGATTACATGGCTTGTGTGTGGTTAAGATTTTTGAAGAATTTTTTTACGATGATTTATTGAATCTTATTGCTACGTAGAGTACAATATATGTAACTCAAAAACTTTTTCCACATTTCAAAGTAGGTATGAACGAAATGAAAATATTTTTGGGGAAAGCTGATCAGTGGTTATCACAAGATTTCACAGCAGAAAATGTATTGGGAACAGTTGCCTGATGTTGGAGTTTCTTTAGTCTATACATCAATGCCTAAAAATAGGTACAAAGAGATCAAAAGGTTTCTACACGTAAACAACAACGCATCTTTAGATAAAAATGATAAAATGTGTAAACTGAGACTCTACCTTGAAGCCCTAAGAAACAATTTTCAAAAATTTGGCATTTTTAATTCCCATCTCTCTATTGATGAGATGATGATACGATACTATGGTATGCATTCTGCCAAAATGTTTATGCGAGGTACGCCAATAAAATTCGGCTATAAGTTTTGGTGCCTGTGTAGCTCTAATGGCTATCTTTACAATTTTTCACCCTACCTTGGGAGAGAGCGTAAAAATAATAAAGGTCCCTTAGGAATCAGGGTCATAAATGAACTCACGAGTGTCATTCCTAATAGCGAATCCACAAATTATGAGTTATTCTTCGACAACTTCTTTACTAGCCATGAAACGTTAACTGATTTTAAGAATAAGAAATTGAAAGCATCAGGGACAGTTAGAGAGAGCTGCATCAAGAAATGTCCTTTGATGGCATCAGAGGGCATGGTAAAAACTATCAAAAGGGGATCTATTGATTATAAATTTGATGCCAAAAACGAAATTCTGGTAGCTAAGTGGCATGACAGGACCCCAGTATGCATTGCTACGAATTATAATCAGATTTATCCCACAGTTTGTGCAAAACGTTACTCTCATAAAGACAAAAAAGAAACCACCGTTCCTATACCTAAACTTATTTCTGAATTTTTGAGCATAATCATTTTATGGGAGGAGTAGATTTACTGGATAAACATCTCACTGTACAGGGCAAGAATACGCGGGGAGAAATGGTGGTTCCCTATTTTCACTCAAATGGTGGACATTGCCGTGGTAAACAGCTGGAGACTATCAGATAAGTAATCCAGATGAGAATATGTCTTTACTTGATACAAGAAGGAGAATAGTCTTGGAATATTTGACTAAAAACACTTCTGCTGCTCGTAAAACGTCCCGGGCCCCAAAGAAACCGTATTTCTGGTGGAAGAGTAAGCGCAGAAATAAGATTTAATGATGGAAAACATATAATATTTCCTATAAAAACACAACGACGCTGCACTTTATGTGGAAAGAAAACCACGAGAATTTGTAAACGCTGTAATGTTGCATTGCACGACCGATTTTTTTACGGTTTCCATGAAAGGTTAACTACTTCAGGGATCTCTTGTGGATATGCGATGAGCATTTGCAAACAGAAAATTCACTTTTTGAAGTGTCATTCCTTTTCAAACCATTACAGCTTTTTATGCTTGAACGTCAATTAAAATGTCATGCGATAAACATTTTTACATGTTATTGTATATATATAGTATAGCTCATGGTTTTATCCCTTTTCAGTTGTAACAAATGACTTGCGATAAATACTTTTATATGTAATTCTTTATAATGTACATGTCATGGTTTTATCCCTTTCTGGTTATATCAAATGTGCACATTTTATGTGTGTTTATAGTACATCTCATGGTTTTATCCTTTTCTAGTTGTACCAAATGGCATCTGATCAATATTTTTATTTGTAATTCTTTATAATGTACATCTAATGGTTTTAGCCCTTTCTGTTTGTACCAAATTGCACATTATGTGTGTTTATTGTTCTGTAGACACTAAATATATATTGTTTATTATAAAATGCTTCAATACTGAAAAATTGAAATTTTTTCACGTAATGTAACACAGTGTAGTGTGACATTATGTAAAATATAGGTCAAGTTCAAAAGGTTATTGTCAAAATATTGAATAAATAAGCACGTATGATTAAACGCAGTAATTTTTATTCTTTCATAAGTGTTATTTACATTAATTTTATACTCAAAAGTATCCGGAAATAGTTATTTTGCCAAATTCTACTGATGGTCGTGTATTGGAGGGAAAGCTACTGTATTGGGCCAACGTCCCAAAATAGGACGTAATTTTTTTGGTACTAAATATTAATTTTATTCACAAAACTAAGTTTTTGTCATCCTTATGTGATTGTATCATCGAATCAAACTTTAAAAACCAAATTATATCGGTGAAATAATTATGGTTCTTATTGGGCTAAACACCATGGCCATCGTTATTTATTCTAGTTTTTCAGTTTCAGAAAACGCAATCATATACAGGGAAATAAGCCGCCATCAGACAACTAATATCTTATTCACGCCAAAATACTTGCCGGTATGAAGTGTTGATGAAAATATGCCATTTGCTGCTATTTACTATTAAGTTTAAAAGTAGTTTATGAATGGCCTCGGCAACGACATATGTTTCATGTTGCTAAGGAATACGGATTGGGTAATGCATTTTTTTCCGCGTTCATCCTAAACCTCTTACTCGTTTATCATCCTCGACTTTCGTGTATTACCTAGTTTTCTTCCAAGTGCTCAGGCTGTTCTATCGTTTTCTTACTGATTTAATTTGTTCCTTAACATTTTCAGGGATTATTGCTGTTACTTAATATTCTTTGTTTATTTTTCACTTTCCCTACCCTGAAAGGGAACGGCGTGATGGGTATGCATGTATTTATCACTGAAGTAACTCTACCTCCATGGTATTTATCTATGTACTGGCCTCGTCGATGGACACTGTATATAAATAAGCGACAGACTAGGGAATGCAAAGTTGACATGTTTCTCCGTTGTACTATTTTGATTTTGCATTCATCGCTGCATGGTGTTTTTTTTGCTTAAAATAATTTAAACTGTGAATATTAAAAAAAATCAATACGTAAATATTTTTAAAATGTTTACTATATCTTCAGTAAATTTTGTCTTCGAATTGTTTGGCTTTATTCGTAAAAAATGAAACATGATTTCTGTCTTGCTTATTTCCCATGTGGTAGGTAAATATAAAAAACTACCCAGCATTGAATGTCCGTATTTCTGTTAAGCGGGCTTGAAATTAGTACTTCGATGATGTCTTAGATAGATTCGGAGCTCTGAATTTCTTTTTTGATGATTTATAGCGGTAAATCCTTTCCTTGAACTACGACCTTGACGTGGTGGAAGGGCTTGTGAGTTCCAATGACCCCTAGAGCTGGACTGGCAGGAGCAAGTACATTGCTCCTGGTAGGGCCACCCATGCCAGATAGGTCGAAGGGTAGGAGCCAGACGAAAGGTAGTTCCGTGATGGTGTCACGTTAAAAATACCGTTGAGTCGCGTGGGATACCTCTCAACTATCTCCTCCCAGAACATGAAAGTCATTCAAAGAGAATTGATTCCTGGCAACTACGGGACGCCGCCCACTAGGGCGGGTGTCGTGCCCGGCAGCGGGGGAGGCAAGGCCTCCGCGGTCGTCAACATACGAAATCCTTGCACAGCAGCATCATCATCGGCGGATACAAGGGATAGGAGGGAGAAGAAGAAGAAAAAGAGGAAGAGGAGGAGGAAAACAGTGATAAAAATAGGCACTTGGAACGTAAGGACCATGATGAGGGCCGGGAAGCTTGAAAATATTAAGCAGGAAATGGAAAAAGGAAAAATAGATGTTTTGGGATTGTGCGAGGTGAGATGGAAGGATAGCGGGGACTATTGGAGTGATAGCTACAGGGTAATCTATAGTGGGGGAGATGAGAGTCAACGGGGGGTAGGCATGGTACTAAACACAAAGTTGGGACTGAGGGTGGTAAACATTGAACAGGTGAGCGACAGGATACTAGTGGTAGAAATAAAAGCACGTCCGACGAATTTCGTACTGGTCCAGGTATACATGCCTACGAGCAACTATAGGGAGGAAGAGGTGGAAGAGGTGTACGAGCAAGTAGAAGAAATAATTAGAGAAGTTCCGGGAAAGAAAAACCTGATAGTGATGGGTGACTGGAATGCAGTGGTGGGGGAAGGAAGGGACTGATTAGAAGTAGGAGGGTTTGGGCTAGGAAGAAGAAATGATCGCGGTGAAAAGGCAGTTGAATTTTGTAGAAGAAATAAATTAGTAGTGACAAACACTTGGTTTAAACATCACCCCAGGCGTAGGTACACATGGAAAATGCCGGGTGATACTGGGAGATACAAAATTGATTATATAATGGTAAGGCAGAGATTTAGAAACAGTGTAAAAAACTCTCGTAGCTATCCAGGGGCGAATGCGGACTCGGATCATAACTTGGTGATGATGAAGTGTGAAGTTAGATTCAAAAGGCTTTGTAAAGGTAGGAAGATAAAGAGGTGGAACCTTGAAGCATTGAAAGGGTTGAAAAGGAGGGAATACCAAGAGCTAGTAGAAAAGAACATAGGTGAAGAGAAGCGGATGGGAACCATAGAGAAAAGATGGGAAGTTATAAAAACAGGCATCGCAGCAGCGGCAGAGAAAACAATAGGAACGGTGGAAAAGAAGAGGGTTAAGAAGCAGTGGGTTACGGAAGAAATTATAAAGAAAATGGAGGAGAGAAGGATATGGAAAAACGTCAACACCGACGTAGGCAAGAGGAAGTACAAGGAATTGAATAATGAACTCAGGCGAGTGACCAATCGGGCAAAAGAAAACTGGTGGAAGGGACAATGTGAGGAAATGGGAAAGATGCAGGAGGAGGGGGAAGTGGGCGCTTTGTACGCCAAGGTGAAAACGTTATCGGGTGGTAAGAGAGGTCAAGCGATACCAAAGGTTAAGGACAAAACAGGGAAGATATTAATCGAACAGGAAGATATTCAAGAAAGTTGGAGAGAATACGTAGAGGAGCTATATGACAGCGAGAATAGACCCCTTAGCCTAGATCTAGAGGACGAAGGAACAATAGATAAGGATAACCTCGGACCAGAGTTACTTGAGAGTGAAATAGAGAGGGCACTAAGAGAGATGAAGGGTAGAAAAGCCGTGGGAGCCGATAACCTACCTTCGGAGCTCCTGAAAAATCAAGGTAGTAAGGGGAGAAAATCGTTTTTCGAACTTATTCGCAGGATCTACGAGGAAGGAGTATGGCCAGAGGATTTCGTGAAAACAGTATTAATACCTATCCCGAAGAAGAAGAAAGCTTCAGAATGCGAGGAGTATAGAACAATCAGTTTAATTTCGCACGCGGCAAAAGTGTTGCTTAGAGTACTAAACAGAAGGTTGGAGGGCAGAGCAAAGTGCTATTTAGGCGATGACCAATTTGGGTTCAGGAAGGGGAGGGCAACCAGAGACGCGATTGCAGTAATGAGGACACTTATAGATAGAAACATAGAGCATAATCAGGATGTTTTCGCTTGCTTTGTAGATTTCGAAAAGGCGTTTGACAGAGTAAACTGGGAGAAACTAATGCAGATACTGGGGAAAATAGGAATAGATTGGCGTGACAGGAGACTCATCCGAAACTTATATATGGGGCAGAGGGCTCAGGTAAGGGTAGCTGAGGGTGAATCAGGGTGGGCAGTGATAGGTCGCGGGGTACGGCAAGGGTGCCCGTTGTCGCCTTTACTTTTTAACATCTATGCTGAGGAAATGGTAAGAGAGGCATGGGATGAGCTAGAGGTGGGACGAAAGTAGGAGGCCAGTGCAAGTAAAGTCGGTTAGATTCGCAGACGACCAGGCGTTGGTCGGTCGGTCATCGAAAGGATTGTAAACTTTAGTAGATGCTCTGGATAAACAGTGTGAGAAATACGGGATGAATATAAATAATAGGAAAACAAAAGTAATGAGATTCTGTAGGACAAAGAAAGCTAAGCTGGTGATAAGAGTAGGAAGTTACAAACTGGAGCAAGTAGAACAATTTAATTACTTGGGTAGTACGCTGGAAGAAACAGGACATAGTAGCAAAGACATTAGGAGGAGATTAGCGCTAGCGAAGGAAGCGTTCAATAATAGAAGGGAGCTGATGACGGGGACCTTAAGTAAGGATGTAAAAAAGAGGCTAGTGAAGAGCTTAATATGGAGTGTGGCGTTGTATGGGGCGGAAACGTGGACCTTGAGAAAGGAAGACGAAAATAGGCTGAAGGCTTTCGAGATGTGGGTGTGGAGGAGGATGGAGAAGTTGCGTTGGACGGAAAGGAAGACAAATGAGGAAGTGCTTGACATGGTGAGCGAGGAGAGGAAACTTATAGATGAGATTAGGGGACGACAGGGTAGGTGGCTGGAAGGGGTAATGAAGGACGATGGTTTGCTGAAGGCCGTGATAGAGGGTAGGATGTTGGGTAAGCGGGGAAGGGGAAGGAAGAGAATCGGTTTTATGGACGGGATGAAGAAAGGTAGGACTTATGCTGAGATGAAGAAAGAAATACTAGAGGTAGAAAGGGCACGGCACGTGTAAGAGTTCGTCGGATATTCTCTGACTTTCATCACAACCTACCTTTAACCGGTAGATTACTGTAATGAATGAATAGCGGTAAATATTGAGTTTTAAACTTTAAGCCAAAACGCTAATACTATTCAGGGTGACACAAAGGAAAATATATGAACACAGCCCCACATCTCAGGACCTGACAGAGGCAGCAAAATAAGACAAGAATCTTGAATCGATTAACAGGTTTCAACTGGATGATTCATCTGGTGAGCATAAAGACATAATAGAGCACAGTTCAGAGAAAGTTTAACGCGGTATCTCCGTGAACTTACATTTCAGACTTGGTGTTCGTATAAAGTTAGATATTTACTACCTTACAAATGTGGAATAGATTCTGACTTGTTTTCTTAACTAACATGTCAATAACCAGAATTTAAAAACGTTGTTCAATATCTGAAATCCCGGGTGTCCGTCCGCAGAATTATTTTTTAATAAATACTTTATATCCCAAGGGCCTTCTTAACTTTACTTTATGCTCGTAATCTGGTACCTTCACGAGATGAAAATAAATATTAACTAGTATTTAATTGGCCATTAATGCTTAATTAAGAGAGCTTTGGATATCTATGGTTTCCGCTCGATCTGTTTTAGGCTCTAAATTTCTGCAGCTATTCAACAATCAGAACTGGCCAAAAAGAAATTAGCACATTGTAGCTTATAAGGAAAAACGTGTTATTTTAGCAACACTCTAAACAGGACACAAAGAAGATGACACTCGTACATTGCAAATAGATGTAAGGAAAATACCAGCTGACGTAGACAGCGTAGCAGAGGCTGAATCGAAAGGTGAAATAGACAAATGAACAGAAAATGACAAAACTGGAGGTATTTTTATTCGAATAGCTATAAATGTCAGTTTATAATCACCTACGCATAAATTATTTTTTACCTCTGCAACTCTCAACGCCACTCTTCGATTACTATCCACGCTGTACTCAGATATGGCAGTATCAAATGATGCGAAGAAAAAGCCTGAGATGATCCTTGACGCAATAAATACAAGTGCAGAGTAAATACTTAGTAAATATATTTTTTTGGAGGTCTGGCCTTTTTTTAAATAATCAACGCTCACATGTACTTAGCCAACGTTTCGTTACTTTTTATTGGCATCTTCAGGGCTTGTCCTTACAAGCGTAAATCATGAACAGAATGATGCAAAAGGAACCAGAATGACATACATAATGAACAATTCTTCTGGTTGGTAACATAAAACATGCTGTTACAGCCGGCGCCTTTTTGATATCTCGGATCGGAAATATATCTAAAAAAATGTCTTCATTTTATGTAATGGAGTCAGTGCACCACCTCGAAAGGTCCCCTAATAAGGTGTTTGCTAACCACTGAACATTTTCTTCCACGAACCGAAACAAACGTTTCAAGTTCTTTTCAAGTGGACTCTGGTGAGGTCTATAAACTTTCACGTTCCGACCATTAACCATTTCTTCCATGATCGTGCACAACCTTTCACTTAGCAGTTGAGTCTACTACTGAGTAGATGCATCTCCTTTGAAGGATTTGCTTTTCATTGTCAGTAAAAGGTAAACTTTATGCATACCCTTTTATTTCAGTCTTGAGCAAAAGGTCAACAGAAGAACCATTTCCATCTTAATAAAAGTAAAATGTTTTCCTTCAGTTTTTATTCATACCTCTTGAAGGATTTGCTCGGAATTTTGCTGGTCAAAGGTTTTCCATCTATTTATACATACGGCCCATTGTCTAATCAATTTTGACTTCTCACGCAATAAATACCCATTATCTTTTTTAAGGCAGATATTTTTTGCACTGGCTAGCTCTAAATTAATACATGGATTGATTTGTTGGGGTGGCACTTACAAGTGCACTATTAAACCTATTGTGGTGTTAAAAAATTAATTATAAGAACGGTCACCTTCAAAAATAGATTGTAATCACACATTTCCACTTTTCCGCGCTTTACGAGTTCGACCCTTAAGATATTTTTATGTACATAATGCGTTCAACTTTTTTTCTGCGTAGTGGGCACTTAAATGGCACATGGTGCCATTGGCATCATAAGCGGAACTATCGCTTTCAATTCGATATTCTACCCCCTAGGCCACATTTGAATTTATTTCAGAGACGTTTTATTTATTTTGCCCCGAAAATCTTCATTCTTTTTCCAATGGCAATAAAAATGGAAAACAAAGTTAATTCCTATTTAAAGCAAATAAAACAATTGGCTCTTTGAAGAGAATGGTATTGAAATACTATTTGCAAAAGTCCATGAAATTCTTTGCTTGAAATTAAATTAGTAAAATTAATGTAAATTGTGTATAGTACCATTTAAAACTGAAATGTTTTGTTTTGTTTCTTTGCACGAAATTGTTGGTTACCCCCAGACAGGTTTATAATCTCTAGGGTTACCTAAAGCTTCCCAATTTGGTATTAAATTGAATGTACTTTGTATTTAAGAAGGAAGCAATAAATTATTCTATTATTCAATTCTATGAGTGAAGGATTATTTTGGAAGAGGAGGAAGGGTGGAGTGAAACCCGATGTCGGCATTAGCATGCTCGCCCAGAGGACTACAGTTTTACGTCCCATCCGACGGACTGAGTACTGTACTTGAAATACTCGCCGGCCCCGGTGGCGGCGGGGTAAAGACCTCGTCTGCTTATCCGAGGGTCGCGGGTTTGAGTCCCGCCTGGGTCGGTTTTTCACTTGCCCAGGGCATGGGTGTTTCTGTCAAGTTCTGTTGGTGCGGCCCTTGCGAAACCTGAAGACAAGACAATGGCTTATCGGGGTCGCAGGGGCATGCGGACCACAAGAATTGTCGGAGAGCAAAAAATAAAAATGGCTCTTAATTAGGGATTTGGATTTCCGCCACCGCCGGGTTTCGAACGCAGGCCCTCGGTATAGGAAACCATTCCTCTGGCCACCACACCAACCCGCCAAATGTTAAGTCACGTTATTCCCAGCCGTATTTAGAATTAAAAATAAAACTTCATATCATTCCAAAAAGGTATAAGACGATTGAAAATGTTGTCACGTTTTTTTCTCAGCCCAATTTAGAATGAAAAATAAATCTTCGTACGTAAGAAAGATTTGATAAAAAAAATAGCCCAGGCAAATTTGGTTGTACATTAGCCTTTCAATGTTTGTGACCGGATAAGATGAGGATATGGACGAAAGTGTTGCCATGGAGTCTGTATTCACTTTGTTTTCCACTCTTTATCGAACTTTACTTTGATGATGATGGCGGTAGAAAAGGAGTGAATAGGTGAAGTGAAAATGGTGGCGTATTTCTGCGTGCACCAACGCGTAAAAAGGGATAAGGAGATTTTAGCCGTGACCCAGCGTGATGCTTCCCGGCTAACGCCTTCACACTATGCCCCGAAGAGAGCGAGAATTAGAGAGAGTTCAAGGTTATTTTTGTCCGAGGAAAGTGAAACGTTTGCAGGGGAATTTCCAAAAAGAGTCGACTCTAGTCACTCCCTCTTTCTTCCCATTACCAGGCGTACACGAAACTCTTTGAAACCCATTGCCGTCCCTCGCCCACCCCCACACCTAGAGCCGCGACGGCGTATATATAAGCATCTGCCATCGTCAGGAAAGACATCACAACTCATCCAGAGCCGGCGTCGCGCAGGATTTTTACTTTACCCACTCTCCGAAGACGCAGTAGAAGAAGCACCATGAAGAAAATGGTGAGTGAATCCGAGGAGTTCGGCTGTGTTGGAATACGAGTTGTCCAGGAAACGTGTTCGAGTGCAGTCAACGTGTTATTAGAGATAAACAAGTGAAAGGCCCAACTAACTTAACGAAAATATAGTGATTTACTAATATATGAACATAGGTTTTTTATGCGTTGAATCTGTAACCATTACTTCCTTTACTCACTATAACACAGCGATAGTAGTTCATAAAAATCGCAGTGGAATTCTGGGTTTTTTAAAATTGCAATCTTGTCTCTTCAGTCAACTTCGGGAAATCAAAGTAGTTTTTGATAGCAAGTACGTATTTCGGCATTCTGATGAAACCCATGCATTAGGTTCGTGAGGAAATAATAGCATGAATTTATATAGTTAGTACCGCGTCCAGTTCCTTAATTCAATAAAATTACTCTTAAATTTTTCAATTAAATAATTTATATTGAATTTCTCAATGCAAAACTTTGAGGGAAGAATTTCTGATTCGTCAAGAGATAACAATATTTATATCAACAAGTGAAGTGAGTATCCGTGTGAATATGTCCAACCAAACCAAAACTCGGAAATCATTAATAATTTTTCTTGATAATTAATTAAGATAATTTATCCCTTATGTTCCACATTCGTGATAACGGAATATTTTAATATTGCATTTCGTGCAACAAATTTCACTAGTTTCCACGCGAAGCAGAACACCATTTGAAACTTCCTTGGGTGCACACTTCACTTTCGATATTTATTTAATTGGTAGTGGTTAGCTTAGGTCTTTGACTACCTTTTGTTCAAAAGTAATTTAGTTTACACATAAAGATCCTTTAGCTATTTATATGTTATTTAAAATATCTTCGTATTGCAGGTATTCAACCGCCGAAGTCAATTTTGAATATTTTCGGCTATAATTTTCATAGCTGATTTTTGTCAGTAAGAATGTTTTTAGCAATTTTAATCCATAATTTTATAATTGAAAATAAAAACTTTGTTAGTTACACATAGATTGATTGTTGACCTAGGATTCTGATGATGTCGCTCAGCGGCGAAACCTAAGTCGTCAATAAATCTATTTATGTGGAACTAACAAAGTTTTTCTTTTCAATTATGAAGAAGTTCCATAAAGTTACGCCTTAAACCATTAACTTCACTTAGTTTTATTTTGAAAGTATAGTACGTTTCCATAAAGCTAATCCAGGAATTATTTTACAAAACTTTTCAATTAAGGTAAAATTTTAAATTGAGATCAGCTGGCCTAGCGGCTGAGAGAATATGCATTTATCAGAATCAATAACAGCATTTGCGATTTTTGAGGAAACCGGGACTAGCCACGGTAGTAACCTTTACGGAGTCACCCGCAAGTGCACTTAAGTGCGATATTCCACAGGAGAAAAATCATTTGCGATTGTTTTATCTAATTTTAAAGTTCATGTAGACGACACACTAGTGCGAGAAATCATTTCAGTACCTGCATTTGTCCAGAGTTACGTTTTAATTTGCCGACAATATTACCTCTCACTCATTGATTCTAATTTGGAAAAGTATGTGGTTTCTCCCTTTCACGGCAATGAAAATTCAGCATTTCCATACGAGTAAGTCAGTTTTGCCTGAGTTCAAGAGTTAATCAGTACTTGTTCCCAGGAATAATAAGTAAACTAAAATGCTTCCCGTTCAATTGTATTCCTATTTTGAATGCCGATGTATTTATAGTTTAAAATTTATTTATAATAACACATTAAAATTACACTGAAAATCAGAGCTATTCCTAAATGTCTTAAAAGATTTTTTCCTACGAAACTCAGTCTATTTTGAATGAAGGTGTATCATTAATTAATGAAGGCACAACGGTGCGTGGTTTTAAATTCATTAGCAAGTTATATCAGTCTAACCACAAAAAATAGCATGTTTTGTTTCGTTTTTACACTTAGAATATATCTATGGTTACGAATTGTGTGATTTTACAGGAATATTTTTTTTATAAGTTTGACGATGCCCGCATACTTTCCTAAATAATTAAGGCACTATAATTGGACAATCATTCTCACGTATATAGATGAACATTTCTCCTAAATATGTTTTCACTTAGAATATATCTATAGATACGATTGGTGTGATTTTACAGGAATATTTTTTACAAGTTTGACGATGCCCGCATATTTTTCGAAATAATTAAGGCAGTGTAATTGGACAATCATTCTCACGTATACAGATGAACATTTCTTATAAATATGTTTTCCCTTTGACCTGTCCTCCCGCAGTGCATCGCCTTGTTGCTGGCCGTGTTCGCGGTGGCCGTAATGTCTGCTCCCGAGGGCACAAGGGACAACCCGGCCAGGATCACCGCCGCCGACGCCATGAGGACACCCAAGCACTTCGTACCTCGAGGAGGAAAGGCCGTCGCACCGTCCGCTGCAGCCGCTGACCACGAGGAGGTCGCCGAGCCCGCCGAGAGCGAGAAGGCAAGTGACCAATCGCCGGCGGCGTCCCACGAGGCGAAGAGGCTGAGGCGCAGCCTCAAGACCATCTCGGAGGCGATCCACGGCAAGCCGAGTGGAAAGCTGGTGGCCATCCCGCTGACGCTGGGCGCCAAGACGGTGGCGGCAAAGAAGGCGGTGCCCGCCGTGGCTGGCCTGGGCCTCTTGGGCGGTCTCCTGCCGTCCCTCCCGAAGCTTCCTTCAGTGGGCGTCCTGCCGGTGGTCGCGGCGGTCAAGGGGGCCAAGCTGGCGCTGCCCATCGTCAAGCCGGTGTTGGCCAAGGTGCATTTAGCCAGCACGGTGCTCGGCACCAAGGCTCACTTCGCGAGCAAGTTTGTGGGTCACAAGGTGTCCAAGTTTGACAAGTTCTTCTAAAGATGAGTTCCTCGCCAGACTCTCACCAGTTCGTGGATGAGATAAAGAGGATGGACAAAGTAGGCAGTCCAGTGCCATTAAAATTGCCAGAATTCGAGCTCTTCTAACTTTCCTATCGATGAAAATGTTTCATGAACGTGGAGATGATAACTTGTGCCTGACAGCCCACCGGACGGCTAACATAACTGCCGAAAACCAGTTTCTGATAAAAACTTAATTTTTATCCCATACTGTTCTTAATTGCATGTAAATTTGCTGCCAAATTTGAAAATGTATAAGTACTGGATGCTCAATATACATGATTATAATTGAAATTCTCAACAGTTCACGATCTAATACAATTTTCTTTAATGCTTTACTTTTCAAACTAACACCACTTCAACTTAACTATTCAAACAAACAATCGCCGCTGTTGTAAAGACATTTAAACCATCCGTGCTCAAGTGCCTATCGTTGAATTAGTGTATTTGTTTGTGAATTCATACTGCATTGCACTGACGCATTTCAATAGTGATCTGCTAAATAATCTTCCATTTGCAAGCATGTTTCAAATGCTTCTGCGGAAGTGATTTTTTCCGCTGGAATGAAGGACACAGGGCGAGAGAAGTGAACCAACCTGGGAAGTGGACTTTCTTGCGCTCGCTTTTGCGATGACAAGTTTTGTGCCCAGTCATCCCCGCACTTGTAAGTCACTTTCAAAAACACAAATGAGATTCTGTAACTCTTTAGAAGTATCACAGAGAATAATTCATCCCTTGAAAATCGATAAATGCTTCTTGTAAAAATATGTATATATTGTTATTTAACTGTATAGTTAATTGTTTAAAAAAAATAAATTTCTTTAAATATAGGTATGTGCCTTCACTTAATTCCCAAGTGATTTAAACCCAACTTTTTGACATCACCTAAAGATAATATAATATTAAGTAGTTTCCTTTAATGTAGTCAAAGAATTCAAAAACTTAAGTCTATATTAAGTATCTTCAGTCTTAAATAATTGCAGTAATAAGACCCTCCATTCTCTTATTCAAAAGTATGACTATACTAAAAAATATGCTTCCTGATATGATATAATAAAAAAATAAACACCGTATCAAGAAGATACAGAGTTTAAAAAAATACAAATTTTTAGACCAATGAGAAATAGTCTAGCCACTTCGCATCTTCCTTATTTCATTCATGAATGAAAATATATGACAAGTCTTTGAAAATTGGTATTTAATAGACTTATAAACAGCAATTATTCGATATTCCTGGTGTATCATGACACTGTATCACCGAAAATGGTAATACTATGGCTGGTATTCTGAATGAGACACCGCCTATGCTATTTGCCCAGAATAGCATCAAAGGCGCTTCTTTTCCCGAGAATAGAGTCTCAGATGCTATGCGATTCTGAATGTTGAAAATATCACCCGGAAGTTGTCATTTCATTTCTAGGGTGCTTTTTGCGATTATGAACGTCGGATAGCATCCGTGAGGGATGCTAATTGAAGGCGCCCTTCTGAATTCCGGGCTATTGGGAAAGCGCCCGAGATTTCTGCTAATTTCCATCTGCGCAACACGACCATCATATTCATTTTCACGTCGAAATCTCCTTCTTTTTCACTAGATCTGTTATGGGAATTCTGATGAATGTTCATTGAGATGTGCTATATTACTCTATAATGGGTATATTTTCCTATTAAATTGAAAATATATGTATAATAATCGCGGAGACAGACTTGTCAACATCAATTACTTAGAGCTCTCTTAATTATCAAGCTCTCAGTCTTATTTAAAGTAGGCGTATTTGTCTGACTTGACGAGGAGGAAAATTTGGAAACATGAGCCATGTTCTTTGAATATTAGAAAAGTTGAGCAAAACAATGAAGTTGGCCATTCCATATGAGTTTATATTTACGATATTTCTCCTCGCCTTGCCGATAACAATTTGAAACTTGCATTTCTCGGTGACCGCGTTACTTTTCTCGGCCTCTGTAAAACTCATTCATTCTCGCTCTTAAGATTTTCATTGCTTTTTTCAATCTACCTACTTAACTATATTTCTCATCTCACTATACTTGCGTTGCCCATCTCGCATACACACATATGTTCCATCATCACATTCCCATTCGGGCCCACAAATTTCCCTTGCGATGCTTCGCCACGAAACACCCAGATATACTTCCAATAAACCATCACATCATTTTGCTTATGGATTGAATATGCTCACGTATACCTATGCATTTATCCACTTCTCGCATATCCAACCGTGTTGCTCCATCGAATAATTTGTGAAGTTCAAATGGTAAAGTTATAACCATACACATACATGAAAACAGTACACTTTTTTTAGGTAAGCTGTCGATACAGATAATATAATTTTGTTCTCTCAGCACGCTAAACGTTTAAAACTGATGATCTCAGGCCTGACCTCGTGGAAATTATGAATATTCGTGATGAAAAAACCACCTTTGTTATTTCCAAAAAACTTTATTACGCTGGTACGACGCGCGTTTCACCACACTGGCATACTCATGTGCGACACATGAGTATGCCACACTGTGGTAAAACGCGCGTCGTGCCAGCGTAATAAAGTTCTGTGGAAATAAAAAGGGTGGTTTTTTCATCATGGATACGTTAAAGTTATTTATAAACGTATAACACTAAACTTAGATTGAATTTTCTAGGGAAATTTCATCAACAGAAGCAATATATCAGTTGATGAGTGTAACAAAAAATATCCGATTATCATCTAAAAACTCCAAATGAAAGAATACCGTGAAGATATTACTACCAAGCGATGAAGATAGAAGGCAAATCACGAAGAAAATTAGTATGTATAGGTACATCGTATAACCATATATAATATTGGCCCGTCAACATTCAAGTTATTGTATTAATAAATGCAGTGGAAAACTCAATTAGTCAACATATGCGCTCTTGGACAAAACAGATATTAATAATGCTATGTTTATTTCATAAGTGATATGCACAATTTAACAAGTCTTGTTACCTTAGCCCGTAGCCCAAATACGCAGCCCACAAGATTTAACATGTATGATCATTTAGAGAAAGAACGGTTAAATGTTCTTATCACTGCTCTTGCAAACCACTTACATTGATATTTTGCTTTCATAATCGCACACTGTCATCGAAAGACACAAAAATTGATGGGCATAAAACATACATGATCACTGTCGAGATGTTATGAAATTATTACGTTCGCTGATCCTTATGTATTATTTTCCCAGTCTTAATAAGTATAACACACAAAACGTTGACAAGGGAGGAACGTATAGTTCATTTCATTTATGACACACATCTCAATTGTGAATTTTAAGAAGACTTATACACTAATTCTGGCAAACATTTGCGATAAATGAGAGACTGAGAGCAACTATGGCAACCATGTTTGCATCGAAAGTGCATTATACTAATCGTATTCGAAGATGAATGTGAATTACATTCAGGAAGATAATTTATTGAATACATATTTTCATGAACTCAGACTCACGGCATCCAAGGCGGAGGTCCTTCCAGCTGATTACTAAGAATGTAAACATTCTTGTAACACGGCTCGTCATTGGCTGGCACAATTTTCATTACTGTACCGGAAGGTTTTCATACAGGAAGGGGCGGGACCTTATATAGCATCTTGAAACCGATGCCTCGGATATCATGCCCAGATTCAGAATCGCAGCGTATGCTATTGTGAAGCGAGGAATAGCATCTATCACAAACAGCGCCCTCAGATTCAGAATAGCAGCCATTGATACCACCAATATATTTACGTTGGCAATATATTCTATCACTTGAAAAAGTCTCCTGCAAAGGATACCAATTTTTCCTCATGCCAAAGGAGATATTTTTTTAAACTTTTATGGCTAACTCAGTTTATTGAATGAATAATGCGGAATTTATCAAGCTTGATACTCGCTCACTAACACAAGAGCTATTTTCGGGAGCTTCTTGGGGGCCTATTCTCTGACTCGAAGCATCGGAGCTTTCTGGCGAAAATTTGCTTCAATAAGCTACTTGCTACCATCGGTATTCCCTATCATGGAAGCTACCGGAGAAAGAGCAATCAGAAGCTACCGGTAGTATATTAGGCTCCCACCCGTATTCTGTAAATGTCACGAAGCTACTTCCGTAGCCCCAGTAAGCTCCCACGGTAGCCTCACGAAGCGCGGCCTCCGAATACCCTGCTTAAATATTGGTCATTTTATAACGCTTATTTATCTATAAATATCCAACTCAAGGGTATGTTTCTTACATTTATTAAATGCGCATTCTTTGCACCTTTCACTGGGTTGCTTTGTCATTTTCGCCATTAGCGGGATTTTTCACAAAAAAAATATTTACTGGAGTGACGGAAAGCCATATTTACCTTCGGTAAATAACGTGATTCCAGCCCATAATGGGATACTTAGTGGGCCGTGGTAACGTGTATCACCTTCGCATTTCTTTTGAAACCTTCATCTTCGTATATTATTATCATATGATTTGAAGCAACGAGTAATTGACGAAAGCAGATAGCACGAATCATATTGAATCATATCATTGACATGAATCCTATGTCCCGAATATATTTACGAACAATCTTATTACAATTGACCAAAACAGCCAAGATGGACGTCGTGCGTTCGTATTCACGAGATTATGTGAGCAAAAATAAAATATTTTAGAATTTTGTTCGCATGATTTTTAATGCGTGGAATATTTCGCTAAACACGTTGCACGAACATTTTCACCATCTAACACGGCCTTAAAATAGGTTTCACCAGTTTTATCCACGGAAAAACTTTGAGGACGAGATTTCCCATTGGTTCTAAGAATGACTCACCAGAAAATAAGTTTCTGTGGATTTTGTTTAATGATATTCTCATACTCACCTTTCATCAAACGTCTCTCCACTTCTTATTACGTTCTTGAGAAAGCTCCATCGAGTTAGAGAATACGGTTGGTAGCCCAACTCTGGTAGCCTATTTGAAGCTACCGCATCGACAGCTTCGAGATATAGAATAGCCCCCCAGGTTGCCGGCGGGCTTAATTTATTTTTGGTCGAATAAGTTACGTCCCACTCATAAAACTAAAAATATCTGCTAAAGTAGCTTCAGTTAGCACGCAGAAGTCATCGGCATAAATTTTAAATTTAAGGAAAAATGTTAAGTATCACTTTTATTGAGGTTATGAGCTCCACTTCAACGATGAAACCGAAATTGACTACTTTATGAATTCGAATTTCCATTTTATTGGGTTCAATTAACAGGGTTTACTAAATGAATCAAAGTTTCATTTCAAGTATTTCCTTAGGGTGCCACAATCCTTTAGCGATATCCCCAACAATGGCTCCAAAGTTACGAGTTGCGCAATCTTGTTCTTGCAGCAAACAGCTTGACGCGTATTTTTTTTTTTCAATTTTATCGATAGAGTCTCATCACTCCAGCAACGAAAGAGTGATTTAAAATCAAGAGTCAGTTCTCTTATCATTGCTCAACGATTACACAATCATTTTAATCAGAGTGTGGGTAAGAAATTATAAAACTTCAAACGTGTACCTATTCTCGCCACAATTGTGGGCTTAGGGGTCGTGCATAAACTTCGTTACCGTTTTCGGTGATTTTATTTACCCCCTTTCCCCACCTTCGTTGACAACCATTGTATTTTTCCCAAACCCCTCCCGACATGTAACGTTGTCTCTACAATTGAATCGTTTAATTCAAAATTATTTTATCAATTATTGAGTAAGTGAGTTTAACGTAGTTTATTCACGACGAAAATGTAGTACACATTTGAATCAGCATGCAGGTAAGAAATCATAAAACCTCAGTGTTACTAATTAAATAATTAACTAAATGCTAAAATCGGGTGAAGTGAGCGGGCCTTTCGAGTATTGAGCCCGAATTATACCAGTATTGTTTCCTTATCGTTTACCAATAGCTTATTTCGCCATTGATCCATCGTACAATAAGCTTCTTCTTCTACGGCCACATATTTCATCCAATAGAAGCTCTCTAAATGATGACGTTATGGCATCCAAGGGCAGAGATATTTCCAACTGAGACCCGAAAATTTACTGTGCTAATTACCTACAGGACTAGAGTTATAACAAAAAAATGAACAACTTTTACAATACCACCTTATAAAATTGATTCATTTTATTGATTAAATGTCATACCACCAAGTTACTAGTGATCTTGTTGTATTTGTTATAGTTATAACAGTAAAAGCTTGAGGGCGTTCCTCCGCATGTTGTCCATTGATTGACTACAACTTCGCCACACAGTCCGCTGGCGTCTTTAGCCCTCAACCCCCCGAAAGCTGTTACTCTTCAAATCAAACGCTACGGAAACCTTCGAATCAGGATTGGAGCTAATTCGCTACTTGTACATTTATTGCATAGTCTTAATAATTGATATTAAACCAACGGTGACGTAAGTTCAAACGCCGACAGCAAAACCATTTTGAGAACTCGGGGGGAGTACTAAGGCAGATTTTTAGTAAACAGATTAAGGGAAGATAATTTCAAAGTTCAAACTTTAATATACATGTACACGAATGAGGGATCGTAACCGGTTCCCGTAATAACACCGAAGTTAAGCAACGAAGTTAACCAACGTTGGGCAACGTGGTTGGATGGGCGAACCTCCTCCATACCTCGACCAGCAGCTCGATTCTGTAAATGTCATAGGCGCCAAAAGTGTCTTAGTTAAGGCGGGGAAGTTATGACGGGTACGGCGTGTCATCAATCAAAAGCGATTCTGTAAGCCCCCGTCATTAGCTTTTAGTCGGAGGACTCGTTCACGCCGTGCGAGCCGTTCGTGAACGAGAAGAACCAATGAAAAACGCTCACCCAATTAAAAAAATTGACTTGCGGAAATCATACGAGCGTGTGTTTCAAGCATGAAAACGAAGTTAGTAGAGTTTATTTAATCTTATGTTATAACATATGCAAAATAATATACTATCTTATCAGTAATTATGATAAAGTGCCCATATTTTGAGCAATATCACTAATAAGGGCAAATATGTCCAACATTCATGATCTATATGCGCTGAAGAATCCCGGAGAGGTCTCGTGATGAATAGTAGGTCAATATTTGCGGTACTATTTTGAACAAAAGTAGACGAGTAAACTGTGTTTGTGCATGAAGTTGTTTATTTGAAAATTGTGCCTTAATTGAAAGAGTTAAGTGACAAATAATGTGATAGAACGAATATAGTTCGTGGGAGTAGTAATAACCCGTGCTCATTTACATACCTAATGAGTTGTCGTTCACAAGTTTTTTAAATAATCGTCCATGTGAGACGTGCTAAGTATTACGTGAAACTGAACCGCATACACCAATACGCGAGGAACATCGATGAAATAAAGTGAATTCAATAATCAACGAAGTGAGAAATCCCTCAAATTACCAATATGCGAGGAACTGCAATGAAATAAAGTGAATTCCATACTCTTCAACGAAGTAAGAAATCCCTCACATAATTACCGATATGCTAGGAACATCGATGAAATAAAGTGAATTCCATACTCTTCAACGAAGTGAGAAATCCCTCTTATATATAATTGCCAATATGCGAGGAACAGATATGAAATAAAGTGAATACCATTCTATATTCAGAGAAATGAGAAATCCCTAGTATATCATTACCAAACTAGTTATCGTAGCGAAATAGGTATGCACTTAATAATAGCAATACTGTCAGAATTATTGTGTTTAAAAACTAATTGCATACACGGCGTAATTTGGTGATACTTCCGAGCATGAACTTATGTAAACATGCCACCGAGCAAGTTAGCGCAAATACAAACGATCATCCTTTATTCCATTTGAGTATAATGAAAGTAATACGATATGTAAATTGTACCATTTATTGAAGCTGCACTCTCTGTAAATACAAACGAAATTGAGTTCCGTTACGTTGGCCCACAGCCCAAATGTCGACTGATGAACTCAACTGATGGTGCGACTCAGTGATGGGCACTAATATTGTAATATATAGGTACATTTATGCATATAGTATCATTATAATGATTAATTAATATATTTCATGGTATTATTTACTCGGACAAAAGTGAAAGATGCCGTAAAAAGGTATTAATAATACGAAACTAATTTTAAGTATACGCGGTAAATTTTGCCTACGTAAATGTTTTATGTTTAAAGTTATGGATTTCTAGAACATTGTACATAGTTAAACATTTATTTAAGCAAAATTTACCGCTTATAGTTAAAATTAGTTTTGTATTATGAATACCGTTTTAGCCTCTTTTACTTTTGTCCGAGTAAAATATGTTTTTATATACAATAAATGGAGAATTGAAGGTGATAACATATAAATATCTTAAGTAATGAACACAAATACTCCTATTCAATGCCCTAATGACGGCTAACACGGGGTCTCCCGTACGTGTTAAGTTATGACGGAAAAAAAGCACTTAAGACGGCTATGACATTTACAGAATCGCTCCTCTGACGGATCCGTCACAGCTGAGGAGAATCCGCCTTAATTCACGTGTTATGACGCCTATGACATTTACAGAATCGAGCTGCAGGCATGGATGGAGAGATGATACTCCCTCCATACCTATACCGGGAGGCCGTAGGGAGACCAAGACCGGGCCCGTTGAAGGGAGGACATCCTCTATATCTGGTACTGGGGTGAGGCAGGGGGAGGACAATCCTCCATACCTCTACCGAGGTGCTCTTGTCCCCTGTCTGCAAGTGGCAGACAGGCATGGGGTTGGCACAATGGACCAAGAAAGGTCTAAGTGCCCGGGCTCCTGACGAAGGCCCCCCCCCAACAACCATCTAATCTAATGGGGTATCGTAAGTGCAGTTGTATGAACAGGATAGATAGGTCAATCGAATAGTAATCCGCTAGGATCTGTGTAGAAAGCCATTTTCCCAGCCAATCACTACTAGTAACACGTTTTGTGTGCCTGCTTTACTTCCCAAATTCAAAAACCGAAACATCCTTACACTTAATCATGTGAGTAAGAATAAGAATGTGTTCGTACTACCATGCTTGCAATTTAACGGCAAATAACCAAATGTTTGTTGAATTTTCACATTCAGCCTCATTCCTCCCAGGAAGTGACTTGCAGGGTATTTTGCAGAAAAACGATCAAGGTAAAAGAAAAAAATAAATAAAATTTAACAATTTTTATTAATAAATAAATTCGACATCAATAAAAAACAAATCTATCGTACACGTGGAGGATTCAGTGTGAGCAAAAATACAATTATTAATTCCATCGAATTAAGTTTACTCTTGGGAATGTTTCACAGGGAGAGCAAACTTGAAAAATTTAGTGTGCAAATATTTTCTGGGGCTTCGAAAAAATCGAAAGTGGCCCAGGACCAAAAAAACACTTCCTCAAAAGTACGATTAGATTATCCTCCAATTTTGAGGGCACAACTATATATTATATACTTCCATTCCGAGGTCTTTCCACCACCCCTTGCTGAGCTAATGGCTCGGAATGACGGCGGTAAGTCATTGGCATGCATTAGTAGTAGTTATTTGAGCTACGGTGGCCACATATTGCGGAATACTTGCACTTAACTTGTATGTGGAAAACTAGAGAGTGCATTATTGGAACCAGCCAGATCTGTACTTTCTCTCCAAGAGGTTCAACTTTTACGAAAGCGTTAGAGGCACCTTCAAAGTCCAAATATTGCACTAATCTTTGCTCAACAAAGCAAAGCGTTGATGAAATAACAATGTTTCATAGAGCTTAAGGAAGGAACATATACATCTGAATTAATAATTAGATTGTTTATTGGTAACACATTAAACCTAACAGAATTACGAAGAGTTCTTTTTCGTAGTTACTCTCCCACCATATCACTGAACTGAACTTGTTTTCCGGAATTACACCTAATAATCCTTTTTGTGTACGATTGATCCTGCTACCATTCCCATGAACTATCGAAGAAATGATTCAGTGAGAGTCTGAAAGCCACGCTAGCATTCATTTTCACCCAGTCTTCACCGGAAACACGACCACTCGTGGCCATACTTCTAAACTTGAACAAGATATAGCAACAGCGAAGATTTACAAATCCTTCGGCTTCCAAATAAAATGGAATGTAGGTGACAAAAATGAATAAAACGAGCAGATATCGCGAAACGGATTTCAGTTTAACCGACGAATTTTCAATCCGTGCGAGAATACGAAATAACCAACATAACTTTATGCAATGCTAGGCCGAAAACTATACCTCATTATTGAGCCTTTTCCAAAGACATCAATTCGATTACGACTCTAATCTCGCAGCAGGATGTTTACCCCAACTTAATTTAGAAATTATTTAAATGCAGCAAAAATTCCTTTGTAACCGATATGGTGGAGAAAGAGGTTGATGTTATTTTGCACTATCAAAATGCTGAAATATCACATAAGTTCTAATAAAAGTCGGAGCTCAAGGATAACCACCTTGGAAGACTAATGTCTATCATTAAAAATAGATGAGGAACATACGAAACGGTGGTTCAAAGAGTTTCTGATCCATAGAGAGCAGAGAACGGAACACGACCTAATTTTATCCACAAGAAATATCAAGATTAATATCAAACGAATGAAAAATTGTGAGCCAATTGCTGGTTATCCTTGAAATATCACAGTTTTGATGAAGAATATATCGGCCGGAGCTAAAATTTCACACAAGAACAAGAAGCATTTCCGAGACAAAAATACAATCGTATCGGAAATTTGCGACCTGTCCCATTTTTTATTTGAAAGGCACTCAAGTTGATGTTCGGCAAATGAAAAAACAATCTTTTGAGTGTGGAAATAGATGCACGATCATACATTATTTAGAATAGTATTTTGGTGCGACACGCGTCTAAATGAAACTAAGCATGACAATTTCAATGAAAAACATCGATAAAAATCCATAAATTTAGAGGTACTTTAAAAGATAACAACTAAAGTGGGGCAATGAACATCCGAATGTATTTCCCTTGTAGACCTAACCGGCTCCTTAAAATTGGGAGAATAAAGTATGAGATTTTCTAAGTTATAATCGAAAAAGAAGAGAGGTGGTAACAATAACAAAAAAATTGTAAAAAAAATACTTCAAGAGCAGTCTCAAAGATAGCGCGAGGCCAGCAGCTCAAACGAGTCTGGCCTCTCCGCTCTTCAACGTTGCGGGCGATAGATTTCATTTGTTTCATTTTCTTGGTCGAGGGTATTGGGAGAGGGAATGGCTCTCGTCCATCGGAACAAATGCAGCAGTGGCATATTCCACCTCTCCTGTAACATATGCACGTCACACACTGCACTCCGTGCTCAAAGAAATCTTTCGGCAGGATGAAAAAGCAGTCTTTTCACGTGTTCCCTCCATTTACTCCTTCCCCTCCTCTGCTCATCTGCTTCCTAGCCGTAGCGTTCCGTCGATCCGTCGTCCGCGGAAAGCTCGATCGTTGGCAGCTGATTGGCTTCTATCATCTTCTTGTCCTCCGCGTTTGCCGCTACGCCACCCCACCTCCCCTGCGGAAACAAAAGAAAAGAGTGCGCCCGTGAACGTGCGTTATTGTTTACACATCGCATAAGCCTCTGAATAAATTATTAAATCGTAGAATAACTTCCACGTGAAAGTAAAATTTACAGGAGTTGTGATTCAGTTAAAAAACTGACCACAAGATGAGCTTCAATTTACTCCAGCAGAATTCCTCAACTCAATTGGCAATGCAGATTTACCACCTCATGAAATCATACTAAAAAAATACCGTCGTTAATAATAATTAATGTATTGTAGCGTTTGAACCGTACCGCAGTATTCGTTTTTAATTTGTTTAATTTGGAATAGTTTAAGTTTGAATGTTTTAATTTGTTTTAATTTACAAATGTTTAATTGTTAAAATGTTTGGTCGCGAAGGTTTTGTTTTGGGAGGGGATGGGTTGTTAAGGGCAGAGAGAGAGCAGCTCTGCACGATGAATTAAAGACTAAAGAAAGCAGAAGTGCGTTGAATAGGTGGTAATTATTTATGAACATTGTCTGACGCTATAGTATATCTTGACCACGTATAAATAACCTCTACTTTTGACTTATTGAGTTTTGTTCAATTAAAATTCTTTTTTTTTCTTCACCGCCAACTATTCGGCAAATTTATTGCCATATCCTCAGGGCTAATTGAAAACCATAAAACAAAATTAACAACATAAACAGGTATAAACAGAAAAATAACAATTGTTAACCAATTTCGTGATAACTACACTGTACATTTTTTGTATCGGGTACACGAATTTGACAAATATCAACAAATCTGTGAATTTTAATTACACTAACATGATGTCAACCATTCTAATTTAGCAAACAGTAAATATAAACATGTTATATGGGTGAATATAAAAAGTTTATTGGCGACAAAACATTCAATTTTAATTAGCCCTGGAGGATGGCAATAAATTTGCCGAAACGTTGGCTGTGAAGGACAAAGGAATTTTAATTGACCAAAACTAAATAGGTAAGTTAAAATAAAAGGTTAAAAAATACCATAATTATGCTTTAAAGATATTTAGATGTCTCAAAAAGGTTATGAAATAGTACAAGGCTTATAGTTATCGAACTATGCAGTAATATAATTAAATCAAAAATTACTACTGGCGAATGTGCTGGAAAATAAATACCTACACATTCCGAGAATAACACACTAGACTCGAGTAAAAGCCAACTTGGATGTGCTATGCAATGACATAATTTCCTGTAAGGAGACAACAATACACAAATCGCAGGGTCTAACTTTGATTATGTTGGTATTGATTTGCGGACGTCTTTTTTCATTTATGGAATGTTATATGTAGCTTTCTCAAGAGTAAAAAGAAGGCGCAGCTTTCAAGTGCTACTACCAAAAGAAAATCCTCGCTATACGCGGAACGTTGTATGGAAGGAGGTTCTGCATATTAATTAAAATAATACAAATTTGGATAATCAAAACTTGCCATCAAATAGAAATATGGAAGAAAGCGATGAAGATATATTTTTCAGCAACCAGGAAGATTTTAATCCTACTTCGTAATAATAACTAAATGTAGGTACATTTTATTCCATGTATTTTTGTTTTTAATATTTACACTTTTTTCAATCAGTATTTCTGCTGTTCATTTCTGACTGTTATGAAATTATATAATAATATCTAGAAATTATTTAGGTAAGTTTAAAAATAAAATATTTTATATTATTATTTAAATTTTTGGTTGATAAGTATATTATAACACACAATAAACAATTACCTTGAATGTCTTCCTTAACTTTTAAGCTGAACGAAGCTCAAATCGAGCAAATTTCAACCGAAGCGAAGCTCGATCTCCCGTTACTAAGTTAGTCTTAATCCAGAGAGACCTGTATTAATTTGAAAACCTTACATTCTGACTACATGCGGGTGGAACAGTTATCGCCATTGAGTGCACATTTAAATTTTTTTTATGAAGTCAAAGTTTCTTGGAAAAATTCGTTTTAACTCACCATGTAATTAATAATTTGTTTTCTAAAAGCCTGATGTACCTAACTAGAGTTTTCGGCGCAGTATTTGAAATTTAGACGAAATTATTTATTGAGATGTTTTTTGTTTGGAAATTAGGTTCTGCGTGACACGACTAGGTTAATTCTTTGCACGCTGACGAAGAAACTCAGAAAAATATAAAGATATAAAAAATATATCAGAGTCATTTTCCTAACATCTGTTGATAAAATAATAAAATCCACGGTATAGGGACAAAATTTCCAAGATAAAAGTCCCAGTCCATTAAGTTCCAAAAACTTCATTTTTCCAATCCAGAAGTTCCAAAATATTCTTTTTTCCAATTATTCATCGTTCTAAAACATTATTTTTTTCAATTGTATACAACGTCACTTCTACACCTAGCAATATATAAATCTACTTCTCAATTTAAACAGGGTGGGACTTGACAACTTTAAAAGTATATAAATATGTAGTATAATGCCTTACAAATTCTTTTATAGCATCATTTTGGAGCAAAATACAAAGATAAATTAGTTATTTCAGTTCAATGTGATAACCGCTGTTGTAGACTTCTCGCCTTAAGTCAATTTATCGCGAAACTGCTGCCAGTAGACTATGCAACTACTCGCTACTACTACTCCAAGAGCAGGTCAAGCCAAAAAACACTCCATCTTTGATAAATTCCCATAAGAAGTGGAGAGGACCCGGGGATCTATGCTAGATGTGGTCATGCAATTGGGCACCTAGATCAAACGATCAACGATATTCCGCATAGCAATCCAACGACAAGGGAAATGACCGGCCTCCCAGCGGTAGTGAAGGGGTGCTATTTCTCCCTGGGGGGGTTATTTTGTAATCTCACTTCATTGAGAATACGTCATAAAATGTCACTTTTTCGTAGTTCAACTCCGCCACCCAGGCGGCGTGAACATCTTCGGATCTCAAGCGGTGAACTGCCGGTCATGTGCTGGTCATTTAGACGATTCATCCGTTCTGAGCCGTATCTTTCGACTCTTGATCCGTTTCATTACCTCCGCCTGTCATTAGTTCCATCTCACCTGTCATAAAGAACGTGACATGGAGCCACCATCGTTTCCACTTGAAGCTTGACTTGGAAAATAAACAAGGGCGCCAAAGATAAAACGATTTTAAATCGTATTGTAGTAATTTGCTAAACGTGAAGAACTTCAACATTTTCAACTCCAATATATTGGGCACTTGAAGGTATGCTTTGTTTGAAATGCTTATGTTATTATTAGCTTGAATTATCTGTGTATATATTTCGTATCAATATTTCCCAAACAATGTTGCTGATACCTTTGTTTTCGTGTGCCTATCCGCCAGTGTATGGAGTATGAAATTTAGTTATTTATACCACAATTACATAATTTTAACATTGCCTTGAAATCTACGTTCATGGTAGATATTTCCCGTGCTTGTGAATCTAACACTAATTATATGCACTTAATTTTTTTTTAATATTGAGTGATCGTTTACATGTCGCTTGTAGTTTTGACAGTATTTAGATTTTCGTAGTATGTACAGTGTAAGATATCTTCCGTAAGATGTTGAGCAATCTGGATATTCGCTAGTCTCGGCATCTTTTATTTGATATAAGGTAATTGAAGTTTCGGCAATTCACGAACCGTTCGTGAGCCGATCATTAAGAGAGGGAAACGGATCTCCCGCCTTTCCACTAAGAGTCACTAATAAAGGTGAGATTACAAAATAACCCCCTGAGGATGCCATAAAATTGGTAAAACGCGTTGTGTGATTTAAAAAATAAAAAGTGTAGAAAAGTACTACACTTCTTTATTATAATGAATATTAAAAGTTTCTACAAAGTAGAGCCTGAAGCTGGGAATTTTATTTTTAAACGGTAATAATAGATCGACAGGCATCCTCCCGTTATTCTGTCTCCATAACCACATCAGTCACTCAAGGTCATCAGTCACTAAAGGTAAACTAAGAGTCACTAAAAAGGTGGGATTACAAAATAACCCCCCAGGAGCAAGTGAAATTTGTCTCTAATGAATGAGCAGTGCACGGTCCGCTTTCAGTATTTGAAAAGATTTTACCATCAAGTAACTCCCAGAAAATGGTTTACTGAGTTAATACGACTGACTCTACATTTTCTATTTTGGATATAACTGCGACTCGAAGATCTTACCCGTGAGGCAAGCAGTGTAGCGATGATGACCATCGCTCCCATGGCAATGGTGCCCCACTGGATGATGGCAAGCAAGTGCATGACGTCAAATAAGTTCTCGTTGATCAGGTTCGTGAATTTGGGCTCCAGGCTCATGCCCTTGAAAAAGAAAGAAGATAGTAGCGTCATCGCCAACTTATCTATTAATATTTGAAAACGGAAACAAATGTCACGAAATTAAAAAAAAAAAATATGAGGCAAAATTGCTCAAATGGAAGGCCGTATAGACTTGTAAATAGATATAAGGAAGATGGGAGTTTGTTTATCTCCTCATGAGTTATATTTTTACATCATAAGAATAATGACCGACGAATGTTTGAATGCTGTTAGATTTATGTTTAAGGGCAAAAATCAATTGATATGTCGGTAACTATGTAGCGCCATGGTGCGTTGTTTTTAATAAACAAATCTGTTCTTTTTGTGCCGCCATAATGAAGTGACTTCTTTCACCGATCTCTTTTAATTTAATCACGATAAACCATGGAGTTAATTTAAACTATGATAAATGCATTCTTAAGGAAAGCACTTATTCATTGGTTTTATATTGAGATGACCACCTGTGAAATCATTCTTCAGCTTTCATTTGCATTTACCGTTGAATAATGAGTGCGGATAAGTAACAAATGAAAAAGTGAATGGCTTCTACTGTTTATCTTATTCCATGAGTGAAAGTTTTCAGAAATTTATTTATTTCAAAGTCCCCAAAAACGGCACAAAGGCTTATTACATTGGTCGACAAGCAAACAAATAAATAGAAATTTTAACAAAATATACCCTAAAAAATGTAAAATATAACAGATAAATAGAAAAATATGTAGGAGAGAAAGCTTTGCATTGGGATTTATGGACAAGGAGATGGGATTGATGGAGTCAACTCGGCAATATGTTTTTGTGCCGTTTTCTGAGGACTGATTTGAAAACGGAGGAGGGTGTGGAGAAGAGGTCAAGGGAGGGTAACTGCGAGGTTAGGGAGTTGAAAGTTTTTGGGATTCGGTAGAATAGGGAGCGTTGGGATATTTATAGTCTGAATTTTGGAATGTCAAGAAGGGAGTTATTGCGCAGGGAACGAGGAGGAACATGAAGAGGAAAGAGAGGAAGAAGGCTGTTGGTGCGGAGAGAGACACTCCAAATGCTATGGAGGAACTTCATGTCGCATAGTACATGACGGAGAGAGAGGTCTGGGATTGAAAAATGTAGTATGAATAACATAAACATTAAAAACCCACGAAAAAGCCAATATATTGATTGATTCAAGAATGAAGTGGATGATCAAATGAGCATTGACTCATATTCACGTATTCTTTACCACATTACGGCGTGATAATGGTATAAAATTTCTGATTTACAGTATGTATTTTAATTAGTTCGAAGATTCAAATGGTGTCACAAACATAGTACTAAATTTAAAAAATGTTATTTTAACTCCTCCAAACACCCGACTGATAATTTAAAACATCACTTTTTTGTATCTCACACTGATTTGCATTGCCTTTGTATTCTATAGTCTTGCTAAAAAAATTGACGTGTTTACATTCGCCCAATATTAACTACTTTGGAAATGACTGACGTGAATAACGTACTCGTGAATCAACCACTATCGGGATGGTGATGATTGTTCCCAGGACATTATTATTAATTCAGTATATAATAAAATGACAACAAAAACACAAAATCATGGAAAACCTTTTCTTAGAGTCGAATATTTCTAAAACAAGGTATTAAAGTGGATACCTAACAGTGATATCCTCAACACTTAACAAAATTTCATGACACGAAATTTTCTGGGTATCATATAGATAATAATTGAAGAATGTTAATGAAATAGAAGTAATTCTATTTCTAATTTTAATTAAGCATTTTCTAATCGTCCCAGCAACAGAATCAATCCCACTCAAGTCCCAGTTTCATAATGCTGCCATTTGGAAATTGTTTGAAACTTTCCCCCATCATTAAATCCGGCACATTGGATATTAAATTAAAATTTATTGTACCTCCTCCACCCACAGAATGGGAAAAAGACCTTCAGTGACGTTCTTAAGGGCTGTGATCCTGCTGTTTCTTCTCAGGTGAAGATTGAACTGTAACCTTTTTGCTGCTCTCAAAGGTGTGGCTGTCATCTGTAAACAAATATTTGCCAAATTAAACGGAACTGCTCTAACAGTAAATTCTACTGTTTCAGGCTGGATATGGTGGAAGTTCTCGATACTCATAATGAATAAAGACACTTGGTAATCTTCCACAGATTTATTTATTTGACACGACGCGTTTCACCACACTGTGGCATAATCATGTGCCACATGATTATGCCACAGTGCACATGATTATGCCAGTGTGGTGAAACGCGTCGTGTCAAATAAATAAATCTGTGGAAGATTACCAAGTGTCTTTATTCATTATGAGTGCTCTAACAGTTTGACTTGAGTCGCGATACAACAGCTGTAATACGATATCATCGACAGCATTTATTTTTTTTATTCAACCTAGACAATGATTTGTTTTCGGTGAAAAAGTTGAGCCAACCTATGACATAATAGTTTGCACGTATGTAGTTAAAATTCAATAACGAAATTCTCTGATATAGAGAACATAGAGATCAGCGTAACAAAATAGCACACAGCCTGCTACAGGTCAAACAGAAAATTACGGGAACTTAATTATTATACGGCTCCATCATCAAATCCAATCTGGGATATTTTTCGCTTAGGTTTTTCTCACTGCATCAGCGGACGAATATCTACCGCGTTACTGTGAAATTAGACCATGACGAGATGCTTACCGCTTCGATGTCAATGAAAGTCTCGTGCCATTCTTTCTTAGGATTGAGTCCCTTCGCATACTCCAAATACTTGTGACTTCCGCTGTAAAAGTGAGGGTAGGACACTATCAACGGTCCACCTGTGAAGGAGAAAATCAATTGAAATTAATATAATAGTTACAGTTCGCTTCTCCTGATAATGTAAAAAAATTTCAGTCTTCTACTTACGACTTTAGGCTTCTAAAACTTTTTATGCTCCTAGTTTTTAGAATGCATGCAAATGCTACTATTCTGAACTTCAAGGTGTATCACTAATCATTACATATCTAGTATACATTTATTATTCCCATATAAAATAGCTCAAGTGAAATGATTTCATATCACATCAATTGCCTGTGCGTTGAATATGGGAGTATTTATCCGGAAAAGTTATCATCACGCAAGTATAGAGTGGTATGAGAAGGGAGTGAGATTTGGAGATGAGATACTAGCCGTGGACAGTGTAATGCTTGGAATTAAAGTATGCTATATCAATTTACACAGAGCACCTTCATGGCCAAAAACTGTACCGATGTTGAATTAACACATTTATGGCTGTACTGGAATGGCCACCGAAAATATTTAAGTAACAGAAAACAATAGTTTTTTTTATTGACCATAAACGTTTTATTTCCCTTCGCTGAATTAAGTTAGTTATATTTCTCTTTGAATAAGAATTGAAACCATTGAGATTGATGGCACTAAGACGTGATTCCATTTTTTTCACTCTAGAAAATTTCCTTCTTACAAAGTGGAATGATGTTGGTTTTCATCTATCCGTGGTCCTACTCTTTAAAACTTTATGCCTCGCGTGAATAGACCTTTGGAGCCAGACGTGTTCGTCACCAAGTCCCTCGTCATTGAAGTGAGGCACGATGTAAGTCGCTATCACACGATACGAAATTCCATATTGTTATTATTATTATTATTATTATTAGCGTATTCTCCCAATCATGGAAGACGTTAAGCAAACAACTCAATCAAGATTTCTTCGGGTTCTTCTTGTTCCTCCAATAGGCTTTCATTCTTTCCGAGTGGGCTTGTTTTCATTCTTCCGACCACTTCGGTCTATATTGTTTCTCCTTTGGTTGCTCTGATTTAACTTCCCATTTGTTTACTTTGCGTGTGAAGGTGTCTCTTTCTAAAATGTCTGTTGCACATATGTTCGCGTTTTTGAGGTCCTTTCGAAGTTCTTCTAGCCAAGGTGTTGAATTCTTAAGTGAGGTTACATAATCGAGAATCTTTTTTGTCAATCGATTTTATGGTAGTCTACTGAGATGACCAAAGAATCTCATTCGTCTTTTCTTAATGTCACATTCAATGTTTGAACATTTTTCTGTTGTTTTGATTGATTGTAACCTGTAACCGTCTTGTGTATATCTTGCTCCTAGGATTTTTCTGATGATCTTCCTCTCTTGTTTTTTGATTTCTTCCAGTTCCTGTTTTCTGTTAAGTGTCAGTGTTTCGCTTGCGTAAAGGACTGCTGGTTTTATGACAGTGTTGTAATGCCGAATTTTTGTTTGTCTTGACATGGATTTTTTGTTATAGATGTTTTGAACTAACCCTAATGCTTTCTTGACTTTCTGGAGACGGTTCTGCTGTTATTCCATATTATAATTCCATATTATAATACATAATAATAAATTGTTTTATTACTCCAGAAAAAATGTACAGTATAGGAACTTGATTACATACATACTGGAATAACTTTAGATAGCCATTAAGGAGAACCTGTTTTATGGCTATACCATCATCTACAAAAAGGTGATGCACACATAGAAACATTTTTAGACACAGCATTTGAATTTACAGTACATAAATATATTACATGGTATTACATCAAAGGAATATATCCTCCATACTTTGTCTTGTCAACAACCAAGACTGTATATTTTTCATAATTGAGTTATGATTTTTCGATATCAGACATGAATCCGGTAATGCATAGTACACTTTTGGGCCCATGAACAAGAGACAACGTTTATATTGCGTAAGGTTAGGTTTTGGTAAAGAAATACGGGCTCTTTGTAGGGTGGAGGAAGGGTGGCTGTACAATAATAACCCAGTATTTCCACTTCTAATAAAAATCGACGTAAAACTTTATAAATAAAAATATGTCTTAAGGGGAGCAAACCTAGACTACAGAATAAAGGAAAAGAACTTCATAGGCGGCTCTTTTTTAGGATCACTCTAACAAGTCTTTTTTGCAGAACAAAAATGGATCTTATAGAATTTTTATAACCTCCATCCCAACAGAATACACCGTAGTCTGGAATTAACTAGAGCGTTATAAATGAGTTTCAAAAAATATGTTGGGCATTTGTTCCGAATGAAATAAAAATTAGATATACTTTGCCTCATACTGCTTGCGACATTTTCAAACAGTCCGTGTGATCAAGAAGAACGTGTACTACATTTCTTGAATTGCCCTTCCCAATTTGATTGATTATTAGTCGGGGGGCCTTCGTCAGGAGCCCGGGCACTTAGACCTTTCTTGGTCCATTGTGCCAACCCCATGCCTGTCTGCCGCATGCAGACAGGGGACAAGAGCACCGCGGTAGAGGTATGGAGGACTGGCCTCCCCCTGCCTCACCCCAGTACCAGGTATAGAGGGTGTCCTCCCTCTAACCTTCCCGGTCTGGGTATATCTCCCTCCGACCTCCCGGTATAGGTCGAGGTATGGAGGAGGTTCACCCATCCAACCACCGTCCAGGCCCAACGTTGCTTAACTTCGGTGTTCTTATGGGAAGCGGTGTTTCAACGTGGCTAGGGCCCTAGCCCTTCCCAATAGTACCTACAACTCGGAGACAAGAACGCACATTTGAAATGTGTACGTTTTTCAACATAAACATTTGTTTCATTTATTAGATTCCTGGAGCTATTGCTATGTATGTTACGAGACCTATCAAAATATTTATTGCAACAAAGAATATAAATAAATTATTTCGTTAAACACACCCAAATTAGAAGTTAACAATTCTCTACGCAATATGCAAGGCCCATGCCCACTGCAGCTCTCTCTCGATTAGTTACCGAGTTTGACTTTCGGAAAACCGAGTACTCCCGTTTTTTGCTCTTTTTGGAGTTATCGTATTATTCTCATTGTGTCTAGGTTGAAGAGTTAAAAGCAATTTTCCACAAATTAAAGTTTTGTAAAAATACCGACATATATTTCGATTTTTTACGCATCATATTAAGGTCCTGACCTGAAGTTGATGTGTAAAACATCGACACCTAGGTCGTAATAAAGTATTTTTTTAACTTTTATTTGTGGACAATTGCTTTTTTCTCTTAAAGCTTAACAAGCCAAAATTCCACGCCATATCGTCTGAATCTTCGGAATTCATTCATGTTGTCTACATGCGAGTCCTACTCGCATTCGAGATACTCGGAAATTTGCCGTATGGCACGGCGTTTAGTAGTTTGAGCGCAAAATCACTTCACCTAGAATTTGATGAATTTGGCCTCATTTTAAAGAAAATCTCATCTTTCCAATGACATGAAAATATCAACCCCTTGCCGAACTACTTTCCGAGCAATTTGCCTAAAAATATAAGCTGCTTTACATGGGATAGGTTATGGCTGTGCGCACCAGAGGGAGAATATTTAAAAATTAAGAGCTTCTAGCACCTAGATTTCGTCAAAAGACTAACACGTTTTCTCCACTATTTATAAAAAAATAATTTATTACTCACCGCAGTAATTTTTACAGAATCGCAAAAAAACCTGCTGTTTTGAAGGGTTTTTGGCCGTCCGGCGGGAAAAAATGAGTCAAGTTAGAGACTTATGCAGCTTTATTTATTTAATTACTGAGAACTTTGGTCATATATAACTATATCTTTGCACCATTAATATTAAAATATTTATTTCATACTTATTACAGACACTGAAATAAAAAAATAAAATTTGAATATGGTCTCCATTATGACTAGGGAACTATCTCGCTCAAACTATCTTTTAAGCCTTACGGGAGCATCCATTTCGCATGCGAGAGGCCGAAGGAGTTTGAAGAAGAATGGAATCAGTTGTACTCACCGACGCACGAGGATATGTCCTGCGCTCCGTAGTCTATGTTCTTCCAGTATAGGTCCCTGGCCTTGTTATCTCCTGACGGGTAGTAGCACCAGTTGTCCGGCTTCCGTGACGGAGTGTCGAACAGACTGGTATCGGCGACGAACCTCATCGCTGGTATGTGGTCGTATTCAAGGTGCTTCTCGAATGAAGCGGACAGAGACCTGAACGTGGAATGGCAGTGGAAACATAGCAAAAACAATTGAGTGAGTCCAGAAAAGGTTTTTAAGGTTTCTTTATTATGTTCGTTTCTTTTTTTATATATTATGTAACTAAAATAGTGCAGCCAAGATCAAAATGGGAAACGACTTCTCTCAGGGATTCACAATAAATAAAGGTCTAAGACAGGGCTGCTGTATTTCCCCCACACTTTATAAAATATATTTAGACTAAGTGCTTAAGGGTTGGAAAAGGAAATGCATCTCCATGGGAATACCTTTGAAAGAAAGTACCTTATACACCTTAATCTATGCTGACTACCAAGTTATTCTATCACAAGATTATGAAGATTTATAATACATGACCAGAAAAATAATAGAAGAATACCAAAATTGGGGTCTTGATATCAGTATTGACAAAACTAAATATATGTGTATGGGAGGACTGCAATAGAATCTTATTTTAGAAGGTGGGAAACAAATAAAAGGACACTGTAAAGAGTATAAATATCTAGGGATGCTAATTGCAGAAAGTAAAACAACGGAGGTAGCCATTAGGGATAGATGCAATAAAGGCAAAAAAGCAATAACACTATTAAATAGCTTATTGTGGGACAATACAATAGCCAATGAAAACAAAAAGAGAAATTATAATACCATAGTAAAAAGCATAGTAACCTACAACTGTGAAATATGGCCACTAACGGAGAAATCAGAGAAACTGTTACTGACGACTAAAATGGACTTCTGGCGAAGAGCAGCCGGTAAATCAAAAAAAGAAAGAGTAAGGAATGAAAGAATTAAATAAATAATGAATGTTAATGATACGATAATAGATGAAATAAATACGCAGCAGTTGAGGTGGTATGGACACGCAAAACGAATGAGAAATGAAAGACTCCCGAAACAAATGCTGCTGTGGAACCCGGAAGGAAGACGGAGGAGAGGCAGACCGAGGAAAAGTTGGATACAAGGGATAGAGAAAGAAATGAGAGAAAGAGGATTAGATGAAGAACTCTGGAATGATCGTGAGGCATGGAAATTAGGAATCGGAAGACGTAGAACGTCGTAAACCGATACATACATATTTTTATATAATGTTCGATACCATGTTTACCCAACTTTTGAAAATGATGTTACGTATGAAGAATTATTATCAATGTTTAATTTTCATAAAGTTAGTGATAGAACAATATTGTTACCTGGGCGATATCATAGATATGATTTCATTCTCTCATAACGGTATGTAAGCCATGTATGTAGGCAGAGAAATTCTTGCTCGTGATGCTAGAAACGATTATAGAAAAAATAATCCTGCGGAGAATTTTTCAGTTTTGGTTCTTGTAAATTGAGGTTATTCTCAGTCATTAATAAAGTAGGAGACAATTTTAGCCTGTTTTTACCTAAGCAAGTGTCACTACAGAAATGGTAAGTGTGAAACTAGCTCTTTATGCACATAATGAGACATGTTTGCAGCAGGTGTGATATGGCAAGTATGAGTTGTGCATGATATGACCCGGCAGGTATGACACGACAAGTTTGCAGCAGGTTTGACATGACAAGTTTGTAGCAGGTTTGACACGACAAGTTTGCAGCAGGTTTGACACGACAAGTTTGTAGCAAGTTTGCAAACACGTAACTAGGAGGTTTGATACAAGCTTGCAGCAAGTTTGCAGGCTTGTTATGACAAACTTGCAACAAACTTACAGCTTTGCCGTGACAAACTTGTGGCAAGTTTGCAGCAAGTTTAACATGCTATCTGGGATGTTAAATGATTTGTTGTTCTCACATGATGTAATTAATAAAGGAGAGAGCTCTTAACTTGTTATGCAAATTAAACGTGCTTATTCCAAATAGCAAAAGTAGACACAAGAGGACATTTTACATAATGAATAAAAATAGTAATTATTGTAAAAATGTTCCCACTAATAGAATGTGTACTACATTTAATGCTGTAATGTAATGACTTAGATTTATTTGAGGACAGGAAAACATTTTACAGAAAGGTGTGTAGTAAATTGTCAGCACTCAAAGATTGTAAAATTCTAAATCATAGGAATACATAAGTATAATGTAGTTTTTGGCCAGCTTGACTCCTTGTATTTATAGCAACTGTAATCATTTTTATTTGTTATTGTTCACCCTTTTATTATATTTATATGTTGGGTGAACTTTAAACTCAACAAACTCAATTCAAAATCAATTAAAGTATTTCATATCCCCTTACGCACCATGGCCACCATTCCTCAAGTTTTCAGCCTGGAGGGTCACCTTGATACTCTTTCATCAATCCGAATTGAAAAGTACTTTCGGTTGCAAACGGATTGAAGCATTTTCCGGATAAGTTGTGATATGAATACCTCATAGGACTGAAGGGTAGGGTTAAGGTAAGCAAGGTATATTAAACAATATAAGACCCTAAGGGGAAGCCCACATTATCATATGTTGCGAACTTCTCATATTCACCGGATAGTTAATTTTGTGCCGCGTGGCAACGGAGGAGTGAGGATAATGTAGCCATCTTGAAGCAAGAAAAAAACTCACTTTGAAACTAACATTGACCAGGTAAAACACCTATGATTGCCACCCTGCCCGTCGCAATATCATGATACAAAAGTCACATAATAATAACAATGAAATAAGACAAATATTACATAAAATGCCCCAGAGCATAACACAAAACATTAAAAAACTAAGAAACAATAGTCTAAGAAAAATTATAGTGGATATAAAAAAAAATTAAATTCAGGAACGGCAGTGTCCAATAGAAAGAACGGGTTGCAATTCGCTAACGTGCGTCAAAAAAAGACATTCTTTTTCAATACCGGTCGCGAAAAAAATTAATAAAACGTTATACCACGGATAGCATCTTAATATGTCACCCGCCACCTATGGGAGAAACTCATGACAGCTTAAGATGTCACCCGCACTGAACGTGTTGAAAAAAATTGTGGAGGAAACAGTAGAAAATTTACCGTTTGATAGTAAAAAGAACAGTAGATGCTCGGAGATTCCGCTCGACTGTGGCGTCCATCTATATTTTTACCCTAGAAAATATTGATGCGAATGCTACATAATAACCTTCTTATCATTCTAAAAGAATGTACGAATTTTTTTGCTAAATTTTGCAGCTCACACGATTCTTGGAAATACGACCCTATTATCGCCTGCCATTCTTTAATAGAAACAATCGTTTCTCTGGATAATAGTAGCCAGAGTTTCACGGTCAAACTTTTATTCCAAGCGTATTTCGTCAAAATGCTGTTTATTTATAACATATGCCACACTTTAACTAATATTTGAGCAAATTCAAGTAGCGGAATTTCGGATGTAAACATTATTGTTGACAGCAGCGATACAATAAATGCACATGTTTACATCTTTAAGACAAGAGTTGTCTGTGACCGGTTCTTTGATAAAAACACGACATAAATCTATTCAGTCTTTTCTGATTGCCTACATTTGATAACGTTAAAAACTTAGGGAATTTAAATCAAATTCCATTGAGCCCAATTCCAAATTGATAAAAACTTTCATGTTACATGTGACATAAATCGTTTTTTTTCGGATTGCTGGTCAAATTCTTACATAGTAGGACACCGGTTTAAGGTCTAGGCATGCATAGACCCCAAATGCATACCCACCTGCACAATTCTGGCTGGAAGACCGTTATCACAGACTTTTCGTCGAGGAAGGGCGGGATGACGGAGGAGTCAGTGCCGGAGACGACATTGCAGGGGGACCTCTCAGGGTACGGTGGGCCCCAGACCCTCAGCACCGCCTGCTCCTGCCACGACACCACGCGGCCCATCTCGTTGATGTCCTTGAGACCCCTGCGTACGCTCATCGGGCCGAAGCGGGTGTTGTTCTTCTGCAATAACAATAATTATTATTATAATAGTCTTTATTACCCTAGGAGTAGCTCTCCTCCCGAGTAGAAAAATGAATGCAATGCAGTTTTAATTAAATGACCAAAGTAAATCAAGCGTAACAAAATCCACTACATAAACTTTAAATACATCTCAAAAAGATATTACTTGAAATAGATTGTTAGCAAGCATATTAGTTCAGGGTGGTATGGACAAAATAATTTTACAATATACAACTATGCAATTTGGAATATATAGATTACAACAGTTACTTATAAAATACTTGTACAATGGTTACAATACTTCTACAATAATTTCTTAAACAATATATAATTATACAATATACAACTGTCACTATTAATTAGTATCACTGCCTTATAGGCTCCAAAGCCTCTTTATTAACACTTTCAGTGACCCACTGTCTTTAACATTGTTTGGCAATCCATTCCAGAGTTTGAGAGATTTCACAGTGAACGACCTCTGACATGTGTTTGTCCTATACTGAAGGGTATACAAGAAACTGGGGTCTAGTCTGGTAACCACATTTGGAGACTTTGAGCTGGGGGGTAAAGAGTTTAAGCAAATAATCAGGACAACGATGTTTAACAAGATTTAACATGAAGCAGGCCATATTAAATTTTCTCCTTGATTTAATGTCGAACCAGGAGAGCTTTTGGAGATACGGAGATGTGTTCGTATCTCCGTAGGTTAAAGATGTATCTCACACAGGGATTGATTAGCCGCTGTAGCTTAGTGTTCAATTATTCAGTTATATCATGATACACTAAGCTGCTGTAGTCTAAGTGAGAAAATATCAGAGAACACACAAATTTCGCACATGTTCAATATTGAATGCGTAGAGAGAAGACACTTAGCGATGTCAGGCCGAAAGATAAGCAATGCGATACAAATGAAATGAGTATTAGATGTGAAGTCAGTCGGATGATTCCATCAATTGATGCTCTCTTTGAAGGACTCTCTTTGACTTGCTTTAAAATTTTTCGCGAATCAGATTGCAACTCAAGTATATCGGGTGATGGATAGGTTAACTAACGGGTGACTTCTTTTTCTGGAAGCAAACTCTTCTAGACCACTAGGCTAATCCTCAAAACAAGGATTGAGAAGGGTGATGAATAATTTGGCGATATGAGCGTGATAAGTATGGCAAGGAGTTAAAACATGCATGAAGTGAAGAGTTTTCCAAGCAAATAATAACTATGCATTACTTACTTATAAGAGGACAATTTATCCCCCATTTGCAAAAGAATATTGAAAAATTATTTTAAAATTATTTCAAATAATGTGAAAATCAAGATGTCATATGATGGCTAAAGTCACGACCGTCACGACTCTAAGATTTGAAAAAATTTCAAAATAATGTACGAGGTATTTTTCTTTTTAAGTTCCGTATCCTGTCATCTCATTTTGTTGATCACATACATATAATATACATGCATATGTAGGAAGTACTGAAACATTTTTTGCATGAATTTTTTTAAATTTAAAATTTCATAGTAAAGTAATGTTTATTTTATTTCAAAATTATTTTAAACGAATTGAAAATGATTTTGAAATAATTGGAAATTTATTTTTAAATTATTTTAAAATAATTTTAAGACCCTCATTTAAATTTGCGTAGGTGCATATTTGGAGTCTTATAAAAGTGTTAAAATATACCAGAATAAGAATTCTCATAGCTTCATATAGAGTGAGGCGACCGACAGCTGTACATATGCATAAAATAACCGAACAAATTGGAATTGGATTTATTTTCTCAGTGATTTATATTTTGCGTATTTTTAAAATACCGGGACTAGCAATGGCATAACTTGGCATGGCATATCGGTGTAAAAACTGATATATCGGGCGATATGCCCAAAAGCGATAAATTAATTTAGTGAATAATGAAAACGTTCGTTGGCTGTGGTTCTCAACCGGTACCTGGGAAGCTTGCAAACGAATCGGCGAGACTTGAGTTCAGCCAGTAAACACTTCACTGAGATATTTGCATAATTATTTTCCGTTATGCATAATATTATTTCTGTGTTTCTTGGAACAATCAGTAATTTTCTCCTTTCAACATTTCCTCAAGTGAGTTGTATCTTGATTGAAATGTGAACAAACGTGAGGGAATTGGAAAAAAATATTGTTTATTCTCAGTAATATTTCAATAATATCCATCCTATGTAGCAATATAGGATTAAATTATTTAATGTCAAATTACTTTCATCGTGATTGTATGGTATTTCCTCAGACTATCACGGAACTTCCCTTTAAAAATTAGTTCTCGAAATTACATAAACCCTCGGAAGTGACCAGATATACAAGACTTTCTTGACGCGAGCTTCTCAATTTCGGGTGCGAGAATATGAGCGTAGCAACGTAGGGTAGCTGAGATATGTAGCTAATGCGAGATAGAAGCACTGTCGTTAGGTAGATACATGGTAGATTAAATTAATATATAAACTCAGGCGAGTGACCAATCGGGCAAAAGAAAACTGGTGGAAGGGACAATGTGAGCAAATGGAAAAGATGCAGGAGGAGGGGGAAGTGGGCGCTTTGTACGCCAAGGTGAAAATGTTATCGGGTGGTAAGAGAGGTCAAGCGATACCAAAGGTTGAGGACAAAACAGGAAAGATATTAATCGAACAGGAAGATATCCAAGAAAGGTGGAGAGAATACGTAGAGGAGCTATATGACAGCGAGAATAGACCCCTTAGCCTAGATCTAGAGGACGAAGGAACAATAGATAAAGATAACCTCGGACCAGAGTTACTTGAGAGTGAAATAGAGAGGGCACTAAGAGAGATGAAGGGTAGAAAAGCCGTGGGAACCGATAACCTACCTTCGGAGCTACTGAAGAATCTAGGTAGTAGGGGGAGAAAATCGTTTTTCGAACTTATTCGCAGGATCTACGAGGAAGGAGTATGGCCAGAGGATTTCGTGAAAACAGTATTAATACCTATCCCGAAGAAGAAGAAAGCGTCAGAATGCGAGGAGTATAGAACAATCAGTTTAATTTCGCACGCAGCAAAAGTGTTGCTTAGAATACTAAATAAAAGGTTGGAGAGCAGAGCAAAGTGCTATTTAGGCGATGACCAATTTGGGTTTAGGAAGGGGAGGGGAACCAGAGATGCGATTGCGGTAATGAGGACACTTATAGATAGAAACATAGAGCATAATCAGGATGTTTTCGCTTGTTTTGTAGATTTCGAAAAGGCGTTTGACAGAGTAAACTGGGAGAAACTAATGCAGATACTGGGGAAAATAGGAATAGATTGGCGTGATAGGAGACTCATCCGAAACTTATATATGGGGCAGAGGGCTCAGGTAAGGGTAGCGGACGGTGAATCAGGGTGGGCAGTTATAGGTCGCGGGGTGCGGCAAGGGTGCCCGTTGTCGCCTTTACTTTTTAACATCTATTCTGAGGAAATGGTAAGAGAGGCATGGGATGAGCTAGACGTGGGAATGAAAGTAGGAGGCCAGTGGATAAAGTCGGTTCGATTCGCAGACGACCAGGCGTTGGTGAGTCGGTCATCGAAAGGACTTCAAACTTTAGTAGATGCACTGGAAAAGCAGTGTGAGAAATACGGAATGAAGATAAATAATAGGAAAACAAAAGTAATGAGATTTGGAAGGACAAAGAAAGCGAAGCTGGTGATAAGAGTAGGAAGTCACAAACTGGAGCAAGTAGAACAATTTAATTACTTGGGTAGTACGCTAGAAGAAAGAGGACATAGTAGCAAAGACATTAGGAGGAGAATAGCGCTAGCGAAGGAAGCGTTCAATAATAGAAGGGAGCTGATGACGGGGACCTTAAGTAAGGATGTAAAAAAGAGGCTAGTAAAGAGCTTGATATGGAGTGTGGCATTGTATGGGGCAGAAACGTGGACCTTGAGAAAGGAAGACGAAAATAGGCTGATGGCTTTTGAGATGTGGGTGTGGAGGAGGATGGAGAAGGTGCGTTGGACGGAAAGGAAGACAAATGAGGAAGTGCTTGACATGGTGGGCGAGGAGAGGAAACTTATAGATGAGATTAGGGGAAGGCAGGGTAGGTGGCTGGAAGGGGTAATGAGGGACGATGGTTTGCTGAAGGTCGTGATAGAGGGAAGGATGTTGGGTAAGCGGGGAAGGGGAAGGAAGAGAATCGATTTTTTGGACGGGATGAAGAAAGGTAGGACTTATGCTGAGATGAAGAAAGAAATACAAGAGGTAGAAAGGGCACAGCACGTGTAAGAGTTCGTTGGATATTCTCTGACTTTCATCACAACCTACCTCTAACCGGTAGATTACTGTAATGAATGAACTATAGCATTCCATCGCCTAATAGTTTATTTATTTATTATATATTATTACTTATTAATTATATATTGAATAGTATTTTATTAAATTATCATTATTTATTTTGAGAAGATAAGGAAGGGTCAGTGGAGAGCGCAAGGGAGTTTCAGATCTTTACCAGAGATATTTTAAAACAATTTAAAATATTAATTCATAGCATCTTAAAGAGTTAAACATATTTGAAACTTATTGAAGGAGGTTCGGTGGTTTCACTCGACTTAAGAGAACTCAACGAAACTTGCTGGAAGCATTACTTATGTTGTCTTAAATCTACCTGATTTTTTTCAGAATTATTTACCACAGATTACTTAAGATATTTGATCGAGAAGTGGACAAAAAATTACATGGGTTCTTAATGAGAACACAAGGTACGAGTAGCTTAATTCATCAAAACGAACCTTTTTCTAGTTAAGATAAGAAAAACAAGAATAATAAAAATAAAGTATATCAAATAATTTTCATACATTGATTCTATTGATGATTAAATCTTTTTTCTTATTCTTAACTAGAAAACGTTCTTTTCGATGAATAAAGCTAGTCGCACGTCGCGGTCCCATTAAGAACCCATATGTAATTTCATGCCCACTTCCACATCAAAAATATCATAAGAAATCTGCGGTAAATAATTTCGAAAAAATTCAGGTAGCTTTAGTAAAACATAATGCTTCCAGAGCAAGTTTCGTCGAATTCCCTTAAGTTAAGAGTGAAACCACCGAACGTCCTTAAAATCATATTTAAATCATGAAAAACATTTTAAAAGTCTAAAAAGAGAGAGCTAATATGAAAACAAAATAACTTTAAAATGATTTTACAATATTCTTACAGTATATTTTTAAATCATTTTTTCATAAGATATTAATACTTAGGTCGGTTTTCACTTAAATTTCTATGCCTAATATTTTATCCCTTTCTTGAATAAATCATTTAATTTTTCCCTATATTGTTTTATTTCATATGAATTTCACAATGAATTTCATGAATTTATGAGGTACATAATTAACGGAATGGGGTATCTTAAGAAGCGCGCCAATTATGCATGTGCCTGGTACTGCGTCCACTGTTATCTGTGGTTTCTCATGTTAGGATCAGAAACAGGGGATAGTTAAACACTGAATTTAATTATATGAGCCTAGATACCTAACCAGGGTTAGTTTACGACAATTTATAAATTTCTCATTTCTTCTTTTTGGAAAGGACCATGTCTTTGACATCTTGTGCCATCGTCAAAATTACGATGACTCAAGGCATCTAAACCGTTGTCAGTTCAAAAATAACCGTGCGGTTGTACACGAAGTGGCTTAATTCGATATTGATATTTGTACCTAGTTTCCATGGTACGACGCTGGTATTCACTCTTGCACCACAACCGGGTTTGTACCCTGTATATTTGGAGCTAATGCTATATACACACTGGACTACTACAACGCCTGTCAACAGTACTAATTACTCTTGCCGTACTGAAGTCTGAGATCAATATATGAGCGGGACATAACAGACGGGGCCGTTGGCTTAGGGGGCCCGCGAGCAGGGGTTAGTCCAGACAAGTAATGTAATGGTACTACCCCTTCATCAACTGCGGTTTCGCCATCCACGGCCCTTGATATCTGAGGTTTATGCTTATGCAACTATGCGCGGTCCACGGTTCAAATTTTTATACAATTCTCAACCGAGGTATATTTTCCTGGCGTCTATACGGCTTTCACGAAGAAAATGTCAAGTGAAATTTTCGTTCACTCAAATTTGAATTTAGGAAGAACTGGTACAGAAAGAAATGGGGAGTGATTCACAGAGACGACCTCGTTTACCAATTTTAGTCAACACAATTTCGAAAAAGCTCTTATTTCAAAGCTGTCCATGAAATCCATTTTCCCACCTTTTTCTCACGTCTGCAGAAAATTAAGTTTTAAGTCACATGAATGACTATTTTCAATTTAATGCTTGGAAAGTATTTGATTTTTTTAAATCTCCATCAACTCCTCCGTTGGGCGCGCCCGCGGCAAATTGCCGCATATTTTAGTTTCTGAGCACTCCATTTGGTACCGTTTGTATTTAATGCCTGTATTTAGGTATTAATTTTTCATGATAGGAGGGAGTATTTCCGATATCCGGATCAATTATCCACCGGAAGCTTCAATAGCTATGTGATATCGAAGAGTTTGACGTTTGACTAAAGATATAAAAGAAATTTTAGGAAAGTGTAAGAACAAGGAACCGGTTCCTGAAGCACCTAAACCATTAATAAGCCATGTTTTCAGGTGGCATAAAAATTGCAGGTCAAAAATTGTGTGCCAGTGATGTAAAAATAATGTATGTAGGAGGCACTGTCGTAAAAGAGACGACATGTATGAGATGCGAAGATGAACAGGACCTAGTTATGAACCTAGATAATTAACAATGTACATTCAGTGTCAAACAATAAAAGATGCAACTGCAACAACTTAATCATCCTTTTTTATTAGAAATTACCTTTTCCTTAAATATAGGATAGCAACTTATTTTTTCGGTAAAATTGACGCGGCGCGCCCACTCGTGGGAGTTAATTTGGCGCGCCCACCGGAGGGTTAAGCATTGATTTTCTATGATCAGTAATTCTCATACTGAACTTTATCCCAGTTTGACCAACATAACAATTGCATTCAGGTGTTGTAAATTTAAATAAATAAATGCCACTTGTTGTCAATATTATTAAAACGATCTCTGGAATTGAATAAAAATTTACTAAATGTTACGGGGTTATAAAATGGTAACTTTATATTCTCTTCAGGAAATAGTCTACCAAGTTTGTAATATAATAGATGATAGATGAAGGGTACCATGGCCAACTTTACATATAGTTGGTGGGTGGAAGTGGGGGGTAGTTGGGCGGCTTTACACTCATTAGTTATCTCCATGACAATAGCTTTGCAAGTTTCATTTCTAAGTTTAAGCACGGACTAATAGGTCGATAATTGACCGCGGTTTGCACTTGGTAGGAAAATAGTCTCACTTCTATATTTTGCCTGCAAGTAGGATTTCGATTCTATGATTAAATCGCATGACATCCGGTGAAATATTGCACATCCCAATTGAAAATTGATAATTATTAATAATTAAATAAATAGCTATATTGAATATCCCGTTGGTCTTCTTCAGGAATAGGGTAAGTCAAAGAGCGTGCAACATGAAAAATTGAACCAACGGTGATACACTATATTACCTAAACAATGATGAAATATTACACACGCATGAATGAGATATTTTCAGCACACACTTATCCCACGTTATTATACACAGTATTTCAAAAAACAAGGTAAAATTTAAGAATGGTCCTACGTAGCTATTTACAATATTGAGGTATTCTGGCAATGGGTATTTTTCGAAAGTAGTTCTTTATTTGGGATTTGAAAGTGCTTTCTTGATCATTTTTTTCAAATGGTTGGGTAGATTATTATATATTTGGGATAAAATAAGAAATTTCATATGGTTTATTTTTAACATTTGTAAAATTGGTTCAAGCAAGATGACATTTCTAGCAGTTGAGTTTTATTAATTTATGTAATTAACTATTTTTACGCTCAAGCGTACTGATAAAAATGCAGCTGGGGGTGTTTTACGATTGTCAATTACATTATTATATTGATATACAATTGTAGTTTCCGCAGGGTCTGTTCCAGTATTACTTCAATGATTAAAATTGAATGCAGAACATCGCCCGTCGTTATTAGTCGATCTTTAGTGCACACCATTAGCGATTTTATTATTAAACAAACAGCGAAGATTCGTTCAGGAGTGTAACAGAATTTAATTTACCACAATTCCTGAAAAACAAACCGAATTAATTCAATAATTTTGAAGGTATATACTGGATAATTACGCTTTCTTAGTTCTGCTCTTTTTTTGCATGCGTATAAGACGGAAGAAATGTGCAAGCAGAAAGATGCCCTACAAGTACCGATACGATTCGAGATATCGATACACTGTCCACTTCCATAGAAGTCCACTTCCATGCGTAAAGCCGCCTTTAGACACACGCACGCACAGCTACTTGTAGATTGTGCAAGGAGCATTCGAAGAAACCACATCCCGTCTAACGTGAGAATGCCAGTTAATAATAATCGATAGGACATTGGACTCGGAGCTTGCAGGGTCATGCTCAAGGGTCTGACACACATTACTCCAATGGTTATACATTTCACCCAGAGCACTCTAGCGGTCAGGCGCAAACTATCAGCGCGACAGGTATTCTCTTTTATTGAATATCTTGCAGATTTAAGTGGGATATTACCTATTTATTTCTCAGGGGAAACTTAAAAAGGTAATTGTATAATCAATCATGCATACTGAAAAATACTGGAACCAGATTGCAGCGCAATAATGCCGTCCAGTCCTCATCTTGGCGTTTTTGTAGTGTACTTTCTCGGCCATCTTCTTTGTTTACTTACGGTTGCGATGGCGATGTCTCGTGTGGTCCCAGGCGTATTTTAAATGTACGCTGATAAACGTCTTATAACAAAAGGAATAATTACAGCATTCTTTCACAAAAAATAAAAGATTTATGGAAAAAACATACAATCTTTATCTTTTTCACGCATACTTATTTTTCCATTTGCGCCTGAAACAATAGTAGTAATCCAATTGAGATATCGCAATTCCGTCAGACCCTTGGTCGCGCTTGAATCGCTCGAGATAATTCCGATCGCGTAACTAAGGAGTCACGTAACACATACAACAACGAACGGCTCGAGTTTATGGCATGTTCGATACATTCGGATGGATAACTTATGTTGATTATTGCGACTCTAATCTAGGTATTCGACTCACATCAACGATATCCCGGTGAATAGTTCCTATTGGAAAGAGAGTGAGATTTTTACGAATGGTTTAAACACACCAAATCCTTGAACCCATCGTGATCGTACCACGTGACCCCTTGGACACGAGATCGGAATTATCACGAGCGTTTCAAACAACCCCCCTCCCCTGGGGTGGGACCACGGTTCCTTTCCTGTCGTGTCAACGATATCGTTATCCAAAATACTCTTTATAATACGCTTTACATGGAAAGCGCTCACAGTACTTGTCCTAAGAATGAACTCCATTAAGAATGAACTAGCGATTTAAAGCATCTGAATAAATTTGAAGAATGGCTATCACGTCTTCTCTGTCGTTTGAGCAATTGAAATATAACAATAGCGCGATTGCTAGTGTTGTAGAGTTCCGTGATCGCGCACCTGGGTACTTTTTTCTCGGAACCCAGGAGCAGTAGGGCTTTTCCTTACCAATGGGGGCATCCTGACTATTCTTAAGGACACAGGGATCCAGGGATAAATACTCGCCAAGATTGTAAAGCATAGTGGACCAACAATTTTTAAGGCTCCTCAATGGGAACTCAATCTTACGATCTACAATCAATGGATCACCACGCCACGCATTCTCTTTCATTAGACAATCGTGGTGTTTTTTTTAACGAAAGACGTCACTCACTTGTTTGAGGAATGCGAAGAGGAAGTCTCCCTCCTCAAATCCGTCGTCGCCCTCCGACTTCCAGATGGACGGTGGACTCTCTGCAGCAATTGACGCACACACGAGGGACTTGACGAACCCTCGCAGGATACCGCTCCGGGAACACTTGATGGGGACGCCGTGGAACATGAGACCACCCACCGTCGTGTCCATGAACGGCGACAGCTGGCTCGCCGACGGCCGAACGTTCCGCGCCGAGCGCCGCGGGGAGACAGACGAGAACAGTTCAGCGAGCACCGTGTTCAGGAAGGTGAGCATCGGAGCGGACTTGCTCCCCGTCTTGTCGATCATGGCCTGCAAAATGGGTATTCACACGTCGCAACATCAAAAAGGGAGTTCAATAATCATTTACCAACTGAACGAATTATCACTGTCCGCAGAAACACTCACGGGTGCTAGATGTAATTCCTAAGTGAGAAAAATGTGCATGAAAAAAGACATTCCACTTTATAATTTTTATAATCCGGATATCTCAATTGCTTGCCAGAAACACCAATAAGCCCATTAAGGCTTAAGACTAAACCCATGGCTAGGTTTCGTAGCTGCTATCATACCTGACCGGGAACTGGTTTAATCCAGGTTCGAATGTCGGGCATGCCAAATTATTTAAAAAGGGGAGTCCTCAATTTGGTATCACCTTTTAGGATAATTTAATGCTAATATGGTCACCACAGCATAATATTTGTTAATTATCAATGCACATACTCATGAATCCAAAAGGAATTAAGAGAATGGCATATTTCAAATTGATTATATTGATACATTTGGTTGTGTAAGCTTTGTAACCCTGCTTGTTATCGAGAGGATCACATTGGACAAACGATTTGAGTCCATCAAGATGAATAAGATTAAAACTTTAGGTTTAATTCAATTTGGACACCGAAGAGACTGAGGGCTGATAAAGAAAAGTGCGAATTTGAGTCCCAGATCATTTAGGGAGACTGGAGTAACTTATTGCTGGACTCATGTTTTTGGGGAATTTTGCGACTAAAAGAGTAACACACTACCACTTCAGACTTCCCTTTATGGAAATATTGTACGTACTTAGTAGTCATACTATGAAAGGAAGCACTTACACTTCTTTCTCAGAATGGATGAACAGCATTAAGCTCAAGCATTTCAACCATAGGGAGCAGAATATAGTGGTGTCATCTTTCAAGAACACAGTTTTTATGCCAGCATGTAACTGTTAAAGTGTCTCATTGCTTTTGTAATTCGTTCTGGCAGAGTATCGAAGATTAGGAGGCAAAGAAAATATGGAGAAAGTACAATAGGAGAGAATGTATCATGAAATAAATCTCATAGAACCACCCTGATGTTTCCTTTTTAGGTTCTAATCAAGGTCGTGAGAACAGCTAACGTAAGTAACGCGTTTAATTTCATCAAATGAGTAAATGCAAACTATCTCCATTCAAAGAGATGTGCAAGTTCTCACCAACATCGGCGCGTTGAGAACAGTGATGGGGTCATCTTCATCGCCAATGGATTGCCCCCTGTTGAAGTGATACCGGTTCCTCAAGTAATACGAGAGCGTGTCCGTCTCGAAGTCCTCCTCGACTTCGACCTTATCCTTGTAGAGGCTGGTTTCGTTCCATGTAAAGAAATTAGAACAAACATCAAGTCAGGAGTAGAGTAACGAAATGTTAGCTTTTATTTTACTGAAATTATTAACTCTAGCTAGTGTAAAGAGTAGGAGTTGAGTATCTTCATTTTCACATGATTGTCTCGAATGATAGTAAAAGCATGATTAAAACTTTATGTATCTTCAAGTTATTTCGATTTCATCATTGGTAGCAATCGTGAAGACCATGAAAAAGAAATTGGAAACAATATTGGAAAGAGAAAAAAACACTCGATGCCCGAAGAGGACAGAAAAGATTTTAGTAAATTGTTAAAAGAGTTATTTTGAGGAAATCTTTCGCATCTTCATTTGACTTAGATGCATAGGCCATGGCAGCCACGGGTGTGGCACCTGTGGCACGTGCCACACACATTGTCCTGAAACCCAAAATTTTTTTTTTCTCAAAATTTCCTTCCGCAATAAAATGATGTCTCCCGTTTTTCCCAATAGCCCTTTAAATAACCCGAATTGACAGGTTTATGAAGGCGTGAGTCTCTCGACGTGTCTACTGTGAAGACAAAGATTATTGGGGAAACTTTTTTTTTTCAAAACTTACATTTTTCATTAAAAAGTCCCTTAAATAATTTGGATTGACAGGTTTACAAAGGCGAGAATTTCATGACATGTCTTTTGTCTAGACAACGATTATCGAGTAAACTTTTTTTGAAGTTTTGAAAATATAGAACTGCAGTGGGCGTAAATACAAAATTTGTCAATTAACTCCAAAAATAAAACCCCTCTTTCTCATTTTTTCAAAGTTAAACCCTAATCATGATTGGTCAAAATTGTACAAAAGACTCCACCTCTTTTCTGAAAATACGGAAACCGATTTTCTTCCTGCCTTTAATCGAATTAGTCTCAATTTTGACCTCGCTGTGAACATTTCGTGAAAGTTTGCGTCCATTACCATACTGATGATGCCACACCTATTGCCTCAGTGCCACACACCTATTGCTGGTGGCTGGCTACGCCTATGCTTAGATGGGGGTAATAACTCTGCAATTTACACCATAGCTTTCATTAACTACCTCTGTGGTTTCGTTGCAAAGCAAAATCATCAGATCGCACAATCGAACGACCTTATGACGAGTTCTGTTAAGTCTCAACAAATCTAAACTACACAAATATTTTCCTCACGTGAGAGATGAGATAATGAAAAATAAATCTCCAATAATATTTTGCCATTAACGAAAATGAGTTTTCTGGGATTATTTTGAAAATTTTAGCGGAATGTTTCAGCCCAGTGAAGCGAATAAAGTATTTGAAAAATTTTAAAGACAATACTTTGTTGAAGCTCATGGTGAAATGAAACGTAGAATGCTTTGACAGCAGGTGAGGGCGAACGATGTATTATTTAACTTGATGAGGAAGAGCCTTCATAATGAGAACTGGTAGTTAAAACTGGTGGCTAGATTTGAGGCTTTCTAGGCGTGAGATGTTGAGAAGCTCTGTTCGGGCAGTCCACCTGGTGAAAGAATCCATTGGTGCCGACGTTATGATGGCCGAGACTTCATCTTCAGGGCAGAATGTCGTGGCTTCATCGATTCCGGAATATACAGGTCATGCAACCTCACGTATCCTTCCTGAGCACCGGTTTCCAGGCGGAACTAAGTTGGTAACCTTTGTCTCGGTCAACTCGGCCATCGAAAAGTCGGCACCAATGGATTCTCTCGCCCGGTGGACTGCCCGAATTGAGCTTCTCAAAACTGGTAACGTTAGTTTTCACAACTAGTTCTGGCAAATGGAACTCAGGTAACAAATACCGACAAATGGAATACAAACAAGAGGATAATCAATGAAATTACGAACAGAACCTGGCAGGCAGAATGGAATTCAACAGAAAAAGGAAGATTAACGTTTAAGTTCTTCCCCAGGCTTGAAAATCGACTAAAATGTAAACTCCAAATGGACAGATACATAACCGAAATCCTAACGGGACATGGAGGACTCAAGACGTATCTTAAGAAAATAGGAAAAGAAGAAAATGATGAATGCGACTGCAACCCAGGACCAGACGATGTACAGCATAGGTTGTACGATTGTCCAAAATACACATAGGAAAGAATTGAACTTAGAAGATCTTCGGAAACTGGACAGTTACCATTGAAGAGGTTGGAAAAGGACTGGGGAATAAAAAAGCAGCCGAAGCATTTTCAAACTTCACAAAACCGCAAGAAGGAGAACGGACGTAGAAGAAATCAAAACAAGAAAAGAAAAGGAGGAGAGAAGAGAAGAAAAGAAAAAAAGAAGTGGAAGGATTGCTGGGAATGCTGAGAAGGAGGAAGAAGAAAGAAGACAACTTTGTGACAGAAATACTAAGAAGAAAATAATTGTAAAGCAAGCAAAGAAAATCACAAGACACCCGATGAAGAAATCAAAGGAGAAAACCAAATAAATTTTGTAAATAATAATACACTTTGTAAAATTAAATGTAATGAAAAAACATTTAAACTTGAACTACACTAGTAAAATATGAACCAATTGTTAAAAAAATTAAAATGTAGAAAATTGGGAGTTTGATAATAGGTACCCCAAATATTATTGTGATTGAAACAATAAAGAGGAACTCCGCTCTACCCTTTCAAGGGAAGACGGAGTGGGAGGGATTTGGTGTTCCAATTCTTTCCCTTTTAATAAAAAATAAATACTAGTTCTGGCGGTGCATAATTCATCAGGAGTGGCTGGACGAAAATGGAGGAAAAATATGATCTACAGCAGAGCGAATAGCGATGGGATTTTCACGTCAAAAGGGCTGTCTTGCCTCCACGTGCATGCGCTTAATACTCACTCGTAGACGTAAGGGCCGACTTGGCGGAGGAAAGGCGGGGCGTGTCCGTGCTGAACGTCGCTCGGGTTGGTCACGTTGAACACGTAGATCCTCACTTGCACGGGTATTGGCGTCTTTATGTAGCGCTGCAAGGCGTCCGAGCCCCTGGTCAGCTGCACGCTCTGCAACGAAAAGAATGAAACCGGGCATAAACAAAACATCGCTAGGATGGCTTTTAGGTTAGCTGGGTTTGCTCAGACACCCAGAACCAACTGTCACCGCCTCCTTCCGTGTGTGCGAAATTCACGATTGAAAAATCAATCGCCACGACAGGGTTCGACCCTTAAGGTAGTTTGAGAGCGAAAAATCACTTCACCTAGAATTTGATGAATTTGGCCTCATTTTAAAGAAAAAACTCATCTTTCCAATGATATCAAAATATAAACCCAATGCAAACTACTTTTCGAGCCTTTTTGCCTTATTAATATAAGCTGTTTTACATGGGATAGATTATGGCTGTGCGCTCCAGAGGGAGAATATTAAAACATTTAGAAACTTATAGCACATAGATTTCGTCAAAAAACTAGCGGTGTGCAGATTATATATTTTCTCAACTATTTATAAAAAAATAATCTATTACTCACCACAGTAATTTTTACAGAATCGCAAAAAAACCTGCTGTTTTGAAGGGTTTTCAGCCGTACGACGGGAAAAAATGAGTCAAGTTATATACTTATGTAGCTTTATTTATTTAATTACTGAGAATTTTGGTCATATATAACTATATCTTTGCGCCATTAATATTGCAATATTTATTTCATACTTACAACAGACACTGAAATAAAAAAAATAAAATTTGAATATGATATCCATTATGACTAGGGAACTATCTCGCCCAAACCACCTTAATCTGGGAAAATGGTATCTTCATTGTTTATTCCGAACATTTATGAAGTAATCATTTGGAGGCATTGAATGATTATCAATGAAAGCAAACAATACTTTGAATTGATATTTATTAATAAGTGCGCGAATTTCAGTGTCAAATGGCCTTCAAAACAGACAAACGAAGGAAAAGCTCACTCATTCTGGTGCTTCTTCGAGTTTGAATGATTGTAGAGAGAGTGTTGGTTTCCAAATGAAGCATATCGTCCGATCTTAAATTCTACGTGCTATTGCCACCAAAATCTGGAGCAAGGAAAAGAATTTTGTTACCTGGGAAGAATGATCACCAATGACGATGAATAGACGCAGGAAAGACAGGGCAGAGTATTGCTTGTCAACAAAGCTTTCTACCACAAGAAAATCCCACTAACATCCAGCAATAGGAGTTTCGAAGCAAGGAATAGCTTCATCAAAGCACACGCAAAGAGCATTTTGTTACAAATGGCAGTGAAGTTGGAACGATTACAGAAAAAAAACTAAGAGAAATCCATTTTTTACAGTGAGCGTGCATCACATCAGAGCCTACGTAAGCCTTGTAAGATTTCATTACCCTATCTCGAATAACTTTGGATATATCTTTGATCATACCTTCTCCATATTTTCCCACCAAAGAATTTTGAGACCATACACATGGGCATCAATAAAACCACATATGTGCTTAATAAGAACTTAAAAGATGCAATTCTCCACAGATGAACATTTTGATTCGACCCGGGTTTCGATGCACTGCATCATCACCTGATGATGATGCAGTGCATCGAAACCCGGGTCGAAATAATTTTTATCTGTGGAAAATTGCATCTTTTAAGTTCTTCTTATGTTCATATTCCACAACATCTCGCCTGATACCTCCCTTTTTTTGCACGTATGTTCTATCTGCTGCCAAACTATCTGTTTAGTTATTCATTCTTAGTTAGCTTAAGCAAGAGGAAACTGTTGTCAATCGGTTTGGAGGATAAAAAAGGGTTAAATGTGAGTCACCTCATCCTTTCCTCCGACCCCCATCCTCTGTCCAACCGTATATGTTCTAGAAGCTTACAACATTCAAGAATGGACTCAATATAGCATCTTTACAAATGTAAGCTATTTTTCACTTCAAATTTGGTTTTAACAACTTAACAGAAACCACCACCCACATGCTAATACAGATATAAATAATATAGGCGTAAATAATAAATATTTCGTTCAGACCGATGGTGAAAGAAAGAGGATAGGAAACACAAAATTAGACAAAATGGTGGTGTGAAGATGTTGGCCGATTCTCAGTGAAAAAAATTCGACTAGACCGGGAATAGAACCGCGGACCTTTCGATGTCGCGCCGAATGCTCTGACCACCGAGCTACCTAGTTTTATAAGAAACACTGGAATCGGCGGGGGGTTTATATGAACCAAGCACCCTCAAGAGTTAACGTGTTTCCTATCCCCTTTCTTCCACCATCTGTCTAAACAAAATATTATATCCTGCAAGTATCTGCGCAGATTGGAAGCAATGAAAAGATGGCGATATCGAAGAATTATGAAAATAAAATTAACGGAGAGAATAACAAATTAAGAACAGCGAAGAGGTAAGAATAAAAAAATGCTCGATGAAAACTTTACGAAGCAGTAGCTTACTGCGCACTATCCGTGAGAGAAAAACATCCTGAAACCTTAAACGAAAGGAGAAATTATTGAGAAAAATCATAGCGGAAGACTTAACATGGTATACGAGAAGCACATAATGAATTTTGACTACGTGAATGGTCATGAAGGAAGGAGAGTGTTAGCTGGAGACGGAAGTAGCAGCAAACCAATGTTCGAATTTAAAACTGCTGCTGACGACGTTCATCAATAAAAAATTATTGATTTTTTGTCTAACAATAAAGTTATCAAATTGAGAGAAGAATGAAGAGAAAGAATGAGCATTATTTTCGGTACTCTCGTCACACTTCTTGATTCAACTCCATCTGGCCAGATCTGGCCTTCAACCAGTCTTCTATTAGCTGGAAATATAGAAAGGACTTACTAGTAATAGATCTTTCAAAAGGTTATGCTCTTCATGAAGCAATCAACCATCGTGTCTCATCTTACCAACATTGACAAAAACATCTGAGTCTGTTTGACTTTTGAGCCAGTGAGAGGTTGGAAAGAACATTACAGCGGAACCAACTCATATTCAGCGTACTTATGTGACCAATATTAACTCCCCAAGAGTTAATATTATACGTCTTTATTATAATATAAGATATAATAATAAAGAGTTATTATTAATACCAATGCTCCATAAATATTATACGTCCAAGTACAAGCAAATCAGTCTCATTGATTTACTTAAGGACGACTTTCAACTTGTTGGTAATATTTGATCTTCGCCACGCAATTCATTATTAAATAAAATGAGAACTTTTAATGAGTTAGAAAAAGAAAATTTAAAGAAACACAAGTCGTAGAAAAGCAATGACCTCACCATATCGGATCGATAAAGGTCAATTTTGAAAGCGATACACGCAACGGATACCGCGATTCACATCGTAATATCAGGAAAATATCTTATTCTTTCTCCATGTAAAAGAACTCGTAATTAGGTAATATTTTTTTCTTGCATGACGCATAAAGTACGTTTGATAAGGAGCGCATGGCGCTCAGAAATATTTAAGTCAAGTACATTCCAGGATAATCCAGATTCCGGGAATTCGTGGACACACATTCCGGGAACCCATGCACCGCGCCAATTTTATGCCACATGGAATATTCAACACGATATTTAATTTAAAATTATGCCAGCTAACATGACAAACTAAATTAACTTTTTCTTGGCATTACTTTGTGGAATTAGATCATTCTAAATAAGGAAATTTATGTGTTATTTAGTATAAACTGTTTATCCAGATTATGCTATAAACAAAAACGGATGACTCAAATAAGTTTTTTGTGGAATTAATTATTTTTTTAAGATTATTTTTGCTGATAAAACCAAGTTTTCACGGAATTTTCAAACTGCAAAGCAAATTCTTTTCTGCTAAGAGTATTTAAAATGCCTCTCCCTAGTTGTTGAGCGCTTAGCACTACTTTTTGGATACTTGAAGGACACCTGTACGTGAATTTTTCAAAAACATCGAATTTTCAAAACGGTACGTTATGGATTAAAAGATGGAATGGAAACTAGTTGTCAGCTTATCTCAAGCTTACAGAGCGAACACATGTATTAGAGCCATGATTAAGATGGCCACGAAATGACGTAAGACTAAACGTCTTGCTACTCACTGCTCAGACAAAACGGTCGGCCATGATTGATCGGAATAGTGTACCCATAGTCACAACGACTTTAAAAAAAAAGACATCGTCATTAGCGCAATTTTCCACCAGATAAAAGCGAATATCGTGTTTACACGTTCGCTTAATCCCGAGAGTTAAAACGTTCGATGACCCTTGCCACTGGAAAGTCACGCCACCATCGAGAAACTAGAGGAAGTCAACAAGGACAGAAATAGAGAAATGGGAATCATTCATTTTTCTGATGCTAGGCTCGAGATATCGATGAGCAAGAGATGCATTCGCTTGGCTTCCTCCTTAGCGAACACCACAAACGATGCACTTAAGCACGCTCATACAGGAATAATACCAATGCCGCATGTTACCACGTATGTCTTGCCGACCACGGACACATGGTGTGACAGTGTCCATTTTCATGAAATGTACGAGTAATAAGGGGTTATTTGTAACATCCCCCAAGAGTTAATCACTTACCAATGCAAATTTTTTAGAGCTTAAGTAAAATAGCATGCAAATTATGAAATCACAGACTAAGTTTCACACAAAGTATCCGTCACACAAGTAACAGTTCAACAATTTGTATCAATCACTACCTACGTAAGATTTTAAATTTATACCACCAAATATCGCAGAGGAACTTTTTATCTTAAATCACAATAACTGACAAACATTATATGCGCACGTATTAATAATTAAATCAATACTTTTTGTAATTGGTATTACTTTCAAGGATAAATCACGAGGCCTCTTTCGCTGAAGTCTCATCCAGTTATTATGCACATTTGCACTCAGCAACGATTAATATCAATCTTTCACAGTACAATAATTCTTTAGGAAGTATAATATTAATACAATATTTAAAATGCCATAAGTTAGTTCCTTAATTAAAATGCCCTAATTCTCGTTCCCACAATGATGATTAAGTGATAACTTTAACGACAAAGTCATTAAAATGCTAAAATACCCTGATGCCCGCTCCCACAGAGATGATTAAGTGATAAATTTAACGACAAAGTCATTAAAATGCTAAAAGTATTCTCTGGGGAGGAATTAACTCGGAGATGATCGTTCTACTCAACAGAATTCTGAGGGAAGGCCAGGGTTTCTCCTATTACAAGAAGTAGAAGCAGCTCTTTTGCTCATTAAAATGGAAGCCAGAGGGTTTTATTTTTTACCTGAAGGTTTGCAGAAATATTAACGATATTGGCATTAATGACAAAAGTTACCAACATCCATTTCCTAGAATAAATGAGGAAGAAACAAATGCAAACATGAAAAAATTACACTACGTAGTTAATGTATTACCATTGACATGGGTTTGGAACAATCCTTGCCGAGGTGGAAGGTTATTTTTTTCAGGCTTTAGACTGGTTCGGGTAGACTCTTACACCAGTAACGGACGTAAAGACTAGAGAAAATTTCACTTTTATAGGTGGTATTTGTAAATAATATAACCCTGACATATTTAAAGAACAGGGAATTAACGTGAGCTGAAGTCTTCATTCTGAAGATGACAAATAATAAGGAATGGTATCAAAGTCTCTAAAAGTTCCCAACTTATTACATAGGAAGCAATTATACCAGAAGAATAATCTCATTTACATCATTATCTCTAACAAAAATAATATGGACAAGTTCTAAGAGAAAATAGGAGCTAAGTCTGATGAAGTATTCTTATTCTAAGGATTGATAAAACTGGGATCAGGGTGTTGTTCAACTTCTGTCGAAAGATTTATCACCATTCAAGTTCCTTCCACTAAAGCACAATTCAACACGAACTTTTTCAATAGTCTTTTCAAAGTTGGCCGGTACATTTTCTTCCCAGCGTACGTAATGTTCTCTCTTGAGCTTCCCCTGGGTCTATCCATGCATACATTAGACTTTTAAACCCTTAAGTTATGAGTGGCATCAATACTCCACAAATCACCGAAAGAAAGATAGATCTTACAATTTTACTTGTGCACAAAAATACGCTTCTCTATATACATTCAAGAAAAATTAATTTTTCGTGGTACTTCACGTCCGTGTAGTCATTTATCTGTTCATCGTAAAATTATGTCACCAAAAATTCAGATCACCATGCTTGTAAACATTTTAGCAGTTGCGACTAGAAAATCTTTTTCATATGCATAAGCCATATTTTGATAGCACAATATCCATAACTCTCCCTTCGGCTGCACAAAAGTTTGTAAATATAAACCTCGGATAAAAATTTTCTCTCTTACTTAAGCATAGCGTACACGTATGCGAAGCGTTCGGGAAAGCTATACTGGGAAAAGTAGATGTGCCATCTCCAGTTTGGGCTCTTCCTCCACAATACAGGTACCCACCGAACTCAAATGAAACAGAAAGCACTTTCTACTTGGATTTCAAGAAACTATTCGACAAGATAAGAGTTGATGGAATAAATATCAGATGAAATCAAAAACCTGGGACTCACCGAGACTGCGGAGCTATAGCAAAGTAAACACTTCCCAAACATTTGCGGAACTTAATTTAAGAGACATTGGTTTTCTCGAGTAAATAGATTGGTCATTGTCGAAAACAATAAATTGAAGATGATGTCTCATTTTGCCGGGCCACCTCTTGAAAACGCAGCAAGTATTTGGACCAAAAAAGGAACATTTTACCTCTGAAAGTCTAGCCAGCAAAAACGGACACGCAAATGTACTTACTAATAAATATGTATACATAAATATTATTATAAACAATAAGAAAATTTGATTTAGGAGAGCACATATATATCTAGCAGGTGAAGTACCTGTAAGCTACCATAACCTCTGACCTATCGTTTGGTTAACGCATTCCGAACATTTGCGGCCTAGCATTAAGGAGTATGAGATTCATATCCAGCGAATAGATAGTTGGTATTTCCTCGGATAAAAAAGTGAGAGAGTTCGATTTTACTCCTCTCGAATTAGACCACATCTCGGGCACGCCGCAAGTATACAGAAAGACTTAGGTAATCAGTGATATCGAGTGTAATCCTCTCTGGTGATTAAAACATATTGCTTGTCACAAAGCAAAAAGATTGTAAAGACAGATCGAGGTGAAAAAAGATTTTGTCTTAAGAAGTTTGCTTTTAATGGGAAAAAATGTACTACAAGAACGATACAACTTTAATATCAGCGCCTTCTAGCAAATGAGTCTAGGTTAAACTAATCTCCTTTTCAACTTTAATTTACAAATGTTTTCCAGGGTTGTTGTCTTAAATAGCCCTTCACTAAATCATCATAGGTGAAATGTAGCCATCCAGAAAAACCAACCAGGGAAGTAACGAAACAAAGGCATCCCAAAATACTACACGCTGCGCAAGTTTTATTAATTTACCCATGAATATACGTCACATGGATCAAAATATTCGGCACCACTGTACGGGCAACAGTGTTGCCTAGCTTACCGCAAAAGATAGGTCGCGCTGCAATCGGCATGGTTCCGCTTTTGTGTGTCAAAAATGGCCTCTGTTAATAGGGAGGTCAATTCCGGTAACTTTATTTCCAGTATTTCCATTTGAATCACGTCCTTTCCTTAGTAGAACCACCTTCTCTAGAGTGGCGGCGCTACAATCTGCTAGGTCCTGATTTATCGGTACATGGTGGTATGTTTGGCAATACCCAATGGGGGCAAGTTTAGGATCCATACGTATATTCATGAATTTACCATTAACATTGCACCGTTATGAAGCCAAAAAAGAGAGTCACTGTTTTCCGAATTGACGGTGGTAACATTAGGAAAGTTTGATTTTCCACTAGATAGTGTTTCCCATTAGAAACAGTCTCAGGTCCATCGATGGTTACTGACTTTAATATTTTTTGCAGTGATTGAGTGTGACTCATGGGCTGAACGCATATTTTTACTTATATTGCTGCCAATTAAATAACTTATTATTGGGTTAAAATGTAATGCAATTTATTTTTTTACTCTTGTAGCGGAGAAGATAACAGTTTCAAGGCCACAAACTAAATTTAATACATTAATTCAGCCATGATTAATATTTCAATCATATATAAATAAATCATATTAATATAAAGGCATGTAAAATAAGTTTTCCAAAATTTCCACAAACGTGAGACAAATCCAATTGGGTAACCATTCATTCGCGAATTGAAAAAGTTGCACGAATAAAAAATGTATCAATAGCTTGGTTAAAACTTTCGCGAGTCATTATAGATGTATGTTTGTTTTTCGGGTGTACCCCGTGAACTATAACCAGGTGTGATACCTGACGTTTCGTGGCCGTTGCTGGTCACTTTATCAAAGGGAATGAGGTATCTGTCGAGTTGGAGTGGATGGGATGGGGATGAGTGGAAGGAGTAATCATTGCATGTTTATTTAGGTTCAAAGCAGGGTCCCACGTGTGGCTGACTTGGAGGCCACAGTCCCTTTTGCAATTTTACCCAAAAGAAGAAACTGGGACTCCGGACGCAGACCACCTTGCACCCAAGAGAGCCTTCTTTCCTTACGTCCGGGGCGTAACGGATAGAATAGGAAAAATCCTCCGCAAACATGAAATCAAAGCTGTGCTCAAGCCACATTTAAAAATTAGAAACTGCCTGAGGAGTGTGAAGGACGCAACACCATTTCAAGTGGAAGGAGTGTATGAGATACCATGCCAAACGTGCGAGAAGAAATATCTCGGCGAAACCGGACGCTCCGACAAAACCCGCTTAGAAGAAAATGAGCGGGCTATTCGACTGAAACAATCCTTAAATTCAGCAGTAGCTGAACATTCAGCCTCGGGACACGCGATTGACCTCAGACAAACAAAGATAATCGCCAAAGTGAAAAACTTCAAGCCCCGGCTGATCCGCGAAGCTTTGGAATTAAGAAAATGCCAGCAAAATTACAATAGGGACTGTGACCTCCAAGTCAGCCACACGTAGGACCCTGCTTTGAACCTAAATAAACATGCAATGGCTACTCCTTCCACTCCTCCCCTTCCCATCCTTTTCCCTCCTTGAAACCCCTATATAAACTCCACCAACTCGACAGATACCTCATTCCCTTTGATAAAGTGACCAGCAACGGCCACGAAACGTCAGGTATCACACCTGGTTATAGTACGCGGGGTACACCCGAAAAACAAACATACATCTATAAATAGCATTCAGCGCATTCAAGCACACGAAAACAATTCCATACAATGTAATTACGTATTCTATGGGCCATGCATAAATATTCGAGATAATAAGAACGAAGAGAAAACAGAACGAAGAAAAAAATTTGAATTACTTTACGACCGTGAATGGGGCATAAAAATATTTTCAATGCCACGTTTCAAAGATAAGATTTTCAAAAAAACGACAGACAAACTCCGCCCACTTTATTCAATGAAACCTTAAGTGGTCATAAAACGAAAATGCCTCAAAATATGAATTTTTCATGTCACAAAGCTAAAACGTTGGGCCGACAGTTTGTTGAGGCTGAATAAATGTCGTTACAATATCAATGGGGCAAACTATGATTTAATTGTAGCTTTGGTGCATCTGTTTACATTTAGATGTGTTTTCTACGAAAAAATAAAAAAAAGCATCAATGAGCGCGCTGAAATGTTATGTAACAATGTTTTTATGGAAGCTTCCGCGGACCATGGACCATGGAATAAGGAAATTTAATATTTGTTGAGCCTTGGCCACTATTACAGTCTTATTTATGGAAGACGACGCAGTAAGGACGATTTATATAGGGGAAAAAGGTAAAAAACGAAGTCTCTTCTAGCATCCGAAGATTCTGGAGGAGCAGGAAACTATTTTTTCCACCCCTCCCCTATCACAGACCCCGCCAGCTCACACGATCAACATGTTTCCCAATTCGGACGACACTCGGAAAGGGTTTGACGGGGGGGGGGGTGTCTGGGTGGAGATGAGGCCTTGAAGCACTCTTCCCAGATGACCGCGCGTGTCACCAAAGATAACTTGGAACAGTCTCTTCAAGGCGCTATCTATGAAAAAAAATCTCAGTCCCTCCGCTCCAAGACTCTTGTAATACTTCCGAGTAGGGCAGAGCGCTCTCATTGTCATTCAGGATTTTTGAGTTCGTTTAGTCTCAGTGCCCGAAGAAATCTTCAGCGTTATACCACGGATTTGTTGAAATTATAATAAGATATTAATTTTCAACCCCGAAGGAAATGAAAAAACAACGAAACTCATCCGCAATATAGGTGGATTGAAATAAAACAAAGATATAGCAACGATGTAATCAATTCTGTATATTAATCGCGCTCTTCTCTCACAATAACCATGATGTGACAAAATGTCACCTTCGCGTCATTACATTTTTTCGTAATGATTAGGTTTAATTACAGTATATATTAGCGAAAACATTCTACGCATTTACTTACTAACACGATTGGTAGGGGCTTAAGGAGGCTCATCACATTCATACAAATAAATATAGATATCGATCGTTTCATACTCGCCATGGGTAAAGACCATGACTAAGCTGCCAGGCTAACGTCAATATTTGTGCATTCAAAACGTGTTCATTAACAAAACCTCTAATGGACTCTGAAGTATTTCTGTCCATATGCCATCGCTAGTTTTAAATACGATACTCAATAATTTCTGGAAAAGTAAAATAACTTGTTATGGCTATAATATGGTGATTAGCAATCGACTAAACTGTATTACGTAAATGAATGTATTTTGGTTGGACGTTAGCGGAAGTTCTTTCAGGTGTGAAAAATGGAGAGGGCAATCTATGAGAATCGAAAGGAAAACAAACGAAGAACAGCTGGATATGGCAATCGATGAAAGAATGTTGTTGGCGGAGATTTGGAGGAGGTAGTAAAACTGGATTGAGTATCAATCGGAAGACTCGTTGGAGTGACTTAGGAAAGAGATGATTTTTTGTAAGCACGGAGCAAGTAGAGGATTAAAGGAAATTTTAAGGACATTCTGGGGGTGAATGAGAAATAAAACCTTAATTTAAGTAAGTCATAATATTTGGTAAAAAGATAAACTCCTCGGGAAAGTTCTGAGATGACCCCAAAATGAAAGTGGAAGCCTGCACAAAAATCTACCGAAAAATATCTAAAATATAAAGTGGAATATGAATTAATAAATGCTTGTACACACATACATACCCATCTCTCCGCTCCCTTTCGGATTAGACAATGGCAAAGAACTTGGTTATTCCTTTAAGGCAGTAATTTTTCAACCTTTCTAATGCCGCAAGCCTAATAATACAGTTCCTCATGTTGTGGTGACCCACGGAAATATGGAAACCATAACAAGACCATCGGAAAAATGTGTTTTCCGATGGTCTTAGGCGACCCCTGCGTAAGGGTCGTTCGACCCCCAAAGGGGTCGCGACCCACAGTTTGAAAACAGCTGCTTTAAAGTCAAGAAAACTGGCTCTCCTTAAATAATTTCCTCGAAAATGCTCTATCCTTGAAGGCCTCTTTTGCTTCTCTTACACTCATGCATTGCTTCATGTAGGCTGTCCTATTCTTAAGACTCTTAATATTCCTCCTCTTTAGAGTCCCTTCCACCATATTCATCTGTGACTTTCTTTCGTTATCTACCCCCCCACCCCTTCCTCTTACTCTGTTCACATGTTTCGTTAGTCGACTGTCATCCATACTCTCAGCATGGCCGATCCAACGAAGCACACTACTTTCATTTATCACTCCATAGTTACAATGCACATTTAAGAAACAATACGAGAAAGCTTAGGTGGCCTTGAAAGATACACTCGTACTCAGGTTGTGGTGTAATGCATGTTGTAATGCATCGAGTTTGTAGTGTAATGCATGTTGTTGACGACTCACCCCCTGCCACACCCTTGAGGTGGCTTGCAGGGTATTTTGTAGATTATGTAAATGAGTTTTCCGCTGGCCGCATCGGCCTACGCTAGGCAATTTCCTAATCTTTCGAGGGAATATTTTGCAAGAATTGGGCTTAACGATGCTAAAATAGTGAAGTCATTCAATTTTCCAGTGTGACATTAATAATAATTATCAAATTTTTCGTACAATTGAAAGTGACTTTTAAAATCCAACGAAAATTAATGGGTGAAGGGTGGAAATGAAAGTTATTGTTTCTAGAGCTACGAATTGGAAAAAGCTAGTCGACTCTGGGTTCCTTTTTCCAAACTCCTCAAATACGCTCTCAGAATACCAAAGCTAGCCTAACTAGATTATAAACTGGCTATTAATATTTCCAGATGCGGGACAATGTCATCTGAAAGCCATTAACTCCTATAAATCACATGGCCCCGATCGAATTCCCGCGCGAGTTTATGAAGTATAATCTCCAAAAATAGCATGTTACTTGCTATAGTATTAATTGAAAAATATTTTTATTTGACAGAACGTTACCGGAACACCATGATCCTGAAGATTGATAAATCTTGAACGTTACACCTATACTTAAAAGCAGAGATAAGGAAGAGGCTAGTCTCACTTAAGGACACACACAGTTCTTTCAATTCCATCTCATGTAAGATTTTGGGACATACAACCGTCAAATCGATCATGGTATATCTGGATGGTCAAGACTCGTAAGCAGCAAATCAGCATGTACTCCGGAAATGTAGACATAGCAAAAAACCCCCTAGCCATTTTTGTTCAAAATTTTCTTGTTTCGGAGGAAAGACACGTTCAGGTCGATGCAATACTGCAATACCTATTTCAAAAATGGCATTGGAAAATATTTCATCATTCTAAGTTACTCAATCAGTTAGAACTATATTTGGTACAACACGGTGTAAAATGTTGGATTAAAGAGTTCATAGGCAGCTGCGAACCGAGGGTAGTCTTAAATAGCGTTAGTTGTGATATATACAGTTTAAATCACATCGGGTGTACCCCAGGGAAGTGTTTTCGGACCTTTATTACTTCTCTTGTATATTAGTTACATCAAAGCAGTTGTAACGAGCTAGAGTCACCTCTTTGCAAACGCAGAAGTATTTCACAGGAAATACTTTTTGCGAAAATTAATAATAAATAACAGGAGGTAAAGCTATATTATTTTTTTAATAAAACAAAAGATTTCAAACAATAATAAATAATTCCGATGCAATTAAAAATTCACATCGCCACTTGCAACCATAATAATGTCTCAAATCATTCCACAAAAATAATTTCAATGCATTATCCAAATTTTCATGCTCTGTATTTTCCAGAGACAAAAGTTAGCAGGCGACCGATTTTTATTCTACAAAATTAAAAATTTCTACTCCTTAAAATACACAAATAAAGCAACGTTCAAATTGAATCAAGTATAAATAAAAATTACTGATACAAAGAGTAATGTGCAAGAAACTTTCCTAAAGGTTTTAAGCTGAAGATGCAAACCGGTTGTCGGCAACAGCATGAAGATGATAAACCTTGAAAGCTAATTACTCGCGGAAATTCACGGAAATTATTTTGACAATATTTATTTTAAACAATGTCTACTAATAATTGTCGACTTCAGATCGAGCGCCTCTTTTTGCATTAGGAATTATCATCATACACTGCTCCGCTCTTCTTTGATTTTCCTATTGCTATGGGCAACATCGCACATCAGACCTTATGTAAATTTAGATTTCCATTGAAATGAGTTACGATTAGAGCCCTATATTCACTAAATGTGGAATTCTCCACATATAAATGTCTCGTAATCGCAGATCGGCACCTTGAGTGATTTCTGCCGAATGCGAAATGTGGCAACAGTGGGCGTCATAACAATCGACGGATTACTATGAAAACGTTTGTAAAGTCAAATTTAAACTTGTGTAATGTATTTATGGAAGTTAACTTCCATGACAGTAGCATATAAGACTTTCAATTAGGACTTCGATGTGTAATCACTGGCTCGTATGCAGTTCTGGGATGATTAGAGGTAGTAATCAATTTCGTAATAGTATGAAATGGATGAAAATCTTTGCGCTTGCTCCTGCTACACACGTTGGAGAGGAAAGGCCCAAAACAGCGGCCTACGCCCTTATCCCGTATGTGACAGGAACAAGCGAAAATATCGCCAGAATACTAAGGAAACACGACGTCACAACACGCTTCAGCTGTGTGAGAAAGACTGGAGACATCCTCCCCAAGCCCAAGGACTGACTCCCCAATACAGCCCATGAAGGGGTGTAAGAGATGACATGCAGCTGGGGAAAGTTATACATCGGCCAAACTGGCAGACCGCCTCTAGGAGCGCCAGAGGACGATGAAAAAAATAGAAAGCATCACCTCTCCACCGTTGCTGAACACGCCTGGTTGAATCCTGGGCACAATTAAACCTGGAGGAAACGAAAGCCATCGCCAAGGAACGCCGATACCTCCCCCAGCTCATCAGGACATCACAAAACAACCAGACAACTTCAACAGAGAAGACGTGTAACGGCTTCACAACCCGTGGAAACGGTTGAGCACAAACAACTTTCCCGCCCAAACGATAGACTGCAGCCGACCAATCAGGGGGCGGCAACAATCACGAGACAAGTAAATAAGGACGGACAAGACCATAGCATCGCCACTTGGACCTGAAGACGTCAGCTGTAACGCTGGCCCGCGTAGTTTCTGTTGTCACAACAAGAAACTACGCAGTTCTCCCGAAAATGAAGCTATTTCACCTTACGCACCGCGGAAGCCATCGCACAGTGGTCCGCATCCGAAAAAAGGCGGACAAAAGTATTTTTTTCGACTTTCTTGAAACTCACTTTAAATATACAGTTCTTGTAGCAAAATGTCCGGGAAATCTTACCGCACACTTAGTTTTGCATAAAATGTTTTGTTAAGTTTAGTAAATCGCTTCAAAGTAGAGCTAATTTTAGCTAAACCGCGCTCTTAATTTTTTCGAAAATTATGCATTTTTAACAATTTTTTGCTCTATTTCGTCTAAAAAAATTGGTAAAATGAGTGTGGACTATAATTATATGGACACTTTACCATGAGAAAAACTAGGTTTCAATATTGTAGTGGTTGTGATGATCGCTGAAGGAGTTCTTCAAAAGGAATAATTTTTTATCGAAAATTTCGCATAAACGTTGGGTTATAAAAAGAGTGACACCGAGTGACACGGAGATTCTTATAGTGGCAAGAGTGGGTTATATTAGAAAGATATTAGTAAAGGATTTAGCTGCAAATATTTGCAAATAAGTGAATGACAACGACTTATGTGACTCTCTGCCGCGGACGTGGGCGCCTGCACTAGAATCGCGAGCTTCGTCACAGTGGAGAGACATTGTAAAATACGTCTTTTCCAATGTTTTATTGATTATGATTTTAAAAATGGAGAAGGTTACTATGTTTTTATCTATTATATTCTGTTCTTGGCCGAGTTTACTCTAGAAAGAGCGAGAAAATGAATTTCAGACTGCGATACTAAGCGAGATTGTGACGCTGGATGAGGAAAATATTTTCTTCGATCGCGTCTCAGAACGATTCCCATCGAATTTTGTTAATCGTTGGAAGTATATAAGACTGGTTGTATACACTGCTGCTGGGAAAACCCACCTCTGGCTGTCCCTTTCCTCAAAGCCTAAGAGACAGGAGACCCGTTACCCGCACACGTGCCGGACCCAAGGGTAAGGTCCTTAGTCGGGATATTTTACTATCCCTACTTAGCGCACCACCCAACTTGTGTTTATTGCCTAAAGGCGGATTCTTTGACCTGCAAGTGAAATTGCACGTGTTAATAGATATGGTATTTACCCTCCAGGTGCATCTTTCCAGATGGGTTTTATTGGAGGGCTGCCGCTGGTCGGCATTTTCGCACAAAATTCAGGCATTGAACATTTGCGGTCCACCAAAAACCCTCCTGGTTATCCTCGGGGGTAGACCCAGGTTCTTGGGGGTGGTGGTAACTCCTCTTCTTAACCTCCTCCATGCTCCAGTCAAAACATTTTGGTGCTCTTCAGTTGGTCCTTTTCCATCGATGTGTACACATGGGTGCGGTCCAAAGAACGCTCCAAACGCTCCGGAGCATTCGTAGCGAGGTTCCAAGCGGTCGCGAAGTCGCTCCGGAGCGCTACGGTTTATCCTATGACGTCAAGGAAAACATCATCATATTCGCTCCCGCCTCGCTCCAGACGCTCACGGTAGAGACCAGGGGCGATGGGAGCGATTCATGGTTTCATGGCGGGATTTCAAAGATGACGGGTCGGAACATTATTCGTGGATGCATACAAGGTTAAGTCCACTCAATATAATTAGTGCTTTGACTATTTGAAATAGTGATCAGCCTACCAGAATATAAGATATTTTTGAATCCTTTTAATTGGAATAAATTTTACATTAATATGAGGTTGAGAAGCTCTACGTCTCCAAATGTAAGAACAAGACATATTTCCTCCAATGGCCGTTGGAGTGAAATATGTCTAGTGTTCTTTATTTATACATTTGAATTATTATTTATTTTTTTAATATTTGTATATATATTATATTTGTTGTGCTCTAAATTTATGAACGTAAGTGAATTATTAATTATATCTTTTTATTTACACGGCCGTTGGAGTAAAACATTTTTCGTGTTCTGAAATTTCGATACCGTGAGAATAGGTTTTCGTGCGTATACAAACACCGTACTTCATGAAGAGGCCGTGTGAAAGTGGAACTATTCCAGACCAATAATATTCCTTGAATCTTTTGACATGGATATAATTCTGAGCTTTTTCTCAAGTATTATGAGCCAAAGTTTCGGGTCGATTGTTTATCATTATAGGTACGGTTATGAAATCTTATTGCAGAAAACCATCACATTATCAGAAAACTTCGGGAAAGTTAAGTAAGAGTGCATGGTTTTAATTTATAATTAATTTAAAAGTAATGTAGGCGCAAGTTGTTAATAGATAGCCAAATCTATGACTTCCAATGGAAAAACTTGAGTGCCAATGGTCGATTGAAAGCAGTGCCTCCCCAATTTTATCTCCTAGTTATCATAAAAATAGTAGCCATCGTCTCCGTCATTACTCTCAAAATTGCCAGAAATCCGACCTGATCATTAACAGATTAATTAATCATCTTGGGACACTAGAATTTGTCTGAAAGTAGGAATATTCCAATGCAAATAGCAGACGATTCCTTCTATCCGAACAACAACAAACGGCGGCCATGACACTTTGCCACAAACGCTCCGAAACCGGTCCACTGGCAGAAAGTTGGGAGCGTTCTGTAGCGACTGGTAGCGACCGTGGACCGCTGTTCGGAAGCGTTTGGAGCGTGGGCGATTGTAGCACTCCGTAGCGTTCTCTGGACCGCACCCTTAGTCGTTTGGTACTCGGTTGGGAATAGTTTTCGTGATTTGAAGTGATCTCTGAAGTAAGTGTTAGTGTTGTGATAATTCGGAATAGTGTTGATTCAATGATTTTTTTTGTTCCTGGCCACCACAGCGATAAAGATAACTAAACAGGTGTGCTATTTCTCTTTTATTTCCGTTTTTCAAGTTGATGTAGTACGGGGTACCACACTAAATTTTTCATTGTTTTTGCTTCCGTTTAAACTCCTAACCTTCTAGAATAAAGAATATTGTTCATTATTTAACGAACCAATGATTCTAATTTTTAACTCACAGCTATGTCGTTAACATTTACGCGGAAGTAACTTCATGGTAAAATGCAGGAGAAAAAAGGAGAGTCAATGGACGACCGGAAAAGTAATTTGACGGGACTTCTTGAGGATTGCCAACATTTTACACGGAGATGAGCACGCAAAAAATGAGCTCAAATATTTTTTGAAAGTAAATTTTTTTGTTGGTTCCTAGGAAAGATGGCGAGCTTGCTGTCGAACAAACTCTTTTTTTGATAGAGGTATGCGACTTGGTTGGATCAAATCGTTGATTTCCCTGATGATGTGTATCGTAACTTTCCAAGCACCTCAGGTTCGTATTTTCCCTGTGTTTTAATTGTGATATGACATCCCTTGGGCTATTGTCTAAGTAATAAGCCTTTTTTATCAAGCACATCTAATAAAAGAAAGGGTAGGCCAAACAAACAATTTTCGGATGTCACTATCCGACCAAAAAGAAGGAAAACTAAATTCCTCTGAGAAAATACTTTCCCTGCAGAACTATCTTCTGCTACAGCCATGAGTCTAAGAGAGAGAGAGAGGACATGGCGCGCAGAAGCGTCTCTAGTTAATACGATGACCCCCCCTACACGGGCAAAACGAATATTGAAAAAGTGGAAGAGGGAAAAGACAGAAGGTACTTCACGATAAATTTAAAAGTAGAATGGGCCTATTAGTTGATTTACCAAAGCCAAAATATGGCACATCGAATGATGGCAACACAGCTAGGCGCTTCTTCAAAAATGCCCGCCTATCAGCTGAAATTATTGGTAAGGATCCATTTATTTTACAAAAATCTTCTTTTACTTCAACGCTTTTCACATGAAATAAAATATAAAATTGATTATCAGGGGTAGAAGAAGAACTTATCATTAAATTTTCAAATATTTTGAGAGCTTCGTCATACGGCCTTCTAATTGATCCCCCAAAATTTAAAGAATATTTTATGGACCCGACAAAATAATATGTTTAATATTATGAGTGGTTCTACATGCCACCCACAGTACATAAAGTTCTGCTGCATGGTGCAGGTATGATTGAGTCAGCTCTTCTTCTAATTGGAGAGCTTTCGGAGGTGGCTCAGGAATCGCGGAATAAAGACATAATAACTTATTGCGAGCATCACGCAAGAAAAATTTCAGGATTCCACATGACTGAGGACGTTTTCCGGAGACTGATCCTGACCTCTGATCCACTGGTCAGTAGGTACATTAGTTGCTGAATTAAATAAATACCGTGGCCTAAAAGATCTGCCTAAAGAGGTCCGTGAGCTCTTGCAAGAATATCCTGACTCAGCGAGTGAATGCGAGGAAGAGGAGTAGAATTCTGGAGAATCTGATTTGAAATTATATAAATTGTAAAGTTATTAAGATACTAAGTATGTTTTTATTAACGTTAATGAGTTAATTTGCACTTAAAAACGTTTTAATATAAATTTAATAATTACTTATTTTTTAGTTTCAGTGGCACTACCTCTGCTAGCTGATAATCGCAATCACTTCAACGTTAGTATCAATTCCCCTAACTGCCTTTCATTTACCCATTTTTTTTTAATTATTTACTAATTTAAAGGTCTAGAAGTCATATTTTGTAAATACTTTTTATACATTTGCGTTTTTAATAATAACAGGCGTTTTCTATGCAGTCTCCTTATTATCGGTTAATCTAGCATTAAAATTCTCAATCTCTTCTAAAATAATAATTTTTTGTTGAAAATAACAGCAGAAATGAACTAAGCGCGTCTTAAAACATATAAATGACTATTTTCAAAGTAATCTGACAAAAATCTGTTTTTTGTCCCTCTTTTTCGCGATCCGGACCACTGTGCGTCGTTCGAAATTCGTAATGGTAATAAAAATTGTGTTTATTACGAAACTTTTATTCTTCTTTATCAAATAAGAATAATAATTTCAATTAATTTAATTAGAGAAATATTAATTTACAAATTGAATTTCTATATTGTTTGCTATTGGCGTTACGATTCTGCTATTAAATCGCACGACCTTCGGTGAAATCATGATCACATGAGTTGGAGCGAAGATTAAAAACCTCAATAACCAATTGATTGTCCGGAAGAGGACTTAGATTGTTAGAAATCTTACTATAAACATTAATTCAAATTAACGATTTCCCCAAATGCCTGTGGAATCCGAGGAATGCGGTGGACAAACACAATGTTTCCAAAATTTGACGATTTTCCGAATCGCCAAATTTATCGTTAACTTCCAGGATTATTTTTTTTGCGAGAAAAAGGGACATCGTTCTTTTCTAATGGGCAACTTTTAGGACATAATTATTGCTGAGAAAGCACTAGCTATATCAAGAAAATCATGTACTTCATATATTAAAAAAAGTGTTTTTATGAGGAATATTTATTTTTACCTGTAGATGCATCAAATTAATTATTTATAAAAAATAATTTTTCATCGTTAGTTATAATTATAACCATTAATATTTTATCAATAACATTATGTAAATCATTGATCCTGTATTATTAAATAATAATTCAGAAGAAATATTGAATATCAGTATTAAAATTAGAGAATTTCTTATTACATAGGAACTTTTTCTCTTTTATCGACCACAATATTTTATGTATAGATATATATATATTAAATATATTTAAATTAATTATTACTATTAGATTATTTAATATTCCTATTAACATTTTAACTATTATTGTGTTATTATATGTATTTTTAACTAAATACATCAATTGTATTAGCATCAGGAGTAACATTCTAGTAGCATCAGGTCTAGAAACTGTCCAAGTTAACTGTGTCAGCAGAATGATGTCCTACAAGTACCGATACACTTCGAATCATTGCTTATCTCTAGCGACTCGCATGGAAGTCAACCTTAATTGAGTGAAGCCACCTTAGCAGCACTTATTGTCAGTCATTGCACAGATATGGGCTAAGATTCACCATGTCAAAGGTGGGGAGGAAGTGACAACGACCCATTTACGAAGAGGCAATATAAATTTGTCAGTGGCAAGCTACACTTCGTAGAAATTCATCATGTTCATATTACTCGTGATTAATGAAAATACTTAGCACTTTTCTACAATTGTTTTATTGTACGACGCGTTTCACCGATTTACGGCATCATCAGTTACGCAAAGTTTGTTATATGTGTTAATTTTTGCTGTAGTTACGGGGGAGGTAATATTTTTAACGATGTAGATTGAGCCGAGGATCTCATCCCCAAGTCAGTCGACATTGAAAGCGGAGAATTCGCACGGAGATTTATTCCTTCCCGGCGGCGCGATCCAAACAGCGCCTGAGAGATGGAAGGAGTCACCTTCCCTCGCCACCTCTGACACAAGCGGACTACAGGGTCAAGCAGATAAGAGAGATCTTCTCGACCTCTGGGTGAACGCCGGCCTCGCACTTAGATAAAATAGAGAAGATTCCAAGGCTGCCATACACGAGAAGCTACACTATGTGATAATGGAGGAGGAATCAACGCTGTCCCCTCATCAACGACAGAGTAGAATCACGGAAGCCGCTGCAAGGGGATCATTATACAACAGGCATTCGTATAAATGCCTCAATGACAGTCGAAACTTCTTTCACATTGGCCAATGTGGCCTCCGGAGCTAGTACTCATACGAAACCCATCCTAAACTATTCCTCCGTTCTAAATTTAGTGACTTGAAAAAGCAAGTTGACGTCATGTTCTTTTATTTCAAGAAAGATTTCAAGAAAGTTTTCAAGAAAGATTTCAACAAGGGCTCGAACAAAAAAGGACGATTCAAGCTTGTCTTGCGTGATCAAAAACAAGTGACTGAATTGGATACATGAATGACTGATCACAAACCAAAGGAGTAATGGATGTTAGAAATACAAACATGATAAGGGTAACATCTACTGTCCCACAAGTATGCGTGATCGGCCCTCTAATATATTGCATGTATTACTCCAGAATTATCAGGAAAGTAAGATTACATGATGGCGAGGGGAGGATTCAACGAGAAATAAATTTAATAAATTCCTTAGAGGCCTTTAAGGTACAAGAATCGGACATCACAATCAGAACATTTTCGGTTACGCATTGATCAAGCAGCGAGTTGGATGGACCTCAGACGAAAGAGCAAAAGACACGATTATTTCATCTGATGATCTTTAGGCCACATTTTGAGTTCATTTAAGCATTTGAGATCCAGCTGACCCATAAAGAAAAACAAGTATTGAAAGGACTGGCCTGGGATCAAGCTGCGACGAGGCGACTTAAGAAAAGTCAAGTACCAAAACCTCTTGCTGCACCTGCAGTAGAAACGTAAGATATTCCACTAATAATTTTCCCCTTCCACCTGGAGATCATTTGGCCGATAAATAAAATGAGTTCACTACTAACTTTGTGGTATTCCGTTCTGTAAAATAATTTATTTAAAAAAATTTACAAACCACAGAAAAATATGCACTCTCTCACACACACATGACCCGAATTTCGGCGCTGAGCACCATCATCTGGCCGAGTTAACTATAAGAAACTATGCGTTCGTTTAGACCTGTTTATACGATACGTTGATTCGTACGTGTTCATGTATGAATGCATGTCCGTTTGCATGTCCGGATTTACGTACGTACATTTAACAAAATCAATTCGTGTGAATGAGAGGTTGCACGGTGAATGTTTTCGCATAATTTCCATGAATTTTTTTCCATCACGAATCATGCAATTGATTCGTTTGTTCCATGCAAAGCGCAGCATTCAAACGTTAAAAGCAGTCATCGATTACTGGGATTCATATGATAGTTAATGTATTTTAATCGCAGAAATTGTTATTATTGTAAAAACTAAGAAGTTAGACAGATTCGTCGCGCAAGCTTATCAATAATTTATCGCATGAACAAGGTATTATGTATGAAATTCACTTTTCTGCTGGACTAGCCCTCCCGGTGTACCTGACCTCTCTGAGAAAGCAATTGGCTTTGAAAATAAGTAGATATGAACAAAACACAAGGAAGACTCAGGTAATGTATTTGAGGCTTCATTTTACTATCGCTGACTGAATAAGTTCGAGGTTAGTCCAAGCGGGGAGCAATGGTTTATAACGTGAGAGGTCCAACGAATGCGTGACAAGTGACTGAATTGGATACATGAATGACTGACCACAAACTAAACGAGTAATCGATAGAGGGAATGCCAACATGATAAGGATAACATTACTGTCCCACAAGGAGGCGTGATCGGCCCTCTAATATATTGCATGTTTATCTCCAGAATTACCTGGAAAGTAAGATTACATGATGGCGATGGGAGCACTTCTCGAGAAATAAACTAAAAACATTATTTAGAGGCCTTTAATTTGCATCTAAAGAACGCTGATCTTTGGTTATCATTTGAGTATGAGCTCAAACTTAACCTTATAAAACGCACTAAACTACACTTGTTATGAAAGAAATCATATTCTCGACACTCCCATGAAGTGAGGAGTGTAAATATGATTGTACCGGGTGAAATCAAATGCCTGGGTGTTACCATAACATCGGACATATCGCGGGGAAAACACAATCAAAACATTTTCGGTTACGCATTGATCAAGCAGCGAGTTGGATGGACCTCAGACGAAAGAGCAAAAGACACGATTATTTCATCTGATGATCTTTAGGCCACATTTTGAGTTCATTTAAGCATTTGAGACCCAGCTGACCCATAAAGTAAAACGAGTACTAAAAGGACTGGCCTGGGATCACGCCGCGACGAGGCGACTTAAGAAAAGTCAAGTACCAAAACCTCTTGCTGCACCTGCAGTAGAAACGTAAGATATTCCACCAATCATTTTCCCCTTCCACCTGGAGAGCATCTGGTCGAGTTAACGTGAAGAAACTATGCGTTCGTTTAGGCCTGGTTACACGATACATACATCAATTCGTACGTGTTCATGCATGAATGCAGGTCCGTTTGCATGTCATGTACGCACATTTAACAAAATCAATTCGTGTGCATGAGAGATTACACGGTGAATGTGTTCGCACAAGTTTTCATAAATTTTTCCATCACGCATCATGCAATTGCACATATTTTATTGTTAACATTTTCAGAAAAATCACGTCTTCCTGAGCACGTTACTACTATTTGAGTTTAAATTGGGCTTAATCTGGGTCGTTTATAGCTGTGTAAAACATAACCTGTTTTGAATGTCCGCAAAAACAACAAATTTCAATATGGCAGCCTGTGACGTCATCTGCCCGTAACTTCAGACTACTCACGATATTCCTCGCTGTAGGTATACATACGCTTGACAGAACTCGCGACTTCTCTTGCTGGTGTTAGTTGAAGTGAACCTCGCTAATATTATTTATCGATGTCAACCTACAAGTGGTGTTTTGTACCAAAATGTACAAATACGAGCTTGAAGAATACGGACAAAGAGTTTTTCACGGTACCAAAAGCCGAAAAACAACGAAAGAAATGGTTCAAAGCTGCCAGGCGGGACATGAATGTATCTCTAAAATCTACTCTTTATCCGTTTTCATTCCTCTACACATTAAAGTGATTTTTTTTTTTTAATTTATGCAAACACCCCATTGATTTGTTTTTTTTTTCTTTCAAAGCGCAGCATTTAAACGTTTTGAACAGTCATTGACTATTGGGATTCAGATTATATTTAATGTATTTTTGTTGCATCAATTGTTGTTGTAAAAACTAAGAAGTTAACATTCGTGCCGCAAGCTTATCAATAATATATCGCATAAACAAGTTATTTTGTATGAAATTTTGTTCTGCTGGATTAGCCCTCCCGGTGTACCTGACCTCGATTAGAAAGCTCTGAAAATAAATAGATAAGAACGTGAAATACAAGGATGGCTAAGCCAATCAATGTATTTGAGGCATTATTTTACTATCGCCGATTGAATGAGTTGGAGTGTGGTCCAAGCGAGGCGCAATTTTATATCCCGGAGAGGTCAAACGAAGACGAGAGGTCAATAAACATGCGTACAGGTAGTCCAGGAAATCCACATGACCCAGAGATACAAATATCTGAATCAAACGCGAGCAAACTGAATCCCAGAAGTAAACAAACGGGATAAAATAACGGTCATGAACCCTACGGGCTTTAAACATTTCCGTTGTCTATCATTGAAACACGGACGAAACTTCTGAGAATGCGTGATTTAAATTAACTTTAGAACAGGTTTTATTTCACGGGCATGCATTTGCACAAGTTGTTGTGGTTACATGGTGAATTTTTGCGTTCATTCACGCGTTACTGAATTCATATATTAACTCGTACGGGTTAATGTATCTTGTAACCAGGCCTTTTGAAGGGTCTAGGAATTGTCGGCAAAAAATAATACCATCGAGTTTGAACGCAAAAAAAAAACCTTGCTCCAAACTCCAGCATCTGCTATGTACGAATATTTTTAATATCGAGTGTGTGAATGTAACCTAGAAAAAACATAACCTAGAAACTCATATCGACTGCATATTTAACTCACGATCGTATCTTCCGCGGGATGATTGAGATTGCAAAACGTTTGCAAACGGTTTTAAACTGTGCACATTGGTCTTTTTGCATCACTGGAAAACAGACTAACTTTTACTGATTTGTTTTATTCACAGCATCGGTTTTTAAAACCTTTTCGCTGTATTACTGCAGAGAAAATCTTTGTTTGCTTTGAAAAAAAACGTGTATGAACCATTAATTTGTATGCAATGGTATAAACAGGAAATAGTATAAAAAGGTGTTAGTATAAAAAGGTGATAGTATAAATGGAAGGAATTAGATGTATCCAGAGAAATCTTATTTTTTTAAGTTAACGCTTGAATATAGAATGAAGCCTAAGATTTCGAATAAATTCGACAGTGTTGGGCGATATCTGGTGGAACAGCATTTTTAATAAAAACTACAGTAATTGTACTGTCCACTTAAATTTAATGTGAAATACACAACACGTGTTTCACATTAAATTTAAGTGGACAGTACAAATACTGTAGTTTTTATCTAAGATTTCGGATACTTTCATTGAAAAAATTTCGTATTTTCCTGAAATATCTACATTCTTATGAAAGGTTCACGGTTTTAGCAACAAAAGAAATCGTTAATTCTTTCTAAAAGACTTATCCTGTCAACTAATACGTTCCTTCATTAGAATTCAGGACCAACACCACTCCATACAAATATCTGGCACAAAATTGTTTAGCAACATTTTCATTTAGGCTTCCAGAATAAATATATCTATTGCTAAATAATAATTTATCTTTTATGCAAGTGTTGTTTTAAGAAATTTCCGAAGTTCTGGCTTTCCATTTCCCAGAGATCCCTTCTCTACCATCTCCAACCATATTTTAGTCCCTAGTGGCTAAGTGTACCTTGATCTTTTTTCTGAGTTTTATTCAAGTCCTTGTAAGATCATTTAGCAGTTGGCCTTCACTTTTTTTGGCTTTTGTGATCGCTTATGACTGCATATAGCTGTTTTTCATTTTTTGTATCTGTTATGTCGCCAAATGACCTTTGTGCTGCTTCAAGTGATCAGCAAATGAATGTAGCCAATGAAAGAAAGTAAGCGCAGCGTAGGCACTATGATGAGAAATTCCATGTCGTTTGCTTCCCAAAGATGTCTATTTTATTACAGACCATTTTTTTTTCATATTTACTCTTTAAAATTACGCAGGAGTGAAATAGGAGGAATTTGAGCTACGAGACAGAGTATTTTAGACGAATTGTCAATGTTTCGATAGAAATAAGTTCCCAAAATAGCCATTTCCCTGAAACTGATAGTGTAAGGAAATAGTTTTCAATGGAAGGGATCAATTTCACCCATTAAATATTTTGACATTTTGATGTAACCCAGAGGGAAACAACAGAAAATCTCATCTTCCCGTTTTTACACCAACTACCCCGACTACCCTCTCCCCCACAAGCAGCGACACTTCCCAACAAATGCACTTTTTTCTCCATCATCAATTATTATAATGAATTATCAGCTTCCGTAACCTAATGCCGTTATCATTGAGACTCAAATTAGCAAATGCTTTATTGATTCCTCATATTGATTACTGTTCCTTGGTGATGTTGAACATTACAAAATGTCAGATATCAAAGCTACAGAAAATTCAAAATTGGGTCTTGCATTATGTGCGCGATATTTCATATTATGAGCATCACACACAATATTATAATGAATTAAAAATGTCAAAAATTGAAAAAAGAAGAAAATTTCAAATGGGACTCTTCATGTACAAACTTTTAAAAACTGAAACTCCTTCCTACATTTTCCAACCTTACATAGATGATTCAATGAAGAAAACAAGGAATACCAGAAATAAAAATAAATTAATTGCACCGTCACAAAACTACTATGTATCACAATTAATTTTACATCAGTTCATGATATGTATGGAATTCGATTCCCCAAGAGTTGAAGGATATCACATCAGTTAATAATTTAAAAAAATGTTTATTTTAATTTTATTTTCATGAAACTTGAATTGTATCAGCATGAGGGACTTGCTGTTTATGGGTTTTTGTGTTCATCAAATTTATTTCGATTGTTGTATAGCTATTGTATAATTTTGTATTGTTGAAAATCACTAAAAAATTATATATGTTGAAAATTACTATTATGAAGTTGAGAGTTGGTAATAGAGATTACTGCGTAATTTTGGAAATATTTATAATAAATGTTTGTTTTCATTTGTCTTTGATGAAATTTCATATATGAATTTACATAAGAATTTGTAAGCTTTGTTTTTCAGTTCATTATTATTATACAGAGTGTTTTATGATTTTGTTATCTTTGCTCATTATACAGAGTGTTTTATAATTTATTTTAATGTAGTACTTTCTCTGTCCGAGTGTGTATATACTTACATAGGCTCCAAAGGATATGCTCCTAGAGCCAATAAAAATTTATTTATTTATTTACTTACAATAGGTTTGTGTGCACGAGTCATTTTACTTTAGAGATATACACACATAATTCACCATAGCAAGTTTAAATATGAGCAAGGAACAATTAGATTTCAGAAGTGAGAGAAGATATTAAAATTATTTCGAAAAAATAATTCAAAATAATGGTAAGGAAATTTGAAGAGAGGACAATTGGAAGTAAGTTAAAGGGAGGGATAAGTTTTGCGGAAGTAATTTCACCGGCAAGTGTGGGAATTACACTTATGCTAGGGGGGAGGGGAAATCTCTAATTGCAGCGACAAGTCGATCCTAGATTTCATTGTTTACGCATGAGACGAATTATCCAAATCCACGATCGTCTTTCATCTTCCGACCAACAAGTCGTCACTGCAACTCACTTGCGCAAGTGTTCTCCGAACCAACTACCAAACTTATCTACTTGTTGGCAATTGAGACAGTAAGCCGCAGATCGCACGATAATTGATTGGGCAGCCTGCCTTGAATACTTGCGTTGGAAGTAAATATGAGATATCGTGAAAGGAACAGCAGGATGAAATGAGGCTTCGAATCAAGGTTGATGGTTAACTTATCGTGGTTTTGTGACCACCATGAGTTGTGAGAGGCAAAAAAGAGGATTCAAACAACCTGTTTTTCAAGCATAACGTGGCTTTAAATCTCTTTTACTTTATAATTGTTATGTTTTCTGATAGAACTATGCTGAGCATAAAAAATTTTTTTTAATATTCTTAAACTAAGCAATTTATATATGATTTATTAGAAATTTTATAAATATGATTTGTCCACACAAATTTTTATTACATTTTAGAATATAAATCTGTTTTCTTTTAAAATATTTTTTTTTGATTCTGACTGAAAAATGCTGCGCATTCATTAAAAAAAAGTTAAAAGTTAAACGAAACAAAGGTATTTATATGTTATGATAGAAATTGTACTCTCTGTTTTGTGTATATTTATGTGTTTTATTACTTTTAAATGGGTTTTTCTTTTACTTTTCAGAAATGCTAATTTCTGACAAACGGATATCTAAATACACTATTCAAATTTTTTTAAATTTTAAGCTTGAACTTATGCATAAATATTTTATTTTATTGATTTAAAATATTTATTTAATAACCTGGTGAAAATAAGGAGGCATATAAAAAAGGAGCACCTGCTGACAAGCCTGGAAAGTCTTAGCAGGACTTCGTTGGCTATTTTTTAAAGGAAATAAATTGTAATTCATATTTTTTTTTGGAAAATTTTTCATTTAAAACTGTAAACATGACTGTAACATGCATTTTTAAAATTAAAGAATTAAGGTTTAAAAAATTACGATGGTGTCTAGGAATGTGCTCTTCTCAGTGTGACACAATCATAGGGTAATCTAGTACAGCAAAACTCAAACCTGATCTCCAATTTTGCGGATCACTTTGAGGGGGAAATAATCCTCGAAAATCGGCACTTTACATTTACGGCAATATGACTATTTGAAACGTGTACTGTATCTTTCATGCCGTTTATTTCGTTCGACAGTTCTTTTTTGCAGTGCCTACATAACTTTTTTTAGCGTTTTAAAATCAATCCGCAGCGAACATGTTGAAAGACGAAACCTTATCGCGTTAAAATTAATATTCAGTAGTCGTGCGAGTGTATTGGGCCCTTCCTATAGCGAAACTATGTAGTGCAGCGACAGCGCTACCGCCTAGGGAGACGATGAGTCATAGATTTTTTACTCGATAATGTAAATAACATTGCTTTTACAGACATTAAATTGACACATTGTTAATGCATAAAGTTAGCTTTTTTTCAAAGAAATTACCTTTTTTGTTGAGTTGTCCGGACATTTGACTATCCAGATCCCGAGCCCGAAATCCTGAATTTTACCGGGAAAGGAAGGAGAATGGATGCCCTATAAATTCGGGAGATCACCCTATAAGGAAACCACCTTCTCAATGACGTAATCTTTCCTAACCCATCCCCCTTATTACTCATCACCCTCCCAAAACCCCAACCCCCACAACCCGAGTGATTAACCCACCCCCCCACCCTCTCTCGCAGTTACAACACATACTTTGTTCCCCCCCACCACCACTTTCCCCTCCCTGCTCAACCAACCTCCTCACCCCCCAACCCCACCCCTCCCATAGCAACTTCCCATAATACATATAAACCTGTCTTTTCCATGTACCTGAAGATGGCTTGACAGCCGAAACCGGTCGTTCTGTATTAAATAAAATGTGGAAGTCACAAAGTCTCTTCATTGCTAATATCTAGATGGGGTCCGGTACCAATTTCTCCGGATAATTGGAGTTCTACTGAAGTATTTTCAGTAGTGGGCAGTAGAAGAAATGGTAGTACATATAGTAATATTAATTTAAGGGGGAGGCCGACCGATATCTGAGGTGGTTCGCACCATTAGGGATCAGTGGAAGAGTGGTCAAAGTAACTTCACCGGGAATCGTGGAAGGTTGGAGAGGAACTCATCGCCGATCTTTGCTTACGTCCAACTCGACAGGGAAGGGGATTTCCCAGAACAATCTCTACCGACTCGAAGAGTCGAAATTGGTCCCCCCTGGGATTGGGATCTAAATCTACAGCCACCGCAAAAACTCGACACCCTAGGTTACCTCTTCCGCGGGAACAGAAGTCGACAATCTCTTGTTTATTGGATATGTATTGCCCCATCCATTTTGGCACGCCGGTGATCACCAGTTATTTCTCAGCTCTTTGCGGTCAATTTCTAGTTTGCGGTAAGACAATATAACAATAATAATAATGTTTATTACTCCCGAACAATATGCATGAAATACAATGTCTAAAAGATAGGGAGTTTTAGGTAACCTAGAACCTGTATTGATATTACATCAAAATAAATAAATAAATGACCTATATGTTGTAATTTAAAATTTAATATAACAAAATTTTTAAAATAATTCGCTAAAATGTCTTCAATATTTTTATAATTAAATAGCCACTTTACATTACATCTAACATCATTTTAAAATGAAGTTAGGTTCGATGAATTTTTGCACACGAAAGGTAGTGTTGTTCTACACTTTTGACCCAATATATAAAAGAAAACTTCGCAAAGACAATTTGGGCTCGTACGCCCAGGACTTTCCATCCTCCAACCACTATCACACTCCAATCTATGTACAATTCCCGGTTCAAGGCGATCGCCTTTTGCTTCCACCCATTCGAACGGCATTCACCCTTCCCCAGTCTATTCAACCAAAATACGAACACCCTCTTACCCTCTGTCGGCCGTTGCCTTTACTTGCACTGTGCCTGGATCTCCGCAAATAATGGAAATAATGCCACGGAGAGAAAGTCCAGTCCTTCGCACTAAAGGACCCTCAAAGAGACACGTCCCGGGAAACTATGACCGCTGCACACATCGAAAATATTTATGGGGGAGGCATTCGACAGCCGAGTTCGTTTTCGCCATCGAGAATAGGTAGGATTAGGGATGGTAATTTTGAATACACGAATTATCGAATACGCTTGCGATAATCATCACGGAGTATCTGTTACTAGTTCTATTAGAAGAATAGATGGAAAAATAATATTAAAAACTTATAAAAAAGTATAGATACAATGAAGCAGTAGAACAAGTTGGTTCAGAGAAGGAAAATCTACTATAGAACATCCTTTCTGTGTAACACAGTTGATAGACAAAACAGCATTCGACAAGGAACTTCATTTGATATATGTAGATCTTAAAAAAGCATACGACACGGTGTCATAAATTAAACTCCGGGAGGCCTTGGAAAATCTAACAAGTTTAAAATAAAGAATGTACCTATACAAAAAAAGGTCAATCCAAGATTAAAATGAGAAAGGAGTGATCTAAGCATTTGCTTTATCTCTTCGAGGATTACTCAATAATATTTCTGAAATCAGACTGATATTATTGGTGAACTCACAGCCTTCAAATCCAGCAACTCGTAGACACCTGTCTCCTACGAGAGCATCACCAAATTATGCAAAATAGCCTCGAAAAAGAAGTTCCTCTTAGAGAAGAGTTAAATTACTCGACGCAAGACGGAAGGAAGGATCTTCTCAGGTGACTCCCATGTCCTTATCGCCGACTGTGTCCCGCGCTCATGAATTTTGCCTCGCCCAAGAATTAGCAGTGATGTTTTTTTTTCATCTTGAGTGAGAGGACCCCGTGATCCAAACACTATACCTCAATCGTCAAAACCAAGGATGTCATTTTGGTCTTAAGCATCAATCAGATTCTAGTTATGCACAAAAATATTCTTAAATAACATTTCAAGAGAACTACCGGTAAAAATATCAGGTGAAGCGATTATCCTCCTTTACGAAATCCTAAAAAAAAATTAGCTACAAGTGCACCATGGAGAATATTAGCATGCATTATCATTAGGAGGACACCTTTGTGTGCAATAAACAGCAGACTACCTTTTGGGGGTAAACGGCATAGGGAGGTGTGAGAGGTGCAAGCTTGGGGATTAGCAGTCAATGTATTTCCAAGGACAGCACCCCTGAGTGATTCCGGGTGGTGTCGAGGAATCACCCGAGCCGAAATACGAGCCGAGAGAGAGAGGGGGAAGAAACTGCCAGACTGTGCTCATCACAGAATGATTTACCGCCGCCAAGGTGAAGTGAACCCGAAAAAAGTACCCAACAGGTGTCAGCAGGGGTGAGGAGATAATGAGCTACTCGGTGAAGACGAAGAAGTATGCTGAATCTGAGGCCAAGGTTGGCGTTGGTGCTGCCTTCGCAGCAGAGCGTCGATGAAAAAGCGCTACATGGTTCACGCATTACATATTGCTTCAATTGTATCGAAAATATTCTCATGAGAAAGGTCTGAATTAAAAAAAGAAGGATCATTTCAAGTTATAAACTTTTTTTGGCCCACGACGCCCACCACTCCAGTGGTAGACTAGCGCGTCAAATGCCTCCGTACTAATCCCTGTTGCTCACGGTAAAATTTTTGGTTAAACGTTTTATCAAATTGACTAATTTTATAAAAATTAGCTTGCTAACGATAAAACCGTTTTATAAAACGTTTTACGGAAGAGGACAGGTTCTATTTCCATAAAACCGTTGTATGCAACAACCAATGAGATGTTCCGCCCATAGCGTTGATAATAATCTCGTATCCATGGAAAGCCAAACAAGAAAAATGTTTAAGATTTAAGTTTTTCCCGGTGAATAATATTTAGGTATTCTTCTCGGGCTCTGCACCAGGTTATTGGCTTCATATGAGCCGACGTTTCGGAAAACGACTTGTTTTCCATTTTCAAGGCGTGTTGCCCTCACTCTGTGTAGGATTATACACTGAAAAAAGGAAGGTACAAAATATACAAACATAAGGAAAGAACAGAAGAGATTTCAAAGGGACATCAGCCAATCAGACGATACCTGAGCGTAATTGTTGGACTCGTCAAACGGTCAGTTCAGTTCAGTGTATCATCCTACACAGAGCGAGAGCAACACGCCTTGAGAATGGAAAACAAGTCGTTTTCCGAAACGTCGGCCAATATGAAGTCAATTACCAAGGGCGCAGAGCCCAAGAAGAATACCTTAAGAAAAACGGAAACAAACATGGCTGGAAGTTCATGGAACGTTGAGGCAGTATACTTCTTGTTGTTAGAATGCGTTAGAGCCTTAGCACCGTTGAGTGTGATCAGAAAGTTAGTAAATAAACAATACATATAGTTATTAACCTAACAGTCATCCAAAAGAGTGCATTTATCACTTCACATGTTCGCAAAGCGTCTCATAGATGGCAGGACATAGCGGTTTTATGAATAGTTTTACCGTGAGCAATCAAGTACGTTTTACTTACGATTCATAAAAGTTTCAATAAAAATTTGTATAAAAATCTTTTATGGAAACTTTTACCGTGAGCAACAGACATAAGCCTAAGCCTTAAACATAAGCATTTATCTCTTCAATATGGTTGGCATCACGTATGTTTAAAATAAATTCCAACATAGCCCTATCGTTCCTACATCGAATCGTGATACCGTAGTTTTTTTATCTGCCATCAATCCATCGTAGCAGTTAATATTCCAACAGTCTGCAAACATTTTTCAGCGAGGTATCCTGCCACCTTAACTAGGATTACACTGAGTTTGTAGTGGAAACGCATCGGGATTTCAATAAATAATCATTTCAGAATTTTAGATACGATAACTATGAAATAATCGATGTCATCACACAAAATTGCTTTAGGCATAGAATCGATTCAGCAACGTAAAAAGAAACTAATGAGAAATTACTAAAGGAAACGACAAACTAATCAATATCAAGTGGTCAAACTGGGCGATGAGAGAAACTGTGGAACGCCACACAATTGAGAAAACGAAATTGGATCGGACAGGTTTTGAGGAGGGAATGTTTGCTACGGGATGTGCTGGAATGGAATCGGGAGGTATAACCCAAGGAGGTTAAAATGATGGAGAGGACATGACCGTGAACGCTCATGGGCGAAAGTGAAGCAAGAATAGGGGTGCTTGGGAAGGATTTTGTTCCGAGTAGGTGTTGTCAAACCAGCCACCAAACATCGCCTTGCCCGTGGTTTTTAAATTATATTTGACGAAAATCGAACGCGACCGCCGGACACGTAAGCCAGAGGAAGGTCTGTGCCGACTGCAATGGCGGAATTGGCTTCAAGAATCAAGTGGTAAGTCGCCTCCATTTCTTTTCTAACCTCCTTGGTATAACCCATGAGAGGAAGGAGAAAGAAGGGAGAGGAATGAGGAGGAGGAAGAAAGAAGGGGAAAAAGGAGAAGGAAGATTTTGAATAACGTAGAGGGAATATGAAGCTACGCCAGGATGAAGAGAGAAGCGCATGACAAAGAAGCGAGGTGCCAGGAGCTACCTGCGCGAGCAACCTATGATAAAATTAAAAAACTAAAACTCCCAATTCCACTATGAGTAATTTTATCTTTTATCCTTTCTATCAATCTAAAATAAAGGTTGCCTAGTTTTTATTTGTTTTCGTTCCCTTCTTCTCTAAACTTTTCAGCGTATGAGGAGGAAAGTGACGGAAAAATTTCTAGATTAAGCTAGCTCGACCTCACACTCCTGGTATGATTCATGGAAAAATGTTCATATTGGACTGTTTTGTCCAATAACAAGCCATGAAATGAAGTTCCGGGCTGGTAAGTCATTTAACACTCAAAATCTATTAATAAACGCAAAAAGAAACTAATGAGAATTGAGTACTTTATAACGAGCTGTAAGCTTAAATTTCTCAAATGCCATGTATTGTGTGTTCAGCTGCACCACAGCTACCATGATGCTAGGGCAGCATTAGCCACAGCTAATTTCAACAATTCGTTGGAGCTTATGATGCTCTGAGGAAATGCCACGTGAAACCTGAAGGTTATCCTACATTCAAACTCAGTCCGATTAAGATTTTCAATGCGCTATTTAAGCTGTTTATAAAGTATTAGCTATTCCAGTCAGTGTAAATTTTATTTTTCACAGTAGTTATAAGGTTAATTTAATTGAAGATTAAAGTCTAAGGGCCGAATTTATAGTCGTTATCTAGCAATCCCACAGCCCCTAGCAGGCACCTTCGTCAAAAACGGTATTTATAGTCAAATTTCCACCCCCAGCAGCCCCCTTAGCCTCTCCTAATTCTGGCAGGAGATGCATGCTCCACCAGGGGCACCCTTGTCGAAAAAATAACACAACAGATATAACTAAACTAAGTAATGAACGTGCATAGCCTTAAATTAATAATTTCGAATATTTGCTATTAATAAAACGACGGTGAGATTTGCTCTTAATCGATAAATATCTGATGTGACGCCAGACTCATTCCAAGGATGTTCATATACACTCGCAGCATACTTTTTCCCACAATTTCTTCTTCTTGTGGCAGGAAACTGCGTCCGTTTTCTTACTTTCCACTATATCTTTATGCTTCTACAGCAGGTCACACAAAATCATCTCCTCCAAGCCGTTGAAGCTATTTGCACGTCGAGCGGCCATCTTAACAGTTTTCATGCTGCGTCTGGCTTTTTATTTATCCGTATCCATGTTGATCACGAAAGTCACCACTTAAACATTTGAGCTGCGAATTCCATTTCCCGCCGTTTGTAGTCCTTAGTTACCAGATCTAACCCCCAACCATCCCCTACCTAGCAGCTCCCTTAATTTTGACTATAGGACGCACAATTCAAGGGGCCTTCTGGGTAGGGGATGGATAAGGGGACTGCTAGGTAACGACTATAAATACGGCCCTAAGACACGGTAAGAAAGATTTGTAGAGGAAGCAAATGATAGGACAAAAAGGGGAAGAATCGGAGATGCAAATGGAATCAATGAATTCTTTCGACTTTTTTTCTGAAATGGCCTCCAACTTGGTAGCATTGTGCAATCAGCCAAAAGTTAAACAACAAAATATGCTCAAGTCATCAAAATACACTGCTAAAGTGTACGGGAGTGACATGTAGCCAATCCCGATAAAAATCAATCCACAGGATGTGAAAATTTGCTCAAAAGTTACATTCACAATACAGTGCATAATTGCTGAGAAAAACAGAAGGAAGAGTGTATTTCTCGTTCATCTTATGTTAAATTAAAAAAAAAAAACACAAATTCGAGAAGAAAATCATGTACGTCCCCTATCTTTGAAATATTTTCTGAAACTCGTTTTAGTGTGGGAAGGTTGAGGCAAGCATAATTATAAAAAATATAAACTGCATTAAGCATGGAGGCCACGTCTTTTTATCATACGTAAGTAAAAGAGGTCTGTTTCAAATAATACGAAGCTCATGATCCACTCCTTCCACAAGAGCTAAGATTACAATTCTTTTGTGTCGAACAGGAGAGTTTTTTAGCCACGTTTCATAGCTCACTACCACTGGCAATCGAACTCTCCCCCAGAGAGCAATGCATGGCAACAAACGACTCCACTCATGAACGCTCGAACCTCAATTACTGGAAAAGACACTTTGATCACAATTAAATACTTGGGGAGTTCCAAGTCACAAATTATTCATGCGTGACAAGTAGATAGATATGTGGAACGTTTCCAGGACATATGAGATCAATAAATGGAGGAGCTAAATTAATAACTAACGAAGAAAAAACGCAAGGTTTCCGTCTCCTGAATTTGAAACCAAGTTACGAATGATCATATATATTATTTCTCAAGGTCTTTTTTTTGTCGGTACGCCATAACTTCCTTAATACTTCATCAATTTTCATAAATGAGGCATCATTTTAAAGCTTTTCTGAACCACTATACCGAAAAAATATACAAATTACTCACATTTCAGTTGTTTTTCGATAAATTACAATTGAAAAAAAGTTTTTTTGAAATCCCGCCCTCGACCTATCGATCCTCTATCGAGAATATCGAGATATATCGAAATGAAACCGATTTCAATTTCATGCATCTATTATCTCAATCCGCATTTAATTTCGACTTAAAATATTGATTTAAGGTATTCGATCTGCTGATCTAGGTATTTAAAAAATGAACTAAATTAATCATAACTTGAATTTATATTTACTTCCCCAAACCGCTCGCAGTCATTTGTTTTTACTTAGTCCATGACGACCAACTTACTTCGTCTCTGCTCTCTACGATAAACAAACCCGGCGATCAAATCAGATTATTCACTTTAAAGAAATCTACACAAGTTCAACTCAAAAGTAAGTACCATATGGATTCTGACGCACTAACTACACGGTAGGTACTAACTATACGGTGTGCACTTCAATTAAGTGGGATTTGAGGAGGATACAGTGCGAATGCTTCGCACGGGTCGACTAGTAAGACCTAATGCTTATAATATTAAGACGAACCTTTCAGATATCTAAGGTTTAACTTCATAGCGATGTTATATTTACAGAGAAATTGGAGCAATCAATGCAATAATTTCTCCCTTGCAATACTTTTCAAATGAACGAACATTGAGAAATTTAATCTCTTTCAAAAAAGCATAGCTAGATTATAGTACATTTAATGTTAATTTTTCATAAATGCCACGCCCAATTGATTTAAATACTGCCAATTCCTGGAAGCAATAAAAAGTGCACAACAATCGGCGATGGAAGACGGAACTACTCGCTTCGGGTGTTGCATGCGATGTTGATTATGCGCGACAGTTGACTGACCTCGGTCGAGTACTTGAACTTCGTCACTTCATTGAAGAAATATCACACGATCAGCCCCGCTCTAAAACCAGAAGAAAAATTAAACTCATTCCTCGAAGATTTCTGCACCGAGCCGTAAGTGATCAGAGATAAGAATACAACGACTTTTATGAGAGATGGAAGCGTCCTTTGTGGTCAAAAGAAAACAAAAAACACTCGATGCCTTCTTCCGCCTCAGAAGAAGTTGATGTATCACTCATCTCTCGGTCAGAGCTTGCGTTGAGTGCTATGGGGGGTAAGGGTAAGGGGGAGATCATAGAAGGAGGCGGCGGCCCGGAATTTGACAGCTACTCCATCGGCAATCCGACCCTTGATAGTTCACACGATATTTCCCCCTTACTTCCCTTGATTTCTTCCGCAACATCAATAGTATTCCGATCCGAAAAACCCTTTCACGAGATACGAGTTTTTATCCAGCGCAAGACACTGTAGGTATCCCATACAAACTTTAAGCGATCCCATACAAACCTAGCGATGGGATCCGTTCTCGGAGCAGTCACGTATTGATTAAAGTTTTAAAATCGTAGATCATCGGTGTGTCCTCTAGTTCACAAATGAAGATCGCATTACGTGCGTGAATGTGAATGCAATTGGTCGACAGCCACTAGATCCCGCCAACAGCAAGTACCATAATACGAGACCACCGATTATGAATGCAAAAATCCCAGCAAGTATGCTAGCGTGATATTCAGAATGCTGATACTATATCATACGATACCGCTGAGCTTTTATGCTGAGCCGTAATTCTCTAGTTTGAAGAGGGCCAAGTACCTTGTGATTCAGATTGGCTGAAGGAAGCCTTATACTCCCTCTAAGTCAATTCGGCCATAGCTCTTACATCTAGCATCTCTTTTTATCGGACAATATATCTATCGCTCTTCCTAAATAGGAATATTAGTGTTTCCTATTCTATCATGCTCATGAGGATATTAAAAGCCAATTGATCAACATGGGGAGTTATTTCTAATTAGTGACGTTCAAAATGACGAATGTGATAAATTCACCGTCACGTAATCATTCGCCTACTTTGTTAGTCGAACTCTTAGATACCCCGAATTCGCGAAGAGGGATATAACCAATTAAATTGCCCAGGCATCATTTTCCACTGCGAAATTTATGTAACCTTTAAAGGAACTGGATTACCTTGTAAACGTATTAATGCCAAAAATAGCATCCATACGTTTAGCACTAGTCCACGAGGTCAAAGAGAGTTAACAATGCCAGCCTTGAACAAATTAAACGAAAAGTTTCCATAAAGGACACATGAATTTGTTGTAAGAATAGATCCTCGATTTAACCTTAAAGAGATGAAACTGCACGTGTTCAGGTTGAGGGGAGCCCGCCCATTCCCTTGTTCCGCCAACCGTTTACCTCATTGAACCCGAGAGAGAGTCATACTGCCATTGAAAAGTATCCGCCACTGCTGGGTTATGAACCCGGGCCCGCTACCAGCACTCCACACTGACTATTTCAACACCATAAGAAACGAAATGCACGGCATGATGGCACTGAACTCAATACAATGGAATGACGATACCCCCTCCCCGTGTGAAGGCATAAAATTACGCATCCAGCCACCTTACGAAGGACCACCTCTGAGCATTGAGCTCCATAAGAAAGTATCGGAAGTTAACGCACCTTTGAAAAATGTTTCCTTGGATCATATAATTCGGATTGAATTGCGATTTGGATGATCGGTCACTGGGATTTTGACTACAGTTTAATCACGTCAACCAGCACTATGCTCATATCCGATTTTTCCACATTTTTCCCATTTTAAAATACATGGCCCGAGGGCCCTCCCAACATGGCCGATCTGGCTTCAGCTGCTCCTGTGCGCGGTATACGACGATCGTCATGCCATCGCATTGAGTTCAGTGCACGGTGGTTGAGGAGACGAAACTGCTGTAGACGATTGGGAGGATGCAGAGTATGGAGACGGAACGGGTAATTACGATGTGGGAGGGGAGGATGAAGGCCGTCACACACATTGATGGCGTCTTCTGTAAATCTAAAGATCCAGTGAAGGAAATATTATTGGAGCATATAGTCAACACTGATGGAAAATCGTACTGTCATCACAAAACGTAATTATACCAGGTTTTAAATCGACAGAACATTTGGGAAAGGAATTAAAAATGACACATGATTGCAAGACTAAGCTTGATGAAGACGCAAAATGAATGAAGAACATTTAAGATTCCTGAAAGAGTGTCATTAGTGTTTGAATTATGTACTTGACGACGGCCGCTGTGAACAAGGAAAACAAAAAATGCCACGCATATTCGCCGTTGGAGGAATACGATATCTGAAGCTGTCTGAGAGTTAGGAAGGAGTAAAGCGCATTTATGAATCGCTGTACTCTCCGGAAGAATAATCCACGAAGGACATTTGCTTCACCTTGACGAACAACTACAGATACATAATCTGTCATACAGATCCTAAAGCTGCTGAGCAACAAATATGCCGCATAACATGATTGAAGAACACATGTTTGGGGACACACATTTTTACTGAGGAACAAGTTCATTCGAAGGAAGATACGCATTGACCAAGGAAAAACGGTTTTACTCACACCATCCCTTTCAAATTCACTAAATTACTCTCTGAAGTTGCCTATTTACCGTATATGTACTCGTTCTCGATAGCACACTCTTCGAAATTTCATCGCGTAAACACGTCAACTTGCGCAAATACATATCCATGAATTAGCTTCCGTGCATGCTTTCTCGCCAAGGGTCCATATACCTTACGCGAACACTTGCACCGCGTAAAAACTCCTTAAGTTGCATTAACTTTTCGATTGAAAGTCAGTGCAAAGAAAAGCTGCTCTTATTACAAAACTGTACTATTATGAAGTTAAATAACGACAAAGGCTTAGTCATAATGGCCATACTGAAAGGATTGAAATGTGGAATGCATTTCTTGATTCGTTTAGCCAAAGTGGGGGACCCGGACTTGGAGAGAAGACCTTTGTTTCCTGAGACCGCTGAACTAAGTTTAGGGTCACGTTCCATCACCCCAGTCTTGACTTATATATAGCGTTTGATAAGCAATCATTCTCCACAGTCAATAAATACTATAGCCGAAATTAAAAAAAAGTAACGGCCGAAATTTCTATGCTCTTTCAGTTGATCAAACTCAAAGAAATACTAACCTCCCAACTACTAAATGTTCTTTCCAGAAATAGACATATTATTACTCATGATTAATGAACATACTTAGTACTTTTCTACAGCATTGTTTTAAAAGTACTAAGTTAAGTACTTTTCAGCAAAATTATGTTAAAAGTACTAAGTATTTTCAATAATCATGAGTACTGACATAATGAACTCCTGCGAAGTGAAGTCAGCCACTACCAAACTTATTATTACTCTTTGAACCCAGCTCATTACTTTGAAAATCCTCTTTCCGGAGTTAACAACAGCAATGGATAATATTAATTGGTCTAACAGTGACTTAACAGTATCAATGAAGTTCCATCACATTTTTATATAAATCTATTAGTCACAACTGAACAGAAAATCCAAGCGTGAAGCATGAGCAGTTAATGGACGTTCAGAATGAACAGAAATGAAACTCAGAATTATTTTATATAGAAGAAGTTAAGTACGTCTCCAGCGCTCCAACAGACACTTCAACAACTTGCAAAATCGAACGGTACGAATATTTCAGAATTATGTGAAATTCAGATTGAAAAAATCATTCGCCTGGACTGGGATTCGAACCCAGACCCCCCGATTTCGCTCCAAGTGTTCTACCAGTTAAGCTACCCAGGCGTCATATCTCACTGTGAGTTTTTATGGAGGCTTTAAGGAGCGAGATGTCTTGTTGCATGCGTCTTCAAGACTAAATTCAAAACTAATTTAGCGTATAGGGGGAGCGTGGTTGCCTAGTGGGTTGAGTGCTTGGCTACTGAACGTGTTCAAATCCCCAAACAAAAAAATCCTCTGAGTGCGAGGTGGCCCAGGGAAAGGAATGTGGCCCCCTTACCCTGAATGTGTGAAATTCACACGCCTGTGGCTTAGTCCGGGGTGAGTTCTACCCTCAACTATCCAAACCAACCTTCGGGTTGAATCACTGAGTGAGTACAAGTCAATGAGATTTACAAGCATGATACATAATTATGTTAAAAAACATATGTGTACATATGATTTTACACATAACCTCAAATTTTTATACTTTTATATTATATCTTTCTTCTATGTACATAAAATAAGCCCTGACTGACTGATTCATCAACGCATAGCCCAAACTACTGGTGATAGAACCGTGAAATTTCGAAAATACGTACCTTAAGAGTATAGGCGCACTTAGAAAGGATTTTTGAAATAAGCAATTTTTGGGGTTGTTTTTACCCCATTAATGCTAACTTTTACTCCCATAAGAAAAGCAATGAATTCTGTGCAGGTGGTTCTTTATTAGCTTTTTTAAAATTACTTGCACTAAAGATATTGGATGGAAATTTTCATCATCGAACGCATAAATCAATGTTGTATTGAATTCCTTTCATTCAATTTTCTTATACACTTCGTTTTTCACCAAGTATTGCGTTTTTTACTCTAAATTCATCAATTTTTCTTCCTTTTCAACAATAGAAATTTTCTTTGCATCCAGGCGTGAATATCCATTTCAAAAGCGATTCCATGAATGACCATTCACGCCTGCAGCATTTAGAGACCATGTTCAGTGAATAATTTGATAGTGTTTACCCCAACCTCACTATTTGAGTTCCATGGCTTTTACATAGTATCAGCATTTGGCACGTCACATTGAATTCTGTGAAATTCACAGTGATGAATATCATTCGACTTGACTGGGATTCGAACCCAGACCCCTCGATTTCGCGTAGAGTGCTATAACAAGTTAAGCTACCGAGGCGTCCTCTCTCACTGGGAATTTCATGGAGGATTTTAGGAGGTTCCGCCTCGACTGTGTGAGTCAAAAAAAATACTAAATTCAACATTTTTTATTTTATGACCAAAAAAATCCTGCTTTCGCTGATGAAATGCGTTACCTATAGAAACCCAAAAGTAAGATACAAAATATGCAGATAATTCCACGAATTCATTTTAAATGAGCTCTTTTTTCCAGCCATTGGAGCAGACTGCTGTGCCATTTTTTACGAATTACCGCATATTGACTTCAATTATGGCATTAATTCCCTAATAAATAAAATAAATAAGGTGGTAAGACGCCAATATTACATTTTATTCAATTTCTCTGGATTATTTCCTTCTTATAAATAGTTTTCCGCAAAAATGGCATTTATATTTTATGGAAAACTACTATTTATCCCCGTGTTTCTCTCATTCCCCCATTGAACACCATGTAATTTCAAGTTCAATTATAGAATAAAATAGCGTGGAAAGGTATTATTTTGTTGATAATATCAGATAGAGGACACAACTTTTTCTACAAGTAGACAGAATATTAATAAAATGACATTTAAGTTATTTTACGGTGGAACCACCTTAAGAAGCGAGTTGTCTTCATAGGTACCGTGCGTACAATGACATTGAGTACCCGTGTGTGCGAGCTCTAAGCGCCACTGTCCACGAAGTAAAGTCAAACTTAAAACACAAAGGTGTTTACTTTGACGAATTCAAAGAACTGCGGAACTGGCCGCGCAGTAACTTTTAACGGTTTTTTTTTCACTGTGAATTACAAACAATTGTGTGTCCATCAGCGGGTGACTCTGTTAACTTTACTGCGCGGCCAATTCCGCAGTTCTTTGAATACGTCACATAGATTCTAGTCACACACAACATTTTTCATGTATTCTCTCTCGCGCTGAATTTTAGCGGGCACCCTCATCTAGCATTTAATAGCATTATTTATGACCGCAGGATGTAATCGCATTACCAAGTAGTATACTCCGTATCTTTCTGCTTCTGGAATTGATATAGAAAATTTATACCATCAAAAATATTCTGAGAATTTGAACTTGAAATCATGATACGTAGGTGCATTTATTTTTCCAAGAATAACGAACGAAAAGGGATCGAACTGGAGATCATGATATACATGAAAAGTAGTCCGTTAACTGTGCATAGAAGACATTTTATAATCCTTAAAGTTTGAAAATTGTACTACATTTCGTTTTTTAGTTTTACACGAGCATGCATCTCCACACAGCACTAACTCAAGGAAGTTCGTTGGTTTCACTCAACTTAAGACAATTCGACGAAACTTGATCTGGAAGCATTACTTATGTTGTCTTAAATCTACCTGATTTTTTTCTGAATTATGTACCGCAGATTACTTAAGATATTTGATCGAGAAGGGGACAAAAAATTACATGGGTTCTTAATGGGAACACAAGGTACGGGTAGCTTAATTCATCAAAACGAACCTTTTTCTAATTAATAAAAACAAAAATAATAAAAATAATGTATATCAAATGATTTTCATACATTATTCTATTGATGATTAAATTATTTTTGTTTTTCTCATTCTCAACTAGAAAGCTTTCTTTTCGATGAATAGTGCTAGTCGCACCTCGCGTTCCCATAAGAACCCAGGTAATTTCATGCCCACTTCCACATCAAGTATCCAAAGAAATCTGCGGAAAATAATTTTGAAAAAAAATAGGTAGCTTTAGGAAAACATAATTAATACTTCCAGAGCAAGTTTCGTCGAATTCCCAAAAGTTGAGTAAAACCACCGAAAGTCCTTAAGGGATTTAGATTCCCATGAATAATATCCCTGCTTCCAGGATTTGAACCCGGGCCCTCGAGATAATGTAGTATGATAACGATAATTTTTATAGCCACAAAATACTTACACAATCTATAGCTTAGGCTGCAACAAGTACATGACTCGTCAAAATACAAATTCCCTCTACGGAATAGTACATACATAAATATTCCCTTTACGTAGAAGGCATTCATTTTAAAGTTGGCATTGGTAAAAATACATCAAGGTGGTTATAACTACAGTCACACATCACCTTAGATTGTATCGTAAAGATACTCCGGTGCAGAGTAATAACTTTTATTTAAGAAAACTTGCTTTATTTTATGTTAAAATACTTTAAAATTCATTGATATATTTTTTTAATTCACTATGCAACTTATTGTAAACATTAACACCCGTACACGAAGTCAGCACAAAGGCCAATCATATCAGCCCACTCCCCGTGGTAGGCTCCAACATCACCCTTAGAATGGGACCTTAAAAAAAGTACATCGCTCCGATAAACAAAAGTGAAGGTCGAGTTTAGGTGGATTGAGAGAAGAAGACTAAATTGCTGAAAGAGAGAAAATAAAGATCAAATGCTCAAATTCAAAGAGTACGATATTGACCGCGAGGTATCCCAATGGGGTTGGTTTCCCCCTCCCGCGTGCGATGATTTCCCCGTCAAAAGGTCGGGACTCACAAAACCACACTTTAAAAAGCCAATGCGACTGAGCCACAGCTACAAAACGCAATAAAAAGGCCGAATAAAAATTTAAATAAAAATAAATAAATAAATGAAAACACGAAAATTGTAAAATAAAATAACAACATGAATTAGAAAAGAGCAATTTTCAAATGTGGCACAGAAAACTGTTTATGCTAATAATAATTATGCATAAATTTTGCACAGAAATTAAACTTTAACACTTGAACGAGCTATCAATTGCATAAGTATTTTTAAAATGTTACTAATTCTTATAAACTATGGTAAATATAATAATTTTATTTGTGATTACACCACAACATTGTAAGCCTGGAACCTGCTGATAAGCATCAGTTTAGCAGGACCATAATGGATAAAATCATTCATAATGACCAGAAAAAGAAAGTATAGTTGTAACTTCATCAGTTTTAATCGTTTTTTGTAACCCATCCAAAGGGAAATTACAGAATGTAAACTATTTTGTAAAATAAATTATAATTATTATTTAGAAAGCATATTGGCATTGAAAAATTAAATTGAAAAAAAAATATTAAAAAATCAATGAAATAGTAAAAATTAGTTATTAAAATAATGAAATTGAAATAAGCACCCTTCATGAGAGACTTGGAGAAACGGCGATTCATTTCGGCGTATGAATGTCCTCCATAATTTGAGATTAATTCTGTTCGTGGCTGGCAACCACCCCTTGAACCCAACCACAATGCTAGATTCTAGGGAAGGCGTTTTACTAACCATATTTTGAGAAAAAAACGTTGCAATCACCATAACATTACAGAAGAAAACCAATCTATCTGCTAAAATACGGAGCACTTTGAGCAAATATTGGTTGAGAGTAATTCTAAAAGATAGTCATGGTATCTTATATTCCTGAATATAATTCCTTAAATAATGTTAAAAAATTAAAATCAGCGTACAGAACTATCAACAATCTAATATTATAAAAAAGAAAGAGGCACTCCGGGAGTGCCGACAGAAGTGAAAACTTGAAATAACGTGAGCATTTTTGAATGTAGGGAATAATTTCTAATGAAGTGTTTTATTAATCAGTAGAAAGTAGATTTATGTATATAATAAATTAAATATTCATTTATTGCGCTATTGTACACAATTATTTTACATAAAAATTGTACACTTCAGAATAATCAACTTTCATCCATTATTTCAACAACTCTTTCATCATCACCGCCATCATCATCGGCAATATCTAAAACTGATACAATAGGCTTATGGTAACTAAAGTAAGGAACGAATAATTTTGATTTGAATTTGCTTAAATGTCTTGTAAATACTGCATCAATAGTAGTTTTATATTTCGTTGTGCCAAGATTGCGATCATTAGACATCATTAAACCAAACTCACTATTTAAAAATTCAATCAATGGTAGATTTTTATCGTCTGCAAAGTTTATGTTTATATATATATATATATATATATATATATATATATATATATATATATATATATATATATATATAAACTTTGCCACAGGTGGGGCGGAAATAAATATAGAAACACAAAAAAGAAGAACACTCACACACTATACGTTCTGATATTTCGGCAGCCGAGCTGCCTTTCTCACAGAAGGAAGGATAGAAACATATATATATATATATATATATATATATATATATATATATATATATATATATATATATATGAATAAGCTACTCAAATTGAACGTATTAAAAGAAATTGAGTTATATTGTACTAACCTGCACTATTCTTGTATCGACTACACTCTCCTGCACGAGTATGGACTATCATATTATCCGGCACAATATTTGTAGCAACCCAAATTGAATGAACTAAACCGTATATTAGATTTTTAATGTATGAATAAAATTATAATATAGTTTATTTGACGGTGACGCGAGTCCAATGGTTTTTACGCATCCACAAGTACTGTGTATATACCGAGGTTACTGTGTATATACAGAATATACAATTATACATATATTTAGCAGCAGTGACGGTGACGTGAGTCCAATGGCTTTTACCCATCCACAAAAGTGTATATACAGAATATACAATTACACATATATTTAGTAGCGGTGATGGTGACGGTGATGCGAGTCCAATGGTTTGTACCCATCCACAAGTACTGTGTATTTAGCGAGTATACTGTGTATATACAGAATATACATAATTATACATATATGTAGTAGCGGTGACGGTGACGCGAGTCCAATGTCTTTTACCCATCTACAAAAGTGCTCAACGCGACATAAGTTTTCACTTCAAAATATTCTACGCAATGGGGTGTAAGACTCGGAGAGTACGAAACATTTTCGATGACTATGAGAAGGAAAAAGTTCTGAATTTACATACAGAATCAAGAGACCTTAACAGCCGCTTTATGTGTAATCGTCTAAGAAGCAAATAGATTGCACAACCACATTTTCTATTTATATAGGCATTTTAGTTTAATAGTAAGGTCACAAGGCTCATAAAAGCACCCCAGAAAAATATATATTTCGTGTCTAATTCTAAATTAATCACACCTCTTCCCAAACCTATCAGCAGATTCATGCGCAGTACATCAAGTTGTGAGTGTCTTATTGGAAGGGGTATAGGGAAGCGGAGGAGGGGAATGGGACGAGTTGAAGTGAAAAGGTATGCCCTTCAAAATCTGATATGGCCTGCGATTCGAAGGGACGCATTGCACGCCAGGCATTCAAAAGTAAACAAAGACGCACAGCTACTACCATTCTTCTTAAGTGACCCGTTTTTTAAAGAAATATGCCCTTCCAGTCCCAAAATCACCTTCCGAAAAATTGCCAAAAGCTTTTGCAAGGGTTGTAAAATGGTTTATTCATAGCAACCAAACATTTTGTTTCCCTAGCGAATACCAGTCAACAAAATTCCATTTTCAAATACCCTTTTTCCAAGAACACTAGGTTTAATTTCCCCCATGTGATAATTTATACGAATTTTTACAAGGATGTTTTTTTGGAGAGTTGGTCTTCAATAAATAATACCACACGAGTACTCTTGCCAACAATTTGAAAATGTATAAATTTTCATCATCAGGGCTTGCGGTGGAATTTTAGATCAAGAATACAGACTATGCAGACAGTTTATATTTATTGAAGACCAACTCTCCAAGAAACATCATTGTAGAATTAAGTGTTCAATAACTAACTCTCATCAAAATAAACTTGAACAATGTGGATAGGAACTACAGGGATGATATGTAGTCACCTCCGATGGCATAGATTGGATTAATGAGGAATAAGCAGCACACTCACGCAATCTGTATTCCTAACAATGTTCACCACCGAAATGTTAATAGGGAACCTGAATCAGCGACCCGTTTAGCCAGTTTCCGGCACCCCAACTCTTATACTACCCCCAGTCATATATTCCCCCCCCATTCCCCCAGGCGAAATTCTAATCACGAGTTCACATGAAATTCACCTTTGAATTTTCACTCCTCTACCTCTTACTTTCCCCTCCCAAATCACCGCTGGTGACCTAGCACCCCCTGCCACATATCCTTGCGGTGGTTCGTGGGTAGTGTGTAGATGTAGATGGGTTAAGGGGCTACTATTTTATTAATGCCAACTAATGAATTAAATAATTTTGCTGCTATCCCTTTGCAGTCCAGTTTTATTTTCCTCTGAAATCAGATGGACGGTAACATTGACGACTTTCATTCTTTCCAGTAACGGCACAAGGCTAGAGGAGAAAGAGTATGATGGCGAATTTTCCACGTAGTCCGAGTTCTGGAGGACGTTGACACGAAGCAATTATTACGATACCTCGAGAATCTAATAGCCTCGGGAACATACGGGGCCCGCTCATTCAATGAATCTGCGTCACAGCTCAAAAATGGTAATTTATGAATGGATCACACCCCGATTGAAATGGATTTTTTTCTTCGCCAACAAACGCATGAACGTCACATCTGAAATAAAGCTTGGGCAATTCCACCAAAAAATTAACCATGACTCGCAATCTTTCCGTGCAGAGTTATTTCACCTATTCCGTTCGCGAGCAATTTTTCAGAGAAAACGTTCTTTTTGCAACAGAACTGCTTAAAGTTAAAAAAACACTTATTGTAACATCAATCTAATTTCATAATTAAGCCATAAAATTTCAAGTTTCTTATCTACTGAATGGGCCAATATAGGAATATAACAGTTTCTGACGAGGTATGATGGAATTCGATTAGTTGTGCATAACGTAACCTCTGCTTCTCCACTGCGTTTTACCAGAAATCCACGACGTACTTCGACCTCAACGAGCGATCATAAGGAACAGTATCATCTACATCTACATACTACCCCGCAAGCCGCCTCAATAGGCGTGTGGCGGGGGGTGTTAGGACACCAGCCGTTTACATATAAAAAAGCCTATACGCTAAGCCGAAACGCTATAATGAAATTACGCCTAGAATTTATTAAAGTCCTTTATTGTTCGGGGGAAAAACGAATTCCCATACCTATCCGTTCGGCAAAATATCTCTCTTAATTTATTATTTCTGTCGGACCTGGAAATATAGTGGGGTTCTGATATGATGTTCTCCGTGTCGCTCTTAAAGATATCTATTCTTAATTGCTCAAGTAATCTAAGCCTAGCTAATCATGAAGTTGTAATTGTGTTGTCTCCGATCAGTAGCCGTAATTTTCGTCAACGTAAGTAGAATTACATTATCCGCTAAAAATAAGGGTAGGCCTTGCTATCGCAGAACTTGGGGCACTCACCAGCGAAGAGCTTGGTGTCGGGAAGTGTGAAGCAAGCGTCGAGTACGCGAGATCGGAAGTGATCGTCTCCCGGGGAGGACTTCGGGAAAAGCCCCCGCCTCGATCCATTTGTTTCACCATACCCGAAAGCTTTTTTCCACGCAATTATCAGGTGAGTTCCACCAAGTTCTACGATATAACACACATTTCCACCGAATCTTTCTCCCTTAAAACAATCACATGTCCGCGCTATTCAGACACTCGCACACAACTCACGCACGGTAGGGAAAGGTAAAGTAGGAAGTAGCAGAAGATCACAGACCTGTATTATGCGCATCCTTATGGCGGTCGGGAAGACGACGTATCCGAGGAGGAAGCCGGCCACGACCAGGGATGCACCGGCGAGGAACGCCGTCACCAGCACCTTCTTCCTCGTGCTGCACGACATCCTTTGGTCCGCGAAACAATGCAGACGGTAGGTAACTAATGCGTACTCCTCGCGTAGAAGGTGCGGCGGGACGAGAAATGCACTATCACCCTTCTTCTTCACTCTCTTGGCGTCTCTTTCGCTAGACTCTCCACCCTCACCCAAGAGTCGCCCGCCTCCTCTGGCGTTCGCCTCCTCTTGTTCTCCCGTGCTCTTCCCGGGCAGCAGTGAACGAGACAACCGACTCGCACACAGAGCGCACGCACTAAGCTAGACTGCGAGCCATCGTCAGCCGATGACCCTCTCCGCGGCCCACTTTGACGCTTCACCTTTGACGCCCCATCACCACGACCCATTGCATTGCGAGGGTATCTAGGATACCCTTGAGGGGGGGGGGGGAGAGCGTTATCTACGCACTGCGTTGGTGGGATGGTGTGTTATGTGGAGAGGGAAGTGGAGGAGTGTGGTGTGTAGAGGGAATCGAGTTAGATAGGCATCGGTGACGCGCCGTTCAAACTATATTCCGACTTCTGTGTCGCGAACCTCTATGAATTAAAACGTCGATTATTCGACATCAGTTTTAACAGCAGAAAAGGATGACATAAGTGTTGGGAAAGGAATGGAGTTAGATAGGTTTCGGTAATGCCCCGTTCACTACAAAGTTTGACGTACAGTAACCAGGGCCGGCATAAGACAAAATTTTCACCCGGGCGAGAGAGTATTCTGGCGCCCCTCCTCCCCCCTTCCCGCTTATCAAACCTTTTAAGGTGGTTTGAGCGAGATAGTTCCCTAGTCATAATGGAGACCATATTCAAATTTTATTAATTTATTTCAGCGTCCGTAAGAAGTATGAAATAAATATTATAATATTAACGACGCCAAAATATGGTTATACATGACGAAAATTCTCAGTAATTAAATAAATAAAGCTACATAAGTCTCTAGCTTGACTCATTTTTTCCCGCCGTATCGCTGAAAACCCTTCAAACCGGGAGGTGTTTTTGAGATTCTGTAAAAATGACTGTGGTGAGTAATAGATTATTTTTTATAAATAGTTGAGAAAACATGCAAACTATAAATCGTTAGTTTTTTTGACGAAATCAAGGTGTTTAAAGTTCCTATTTTTTTTTTAATATTCTCCCTCTGGAGCGCACAGCCGTAATCTATCCCATGTTAAACAGCTTGTATTTGTAGGCAAATTGCTTGAAAAGTAGTTCGGCAAGGGGTTGATATTTTTATATCATTGGAAAGATGGGAGTTTTATCTTTAAAATGAAGTCAAATCCATCGAATTCTAGGTGAAGTGATTTTTCGCTAAAACTACCTTAACCGGTTAAACGTTGTAGCAAAAAAAAAAAGTTTTCACAATCACGGTGCCCCTTCCTTTTGCGGCGCCACGGGCAGTCGCCCGGGCCAGACAGTAACGCGATATAAATTTAATTGAGTCAGGCGATGCTTTGTGAAAAAGTGACATACTGAAAGAAGACTTAAACGATGTATTTTTCCACACAATTTATTAAAATATTAAACCCAACCGGTTTCGACACTCTCGTGTCACTCTCAAAGGGTGCTCTGACATGCCGTGACTTCTCGTTTCGAAACTGGTTGAGTTTAGTATTTTAATAAATTGCGTCGAAAAAATACATCGTTTAAGTTTTCCTGCAGTACAGTAACTCGAACCTATTTCAAGTTGAATGGTTCACTGAACATAGCTCGACCAATTAATTGAAGTTGATCCCTCAATAATTCGAAACAAATTTTATTATGATGGTATACCGAACTACTTACGTCACAGTGGGAGTAAATTTTCTCTTACTCTGAACGAGGAGAGTACTTAAACGCAGTGCTAAGTGCGTAAGATGGGACGTTACACCATGGTCCCCTTATGTCTTTCTCGGTGATCGGTTTGGTTTGGTGTCTGGTTTTCCACCAAGAAGGTCTAGCTTCGATTCCCAGCAGAGGTGGGGATTGCTCTGTAAATCCCTATCGCTACTTGTCCCAGGTAGATGTACATGTGTGTCCCACCCATAAGTACCAATGGGACATATGTGTCCCAACACCTCCAGACCCAAACACCCAATCTGACATGCACTAAAATGATTCTATAGCTTCTTGCAACACTATTAAAGAGAAAGGTACCAAAACATAGTCTGGAATTAAAGGAGAAAAAAATGGTAGTCTAAGGGTTAATGCCGATGTGGATAGAAATTCCAGTGCAGAACACTGTCCGTCGGATGGGACACAAAACTGCAGGGGCCCCTTGGCACCTTTCGTCAATAGTAGGATTAATGCCGACTCTGGGTTTATCTCCACTTTTACTATGTTCCCCAACGAAATGGGCACAACCCTAGACGCAATTAATATGATAGAAAGTTAATCGAGGCAAAAACTGGATGAAAAGCGACGCAAGGTGGACCAAGGGACAAATACCTAGGACAAACGAAGAGATATCAGCGTCAGAAGAACAACTAGGAGGCTAAAGTAGTTTGTAGCGAGAGATTGGGAGAAATGAAGAGCCATAGTTAAAAACCTGACGAAAATAGGGAATGGAAGACGTAGTCTGTGCAAGGATAGCAAACCTTGCTGGAACTCTCTCTAATGAAAAAAGTGACATCCGGAAGGAAGGACAGGAAGGACAAAGGGGTGTGGGGGTCCCTTCAGAGGTCCCCGCAGGACATCCTCGGTATCCCTGCCCGCTTATCCACATCCTCAATCTCTGATTGACACTGGGTTTTTGTTGTGTTTAATGAAGAGGTCACTTAAAGTACAGTATTCCGCGTGTCGTATGGGAACTTAGGCCCCCTGGCCGTGTTTCTTCAACAGCTTGCGGCGCATTGCTTCTTTGCTCCTTTCTACCCTACCCTCCACCACTATATCATTCATCCTAGACGTAGACCCCTGATTCGAGTAGAAAAGACTTAGATTAATAGTAAGTCATCATAATAATTAGTCATTCAATTCTAAAAAATTCAAACAACTGCGGAACTGACCGCGCAGTAACTTTAACGGAGTCACCTGCTAGTGGTCACACAATTGTGTGAAATTCACAGTGAAAAAATCATTCGCCTGGCCTGGGATTCGAACCCAGACCCCCCGATTTCGCGCCGAGTGCTCTACCAGTTAAGCTACCCAGGTGTCATCTCTCACTGTGAATTTTATTATATATATTAATATTCATATTTATTATATTTAAGCCTCCATAAAAATCACTGTGACAAATGACGCCTGGGTAGCTTAACTGGTAGAGCACTCGGCGCGAAATCGGGGGGTCTGGGTTCGAATCTCAGTCCAGGCGAATGATTTTTTCACTGTGTATTTCACACAATTCAATTCTAAAGTTGGTTGGCAGTATTGGCATGTCTTCTGCTAGCTAACTCCTTTATGCCGTTGTAGCTTTTACGTTTCATATCCCGTTTCAGTTGGCCTATGTATCAATCCCTCAGCCTTCTACGTGAGGATTTACCTTCTATTTTCCGTTCTATAATGTTTCTTACAAATTTTCTGTCTCAAAGTGTGGCATCAGAGTCTTGTCTTCTTGATAGAGCGCCATACATGGTTTTCTCTCCTTCTATTCTTCAGTGCACTCCCTCGTTTCTGATGCTATCCGTCCATTAGAACTTCTGTATCCGTCTGCAACATCGAATTTCGAAAACCACTATTCTCTTCTGCTTCACCTATCCATTGGCCCAAGTCTCAGAGTGATATTGCGCAACACTCCACACGAATGTATTTCTTCCTTCTCGGCAATCCTATTTTCTTTTAACAAAGCAGTTGTTTATGTCCATCATTACATTGAATTATTATTGAGTGATAAGCATTAATTTAGGAGAGTTTTCCCTCCATCCCCGCAAGAACACGAAAAAATGGACTTGTTTCGTGACGCAACTGAAAGGGGGGTCACTGCGTGTGATGAATCTATCTCGGAAGTAGTCCCAGAGAGGAGGAATGATTTCGCTGAGTACAATGAACCGGTCGAAGAGCATTAACGATGACATGGCCGCTACTGACCGAGAGAGCCTGGGCTTCCCGAGTCGAACACAGCGCCAAAAAGAAAGCAAAAAATAAAATGATAAAGCCCATCATCTGGAGAGAGTAGAAGGTCAAGTTTATGTTGTGGTGGACCACGTGCCTCGTATCTTAAAGGCTCGCCAATCTTTCCGGGAATCGCCGCTCTCGGGGGAAGAACGGAGTAAATAAGGAAGGTCGGCCCTCATCCGCTGCTATAATAAGACGCTAGTGACCATTCAATTGCATATCACGCAAGACTTTCCGTGAGAAGGTGGGTCGGGATCGTTTTATATTGTCTTACATTGTGAGTTTTGGGGATCCGAGATCATCTTACGCCAGATTTTAGAGCTACTCGTGGGATCGTGCTTTCAATATCGCTTTGTGAGTTATCGTTGGACAAGTAATTTAAGTTAAATCGAAATTACCCAGCCGGCACAAGGAGGTACATATCCCTAAATCAACAGATACAATCTGTTGAAATCGGGATAGGCAATGGTGGCAAAGGATCTCCTATCCCGGCGTTAAGGATACGTAAGGGATCGAGCCGGAGGTGAAAGGGGATATCCGGTAGATAGATGTCCGTCTGGAAAGAGATAAGTGGTGCAGTTACACACAATTTCTACATTGGAGCGATTCCTCCGATTGGCCAATCTTCTCGCTCGAACCAATGAGAGGTCTGCTTATAAGATCGTTCGAAGTTGAAGACGTATCCCTCAAGCAAAACTAATTCTCCTATTGGTGCACGTATTTCGCTCGAACCAATCAGAGCAACCCTTTCAAACTTATTTGGATAGAGCGCCACTGTTGACAGGAAGTGGTACTACTCAGTACTACTGTAATAGTCGCGTGCAGTGCCACCCATTGGCAAAACTTTAAATTCTATTTTACGGCCTCTCTTATACGCAACGAGAGAATGTTTACAGTTTTAAACTTAACACCACAACAATCAGCATCTCTGCAAATCCCCACAACTTGACCATATCTCTTCATCCAGCCTATCTGCACAATCTAATAACCAATCGGCAACGGCTTCTTCAGCAACTCTGCACTGAAAATAACATCAATGATTGAAAACAAGCCTTTGCTTCAGGATAAATATTTATTTATTCACACAAGAAAATCTTAATGCACAACAGAGAACTTCAAGAAATCTTTTGTAAAACTTCGTCATTCTTGACAATTTTCCACTGCTGGACAACAGCTTCCTCAGATCATGGGCGCAGATCCAGCCAGTGAACAGCACTGGTCCACATTAATGGTCTGTATAAAAATATAAAAAACAAGAAATCAGAACAAATGAAAAAATCCACACTAATGAAAATTAGGATGAAAAGAGTAGTTTGCAATGCCCCCAACACAATAGAAGCTACTCATATGACAAGGACATGTCTTGATCAAATAACCTGCATATGACTGGATAGCTATACATTTTAGTTTAGTTTAGATTTCTAACTCAAATTCCAATGTAAGGTCACGATTAAATGTAAAATCATTAAAAAGCTAGATGCAACATGATTAAATTAAAATATAGCTTCATAGGATACAAAATACAATATGGCATTGCCAGGTTAGCTTAATGCAAGGAACGCTATAGATCACCTTAAAATCTACGGTTAAAGTAAAATTTCCGAAATCAACGATCATTATCCCAGACTATCGGAATGCCCCATGTCCTAAATGAGATAGTTGGAAAATATAAAAATTCCATAAAATCATGCTATTATCTCAGTACAAAACCATGCAGGATATTAATTTAACAATAATACATAATTATAAGATACATTCACAACGAGAACCTTTCAAGTTTTTAACCAGCACACGGTAACAAACTATGATTTTTGAAGTAGGAATTTCATAATATCACAGTGACTTATTATGAATTATTTACCTTGAAATGCAAGGGCAAAGTCAGGTACAGATACAGAATTCACCGCAGCTGCATAAAAATTGCAACAACGGGTCAAGATGGCGGTCCAACTGAAGCCACAAACGTTCGTTCGGCGGTATCAATCCAAAAATCAGTATCCAGGAGGTCAGGTGTCGAAGCCGGTAGAGTAAAGTCAAGAAGAGCGCAGGGTTCAAAACCAGGATAATAGTCCGATTCGGTGCAGGGGTCAAAAGTAATAAATAAATCCAGAAATGTAACAAAGGCAATGCTCACTCCACAAGGCTCACTCAAACATTATGGTGCCTCGAGTTCCTCGGGAAACGGTAGGAGGCACTCGAGCACGACTACAGTAGTCAGCGGCGCATCGGCATGTCTGTGAAAATCAGTATTGGGCAGCAGGCATGTGCATACAATTACATAAATGAACAAATAAAAGCAAAATCACTGAAATATTATGCTTGATAAAATGCATTTATGTAACCCTTTATTGTACTTAATTATATTTTGACTCATACGATTTCTTACATCCGGAAGTTGGGTACCGCCCCTAGTCCGAATTTTTATCTATTCTTACGAAATTTTAACAAATCAGATAAAAATGATCAGATAATCTATATTATATTTATTTTTGCATTGTTATATTGTAAAAGACACTTTTAAGACATATTCATATTCGAAAGACTCTCAAGTGGTATCGCCGATAGGCGGAAACAATGGGCGGATTAGAGATATGTCATGCATGAGATACACGATACCTCGTAGATCCTTGTTCGCCACAGACATATCTATCCCTTGTGCCGACTGGGTAGAAGCTATGACGTGGCGGAAGGGCTCCATATTAGCAATGAAGAGACTTTGTGACTTCCACAGTTTATTTAAAATAGAACGACCGGTTTCGGCTGTCAAGCCATCATCAGGTACATTGAAAAACATTGAAAAACAGGTTTATATATATTATGGAAGTTGCTATGGTGGGGGTACCTTTCCTAACCCATCCCCCTTATTACTCATCACCCTCCCAAAACCCCAACCCCCACAACCCGAGTGATAACCCCCCCCACCCTCTCTCCCAGTTACAACACATACTTTGTTCCCCCCCCCACTCCCTTCCCCTCCCTGCTCAACCAACCTCCTCACCCCCAAACCCCACCCCTCCCATAGCAACTTCCCATAGTATATAGTATATATCAACCTGTTTTTTTCCATGTTTTTTCAATGTACCTGATGATGGCTTGACAGCCGAAACCGGTCGTTCTATTTTAAATAAACGGTGGAAGTCACAAAGTCCCTTCATTGCTAATAAGTAATTTAAGTTTATAAAATTGCAAATAGCGCGTAACTTCTCTTCTTCAAGTTGTTCCCACGCCTCAAACTTTAAGCATTGGCGTGGTGAGCATGAATTATATCTAATTATAATAACTGGCTAGGTCTCAGCACACCTTGATATAGCATACCATCTTGCAGAACTTAAGCTATGGCAAGGAACAATTTATGAAGGTTTCTAGATTAGAGTATAAAACCGGCCCAGAGACCAAATTCTGCATCCGCCAGTAGCATGACTTGATCTTGATACTCCTGGCCTCCGAATTGTTTCATGTCTGCAGATGGCAAACGTTTCTTGTCACCGCACATCTTTAGCAAAAGCCTTTAATATCTACTGCTCAACTATTCCAATTCGAAATTACGAAAAACATCATTAATTGACAAGTTCTTCTATGTGCAAGCTCTAAAAATCTATGATAAATTACGGTAAGAAAGGAATAGGATGCTCGTTGAAATCTTACGTTGTCTTACATGGGGTTAAAAAGAGGCCAAATTCGCCTAGCTTCATCCTTGAATAGCCCCAACGTTCTACCAGAGCGCCTGAGATCATTAGGCTTAGCCACACCCATTAAATGCTCATGAATATCCTTCACACGCGTAATCGTTGGGTATTATTAAGAGTGAGAATTTTATAAATCGTTTACAAAGGACAGTGTATACACTTCCGGGTGTTTTACACTTCCAAGTCCATGGGTTTAGAAACCTTTTGAGGTTAAAAACCTAGAAATTTTTGGGTATTAAAAAAATATACTTTAGCCACGAACATGCATAAGGACTGGCATCGGCCTATGGCGCTACATGTATTGTTTTGATTCCGGAACTTCCGCTTTTTTGACTTTCAATTTTTCCCCTGGTGATGTCGCTAGCATCGAATGTGCTTTTCAGTTTCTTGAAGAAAGACATGGCGTCAGTAGGAGATTTCGTTACGGCAAGCCACTTATCTTCGAATTTTTCAGTTGAAAAGCCACCCTTTGAGATATCGCTTACATCATTTATTGTTTGATGTTAAGAATTGCGTGTGAGACTGTTGGAGGGTCAATATCATTCCTTGGGGGGGAGTACTTGTAGTGGTAAATAATCTCCAGACCTCGTTGGAACGCTCTGCAGGCTTTTGTGTATTTTCGTTTCTAGCGTTGAACGTTTTCTAAGTACATCAGCCATGACTACCAAGAGCAGGACTTGTTTCGTGCCAGGATGCAAGACGGGATACAGTAGAACGAGGGAAGAAAATGCCAAGCTGGGCGTGAAGAACAAATCATTGTTCAAAACCACTGTAAGTACACATTCTGTTGTTAATGCTCTGCATTTGTAATACTCTACTTGTTTTGTTATTAAGTGCAATATCATAACAATAGTGCTCATTTGTGGTTGATAGTACAAAATTCCGTCAACATTAATAATTTCCGCTTTCTCGTCCACGTTGCGGTAGAAAATGGACGCACTCGTTATTGTTGACGCGTTAAGAGTTATTCTTGGGTGTTTTTATGTTGGAACTGAAATAATCCGAAATTGGGTTGGAGTTACCGGTTAATGGAGGTAAATTAGAGATTTCTTCGAAGATATGTAGTTTCCGCGGCTCCTAAGGAAGATAGGTCAGCACATTTCGCATAGTTAATTTAACTATATCTATCCTTTTACTGATAATGCTTTGTGTTTGGAAAATGTAATTGCGATTAACATGAAATTCCAAAGACAGCAGCCCATACGGATGTTTTCAGTCTCAAGCGCGAATTGAAATGTTGAAGAAATTAATTTTCCGCCGGAAACCCTCATAATTTTTTTTAACAGTAGAACATGCCCAGGATCTGATAAATACCTTGTTTTTACCGTCATCGAAGACGTCTTGGCGGGAGTAAACTCCGTAAATACGTACCTAGTCAAGCGAACATTCCGTTGGGAAGCATAGTGGATTTTTATTTAAGCAGTAATGTATGAGGAGTGTCTAGCTTCCACTGCCTTGCAAGTCATAGAACTGCGTTAAACTTTTCGTGTTAATGTTATTTTGGGTAAAGGTGAGCTTCCGTCTCGCACTCGTTTTCGCCCTTATTTTGTATTGCTTTATTAGCAAGCTTAAAAAGTCGGTGGATTGTTGGGTACATAGTTGACATATAGGTACTCTGTGGTCTGTCTGAAGTATGTTATGTTTACCATTTTCATGTTATCATTTTCAGATGGGGATGTCATCTGTGGTTGATAGTCATTCCATACTAGTTTGATAATCCCCGTCTACCCAATTCTTCGTTGCTGAAGGAAGGAATGTCAACTGATTTCAATACCCTGCGATATTTTACCTGAGATTATGTTGAGAATCTTCTTGGGAGTTTATTAGCAGGTATGTTGTTAATGATCTTGTTGACATAGGTACTCTGTGGTCTGTCTGAAGTATGTTATGTTTACCATTTTCATGTTATAATTTTCAGATGGGGTTGTCATCTGTTGTTGATAATCATTCCATACTAGTTTGATAATTCCCGTCTACCCAATTCTTCGTTGCTGAAGGAAGGAATGTCAACTGATTTCAATACCCTGCGATATTTTACCTGAGATTATTTTGAGAATCTTCTTGAGAGATTATTAAGCATGTTATTTCCCTTTGATATGAAATGCATCTGATGTTTCATTACTTATCTGCCTGAAATTTATGAATCTCAACTACATTTAATGCATACTAGTTTGACAGGCCCATCTACTCAGTTTTTTGTTGCAGAAAGAAATAATATCAGCTGTTTTCAATTCCCTGCGATATTTTAACTGTGACTCTTTTGAGAAATATTACAAGAGAGTATTGTCCATGCATTTTCTTTTGCATTTTTTGCTTTACAAATGTTATGTCTAGTTTGTTTAGTTAATGAAGTTTATGTAAGTTGCCAAACGGTATGCGATTGCATATTATATGTTGTTATAGTCTTTGGATTTGGTACTTCATAGTTAATAAAATGTCTGCCAAAAAAGGTTTCTGTGAGTATTCCAAAAAACTAATATCCTCGTAATATAATAAACCTCTAATATATGAGATGATGTATCGTTTGCTAAATGTAAATTTGCTATATTTCACTGGTAATTAACTTCGACGGAAGGTTATATTTTAATTGGGTAAGTATTACAAGCTAAAAGAACTTATGCGACGGCTGATTGTGATGAATTTCTCCATGGACCATGGCACCTGATTGAATGCTATTCTAAATGAGCGAAGATTACCTGATTTTCAATGTTATAATCTTTTCTTTATATTACGTATTCCTTTCTACTTGAGCCTGCCGATGGATCCTTATTTGCAGGTGCACTAAATTATAATGCCACGGCATGCTAATATCATTCGGGTGACTATTTCAAGGGCTAATTGTAACATTTTTCCTAACTATTAGCACCATAACTGTCTGTTTAAACTTCGTTTGCGGCTGGCGTAGTACTTTTTAATAGCTTGCAGGTCTGATATCATCCTAGCTGCATCCCTGGCAAATATAGCATGTTTGCGATGTCTCCGAACCAGACATTTAGAAGCCGTCGGTTAGTTATAAGGTGATATTATTCATACGAACCTTATTGCCATGTGCTCAGTCATCCTATATTTACTTGCTGTTTCTTTATTATGATCTTATTGCATTTTACGATCATCGCCTGCATACACTATGGATTTGGCTGCTTGTTTACATGTTTAGTTCCGCTTTCCTCCGCGTGGTTGCGCTGTAGTCGAATGTGCACCAAAAGCGGAATGTTTGGGATCACTTCCCATTGGTCCGATGACAGTCCATATACATGTTCATGACTTTAGCATTGAAAATAGATGCTACTATAATTTTCAAAAAGTTCATCTATTTGACTTGAGGTGGCAGCAACATTCCAAAAAACGTGAACAGCAGAGCGCGGGATGTGAAGTGCTGTCCACCATCCCGCGGTACACTCGGGCTGGAACAGACTAAAGGAAGTTTTTCCGACTGTGCTAACCTAGAAATGTCTTTAGGCATGTGGGGCTAGTGCGTAAATATATATATGATAAACAGTGCTTAATATTTTCCAATCATTGCGATTGCACAAATGATATGTCACGCAGTCACGCGCACGGGTGAGAAGATATACCATAGAGTAAATATATATTACTGTTTACTCGATGGATATACCTACACCAAAGGCTGTGATACTCGCCATGAAAAACTTATTTGACGTGACCGGAATTCGAACCCGGATCTCCCAATTGCCAGTCATGTGCGTTAGTCATCTTAATTTCTAGCGATTTTCAGCGTGAGTTTATATTCTCAATTTATGCTTTTTCAGAAATATATTGAAATAAATGACCTAAGTGTCTTTATCTACGATACAGTGAGAAAAATAGCGATTTGGTTTCAGTTTCTCCAATAATTTTGGGTTCAATTACGTAGGAGCCATTGGCGGCTTCAAGGGGGCGGTAGGGGCAATTGCCCCCCCCAAACCTGGTGTATTTCCTTATATTTATTCATAGACCTAAAACTAAGAGCCAAAATTATTTTATACTGTGAAGTACGATGGTAGGAATTTGTCTTATAACCTAAATAAGAGTTTCTTTTTCATTTAACACATAGTTTGTTACGATTTCCCGGGACGAAAGTTTCCCCTTTTCCTTGGAAGTGTTCCATACCTCCAGAGCCAGTGGAGAGCCTCTTCAGCTGGAGGAGATCTATCTCCTATACAGCTGATGAAGGGTCCTTAGCCCGAAAGCTACCCCTAAGCAGTGGACACCGGTGTCGCCATGGATCATCTGCCAGTGAGTGTCCACTGATTTACTTTCCTATCCTTCCCCAACCTCAACGCCTTGTTGCTAGCTTATACTTACTTACTTTACTTTACGCGATCAGGCCCAGAGGACCGCGCGATGATACAACTAAGGCCTTCAATTCTCTTCTGTCCTCTGCTATGTTCCGCCAGTTCGGCCAGGTTTCTAGCTGTTGCAAGTCTTCCCTTACTCCATCTATCCATCTCTTGCGAGGTCTCCCCACTGGTCTCCTTCCTTCTATTGTCATATCCATAGCCATCTTAGGAAATCTTTCGACACCCATTCTAACCACATGTCCAGCCCATTCCAATCTCCTACTCCTTAACACTCCTATAATATTCGGTTCTTGATACAGATTGTATAATTCTTCATTATGTCGTCTTCTCCATTCTCCTGTTTCTAAATCAAGGACTGGGCCATAAAGTAACTTCCTTAGTACTCTTCTTTCACTTTTATATTTATTTCCTTTTCTTTATACATATATATAGGTCCTTTGTATTTAAAAATGATATACACAGTCACTCAACTAGGTCCCGCAAGTTAGATCTACAGATTCCCAAACATGGAACCGAAATTTACCATAAATCGTATCACCATATCCAGGAGTTGGAATTTACTCCCAGAAGAAATAAAAAAATGCCACTCAATAAGTAATTTTGAATCAAAATTTCTCAAATTATTACTATGAAAGACAACCCATATGTATGTATCCCCTTAATTATTAATTTATTTATTATCTTTTCATTTATCTATTAATATTGTTTTCTAACTTCAAATTGAAATTTATGTATACTCATGAAAGTTAAACAGTGAATATTATCTGTATCACATGCATTTCTCACAATTTATAAGGCTATCAGTATTTTCAATGTGAAACTAAGAATAACCATATTATCTCACTTCAAATGAAAACTGTGAATGTCAATGCATTTGATGTGCAGGATTTAACAACAGTAATTTGATAATTTTTATTTTGCTAAATCGTAATGTAATCTTTGCTTTGATCGATAATCAGAAACATTTATGTTCTAGTTGTTGCAGAATATTAGTACAGCGCTTATTGTGTACATATATGTTACTCTACAGAGTAGTAGTAGTTATATATTCAAATTGAAATCCTTGAATATCTATTTGGTTAAACAGAGTGTTAATAATATTAATATTTTGTTTTTGCCCGAGCCGAAAATGTGAATGTAATGTATTTCATATATTACGTACGGAAGCGTATATACTATATAAGTTTTTGTATAGGTACTAATAAGGTGAAATTTGTTTTAAAATTTAAATCATGAAAAATTGTATACCTAAAGCTTACATTGTATTTAAAGTCTAAAAGACCAACATTGGTCTATGACAATAAACGTTTATTTTATTTATTTATTAAAAGGATATCCCTCTGTGACCAACTGAGTGGAGCTGCATTGCCTGCCTAACCTAACGAATTTAGTTTCGTCTTGAAGACCGCGCGTGGTTCTGATTCACGCGAGAAGACTAAATGCTATAAAGTACATTGTATATGTACTGTAATTCTATGCAAAAGGTCGAGATGCCCAAACTTGAGACGTTATATATCGATAACCAAAGAACCGATAGCAATGAAATGAACTGCATATTAGCGGCTATTTTTTACGTTCCGTAATTGTCACGAAAAACTTTTAAATCATTGTTAAGAAACTACGGCCATCTCGACTTTTTACAAGGAAAGTTGCTTTTTTTTGAAAGACAAAATCTCTGCCGACCGCCGAGACTCCCCAACCCAAATCCCCTTTACGTTATATTTCCCGACCCGACTTTCCCATTCCCTCGCGCAGGCCAGTGCCACGAGCTTTGGTTGAATTTCTGCTAGGTTTCCTTTACTTTGCCGAAACAGGTTAATCTGATCAAAGTTTTAATGAACATAGTTTATTTCCAACTTTGTTTGTGGGGTGGTTAAGCCCAAGTCTTATGTACTGAGTTTTCGAACACCTAAGACTTCTAACTCTTCCTTGAATTACGACCTTGACGTGGTGGAAGGGCTTGTGCGTTCCAATGACCTCTAGAGCTTGACTGGCAGGAGCAAAAACTATTGCTCCTAGTAGGGCCACCCATGCCAGATAGGTCGAAGGGTAGGAGCCTGACGAAAGGTAGTTCCGTGATGGTGTCACGTTAAAAATACCGTTGAGTGGCGTGGGAATACCTCTCAACTATCACATCGTAGAATATGAGTCATTCACAGAGTATTGATTTCTGGCAAATACGGGACGCCGCCCACTAGGGCGGGTGTCGTGCCCGGCAGCGGGGGAGGAAAGACCTCCGCGGTCGTCAACACACGAAATCATCATCGGCGAATACAAGGGATAGGAGGGAGTAGAAGAAGACAAAGAGAAAGAGGAGGAAAAAAGTGGTAAAAATAGGAACTGTAAGGACAATGATGAGGGCCAGGAAGTTTGAAAATATTAAGCAGGAAATAGAAAAAGGAAAAATAGATCCTTTGGGATTGTGCGAGGTTAGATGGAAGGACAGCGGGGATTATTGGAGTGATTATAGCTACAGGGTAATCTATAGTGAGGAAGATGAGAGTCAACGTGGGGTAAGCATGGTACTGAACACAAAATTGGGGCTAAGGGTAGTAAACATTGAACAGGTGAGCGACAGGATACTAGTGGTAGAAATAAAAGCACGCCCGACGAATTTAGTACTTGTCCAGGTGTACATGTCTATACAAGCAACCATAGAGAGGAAGAGGTGGAAGTTGTGTACGAGCAACTAGAAGCAATAATTAGAGAAGTGCTGGGAAAGAAAAACCCTGATAGTGATGGGTGACTGGAATGCAGTGGTGGGGGAAGAGAGGGATGAATTAGAAGTGGGAGGGTTTGGGCTAGGAAGAAGAAATGATCGCGGCGAAAAGGCAGTTGAATTTTGTAGAAGAAATAAGTTAGTAGTGACAAACATTTGGTTTCAACATCACCCAAGGCGTAGGTACACATGGAAAATTCCGGGTGGTACTGGGAGATACCAAATTGATTATATAATGGTAAGGCAGAGATTTAGGAACAGTGTAAAGAACTCGCGTAGCTATCCAGGGGCGGATGCGAACTCGGACGGATCATTACTTGGTGATGATGAACTGCGAAGTTAGATTCAAAAGGCTTTATAAAGGTAGGGAGATAAAGAAGTGGAAACTTGAAGCATTGAATGGGTTGAAAAGGAGTAAATACCAAGAGCTGGTAGAAAAGAACATAGGTGAAGCAAAGCGGATGGGAACAATAGAGAGAAGACGGGAGATTATAAAAACAGGCATAGTAGAAGAGGCAGAGAAAGCAATAGGAGGAAAAGAAGAGGTTTAAGAAGCAGTGAATTACGGAAGAAATGATTAAGAAAATGGAGTATAGAATGATGTGGAAAAATGTCAACACCGACTTAGGCAAGAGGAAGTACAAGGAATTGAATAATTAACTCCGGCGGGTGAGCAATAGGGCAAAGGAAAACTTGTGGAAGGAACAAAGCGAGGAAATGGAAAAGCTGCAGGAAGAGGGGGAAGTACTTTTAGGCTTTATACGCCAAAGTGAAAATTTTATCGGGTGGTAAGAAAGGGCAAACTATACCAAAGGTTAAGGACAAAACAGGGAATATATTAATCGAACAGGAAGATATCCAGGAAAGGTGGAGAGAACACGTAGAGGAGCCATATGACAGCGAGAATAGACCCGTGAACTCGCGAATATAGAGGATGAAGGAACAACAGATAAGGATAACCTCAGACTGGAGTTACTTGACAGTGAAATAGAGACGGCATTATGTGAGATGAAGGGTAGAAAAGCCGTGGGAACCGATAACCTATCTGCGGAGCTACTGAAGACTCTAGGTAGTAAGGGGAGAGAATCATTTTTCGAACTTATTCGCAGGATCTACGAGGAAGGAGTATGGCCAGAGGATTTTGTGAAAACAGTATTAATACCTATCCCGAAGAAGAAGAAAGTGTCAGAATACAAGGAGTATAGAACAATCAGTTTAATTTCTCACGCGGCAAAAGTCTTGCTTAGAATACTAAATAGAAGGCTGGAGAGCAGAGCAAACTACTATTTAGGCGTTGCCCAATTTGGGTTCAGGAAGGGGAGGGCCACCAGAGACGTGATTGCGGTAATGACAACACTGATACAAAGAAACACTGAGTATAATCAGGAGGTTTTTGCTTGCTTTGTGGATTTCGAAAAGGCGTTTGACAGAGTAAACTGGGAGAAACTAATGCAGATACTGGGGAACATAGGAATAGATTGGCGTGATAGGAGACTCATCCGAAACTTATATATGGGGCATAGGGCTCAATTGAGGGTAGCTGACGGTGAATGAGGGTGGGCAGTTATAGGTCGTGGGGTGCGGCAAGGGTGCCCGTTGTCGCCTTTGCTTTTTAACTTCTATGCTGAGGAAATGGTAAGAGAGGCATGGGATGAGCTAGACGTGGGAATCAAAGTAGGAGGCCAGCGGATAAAGTCAGTTAGATTCGCGGACGACCAGACGTTGGTCAGACGGTCATCGAAAGGATTGCAAACTATAGTAGGTGCACTGGAAAAGCAGTGCGAGAAATACGGGATGAAGATTAACAATAAGAAAACAAAAGTAATGCGATTCTCTAAGACAAAGAAAGCGAGGCAGGTGATAATACTAAGAAGTAACAAACTGGAGCTTGTAGAATAATTAAATTGCTTGGGTTTGTACGCTAGAAGAAACAGGACATTGTAGCAAAGACATTTGGAGGAGAATAGCGCTAGCGAAGGAAGCGTTCAATAATAGAAGGGAGCTGATGACGGGGACTAGGATATAAAAAAGAGGCTGGTGAAGAGCTTGATATGGAGTGTGGCGTTGTATGGGGCAGAAACGTGGACCTTGAGAAAGGAAGACGAAAATAGGCTGAAGGCTTTCGAGATGTGGGTGTGGAGGAGGATGGAGAAGGTGCGTTGGACGGAAAGGAAGACAAATGAGGAAGTGCTTGACATGGTGGGCGAGGGAGGAAACTAGATGCAGCGGCTGGAAGGGGTAATGAGGGGCGAAGGTTTGCTGAAGGCCATGATAGAGGGAAGGATGTTGAGCAAGTGGGGAAGGGGAAGAAAGAGATTAGGTTTTATGGACGGGATGAAGAAAGGTAGGACTTACGCTGAGATGAAGAAAGAAATACTTGAGGTAGATAGGGCTCGGCACGTGTAAGAGTCCGTTGGATATTCTCTGACTTTCATCATAACCTACCTCTAACCGGTAGATAACTCTAATGATAAAGACTTCTAAGCTTAGACAACGCGTTCTAATCCTGCCATGTGGTTTTTTCTGGGGCATAGTCATGTAAACTCATCTATACATTAAAGTCACCATAAATGGCAGGAAAGGTGTTCAAGACAAAATTGTTATTTAATTATCTAACTTATTATGTGAGAGTAATGTGGGTTGAGGGCTTGTTGCAGCTTCCTCTCCTGAAGGTCTGGGATCATATCCCGTTGGTATTGGAGACTCTCCAGGGAATTCAGACCCTTAGGTACTCGGATGGTAACGTAAGACTGACTGTGAACCTCTACGTACCTCCTCTTAAGATAATACGAATGCTGAAGCAGGATTACTTACCTCCCGCACTCATTCCCCAGATTCTTTCCCTATTTAACACACCTTTGATAACATATTGTACGTTAGCAGGAAATAATCATAGAGGAAAGTAATGTGAAATTGAAAGACCCATTAGCACTGGCCTGAAATTGTGAGCATGTCAGGAATAATTTTTCATTTTTAATGAAGTTAGTAGTGTTTTAATGTGGACGTGCACCCATAGCATGTGATTACTTCCCCGTAGTGAAGATAATTTGGTCAAAGGTTCCCAACCGTATTCCATTACCCAGACGTTGTGACTTTTAACACTTAGAACGATGCACCATTTTTTGGTTAACCTATCCAGTGACTGAAATTTTATTTCCTAGTTTTAATTTACTAGTTTTCCGATAGATTTTAACCCTAAAAATTGTTATTCAGTATTTCAAAATTTTTAAAATAAAAATTAAAATTAATTTAATTTTTTTAATGAATGACGGGAATCCCCGTCACAAGTTAGAACTTGTAGTGCATGCTACCTAGATGTCTCCCGTTCCGTTCTCTTTTCTTTCTGGATTACTTTTAGTATTAGATCTATGTATTTTTAAATACTCACATAATGTCATAAGGATTATATATACTTTCAAATTATGAATTAGATAGCTAATGTGAATATGGTAATTGATAAAAGGAAGATGTTATGATGTTCGTTACTTTTCCTTACATATCCATAGTACAACTAATGTTTGTATCTAAGTGAGAACCAATTCATACATGATTCCCCATAACACTTTCGTTATAAGTAAGTTTATACATCTGCTTTAAAATGTCTTTTAACCATATTAAAATGCAATCACTTCTCATTACATACCTTTATTGAATATAGTAAAAGATGTAGTTAACTTATTCATCAAACGGAGAACGAAATCAATGATATTATAACAAAATTAAAATCCATTTTGAATGATACTTTTATATAAGAGGTAGAGATACTTTTACTTTTTAACTGGTTAACACTAAAACAAAAAAATTCACACGCATTACGAAAGATAAACTAAAATCAAGTAAATATTTTCAACTTAACAAGTTTTCAATAATTTTTTTAACAAATAAAAATGATAAATGATCTAGTCTTAGTAGCAACATGTATTTTAGAAGTATATGATGTAGAAAATTGGTAACCACAGTTTATAATTACTATTTTTGAAATTGATATTTTATCCCCTCAAGCGTGACTTTAAATGGACGTATTAAATCCCCCAGCTTGTGCGACGCAGCAGTTGCGTCCGCTTAAATCCATGCCTCAAGCGTGTACGACGCACCGTTTGCGTCCACACTTTTCATTAAGAATTCTTATCGCCTACGCTCTGATATATATACTTCCCGTGAGTATATATGTGAGCTTAAGGTACCTGCTTTCTTTTTGTGCTTCTTTGTTGCCTGTATATATGAGGTCGTTATTTTAATTTTTTTTTCGTGACACACGCCTGGTAAAGAAAATGCTTACTCGCGACCCGGCGTCTTGTGCCTGATTGTGAACAGATCTTTCCACTCACGCTCTGATTTATTACTCTCAGAGAGCTTATGATTGCGTGTTGATGCTGACTGCTTTCTTTCTGTGGTTCCTTGTTATCTGCATTCCACATTTTCCCCTTCTCTCTCATCATGGCAATGCTTTCGCAGGCATGGTCCATCCAGGCTTGGTCACTCAATGCTTCTAAGGACCTCATAAGGTCTATCCTCGTCTCCTATCTTATTTACGATGTTTACGGAGTTGAAGGGTCGAGGTTTCTTGACGCCTATTGCCGAAAGGCCTAAGCTGCATTGGTGGCTTTTTTATTTTTTTCTTCCTTTGGACCGGCCCCTTACTGAACTCCTTTTCAGTTCGCCATGGCGTCTAGCTCTCGTGAGTTGTCTGGCCAGGAAGTGCTTCATGCTTTGGAAGAAACGAGTAACGAAAGTTTAGATAAAATTTCTGAGGATTCTAGTGGATACACTTTGAGCTCTAGTTCAGAAGAGGAAAAACCTTCTCGTTTTTCTGTGAATAATCAAGAGAATACTTGGGAAGATATCGACAGTGCTAATCCTCCTCTTCCTTTTCCGTGTGATTTAGTTGGGAAACAAATAGTGGAAGTTCAGTGTGCCGACGATGCTCTAGAATATTTCGAGTTGTTTTTCGACGATGATCTAATTACGATCATAGTAACTGAAAGAAACCGTTACGCGGAACAGTTTCTTGCTCACGAGAAAGAAAAAATCTTGATGCAAAAAAAATCGCGCTTTCAAAAGTGGGTTCCCACAACTCCGAACGAATTTAGGGTGTACCTAAGTTTGCTTATGTTGATGGGGATAATTCAGAAACCAAGTATCAGAATGTACTTCAGTAGGAAACACATCTTAGAAACACCTTTTTTCCCCAATGTAATGAGCGAAGAAAGGTTTTCGTTGCTGACCAAATTTCTGCATTTTGTAGATAACACCGAAAAGGAAATTGCGGAAAGAGAACCGAAATTGTATAAAATTCTACCAATAAGTGAATATTTGAAAAATAAATTCCAGAAAGTATATACGCCAGGTAAAGAAGTCAGTGTCGATGGATCTTTGTTGTTGTGGAAAGGTAGGCTTTCGTGGAAGCAGTATATTCCCATGAAAGCTTCCCGGTTTGGCATAAAAATGTTTGAACTTTGTGATTCCGCAGGATATTTGTGGAATTTTATAATTTACAGTGGCTCAGGAACAAAATTAGGCTGTGAAATAACCAAAGACACAGATCTTTTTTCTACAAAAGTTGTTCTAAGTTTGTTTGAGAAACTATTAGATTCGGGAAGATGTGTATACATGGACAATTATTATAGTTGTCCCGATCTTTTCCAGAGATTGTTTCAGAGGACAACAGATGCTGTTGGGACAGTTAGAATCACACGCAAAGGTATACCGATAAATCTAAAAAAGAAACTGAAGAAAGGAGAAGTGATTAGTGCAAAGTGTGGTAAATTGGTGGTGTTGAAGTGGAAAGATAAGCGCGATGTCTCAAGCTGACAACTAAACATTCAGACGATATGCAACCCGTAATTCGAAAGGGTGGGTTAGAATTGGTAAATAAGCCTACTTGTGTAATAGATTATAATAAATATATGGGTGGTGTAGACTTGAAAGATCAACTTTCAGAATCGTTCTTGCTAGAAAGGAAAAGGGCAAAAGTGAGGTATAAAAAATTATTCAACCACTTAGTAAATACGGCTGTGTTGAATGCTTACATTCTTTACTGCAAGGCTGGAAACAAGAAAGATCATCTATCGTTCAGAAAAGACTTAGTGAACAAGATCATAGGCAAGTACCGCAGGCAGAATTTAGAAAAGCGCAAAGGACGGCCCTCAGATACCGACACTGAATGCACGCGATTGACAGGTCAGCATTTCATTCAAGAAAATCCTAAAACAGATACTTTTAAAGTTGGAAGAAGAAGGTGTGTGGTGTGTACGAAACACGGAAAGAGAAAAGAAACAAGGTACAGGTGTAAAAACTGCCCAGGGACACCGTCTCTCTGCCTAGACCCCTGTTTTGAGCGATACCATACTCAGATCAACTACTAAACATCGGATATGGGGAGCAGAAAAAAATAAACGGCATGAAAAAATGCAAGTATAAATTTGTAATGATACAGTATAAACAAGTTTAAATATAATATAATTTTTTTGAATTTTTTAAAATAGCGATTACAATGCTAAAAATATTTTGGCTAATGTCTGCACAAATTCTTCGCTGCTTGCTAAAAAAAGGCACCCTGGGCGATTTAAATACCTCCGATTAAAGTCACGCTGGAGACATGGAATTGAGTGGACGCATATGCTGCGTCGCACACGCTGGAGGGGTTATACACATCTTTTATCTTTGTGATATTCCACAAAACATGGGATGAGACTTAAGGGAGGGCAACCATCGCACGCCGGACAGTAAAAGCTTGTCTCCTTCCTTAGTCATTTTTTAAAGCGCTCCCGGGATCTTTTTTGGAGAGTCCTTTTCCTCTTCTTTTGTTCATTTAAACTAAGACTGGCTGGGAAATGTTTTGATAAGCCCATGATCCTTGGAGCGGGCGAAGGAGAAGGCTGTGGAATAGGTTAGTAAGAAGAGGGATGGAGCAGAAATTTTACTAAGGAGAGCCGGAAGGAATAGAGAGATTCCCCAGGGTGGGATTTTAGGTGAAGAAAATAACTGTTTACAAGGAGGAGGTGGAAGATGTGGATGCCCAACTTCCAAAAGCATTTAAGTGTCTTCCGTTCTATTGGGTAGTAAGAAATTATTTGATCCAAATGATCTATGCCACCCATTGACTTGCTGTATTCAGCAACAGCCTGCGGTTTGGAAGAGGAGTCACCTCCTAGCCAGCAAGGGGTATCGACCATTTGACTTCCGTACTGGGTGCATATCATCAGCACATCCCTTCTGTCTCTCCACGTAAGAACACAAATGCCATCAGACGTGAAGGCATCCACAACTTCACCCCTATTTAATTTAGCGGATAGGACAGAAGAGGGATTCCCTTCAGGTTAGATCGGAGAGTGCCGGTACAATGGGTCCTCCGTTCCTATAGGTGGTGGGCCAGTTGTACACTGTTGTGGTAATTGTCCTTTAATTATGAATAACCCGCATCAAGATTTCTTTCCATTAATTTATTAACAAGTGTCCACATGACCTCAGCCTCCTAAATTGGCATCAGAAGACCCAGTGTAGACAACAAATCAAAGAACTAAACCGGAAGGTTCGGTGAGCATGTAGAGTTTTATTCAGTATTTATGTTTCTTCCTCTTCAAAACAATATGGAATATTGATATCCCCCTCCATAGGATCATGGACTCATCGATACAGAGTTTTTGGGTTGGAGTTACTAAGACGTCCATGCGTGAATGAAAGAAATTGAATTTTAAAAAGTCTGTCAGAGGGTGGTGGCTCATCTTGTTTGGGATTTTTGGTGAAGTGTAGGCCTGTCATGACTCATGTAGCACCAAAAACATGGAAAATTGAATAATGAATCTCTACTCCAATAATTACCAAGATATCCTACTTAGAGGAATGGCTCCCATGTGATATAATAATCCAAGGAATGTGAGAAATTCCTCAGGGCCCAGACACTTCCTTTTCAGTATCCTAGCCTTTGGAGCCACATTTCCTCGCAATAGTGTGTCAGCAAAGTTGTTTATCTCTGTCACTGTCATTTGTACAATGTTATCAGTCAAAAGAGTGTAAAAAAAAGTCTCAGGGTTCATCTTCAGGAATATTTATTCCAGGGGTGAAAGTGTATGGAATTTGTGTGGGAGTCTGTCTGTGGGATGTCCAAGTGTATGTTCTTTCAGGTGTGTGTTGTTTCTTCTTGAAAAGAAGGACCAGTAGTGCAAATAGGGCTTGGAGTAGATTATGTTTGTGGAGAGAGAGCAACATCTTCGCTTTCCCCATCACTGTTACCCCACTCTGTATCCCCAGAATCATCGCTGAAATCGCTTTCTTACTCCAGAAATGTTTCTAATTCCTCAGCAATGAGGATTTGGCACACTGAATCATCCCTCTTATATTTCTTGGACAGAGGAGGTGAGGGTTCACACAAGACTATTGCTTTGCCTTCTCTCAAAGGAAATACAATTGACTCGATAAAACCTTGAACAATTTAAATATTTATGGCATCAGAATTAATTGCCTCATAGAAGTGTGATTATTATTAAGCATAAACTCCAAAACATTCATCCAATTGTACTTGGATCAAATTGTTTTCTCATTTACTTCTCCAAAAATTCAATTTTTTCTCTCAATTATACCTGGAAAAATAAATAAACTTTAACTGAAGCAAAAATGGCAAAAATATGATAGTTGATTTCAAATATTGTTTATTTTGATAGATGAGTTTGTACTTATGTGTAAATGCTATGATAAATTAGACAATAAGTTAAGTAAGTTATCTCCATCCGTAAATCTTGTTGAGAAATAATTACACAGCGACGTATAAAGGATATACTCTATAAATTTAACAATATACTTCAGAAATAAAAATCGGATTAAACCTTTGTAAAATAAAAATATATGCACATCCTTTAAGGAAACAAAAAAACATCGCAGGTACTAATTAATTAAACTTGCTTCAAGTTCACAACTAGGAAAGAAGGAAAACTAAAAAGTTAAATGTTGTGTTGAGGGTGAATAATAATTTACCATGAATATATAACGAAACAATTATGCCCTGAAAATATAATACATACGTCTTTAAAAACAGAATGCACGCCTAGCGTAATTGTATTAGGAAATCCAAAAATGTTACCTTAGATAAAACCTATGAATATATTAACATAGACATAAATATGTCTGACGGAAGACGAGCATTATGTTATGCAATCTATTCATTTCCTAAGGCGCATGTTTATTTATGAAAAAAGATGGTTGAATATACAATTGAGTAACGATATCAATGAACAAATAAATTATGTCTCGAAAAGTGTTATTAAAAAAGAAGAAAACATTAGTGTCTATACCCCTTGTATACACGCAAAATGCCATTGAAAACGATTAAAAAACAATAAGATAAAAGTACAAAATCTCTTTTTCGTTTGCATATTATGCCTGAAATAACAATGGTTGTGATATTGAAAAAAAATTACTGGAAAAACACGAAAGAAATGAATCGCAACATATTAAAAAAAATAAACACTAATTAGCAGTACTCACGAAGAGAATGAGTTGTTGTCTAAAAAAAAAAAGCTCCCGGAATCAAAACTGACCACACTCTCTCATAGTAGGGTTCAAACGGATGACTGAAGCGCGACGACAGAGACCTTACACATGACTGATGGCAGCAGGAACAGTTAGAAAGATGCATATGCCAACGACGGGAATTCCCCGCAAGAGTCACTGGATAGAACCTACAATACGGAAATTCCCGTCATGCTACATTGAATATCTTAAAGGTGAAATCATGGCACAAAACAAGCTATGCAAATTTTCTTTTGAAGAGAAGTGTGGCAGATTTAGGCGAGGGGTAGTAATTCCGAGCCAATGCCAGAAGAATCTATAATGTAACCTAACTCAGCTCTTGAAAATGATGTGATCAGTACGTTGGAACCGGTTGAGTGATCAATAAAAATAGTGTGAAAAATTACCAAGTTCTCTTTATTTATATGTTACATTTTGACTGAAGAGGAAGGTGAAGAATCGCTTCCTATAGCACACATTATAGTGTACCTTAGAGTAAAGCCTTTCCGCCGTGGAGAAAAGACTTTTCTTCACATGAAAAATGAGCATATGTTGATTAAACACCCCCCTGAAGATGTTTCTTCTAAACATATGAAATCAAGGTACCATTATCATCATTTGGTTTCCAGTTTACTTAAATATATGGTCCAGAAACATCCCAAAAAGACATGTTTGAAAGCAGGGTTCTGCCTCTGGTAAATGATTTATTTAAGGGAAAGGATGGTCTTCTATTTGCACACGGAACATCCAGTGAAGGAAAGACTTTCACTATGCAAGGCAATGAGAATCACCCTGGAGTCACTCCAAGGGCCTTTGACATGCTCTTCAACAGTTTAATGGACAAAATAATGAGAGACATTAAGTATAAGCCCACTAGTAATTATGAAATTGAAATTTTTCCAGATGAAAATAGAGAATTTGAGGCCCAGAAAGAGATGATTTAGAAATTCAACTCAAAGTCTGTAATGGAGGGAACACAATACATTCATTGTTTTCCTTGATAATACCAGGAACACTGATTCCTCTTTAGGATGGAGTTTATCTGGATAGTCCAGTTTTATGAATGGTTCAGGAGCTGCATTTATACCTGAACGTCTTAGGAGAGAAAGAAACAGCATACTTCTACCTGAAGATGATAAAAGAGTGGACTACTCTATTTGGGTGTCATTTTCCGGGATTTACAATAAAGCTGTGTATGACCTGTTAGGTTTTATTGCCTGTAAAAGGACCACCACCAAATCTGAAGAGATCAAAGCAGAATTTGTTGACAGATGCTATTGGTGACATTTATATAAAGGGACTCCAAGAGGTGTGTGTATCATCAAGGGATGAAGCCTGTCAGGTCATGTGTCTTGGTAAATGTAATCTCCACTTTGCAGTCACTAGGCTGAACCATAAATCATGAAGGCCTAATTGCCTGTTCACCATCAAGCTGTTGAAAATGTATGATGATGATTAATCTAATTACCAAATTAGCACGTTATCATTCTGTGATTTGGCTGGACCAGAACGTGGGAAGAAACGAGCGGTAATGTGGGAGAGAGGTTGAAAGAGACTGGAAACATCAACACCTAATTGTTAGTGTTTGGCGGGTGTCTGATAGCATTGAGGAACAACCAGAATGATGCGAAGAACCTTACTAGAGGCAGCCAAAAGGGTGTGCATATCACGGGAAGATAGTGTCAGGCATCATTTGTGTTCCAAATATAATGAAATGATTAATAAGATGAAAGAAAGATGAGAGAAAACTGTGGAAGCAATCAAGAGTGATTTTAAGTGAGACAGGTCTATTTGTAAAACTGGAAATAATTAAAATAAATACCCACAAAAAAGGATGCCAGCCGAATTTGGAAGTGGATTATAATTTCTTTCCCCTTCGTCTTAAGTTTAAGGCATAACCAGCCAATAAGTAAAACATCAATATGATTATATTTTTGAGTCAGTCCAGATCAACTGGCTGTACAAGTACCAATTCACATAATTTACAAGCTAACTAAGATTTGGTAAGTTGCACTGTACAGATGCACCATTGAACTGTGGATAATACAAGGTAATATCCAAAGGACTGCAAAAACATTTTCCCCTAACAAAACAGTCACGAGAGATCAAAATGTGACTCACATTCACAAATTGTAATGCCTCACTAGCACCAGGATGAGACAGTTAATACTGATAAAAATTGTTCACAAGCTGAAAGCCCAACTCGTTTTCCTAAGGAAAAACGAAATAAAAAACCTCCACCATTGAAATAGCAATACACATGTGATGCAACATGGTACGGATTGGCACATCAATAAGATTAAACTATAACAAATATCTCTATCAGAAATACAAAAATAGATGCAGCATGAACATACATTTATATCACAATTCAAAGTTTTGACAATGAGATGGGAGTAATGAGCAGTTTGATGGTTGACAAAATCAGTCCCAGATCAGCCTCCTCCGACATTTGATGTTCACCACATTTTCGTAGAATAACATCAACATCATCACTATCTAACTGTGATATCAATTGCAAAGACCTCTTGTATGGTACATCAGGATCCTGAAAAATGTATTTTTTCTTTTGTAAATAAATAGTCATCCAATGCAAAATCCACAAATTGAATTTTCATCTACAGCAGACTCTCGTTAGGACGTTCCTTAATAGCATGTTCTCCTCATTTGGACATTCATTTCCTCAGGTCCGCGTCACAGTGCATTTAAAAAACTATGGTTAGCACATTTTGGTTACCTCTTTAGCACGTTTGGAGGAGGACCAAGCCACATTTGTCCTAGGGAAATAACCGCCTCGTAGGTTAATCAGACGATGGATTAAACTCAAGAGGTTTACTTCTCGCATTAAAAAAGATCATTATCTCCGCTGTCTCAGGCATAACTTTATGGAATTTTCTTAGCATATATAAGATCGTTATCGCTTACAATACTATTTTGATAGTCATATCATGGCAAAAACAAATGTTAATAAAGTACGAAAAAAGCAATCTCAAACATTAGAATCACCTATTCAACGCTTGACAAGGTCCCCAAAAGCAGTACATTTTATTGCGATATTCGTTTGTTTTATCACTGTTGCTGTTGTCGCCTATGGAATCAAAACTGTGTGAGCAACAGGGCATGTGATCATCATCTATGTCATCATCAAAAACTACAGCCCGAATAACATTTTTTATGCAGATGAGACGGGCTTATTTTTTAATTTACTTCCAGATAAAACAATGGCATTTAGAGGAGATAAGTGCCATGGAGGAAAAATGAGTAAGTAGAGGCTGATTTTCCTATGTTGCAATGATATTGGAATGGAAAAACTGATTCTGTAAGGGACCTGGAAATATAAACACCCCAGATCCTTCAAACATGTTCAAACATTACCTTGGACGTATGATTGCAACTCTAATGCCTCGATGACTACAACAATTTTTGAAAAGTTCCTGCAAGCACTGGATGCAAGCATGGGTGAATAAAATCGTCAAATTTTGTTGCTTATTGATAACTGCGAAGCACATCCAAGATACTGCATTTTTAAGAAATGTTAAAGAGCTGTTTTATCCTCCAAATTGCACGAGTGTTCTTCAGCCCCTCGATCAAGGCATCATACGATGTATGAAGCATAAGAACAGAAAACTACTTGTCAATGAGAGGTTGGCCAGCCTTCCCGAGTCAGGAAGAAAAGTAAATATTCTGACAGCAATGCATTTTGTGAAGCATGCCTGTGACTCCGTTGAAGCCAAGAGCATAAGAAATAGCTTTCAGACCTCTGGATTTCATCGCAGAACAAAGGACGTTGCTGAGTGACTGAGTGAATTCCACGTTGCTGAGTGACGAGGCAGTAGATGAGCACCCCCTTGAGGGCTGGGATCAGCTGTTCGGAGAAAGGGAGGGTAAGACCTTCGACAAGTGCATCGCCTGTGACACCGATATCGAAGTCTGCAGGTTGGCTGTTGGAACTTGTGACTACTATAAATGAAGCTTTATTTATGGAGATGTTTACGTAACAAATGAATAATAACTATTGCAAACATAATCTTTCAACTTCCTTAATGTAATTGAAAAAGTCGGTGAATCTCATTATTGCATATTTTTATCAATAGATTGATGTCAATAGATGAACTCTATGAACGGAAAGGAAGAAGACACCGGGAAAGACAAAACAAAGACCAAATATCCGCCAACATTTGCGAAAACAGTGGAAGCGATGGCAACAGTTCGTCAGCAGTCACGAAGTCCATGAAAGTGTGATGAATACTTAAATAAAAATGGACTGTACCATCAAAGAATTAGAGCTCAAAAAAAAAACAAAGCACCTTGGACAGATTCTTCCAGACCCCATAAGTTTATATTAAATTATGTATTTTTGTTTGCAATGTTTGTGGAAAACAAGCGGGAAGTTTCATTTTTGTTTTGTTACAAGCAATCAAGTTTACACCATTACGCACGGGAAAGACGATGTTTTTGGGCCAGGAACTCAATTTGTTCAAGTTTTCAAGGACTTCTGACAATCCTTATAATACTATAATATTTGTTCATGAAATTAAAATGTTCATCATGGTAAACATAGCATTTTTGGTGCAATCATTGTAATTTTGTACAAGCAATATAAACATAAAGCGCTATTAAGTAAGAAGTGGGCATTCCTGCCACGGATTTATCTGTCCTCCAAACTAATTATTTCATTGGAAGTGCGAAGAGAAAAATATCGCTAGGTGGCTCGCTAACTTTGCCGCTGAACATTGTGAAAGCAGCATCTGTAAACTCAACGTGCTGATTGGTTATTAATGATGACGACAATTGTCGTCATCATTAATAATTGAGTACGCATCAGCATTAGGTATCGTATGTATTTTCTTGGGAGGCAGAATAGGTGGAAAATAAACTATTTTTACAATAAATGATCACCAGTCAGCTACGGCATGAAATAAAATGAGTGGCAGGATAACATTCCCCTGTAAGTAATGCAACCAACCAGTATGTATCTGACTTTCCATGGAATGCCTACCCTGATTTGCACATTTTTCTGATTACCACGTTCAGAATCCCAGGTCCCTTCAAGAACGTGCTAATGAGAGTCCACTGTATATGTTGCTTTCTTTGAGCCATGCTTAAAAACTAATAAAGGCAGCAATGTGATGCAATAAACTGTGCATGGCCACAATCACTACATTCTGCTAGCCCCAGGAGGCTATTCAAGTTGTTGCTGAGTACATATACATTCACTCAGTTCAATGGGTCCAAGTGATCACAGAGTTACTGGAAGTGAGTGATGTTATCAAAATACAGTTGACTAAGCACTGTTGTGCACTACGCTCCGATTAATTAGCCAATTATTGAAAGTTGCAGAGTCTGAACCACTTAGCAGAACTCTACTCACTATATTTTAAGAGACTATTTCCACTTTTATCCGCAATAAAGTTGAGATGCAGCGGAGAAAACCCCTCCATATCACAAGTGAGAAGGATAAAAATATTCAAAGTAACCAAATTTGGGAAATTACAATTTTAAAGATAATAGGCGAACTTAATACATAAAAAACAATCAGAATGCAGTCATACTCATATCATATTGAGGCATTTTTTAGTTTTGAGCTCACAAACTTATGGTTCCATTCAGAACTTAATGCACTCAGCAAAGGTTGAAAGCAAAAACATTCACACAGCTCTCCCAATTCCCACATTCCTGGAATACCTTGGATAATAATAAGTTGGATGTTCAAACACCTACGTTCCCACATTTTGAATGCTGAAATCTAATGAATTATTTACTCGGGCGTTCAAATTTGAGCAAACAATTATCAACAGAATATAAGAGTACAATGCATGCTTATAAAAAAAAACTAACTTACCAGCATTCCATGAATAAGTCTTATTGGCATTTTCAAAGGAATTGGCTTATTCAAATCGATATGTTCTTCTTGAGACTGAATTGAATATTCTTTTCTAATAAATATTTCCCCATAGGGACCATTTAACATCAAGCATTCTCCTCGGTCCAAAATTGCCCTTTCCTTGAGGACAAAATATAAAAAAAGAGAATCGTCAAAAATAAGAATAAATATGTATGTCATAAGAATACCTCGTACACTTTTTCACTCATAACATAGAAAGCCTCAAAAAGTTTCAACATGATTATTAAACTAGGAATGGCAACAATCTGGACACAACAGTAAACTAGCATGAAGGTATACAAAGTGTTATGTTCCTACCACCATAATGATGCAATGGAAAGCATAAGCCATCAAAAGTGAAGGAATGAATATTCAGATTGCAAAAACCTATTCAAAATTCTATAAATGCATGAAATTCACTGTAATAAAAATTGTTTGCCAGGACTGGAATACCCAATACCCTGAATTCATTGCAAATTGGGGGATCTCTGCTGAAACCCTAGTCCAGACAAATCTGTTTATCTAAACAATTTGTCTAAAACTTCACTCATGATGCACGTTGACAATTTACGTCATTTGCAAGTGAAGCCAGTTTTATTTTATAGAAGGCATTTATACCCTTCGAGAATGATATTTGGGAGGGGGGGAGTGGGAAGGTCGGTGTAAAAGGAGAAGGGGAGCTAATACAAATGGTTGAGGTTAGGTGGACATAAAGTTGCGGAGGGTTTTTGAAAAATTGGGATCAGTCAGAGGAACCCATACAAAAAATCTCTGCTGTGACTGTGCTAAATTCTCTCTCCAACTGTGATAAGGGACTGTGCTGTGGTTGCACTGCAGTGCATGCTACTGTACTGGAATTGAAACACCACAGTGCAGTTGTCATAGCATTGTCACAGTGCAGTTGCCATAGCAGAGTCACAGTGCAGTTGCCAGAGCACAGCCACAGTACAGTTCTCAGAGACCATCTCTGTTGTTTACCTTCTAAAATATAATTACGCGCACATATTTTTAATGATAGTCACAAAGATGGAAACATAATTTGTAAAGATAAAAACAAAAAATACTACGAAAACAAGAAAAAAAATAATGTCCCTGCCTCGGTTTTGACCTTAAGACCTTCCACTCCACAATCCAACACCTTACCACTACACCACCATTTCCATGGAAACTTGAGCAGTTTCACAGGTCTTAGGTTTTATTTTTATATATTCTGACTTAAAGATTGGTCGGTAGGACTGAAAGGACTCCCTCCGTTTTAATCTCATAGCAATCAGTCACCTTAATCAATGCACACGGATATACAGTAGTTATCTCTAAACTCTTATAATATGCTCTCACTGCAATAGAATGGTCTCATGTGAAATATAGGTGTAATTAATACTGAGGAAAGCAGGTGAAATCGAAGAACTCGCAGACTGGACGCTTGGAAAGTATTACCGAAAATTATATTCTGTCATTATAATTGTCAGCAACTGCAAACAGTAAAGGGAGGGATTTGGGCGTCTCTTAAATTATGTAAAGCGCGATATGATCAGGTGAGATGCGGAGTCGCAGTTCTGGTTATATTCACACGAACACTTGACTCTTCCTCGTCTAGATATATAATACCAGCACACCTCTTGAAACACATTCCTAGCATCATCCCAGGTAGACAAATATTTTACGCCGAAATTTTGGACTATAGGTATACCTATATCTTTGTGGAGCCATCATAAGTTTTTCTTAAAGTGCAGAGTTACTTAATTGGATTGTCACATAACTTAAGAGTGAAAACTGTTGACAACACTAAACTAATTTGAGTTCCTAAGTTACTTTAGAGGTGTCAATAACTTAAGACAAAAACTGTTCAGTGAGCTTAAGTACTTTCAGGCCCAGAAAGTTTCTTTAAAGTCGTCAATAACACAGCACAGTTACAGTTAAGCACAGTTACAGTACAGTCCTCTCCAAAGACCAGCTGCCACAATGCAGTCTAGCACAGTTAACTGCACTGTGACTGTGCTATATAAATGCTGAGTTTAGTCCAGTTTTAGACCAGTTACAGTGCGATACAGATTACACAGTACAGATTTTTTTGTATGGCAATGGAGGTAGACTATTTGGTAGTCAAGCACAGAGGTAGACAGAGAGAGAATATGGGAATGATATTTTAAGAACTGTACCAACTGGCTTTGTAGAAGCTTCCCCACCAAATGAATTGTATTCGAAAATTCAATAAATTGTGGACTTCAGCACATGCAACCATTTTCTTCATTTCAACATAATGAATCTATTCCATGAAATCTCTCCAGAAGCTGTAAATTTTATTATGTACTCCCTCAATAATATTCCTTAAAATCCCATTAAATTGGACGTTAAAACAAAAAATATGCACACTAATTAATCGAATGAACACTGCAATTGTGAATGTCGCGTATGCTAATTTATATTGCACTATAAAAAAACTTAATATATATGTAAGAGCAAAATCATGCAAAAGCAGTCAGTCAGGAATTACAGACACACATTTGGAGCCATTACTTAGGAAATTCAATTGAATCACTAATTCAGGAGACTCGTCATAATCAATGACTAGAGTGGCTCATTTTCTGTGATGGCATGTAACAGAGTAAATATAATCAAATTGCTTGTCGTGATTACTATAATTTCGTAACTTTAACTTGTAATCAATACATTTCTCAAAAAAGGTAACGTGAACTGGTAACCTACATCAAATCACATTTGAGTAATCTTTACATTCCAGTAATCATGAGTGAAAATTTGAAATTTTGAGTGCCTCGTAGATTGAATGAAATCAAGAGGAAATTTTAAATACAGTTAAATCCTGGATCGAGTGCACCTGGCAATGTCACATTTCGTATCTCTTTCACTCACCCTAGAGATGATATATTACCTGAAAATTACTCTGAAACTCTGATTACACTCTGAAAATTACCTTGGTAATTTTCGTAAATTACCGTGGTAATTTTCGTTATTTACCGCATCCCTTGTAAATTAACATAATTTTCTAGATAATTCACCATATGTTTGAGAAAATTTTTCATACAGATAAATTCCCAACATATCCTTTTAAGACAAGTTCACATTTCCTACGTGTTTAATTATTAATGGAGGCACGTACAACTCATTTTTGGAATATTTTACTTAAATTAAAACATTATAAGATTAAAGCTTTAGAATATTCTTCTTGAAAATTTCTCATACTTTGACAAAAGAAAGCTAGATTGCGTGTTCCTGCCGTAGTTCTTTTTACAATTTTAAAAATTTCTAATACATTAATGTTGTATAAGGTATGGTTTAAACATGGTTATTCCCTTCCTATTGCTAATGGCTTACTTATTTAACCATACATTTACTGTTTAATACTTAAAACTAAAAAATACTGGAAAATTACGGAAATTTTCGAAAATTACCGTAATTTACCACGTGGTAATTTACCTCAGTTGAAAATTACGTTAATGTTCCCATATTTAACTCACCCCACCCCACCCCCCCCCCCCCCTCCCCTCCGAGGAGCTAAGCTGCTCAAACGCTTACCTTTGAGATTGAGAACTTATGAAGGGTCGGACAATAATCCCTTTACCCACGGAAACATCCTTTACAACAGGAAAGATAAATTTGAGCAGACCACATAAATGGGGATGCATAAGTTAAGGTTCAGAAGTGTGTGATGATGGTGCGTTATTTGGGCCATGTGGAATTTGAGTATTCACATACAACAAGGAACCCGTAGTGTTTCAACAATTCCCCCTAGTAAAAATTCCAGCTAGAATATTTAGCAAGATCCAGCTAGATCTAGCAAGATTTAGAAGGAACCTACTAGAATTCAGTAAGATTCAGCAGGAAACAGCATGTAGTTGGAGTAAACGAGCCAAGATAAGACAAACATCAATGCATTTTCAAAAATGTTGTTTAAAACGTGATTCATGAACTTTGGAAGCGATTAAACTCTTGATTTTGGAACTTTTTTTGGGTCCCTTATCCAGACGATTTTGGGACTTTTGGGTGCCAAAAACTAAGCCCGAAAATCATCTGGGCAAGGAACCCAAAAAAATGTTCCACAATCAAGAGCTTAATCGCTTCCAAAGTTCATGAATCACGTTTTAAACAACATTTTTACGATCTCTCTTCCCTGTTCGCCAAGCAATTAAAAAAGTTTGTTCCCACAACACCAAACTAAAACCCATTCCTTTACATTTACTTCCTATTGATTTAAAAATACACACTATGGAGCAGATAGATTTGCCAAATTTCTAAGATTCCCAACATCCCTTAATCATCTCTAACCATTTTCCTTGAAATATTGCACTCCTACCCAGCCATCTTCAACGCCCATCCTCCATTGCAGTCGGCTGAAATAATATTTTAAAAACTGACCAAAGCTTCACTCATTGATATTTTTTGAGCTAGGAATGAATGATCCATGATATAAAACTTAAGTTAATTTTTCATCATTGAAGTTAATTAAATGTATAAATCTCATAAAAAATGAATGAAAATTGGAGCGTATGATTATAACATAATGTTTATATGATTGCTCTACTGGTGGTGGAATACATATAGAACAAAAATTCTTTTTAAGAATTTTTCTTTAGAGCATCAACAGCAACTCTTATGATGAAAAGAAACAAAATATTGGATTGATAACCCCTATTCAGCCATTGTCCGTATAGTTTCATACACTACTTTTTCTGCTAAATGTTTAGCTATATTACAGAAATGGCAATTTTGAAAAATTTAAGATTTTGATAACACAGTATTTCCTTCCTCAAACATGTTCACTGCAATCTTTCGCTCAAACAAAATTTTTTCGAATTTCGTTCCAAAATATTTAGCCAATGGAACAATTTCCACCAGTGGAGTCTCCTTTTGAGCAAAACATAGAATCCCGCAATAGGCTACTCTACCCTCCCTGAAGAGTAAGCTGTAAATCCAAGAAATGGGTTTAAAACTAAAAATGCTGTTGCTACCGTTGTGCACGTACAGGATACAGCATCTTATGTTGTTTCCAAAATATTCGACCGAAAAAAATATGCCACATGAGGGCCACAAAACCCTAAACACTGACTCAAACTTTTCTACCAATGCCTTCACTCACTCGACGACTTTACTTGAATTATCCAAAGTAATGCAAAGAATTCACAAAACAAAATTCAGTATTAGCAACTTTCTCACGAACCTGGGACTATTGCAGAGAAAGCTTGACACTTATTCAACACTCTCTCCCTAGTTTCAGAAAACATTGTGTCGTTAACAACCTCAACATACATATCGTGATGTCTCCTTGTTAGAAAAAATGCAAAGAACATCTGCTTCAAATCCAAAAATTGGGTTTTCCAAAAATTCTGCCTCTTAGCCACTGGTTCGAATTTTACTATTAATATGTGGTCGAGTGTAGTAAATCAATCTCCTTTATGCAATCATCCAAGGTTAGTATCCAAGAGCATTGACTGTCTAGTTCACTGCCCGGCTATGGATACAACAAAAGTGATTCATCAAGATTAACATATGCTCTTGGAAAGAAGAGGAGAGTCAAGGTGCCAAAATAAATTGGCTGTGAAAGACTCGGATCACTTACTGGGTGATTAAATAAAGCAGTCGAGAGTTAACATAGTAAATTTTGAATGAGAAATATTTTGGGGGAAAAGCATTATAAACACTGTCTGTAACATATTTTACACGACATGCTTAAAAGAGAAAGTAATTCAAGGGCAATGGAATTCCCATTAGGATATTAGTACAAAATACATTTTGTTCATAGGAATTTCATTGGATCTAGTTATAGCTCCATAATGTCTTGCTGATTCTAGAGCTGTACTGAATGCTGTTGTCACCCATGAGAGTTATTCTTCTACTGTAGCTTACCCTTGTCAAGCCCATTCCCTGTCAAGGAGCTGCCAAAGAGAAATCTGGAGCATCTTTTGTGTAGTAGGCATGAATTAAAAGCAAGAATACAGGAATAAAGATACTGTGGAAAACTTAGCTAATAGCCTAACTTAATGTATTGTATAGTAGTAACTATTGTGTGTCCTTGAACCCAGGGGTTCTTAAAGGTGGGCAGTAAAATGATTGAAGGACTGTTCCCCCTACCGGGGAACAGTACTTTAATCATTTTACTGCCAGCCCATTTTGGGTGAGATGTGCAAAGACTGCCAAGGCTATTTTCGGGTGTTTAAAGTCAGGCCATTAAATTCCGGTGTTTAAAGTTGGGCTGATAAATCTGCCCGTGGCAGTTTTCGCACATCCAACGTGGGCCGATATATCGGCCCGCTGGCATTAAAAGGGTTAATGTAGGGGGGTGAAAAGAAACAAGGGGGTGCTGGAGGCATGGTCCTGACTGAACCTATCATAAATACACAAGTCCTGGGATGAATACAGTACCCATCAATCGTATTTGAAATAAACAACAATTTAACCATAATTGCTATCACTTTATTTTCATAGTCTTCCTGATTTGGTCATGTAGCGAATGATTTTAAAGCTTACGGTTGGGGGGCGTTGGCCTTTGTGGAACCAAAGGGTCGTTCGAAAAAGTTTGGGAAACACTGCTGTAGCCAATGCCTATAGGTTATAACCTGGCAAACTATAGCAAGAGGATGGAATATTTAAACATGTATTCACATTGTATTGTAAAAACATAAACAGCTAAAATAACATGTGGAAGAACACTTTCCTGCAAACTCCTTTCCATTCTGGGTAATGTTTCTCCAACTACTCGGACAGTAGAAATCAAGAAAAAATGAGGAAGTGGGTGATGTCCAATGGAGAAAGGGAATGGTCACTTTCCCTCCAACACTGCATGAAAGCAGTTCCTTCCAGGACAAAGTTTCCCAAGATATGCCGCCACAAATTGGAGTGAGAGTCTCCAAACCCAGTCACCCCAAGTGTCGCCATAAGGGAAATGACTTTGCGGGCAATAGTCCCTTAATTAAGGTATCAATTGTTTGTTTAGATGTAGGTATGTGCATATACTACCATTATGCATATCACACCAAATCAGTCATGGTTGAGCCAACTGCATTCCCCTGCCATGAAATATTCTCCACCAATACAAATATGTCTACACATCTAAAATACTTCTTACCTCTGGAGAAACTCCATTGTAGATAAGGTGATACTTTTCCATAAAAAAGTTCAAGGCAGGAGCAATTAACACCATACCCTGAATCCTTTCAGGGATCTGCAGGGCCACCCTTATTGACAACTGAAATAAAAAGATATTTAATACATATCAACTTCAGTGTGGTTTCGGGGAATTTCTGATTATTCAATAAATGAAAAAAGTATGCTTTTGAAGGATGTATTTACGGATGTATACTGATGAATGTTACAACGAAGTGTTTCCCAATTGTTTACATCTACATACTACCCCAAAGACGCCGCAGAATAGTAGGCATAAGGGAAAAGGACTTACAAACTTACAGATACATACCCAACCTCCCAAACTGGAACCCACTAACAACACTGGACCACTAGTAAGCTTTTCAATCACATGCCTCAAGTCCTCAACCCAGTTACGCAAATAAAGTGTTTTTACATTACCAGGCGATTCGCCAACTCCCTCGTAGTCAAACCTATGAAATAAAAAGCGTTATTAAGAACAAAACATGTGCATCTTTGATGATTACATGCGTCGTTTATGAAAGGCAAATGAAAGATGTAAAAGTTTCAACACCTTACGTAACTGAGGTTGTTTTCATTGCAAAAGTTTTGTAGAGTCGTAGCCTTTTTACCACACATGTTTGACATAAATCCAGGAGCAAACACGATAGTAGGAGACGAATTCCCAGTTGTTTTTCTATAAGCCACTTTTCGGTTTCCGGGTATTTCTAAGAATTTAGTATCCACAGCAGAACTCATTTTTCGAATGCCTACGAAACATGGAAAAGGAATCACCTTACAATATTTAGAGTAAATTAAATCGCATGCTCGTTGTCCATTACGGCCATAAACATTTAAATCGACATTTTTAAGGGTTTGCCGCAACCCTTTAAAGAGATTCATTTTGGCCGGGAAGGTAGGTACAAACAGCGAACGCATAACTGACCTATAATCACTACGAAACGAGAACTATAAATAACTGGCAAGAAACTTTTGAAGGTGACCAGATTTGTTTCCTATAGATTACTCTCCAAATCAAGAAATGAAGAACAATAACACATCAAGTCAAGAGTCAAATAGAGACAGCTATGGATATCAGAATTTTGTATCAGTCCTCGTCGCGTTTCGATAGCCACCAAATCACTGACAGTAAATAAAGAGGTCAACGTTTCCTTGATCAGATAACACTAACAACCGAGAAACACACATTGAAAGAAAACTTCACGATACAGATTGCAGACGGCAAATTTTGCGGCAATCACGCTGCCTCGTCACTTTTGTTTTGACCGCCTTTTTCAAACGCGTAATTACATCAATATTGTCCAGCTAGGCTTGTGCGCCTCGGTGATTTCAACGAACAACGCTGAACTTTGAGCATTGGGCCTGCAGGCTTTAATTTTACGAAAATATACCAGGTGAGATTAATGAAATATGCGATTTAAAATAAAGCCTAGAAACAATGAGAAGACACGTATGAAATGAAGAAGTGCACAGCTCTGTATGGTAATTATTCAAGATTTTTTTGGGTTGGGTTGCAACTCACTTATTGTTAGTAAATACAATTTCTGCCTTTTTAACTGTGAGCCGTTTTAACGAGTTGACAATTATTTAATATTAATTTTTAATCTAATTTTCCAACCCCAAAAGTCTCCTATACATATCAGTCAGGACCTCAAAATGATACTTTTCTGCATTCTTCTCTTCTCCTTTCCAAAAGTTAAGAGTAGCTGCACTCCTATTGCCAGGGTTAAAAACCTCCCCGTGTTTCACCATCAGTTGATTTTTGCAAGAAATAACTAAGTTGTCTGGGCTAGTTAGCAACTAACCCAGACCACATACATTAAGCTTGTAGCCCCAAGGTTAAAACCTAGCAGCAATGATACATTTTTAAGTTAAGCCTTGTGGCAGTATTGCATCAACGTTACATATTCTACTGCACATTTTGTAACATTGTAGCAAGGATTAACACCACAGTGCTTGCCGTAAGGTCAATGCTCCAGTGCTATTGCAAGGTCAAAACCCCAATGTTGTTGCAAGGTTAGTACCTATTGAAATGCTGTATCAAGGCTGATACTCCAATGTTGTTGCAAGGGTCTCTAACTTTACTATATTTATTATTGTCACACAATGGCAAAGCTGATTCAGGAAAGGTGATATGTATAACGAAGAAGGATAGACATCCCATCGTGTAGTAACCTTCTGAAGCAGAGCTAAAAATCACACTGTAGAGACATTACCTACACTATTTGTGTAGCATAATGTCTTAAGAAATTTACTTTTAGTGATTTGTATTCATTTTGGTATTCTACCAGCTGATTGGTAGGTTCTTGGACAGTCCCCATCCTGAATCCCAAATTCAGAACAAAGTCTCTTTTCCCTCCCAGGGATGTCCCACCATTAGATTCCTCTTATCCCTTAGGCTGCAAACGTGCATGTACGTGTGTACCGGGAACTGCGGAAAGAACGTTCTTGTACGTTTGACCCTTTCTGTCTACCTGCTCCCTCAGTCCTTTCATATTTTTAAGACTCAAACTCTTTCTTTCCGGCGATGGACATCTGGGAAACCACCCTTTTTACCCAAACCACTCCCTTCCCACGCTCTTTAGTGATCGCATGCCACCACAATGAAGTACGACCCTTTCTTCTGATTGTTCGCTCAAGAGGCTATGGTTGTCTCAAAAGTTAGTTGTCTTATGCTCGCGCCCGGCTCAATTATCAACGGATTTTTTTGGTGTTTGGTATCAAACTAAACAGAAAGTTGCTTGAAAAAATACTGTCATATTTGTTTTCAACAATTACGCCTATAAACAAATTTTCAAAATTAGTTCCAAGTCCCACTATTCCCTCAACAAGTTCCGGTGCCCACCCCCTGGGATCCCGAGAAAAGGGTTCGGGAGGGGATTACATGGGTCATATAACTGCCCGGCCTCGGCCCGTGGGAAGGAGGGACAGGCTCCGTCCGAATAGATATCTGTCGCACAGGGTGGACGAAATCGCTCTAGCTGCCGCAGCTTAAGGGTTAAATTCCTCATATATTCTACCTTATCTTATTTCGTCCAGGATACTTATCCTATTCCTATATCTTCCACGCTTCCCCAGTGTTCTCCCCTCTATCACTCTTTTCAACATGCCCTCTCCTCTCAAAACCTCCTCCATCCATCTCTTCTGCCTTCTCCGAACCTCCGCCACAAGCTTCCTCTCCTCTCCATCCATATCCAATACCTCCTCCTTCGTCTTCCTCGCCACCCAGCTCACCCTCTCCATCCTTCTCCAAACCCACATCTCAAACGCCTCAAGTCTACGCACATCCTTCCCTCGCAATGACCAAGTTTCCGACCCATACAGCACCATGGTCCAGATTTAAGTTTTCACCAGCCTCTTCGTTACGTCTCTTCTCAGACTCCCCCTCATCAATTCCCTTCTCTTTGAAAATGGTTCTTTTGCAAAAGCAATTCTGCATCTGATGTCCTTACCACTAAACCCATTCTCCTCCAAAATACTACCCAAATACGTAAACTGTTCGACCTGCTCTATCTTCTGTCCTCCCACCCTTATATTCAGCCCCACCTTCTTACTTCTAGAAAATCTCATCACTTTCATTTTCTCGTGGTTTATCTTCATCCCATACCTTTCGCACTGCACCTCTAACGCATTCATCATTGACTGTAACCTCTTGGCAGACTGACTAACTAATGCTTATTCATCTGCAAATCTCACTGATTTTATTAGCTCCCCTTCTACATTTAATCCTACATCCTTATCCCCCCATGCCTCCCTTACCATTTCTCCTGAATATACATTAAGAATCAATGGCGATAGTGGGCACCCCTGGTGCGCTCCCCGCCCTATCATGGCCCACCCCAATTCTCCATCGGCTACGCTAACCTACGCCGTCTGATTCATACACAAATTCAGAATGAGATGCCTGTCCCTCCAATCGACCCCATAATTTCTTCAACACTCCCATTCATTTCGTCCAGTCCACCCAATCAAACGCCTTCTCGAAATCTACAAAGCAAGCAAAAACATCCTGCCCATACTCATGGTTTCTTTCTACTAGTGTCCTCATCACTACTATAGCATCTCACGTTCCTGTCCCTCTCCCAAACCCGAACTGGTTGTCACCCAGGAATTCATTATTCTTCTTCAAAAGCTTAAAAAGTTGTACATTAAAAAAAATTAAATGTCTAGTCATGCATGGCAATATGACTCATGGTGTCAAAAAGAGCTAAGCATACTGAGCTAGCCTGCAAGGACATAGGTCAAAGGATCAGGTGGTGACTGAATTAATTGTAGACAGATCAAATATTGAAACATTTTTAGCGTAGTAAAAATTTACATATGAAATATTTATACATATGTATGTACCATATTAATGTTATACATGAGTGATAAATCCTATTTTTATATTTATTAACTTTTTACAATTACCAAAGTCATCCAATATGTTTCCCGTAGGTACATGTGCCACACAGACCAGCACGCTTTATTAACATAAACTTGATAAAGAAGAATCAGTTAAAAAAATAGAACTGCATTCCTTCATCTCAAAGTGAACATTACTTATTAAGTGGATAATTTTGTACCAGTTCATCTAACAGAGATGTCATCACTGCCAAATCACTGGGTTCTGTCATAAAATGTTTCCCTGATTTTCTTAAATATAGATCAACATCCGTACTTTCAAACTGTGGGAGAAGATCCATGGACACTTTGTAAGGTGCATCTCTATCCTGAAATTCAAATTGCTCAATAAGTCTTAATAATTCATAATTATAACTAAAGAGCAATAGTTTAGTAGGTACAACGTCAACGTCAGACCCCACCACTACATATACATTTCAGGATCTCTGGAAAAAATGTTATTGTTATTATGAACAATCTAAGAATAACTGTATATTCATGTACATATAACAGAAAACATTGACAAATAAAAATATATATTTACATATTAACAGTGCAGGAACAATGCATACTTAAACTTTTCCCATTTCTTTCATAATTTTATCTAAGAGCGTAGCATCATCCAGAAGATATGCACGAGTTAAATACTATTCCAAGTGAGTCTTCCATACCTCCTAATGTGCCAATAGAGGCAATCATTTTATTTATGTATTTTTCACCATCTCCCAGCATTTTCCATGTCTATCTCTGCAAATGATGGTTTAAACCATGGATATGTAATAACTAAATCATTAACCCACAAAAACTCAAAAGCTTTTTTGTCATGAACATTCCCCTTTCCTTTGCCATAATCTCCACTTCTCTCATCTGCCTCCCCACTCTGTAGACGTTAATGAAAGCTACAAACACAAAGCGAATCCCTCCTCCCCAATTTAATATGAGCTGTCACTCTCCATTTCAGATCATGGGTACCCCCATGGATAGAGATGGGAAAATTACCGAAATTTTCATCTGAGATAAATTACCACAGTAAATTACAGTAATTTTCGAAAATTACTGCAGTTTTCCTGTATTTTTTAGTTTTAAGTATTAACCCTTTAACTGCGCAATTAATCTGAAAAAGAGCTCTCCACAGGCACAAAAAAAAAATGTTTTTATTTTTTATTATTTTTGCGTAACTTTATCACTTATCACTTCATATTTAAAGGAAAAAATTTTTTAGTACGTAATTACTAATACTTTTACTCTGAATGTAGTATTGCAGGAGGTGTTTTTTTACTGAAAGACGAAATACACCTTTTTCCAAATTTGTTCAATCGCCAATAGACGATGGGAGCAATCTACTACGTCCATCGCTTATAGACGATGGGATCAGTTTAAGGGTTAAACAGCAAATGTATGGTTAAATAAGAAAGGCAATAGAAAGGGAATAACCATGTTTAAACCATACCTTATACAACATTAATGTATTAGAAATTTTTAAAATTGTAAAAAGAACTACGGCAGCAACACGAAATCTGACTTTCTTTTGTCAAAGTATGAGAAATTTTCAAGAAGAATATTCTAAAGCTTTAATCTAATAATGTTATAATTTAAGTAAAATATTCCAAAAATGAGTTGTACATGCCTCAATTTATGATTAAACACGTAGGAAAAGTGAACTTGGCTTAAAAGAACATGTTGGGAATTTATCTGTATGAAAAATTATCTCAAACATAAGTGAATTATCTAGAAAATTACGCTAATTTACAAGGAACGGGGTAAATTACGAAAAATACCACGGTAATTTACGAAAATTACCAAGGTAATTTTCAGAGTGGCCCATCTCTACCCATGGAGCCAAATGAACTTAACCTTTAAACGCCCAGTGTACCCGTAGGGGTACACTAAAAAAGCTCCATTCACTGCCCAGCGTACTTGTACGGTTACGCTACATTTGGGAACCTACAACTTCCGTAGTTTTGATCACAGAATGTTGGTAATTTAACGGATATTTCTTTGAACCTTTCCCAATGGACCACTGAAATGGGTTTTTCTAAGAATATGCGTTTTGGTGACACAAGTGTTTCTCAATTATTGTAAACAATGAGATGAGTGCATGAATATCTCCTAATATGCACACCAGATTTGGACACGTATTATTGCTGTGATTTTTATAGCTTATGTTTAAAATTTGACACACTTCTTCCTTTGGCTTTGCTTAGTTGTTTCTTCTTTGCACACAAGCATATTTAGCTGGTACACTGCATTGGTACACCTATGAATTCAAATTTTGGAATGCAGGATATTCGAGTCTCCCTAGCTTATTCTCTACCCTCGGACACTTCCTCATGCAATCAATAAAAATATTCTTGGGTTCTTAATACCGATGCAGCAAAAAGATCGGTTACCTGAGCCTCAAGGGAAAACCCTCATAGAGTTTGGTGTGAAGTTCTGGGAAAACTGCGACCCTCTTTCTCCGTCCTTCGACCTCTGCCGGGCCTGCCCCAAGACCCTCGGTGCCTGGGTGCAATAAGAGGAAAATAAAAGCCCTCCTCATCTTCCTCAACATAGGTTGTCACCCCACCCACGTCAAGAACAAGCCTCGGTGTTTTCTTCTTTCATAGCATTAGCTTTGTTCACACTAAAGATTACTAACCTCACACCAAGCTGTCACTCTTTCTCTCTTCACTGCGGTGAGTGCATTTGTTACCGAGCTGCCATTTCTCATTTCTGTTTCTCAAGTGTTATTGAAGACTTCCTGTTTTTCTTGCCCCCCTTGGGGGAGCACGCTACAGTCTTCCAGGCAGAGGTCTCCGCTTTGCTGACCTGTGCCCATGTTGCCAAAGAATTATGCCGAAGAGGCAGATCAATTCACATATGCAACGACAGCCAAGCAGCCTTAAAAACTCTCATATCTCCATGGTGGAAATCAAGACAGCTGTTGGAATGCCAGGAAGCACTCGATTCCCTCAGCAGACAGAGCAGCGTAAAACTTTTCTGGGTCCCTGGCCACACAGGCATAACCGTAAACTAGATAGCGGATGAACTGGCAAAGGAAGGCTCAAATAGCAACCCAATTGGACCAGAACCTTTCATCCCAATCACACCCTCTTCAGGGATTTCAAAGATCAAAGAGTGGAGCCTAGCTCAACACTCTAAGATCTGGCAGAACGTACAGGGGCTCAGTCAAGCCGAACTCCTGATAGAAGGACCCAGACCGGGGCTGGCAAGAAAGCTTCTTTTACTGGACAAAAGACAGCTTCGTACGATAGTGGGACTGCTTACCTGACACTATCAGGTTATGAGACACCTCCATCTCCTGAGAATTACAGACTCGGCGAAATGTAGATGGTGCGAGGAAGAGGATGAAACAACATCGCACGTACTCTGCAAGTGTCTCGCTTTGATGAGGACTAGAGTCAGGCATCTGGGCTTACCATTTTTGGAACTAGATGAAGTCAGGGGTATTCCTGTAGAGGACATGCTAGCCTTTAGCAGGGTGACTGGACTCTGAATGGATGCAAGCATAAGGGGTCGTGCGTAAACTATGTTACTGTTTTCAGTGCTTTTATTAGCCCCCCTTTTCGTTGACAACCGTAGTATTCCTCCCCCCCCCCCCCCGACATGTTACATTGTCTCTATAAATGAAACTTCCAATTCAAAAATATTTTCTCAATTATTGAGTGAGTTTATTTTTAGGGATAAGCTGTAATAAGACAAAGTAGCCAAACTAGATATAATAGAACAATCTAATCTCAATTGGATCAAGTAATATTAATTTCTAAACTCTAAAAATCAACCATGAATCACAGCGCAAGGTGCCGTGCTCATCTAATTTGTTCTCTCCCCACCCCACATTTCTGACTGCTGCATTGAAAAGTGTTGTCACGAGGTCGCTATTTAACCTGTGAGAAGGTTAAAATGTAAGCAATTTGATGGTATGCAGACTTGCAACATTCTAAAGGCAATGGTTCAGTTACATTGAGTTAAAATAGAAGCTTGGGGTGTAAGAAACACTCCACGCGTCCTTCCTCATATTAAACTTTGTAGTATTGTCGACGCAAGGTTGATGAGTAAGAAACGCAAACAGACGCATTATAAAAGCTATGTTTCTTTGAATTAAGCCTCCCTCCCCCTCATTACACCCCGTATGTTTTTAGGTGACCCCCCCCCCCTAACTTGGTAGCATAGTTTAGGCACGACCCCTAAATCCACCTTTGCAAGTTACTGTAGCCAAGGGGCAATGCCCACAGCAAATTTTATACTCCAGGTTGAGTGGTTCCGTGGCTCACTTGAGTTGACATGGAATGACCCAGGAGGTTTTCCATTGCTTTCCCCAAAGACAGTTTTCAATGTGTCTCCATCAATTGAATGGCTGCTCCTCTGGGGTCAGTTGAAACTTAAGGAGCTTGCCTCATTGAGTAACAGAAGCAGTACGGTCTACCTTTCATCTGACTCATACTATCTGACCTCACTTATAAAGGGGAGTCCACAGTCTTTTCGGCAAAGATTGAAGTGCACAGAACTCGGTTGGAGGCTGACGAGTCTAGCACTTCCCACATGCCAACCTCTGCCATGACGTGGCACAAGTGCTAGAACACGGATGGAATAGCGGTGATTTGTTGCTCTCTGGATAGGGGGAGCACCTGGATCGAATCACCACCTTCCGTTGACCAAAGAGGCTCTGGCTTCCAGCTCAAGAAATCAATACAGACACTCGAAATAATTGCGTTGGTCTGAGCATGCCTTGAGTAAGCAAATTCCAGGTATTGCGACAGGTTCCATTCATCCTACATGATGATCAAGTGCCAAACATTGCAGCCCTTCCTACCCTTCCCCTTCCTTTAATCCACTGTTCCCCCCAGTTGGATGCCCGGGTTGCAGAGGCGTATCGACATGGTTGGGGGCCTGGGGTGCTATTCGATATGGGGCCTATTTTGAATTTATAATTTAGAACATTGACATAGTCTACACAAGTATAATAGAAAGATGCCTTTTTCTTGTATTACTGCGGATGCAGAATCAACTTTTTATCATTGGATTACGTAATTTATCTCAGCATTCACAGAATAGTAGGTTAAAGGCATCCTTAGAGTTACAATGGCTGGAGGGTAGGGGGTGGATGGTGAGTGGCAAACAGCTGATTCTGCGTCTGCAAATCTGCGCAGCTTGCTTCGCCCTGCCCTCTCCCCTTGTTCTGCTCGTCAGGGCTTTATGTCATTGCTTCATGCTGAGCCTAGAAACTTCCGAAGTCGGTGTTCATGCTTTGTCTCTTTGCTCATCAATTCTTTTATAACCAAATTTACTATGTAGTTCAATAGACAGCTCTGATAACCAATTATTCATTCACACCAAGGTTTTTATGGGTCTGGTAAAAACAGGAAAAACTAAAATTTGGGGGCCTATGCTGAATGCGGGGCCTTGGGCGGACCTTTCCCCCCTTGCTACGCCTCTGCCAGGTTGAATTTTTACTAGGAACCGGCCAGCTGGGTTTACCTGACAATGTAGCGTCATGTACCCTCTGACCTATCTGCCATAGGTGGCTCTACAAGAGACAGTTTTATTTGCCCACATCAACTCGAAGGGTAATCTAAGCATGCAAGCCTTTCCACCACGTCAAGATTATAGTCAATGGGAATGGAAAAAAATTGCTTACGCATAGTCAGATGAGAAGCGGCATCGGTAGAATAACTCTCTTTACTCATACACGTTATGATAAACCCTCCAACATATTTCTGAAAACTCCAAAAACTATCACCATACGACTACTTTTTTTTTAATCCTAGAGGGTGACTCCTGGTCAATTTTAGCTGATTGGAATTCAAACATTCATAGCAAATCACAATGCAACTTCATTGTTGAACTAACTCAAGTTTCCACTCCTGCATTTCATTGCCAGCATTGAAAGCTGCACTACTTTCATAGAAGTACCAGGAGTACAAAATAAAATAGGTTTGGTTTCATTAAAACTGAACCACCAATCACACCCAACACTAAAGAGCTAATCAGCAGTAATGTTAGCTGTACCCACCACATACTCTTTTTAAAGAACCAAGGTTACGAAGAAATTTTACATGCATGGAACATTTCAGCAAGTTCATTCTCTTATCATTCTGAATTACAATTGAATGGATATTTTCGATTGAAATAGTACAATGAGTAAGAGAGGATGACATTAAACTAATACTATTTTGAACATTGTTGCTTTATCTATAAACCAAAAAGAATTATGGCTGGTTCTACTTCAAAGAAAGAAACCCGAGATTAAGTGTATTTATGACGGACCATGTATCTATTAGGCACAATCCTTGTGGGCACTTACTCTGGGGATTATAGAAAATGTAGCAGAGTATATACAACTATCACAAAATTAAATAAATAATGGACTAATGTTACCTCTAGAGATAGAAAACCAATTAAAAGCTAGTGCAAGATATAAAAAAAAATCCCACCAGCATTCCATGCAAAATTCTTATAGGAGATGTAATTGGAATTTTCTCCTTCAAATTGATGTGATGCTTCACTGATTCGGTTGCAAAGTCTTTCCTCATAAAAAGGTCGTTGAAGTAGATACATTTGCCATCATCTAGGGCTTTCTTTTGCTAAAAATGAACAATGTAAAGCTTGGTGTTAAAATTAATGCAAAAAAACATAGGAAGTGAAAATACGATAAAAATATATAATGACAAATAAGGAAAGAGCATGAAAGAATGTATTAAATGTTAACAGCAACTTAAGGCATAGATTCCTTTACATTAAAACGCTTTGTCTCATGGCAGAAATTTGTCAAGGCCATGTCTATCCCTAGTAGTAGTTCGTTTATTTTTGCTCTTAAATGTGTTAGCGTTGAGTTTTTGGACTCAAATACAATTTAGAAATATAAGATCAATAACATAATAACCTCTGGTGGAAGTTTCTCGTAAAAAACGCCATAGTAATATTGAAGAAAATTGAACCCTGGAGCCACATACAATATAGAATGCAGCTTATCTGGCATTTCAATAGCCATCTTCGTAGATATCTGGAAAAGGCCAATATATTCTTTCTTAGAATAAAGAATAAGAATTCTAATACCTACTCCAACGAAGTACATACAATGCTGAGAATTGAATTACTAACCCATCCACCCATACTGAAGGCCACATATATCACAGGAGTTTTACAGAGATGGTTTACTACATGTCGAAGATCCTCGATCCATTGTCCAAATAAAACCTTTTCAATGCTACCCGGCGATTCCCCAATTCCTTCAAAGTCGAACCTAGCAAAATATTTCCACCGAAAATTAGTTGAAAAAGATGCTTAAACATAGCATAACCTAAGTGTGTACCGACCTAAGAAGGGTTAGCTTTGATGATTCACAGAACTTATTGAGGTTGGCTGCCTTAGTTTCTTCCATTGTGTTCAACAGGCCTGGGACGTAAACAACCGTGGGTTTTTTACTATCCCCAACCGTCAACTTATAAGCGATTTGTCTACCGTCACCTATATCTAAAAGCTGCGTTGGAACCGTAGATATACATCTTCTATCAAAAATAAGTACCTGCTTCCTTCTCAACCCTAAGAGTAGTTTCCTCGCTTCGTTTCTCTCCAACGAAAAATCAACAGCTGATGATTTTGTACATAAACTCCTGTCGATTGCAGAAAAGGTGTAAGCAGTATTTGGAATAGGAGTAGGCTTTAGCAACACTGCGTTTTTACAGCTTCTACTGAGCGAATATTTAGATAAAGAAAGAATGGAAAGGACAAATTTACTACAACGATTCATTTTAATGAGATTATAGTACAGTCAAAAAATATCTTGGTACAGTTATCAACGAAGATATCTCTCGTGAAAAAACACTTCCTAGAAAACGAGACACACTCCTAACAAAACATCACGGATCATTTATACAATGAAAGCCCGAGTATCACATTTCCACAGCTGACCAAAACCATTTCCGGCCATCACACAATATCTGATTAAAGGTAGTCAATATTCAATAGCGCACATCGGGCAGAACAGTTTATCATTTAAAACTATTAAACTACGCCTCTGCCTCTGACCATCACACTACGAAGCAGAAATCGCAAATGACGGTTCGGCAGCGCAATTCGTTTCTCACATGTTGTCAGTATTTCCATTGATGGCCGCGATGGCGTTTGATACAGTTTTTGTAAGAAATTGGCGCAACTTACAAGTGTGAAGTAATTTGAGACACCAGTGTATTTGTGAACATATGTGGAGTTTTGAGAAGGTAGGTCTTGGAAGTATATTAGACTTTACACAAGATTGATTCTAAGTGCACATGTCATATACTCCTCATGAATATTTTAAATGGAGCGCTGCATGATTACTAGAATATTGTATTAATAATAATCTGCTGCTTGGGTAGGTTCAACAAATGAACCCTGGATCTTCCAGCAAGAAGGTAGCATGACAATACACGTATTTTCTCAACTCTCAATCGTCTTTTTTCCTCTCGGTAAATTCAAATCAATAATTTTTTCCTTGTATGTTTTGCTCAATTTTATTCCTGACTATGGTTTCACTATGGTTATGGACAGTGTGCGAATCAACGGGGGGGAAGGGAGGGAATTCCCCGGCTCGTAAAATTGTTTCCCTGGCTGATGACAGCAATATTGGCACAATGGCCGTAAACAATTGGCACCACTCGTCAGAGATCACAAACTTTAATGTGTTAGTTTTCCGGGATGGGACTTCCACAGGAGAGACCAACCCCAGCCACTCCACCAGAATACCCTCCTGTGATAGTTTACGGGAAGGATGCTTCCACGCCAGTGACCAACACAGCCGCAATCACAAAACCTAGATAGGATCCTTTGGTAGGCTAAAGGGACCCCGCTAAGGATACTTAGGGTTATAACCTGGAAGCTAATGAGACCCTACTAAAGGTGCCTGGTTATTAACACAATCACACACACACGCACACTCAAAAGCACTTAAAATCACTCAATCATACACACAAATGGGCCCAACTTCTGGGAGAAACTGCTCCAAAAGAGCGTGGTAAAAATCTTGCAGACAAGAACGGACGAGGGTGAGGGTCGAATACTCGTATTTCGACTACAAAGTAGCCCTCTTCAGCGATTCGAAGGAAAAGTGTCACAACAACGCAAGGTTGAAGTGAGGAATAGTGATGACATCCTAGATGATATGAGGAGGGGGGGGAATGGTGGACATGACGTCAGCAAAAGCGGGGGAAGGGAGACCAGTGTAAACAAAAGGCGAAAAGCAACAACAAAAAAAGGGGGTCAGTAAAACTCTCTTGTTCATAGACTATTTAACGTCACTCTAAAGAGATCGGCATTTAATAAGGAATTGAATTTTATAAAAGATATTGCCAAGCGGAATGGCTTTCGGGAGTCAATAACATAGTGAAGAAGTTCAAATTCAAGCATCTGATTTCTAATTCCACCACACACAAGATAGATGAAACTGATAAATACATGAAATTGCCTTATTATCCCCGTTTTATGAAAGGCATCGATACAATATTCATATCTTTCAAAACTAAAATCTCCTATTCTAACCAATATAAACTTAAAAACCTCTTGGGAAACGCTAAAGATAAAATTCCGACATTGGAAAAATCAGGCAACTATCAAATCAACTGCAGCACTTGCCATTTATCTTTAATAGGACAGACACGACAAATGTTACACACCAGATTCAAAGAACACTCTCCTTACTACAGAAATTATAGTCCCGAAAAGTCTAGCGTGGCGCAGCATTTAATTCAGACCGGGCACAATGTAAAAATAGATAATTTGAAACTTTTGAAGCTCACTGGCGGCATGCCGGCGCCAAACCGGCTGTGGCGCTAAAGGAGTCAACCAAGCCTGATTGTTCTTCTCAGCCACCTCTCATGCTCTATGTTTGTGATCAAGTTTTCACGTCCGGCAGCAACGAAAATGGATGAAAAGGAGGTGGAAAAAGTGATCAAATACCTAGGGCTGCTGTTTGAGCTAATACACGTGTACCTTTGTGCTCGGTAAAACTAATGGTCCTCATCGTAGGTGCACTAGGTGGATTAAAGGGCTTACTGATAGATGATATCAAGTGCATTCCAGCCTGTGTGGCACAGGCAGATTAACTTGCAACAAACATGCAGAAGGCCATCTTCCTTGGGTCAATCCATCTACTTTGTATGCATAACCCACAAACAGCATTGACACCCATCCAATAGGAGTTGCACATGATGACAAAATCTGTAAATTACCTCCTTAGTCTATGAATGTGAATTTTCCATTATGATGGCAATGAAAGCTGATGCTTGTCAGAGAGATATGTCACAAATAATAAAAATGTGGAGGCCAAAATCAATAAACTTGGTGAAATACAGAATAAAATGAGTACCAATATAATTATTACACTGAGTATATACGTAATAACTGTGGTCATATATATACTCACTTATAAAACGGATGTTGGGCTGCTGGTATTTGAGATGTGGGTATTTAACCCTTAGGCTGCGGGAAACGTACATGTACGTGTGTATCAGGAACTGCGGAGAGAACGTTCTTGTACGTTTGACCCTCTCTGTCTACCTGCTCCCTCAGTCCTTTCATATTTTTATGACCCAAACTCATTCTTTCCAGCGGTGGACATCTGGGAATCCACCCTTTTCACCCAAACCACTCCCTTCCCACGCTCTTTAGGAATGGCATACCACCGAAATGAGGTGCGACCCTTTCTTCCGACTGTTCGCTCAAGAGGCTACGGTTGTCTCAAAAGTTAGTTGTCTTATGCTCGCGCCCGGCTCAATTATCAACGGATTTTTTTGGTGTTTGGTATCAAATTTAACAGAAAGTTGCTAGAAAATAAATTGTCATGTTTGTTTTCAACAATTACGCCTATAAACAAATTTTCAAAATTAGTTCCAAATTCCACTAATCCCTCGACAAGTTCCGGTGCCCACACCCTGGGATCCCGAGAAAAGGGTTGGGAGGGGATTACATGGGTCATATAACTGCCCGGCCTCGGCCCGTGGGAAGGAATGACAGGCTCCGTCCGAATACATATTTGCCGCACAGGGTGGACGAACTGCGCTCTAGCTGCCGCAGCTTAAGGGTTAAGAGGATGGAGAAAGGGAGATGGATGGAAAGGAAGACAAATGAAGAAGTGCTTAGCATGGTGGGTGAGGAGAGGAAATTGCTAGATGAGGTAAGGAGGAGGCAAAGTCAGTTGTTGGAATGGGTTGGTAATAAGGCGGCCGGGGTACGCTGAAGAGTGTGATTGAAAGTGGGATGCTGGGTAACTGAGGAATGGGAAGAAAGAAAATAGGCTTTATGGATGGGAGCAGAGGGTAGGTATGAAGGAGGATGTATGCTGAGCTGAATAATCAAATCAAACAAGGATATAAGTGTGTTTGCTTGGAAACGACTTTTGGATGTAGCCTTACCTTAACTGGTAGGTCACCCCAGATGATTCCTGGTAACTGAAACAACCCGTTGTACAACATTTTTGAAAATATTCATTTATTGTGTCTCGTACTGCTTTACAAGCATTTCATATTTTGCATTGGCATGAAAATGCCACATAGAGTTCGAATAAAAAAATAATTACATTTATTAAATATGCTTTCATGGTTGAAAGCCTAAAAGTATTCACCCCAAAAATATTACATCACTGATGCTTTCACTCTCAGCCTGGTGAATGGTTAACATTTTTTACTCAGCATGTTGAGTTTAGCCTTACCTAAATGTGCTCCACCATTGGCAAGTAACAAATATCTACAAATAATTTCAGCAACCTCTTGAAGCCATGAGCAATACAACCAGCTTTATTAATAGTTTCACGTATTGCTTACCATCAAAAGACCCTTGGTAGATGCAATAAGTGATACTATTAATTGGACATTGCTGAAATTGAGTTTTTAGGTTCTTCACTTCTAATTTGATTTTAAAATGTCCTTAATTAGTCACAAATGTGAAACCATTGCTGAAATATTTATATTATATGTTCATTATTTTATAATATGTACAGTTTTTTCTTACACTTGTAAAACAATTGATATCCAACAACATTATGTACAAATTGAGCTGCAGTGGGAGACACTTGTACCTTTTCTGAGGGCTGTCATACAATAAATGAGGCTGAATGGTATAGGTACCCAAGCAAAGATTGATTTCAACTGCCAACCTCAGGCACACTTCAAGTCTGGTGTTACTGAATAGGTACCTATCAGCTTATATTGTTATCAAGCATCCTAAAAGGACTGAAACATATAGGTAAGAACATACCTAAGCAATTATATATTGAACTTTATGCATTACTTATTTTCACTCTGTTTAGAAGTGCTAAAAGCTGCTGAGTGCTAAAAAAGTATTTTTTTTAGAAAGTCCAAGTGACGAGAGCTTCTTACAGAAAAAATGGATTTCATTTAAGATGAAAAGAAAGTGGTGAGCATTAAATCACATTACGTAATAGGGAGATTCATTTTTTTGTTTTCTAAACCACTTTGATAATTATAAAGGCAAGATGCTGAACATGAAAGAAAATAAATTGATTTACAAATTCAGTAAAATATGTAATCATTCACAGTAACAATTGTCCATAAAATTTGAATGATGACTGTGTTTTCACAAATGAGTGTTGCCCAGAAAATAGGTACTATGCATGTAACTCATGCAAAACTTGTACCTACTGATTAAAGAAACCTAAAGGTATTCACATTGCTTTATGAGGTCTCTGCAGAGGGTCCTCCTCACAGCTACTAGCCATAAAAATATTTTTTTAATTTATAATTTTTCAAATGCATGACTTATATGTACTATGGAGAAGCTACCGACATCAATAGGTACCTAAAGCAGAAAAGGCACCCTAAATTCATCCATAAATTAGGTACCTATAGGATTGGTCTCTCCCCTACTCAGCAAGCTTATTGCTGAAAGCCCTTTTATTTACAAATCACTTAACATGACTCACTCTAATATGAAAAATATTTATCATTGTTCATGTTCTCCAAATCTATAAACAGGTAACTACTTAGCAAGGAATTTGGTGTTTAAGTTACATTAAAATAACTGTGGAGAGGTTGCTAGAATGCCTGAGGTTGGTATGTATTAGGATAGGCTCACTTTTCTGGCAATCATCATGCAGATTCGTGAGGAAGGAATGCTAAAACACTGAGCATTGGGTTTGCCAATCATAATTTGTAGGCAAAGAAAAGTACATGTGCATTTATATGAAAATTTAAATATGCATGCCGGTTTGATTTCACAGAAGTAATATTTTAGTATCATAAAAATTTTAAAATACATCAATGTGTCTGTAGTCAAAGAATGAAATGCTTAATTTAATAAGATCTCTAGAGAGCTCTCTCTGATTTTACTCATATAAATAATAGACCACTATAATAATTATAGATCCAGGACATGGGTGACACCAAATTTATTAAGACTTTGTTTAAAATATTTGCCCAGCATGTAATTAGAAAACCGAGTTGTACCAACCTTGGGAAGGAATAGATACTGATACTAAAATAGGCCATTATGGCTTCATAGATAACCACTGCAGCACACTATTCCTTACACATATTAGGCTTTGTCATAAAGTAAAATTTCCCCTAGTTTTTATGACTAGCCTTTAATGTCACAAATCTTGATAAAATATAATTTTATTAATTTGATACTCCTTGTTAAGAGGCCAGGCATGGTTTGGCACAATTACATTGGTAAAAATACAATGCTCCAAATACGCAGCTTATGATTTAGAAGAGCCTTTGATGATGTATAACAACAACAGAATTAATATTGATGATGATGTACCTATGACGATGGAATGATCAGCCCCTTCACAAATGAAAACAGTGTCCGGAAGATGGAGAATTTGATCTGAAAGTAGAAGGTGTCATATTTTAATAATACCATAGACTCAACTGATGGGCAACGGGAATCATTGCTTTGTCCATGCTACCTCACGGCATCTTTAAGTTTACTATTTTTAATTACCTTTTGTATAGCTATTATTAACTTATAAAGTACTGTACTAATCACTGATGTTACATTACATCCATTCTCCTTATCGTACAAAAAAGAAATCACTCAAGGATGTCGAGATATGCAATATCATTTAGTGCAGATGCAATATGCAAAACTTTGTTCCATTCAGTATTTTGTGTTCTCTATGTAAGCTCTAAGGGATCAAGGAGCACTATACGTACTCTAATTGAGTGTTCTTTAATAACTTATATTAACATGCATACAAATACTTATTGCCAATAAAATCTCCTGCATAAACCAAAATCCACCTGAAAATAAAACATCACCTCTTGCTTCAAAATTAATGATGAACTGATCATGATTTTTTTCCAAACAGCCCATAAATGGCAGACCTCATAACTGTGCATCCAGATACATAGTATGAACCTTAGGGCCATGAAATGTGGGTTGCCTATCACGTAGGTGCTTGCAAATTGTCTCCCTGTGTGCTAAGCCAGATTACTCAAAGTCGAGTCAAACAAATGAAGATGCTGTTAAGTCATTAGAGAGCATTCAGGTATTTATCCTGATTCCACACACCTTTGCATGCCAGCATTCATTCAATTGATATGAGTTCACTTTTAAATACATAAATATGGATTGCAACTTGTAACTTGCTAATTTTTGATTGATAGCACAAGTCATATGCTGATGATTAACGGGTATGATATTCTGTTTCCTGCTCTCTGATTGAAGTCTACCACATTGCGTTGGTATAGTCACCTTCATTTCCAAACAGTTACCATTATTCATCAGAAATCTCATGGAAGGCTTTAAGCCAATAAGCAATATGCGTACAGAATCAATTCAAACTTTGTAAATTTCACCATAAATTTTATTTAATACAATCAGTTTCTTCCCATAAGCGACATCTTCAGATCATAGGCGACATCGTCATCCACCTGGAGATGTCGCCTATGTGATGAAACTGGTTGTGTTAAATAAAATTCATTGTGAAATTTACAAAGTTTGTATTGAAACTGTCAATATAGATTTTCACAAAGTTACTCCTGAGAATATGGAGTTCATCAATATGCATACAGTTTAAATATCAGGGAAAGCCTTCACATTCTAATAGAATGACTTTGAGTGAAATTGGCCCCTTCATAACACAAAAGGTCTTCCTGCAGTGAATTTACTACTCAATATCTGTTGCTTATCCCTTCAACCCCGGAGGAGATTTAAATTAATCCAATCCCGTAGGTTGGAGGAGATTTAAATGGAATCGCCATCACGTAGTCACTACATCACTTGACTGAATGTGAAGTTCGTGCCCAACCTAGTGACTACATTGCTCTTCGTTGAAGGGCTAAACTAACTACTCAACTTACTGCATATGTAAACATAATCGAACCACAGACCTTTGGCTTGCGGAGCCAATACGCAGACCACCACACCACATGGGCTTCCTGATTCATAAGGTAATTTTGGAAGAATTTTAGGGAACTAGATGTTTATAGTTCAGGTGGATTTTTCCTAAGGCAATTTCTACCTAAGTCATTAGATTAAATAATTTTAGCCATAACTGCACATAGGCGTGCACACAGTGGGTGCCATGGGTGGCCGTGGCACCCCCAACAAATTTAGGAGGGGTGCCAAAATTTTTATGGAACAGAAAACTTGGGAGAAAGCCAGTCCTGCTGAAAAGAACTGGAAAATCAATGAATCTAAAAATTTTTAAAGGTCTGATTTTATTTTTTGATCTGTAATAAGAATACTCAAACTATCATTGCATGTGCTTCTTTGAAATAGGGTACGGAGCATGATTTTGGATGCCAAAAACCTAGTGTTATAGTATTAGTAGATAAAAAACATTATTCTGATCAAGCTGACTGCAAAAAGTTTTTACATAGTATTTTTTTAAATGAATTTTCTTCCACTCTGCTTTTATTTCATAAAAATTAAATAACTGATTAGCTATTATATTTGATGCAAGTATTATCAAAGCTTTATTTAATTGCAGTTTTAAAAAGTATTTTTAAGACATATCATATCCTAGCATCGAAAATTAAAACAGAAATGTAATACCTATATTGATTTTTTGTATTACACAAATATTGGGGCCTTCTAATTTTGTTCTGGGAGTTGCTTTATGGAACTGGCTTTCCTCCGAGCACTTGGGGTTAAGACTTATGGTTACGGTCATGGGCAAGGGCAAAAGGTGGCAATTTTATCGTTGGCACCACCAATAGCAAAATCCTGTGCACGCCTATGGATAGCAGTGTAATACAAGCAAAATGGAATGCAGATTAAAATTGCCAGTGTTTACCTATTGATAAATTATACATATGCATGTATGTTCTTGTGTATTTTCTTTCCCCTAATCATAGTAAGGATTCGTTTTTTTTATTTGCCATTTATTTTTAATGCTATGGCTTAGTTTTAGAGGCATGCTTAAGACAATTTTATCCCAGTTTTTAGAAATTAAATAAATATGATGAAATATAGATGGAAAGAGATCTGTGACCAGAAAGGACATGATATTGTAATCATTGAGCAATAGAGTCATGGTAAGGAAACCACAGTCCTAAACCCTTTACTGCCTGCAAAAACTCAGTAGGCTGTACTTAGATGCTGCCGAGGCAATTTTTGTGTCATTTGTAATGCTGTCATTTTTAAAAGTCATTAAACATTATATTTATTTACTCTGCTTAAGATAATATTTTAAATAAAGGGTGCTCATTTCTTGTGAAGTCTTTTGTGGTGAGATGATGATGATTCTTGCTTTAGGAAGACTTCTCAGAAAACAAGAATTGATTTGGTATACAATTTTTAATTGATGGTGAACATAAATGTATGTACTCAGATTGCATTTTTAAGGCCATGAAAATGAGCAAAGTTAGAATTTGTATAAAAATATCAGCTAATGTATTGGCCAGTGGCAGTTTTAACACAGGCCCCTATAAAGCCAATAGATAAGCTCACTGACAGCAAGAAGGTTCATCTTTCAAAACTGGTTTGAATCAATACTGCAGTTAACACATTCAATGCGGAGCACGTCAATGCTCCTGGCTACACCGAATGACGGAGCACGTCAATTGACATGGTCGTTTCATTCCGAAGCCCTTTAAATTTTTTAAAGCCGATTTTGACGACTTTCATGAAAATCGGGCCTGCATTGAATGTGTTAACCGTGTTAACACTTTAACATAGGGGAAAAAATGAAAGCAAAAATAAGTTCTTCTATGGGAAGCCAAATAGAAATTTAAAAAATTAACACTGAAAACTTATTCACAGGTAATGAATGAGGAAGTGTGGAATGAGGGGTTTTCTGAGTACACAATGGAGAATGTAAGAGGTGGAATCAGATTCCAAAGCTATTGCTTAGAATATTGCATGATGCAGAAGAGGAAACTCATCTAACTCTGAATTCACCTCTGAAGAGAGCTGTTGAACATTAAATAATTAGTAACTTGCAGCATCCAAGTGAAGGCATCCGTAACCATTCATCAAGGATTGCAGGCATATAAGAATCATTACTTATACCAAATTCATACAAACACATATGCATGTGCACTTAGGTATAAATCAGGTAATTAAAAGAAAAGAAACAAATTCATCAACCGCCAAGACATTTCATGAGGAAAAAAGTTGGACTTACTCTGAGGACTGTGGAAACTGAGCTGGTGATGAGACCTAAGGCACTGAATTGGCGTCCAGAAGAATTTTCATCATCAGTGGTGGTCTGGAAGAAATAACGGTGATAAATTTAATTTGGTGATGTATAGTAGGGTCATAAGTATATTTGCAACAAAAGATTCAACCAGTTTTATTCTATGACCTTCAGATCTGTCGGAATGGATTAAAAACACAAAATTCAATTATTATAAATTCATTCTCTCTCCCAATATTATCATTATTTATATGGATAAAAATGCTCACACTAGGCACTGCCTGCTTGATTTAATATTGTTGGGCTTTCAGTAGAAAATGTGTGCTTTAAATTCATAGTATATAAATCCATTAAATACCTTCCTATTTAATTTTATATGTATTCTAATCATTGAAGAATGATGAAAAATTTCCTTGAAAATCTACATTTTTTATTGTCTTTTAAACTCAAGTACTACTCTAATAATGTTCACATGGGTTATCATCCCATAACTTGTTCCATTCCAAACTTACATCATCGTTAGCCTTGGTTGAGCCAGATGAGGAACTGCTCCCACTCAAGAAACTAGAAAGGAGACTGAAAATGACTCCTCCAGATCCTGCGGAGCCTCCACTCCCACTTCCATCATCTTGTTTGCCATCCTGAAAAAATTGATCATTTGATAGGTTCAAGGATGTAATATTTACATGGGCAGTTTTAAATATGTTGCATGGACATGAACATTATTAACCCTTTCGCTGCAGTCAACCTGCGGAGACTTCCCAGCCCCTGTGCGGCGAAAAAGTGAACAGACAGTAGGAATGACGTTGCTAACGGAACGTAGGAGCTACGTTCACAGCAGTCCACCATGTGAATGTAGCTCCTACGTTCACAGCAGCGAAAGGGTTAATAGAGTTGCAAAATGTACCAGTAATATGGTAAGAGTAAAAAAAATTATTGATAACATTTTTTAAGTAGAGAACATATTTTGGCATTATAGTTCAAGTGCCCTGCTGTGAATGAGATAGAACAAATTCAAGGGAATAGGGTCAAAATCTTTTCTATTGAAGAAGTTAGATGTAGGAGCTATCTGACATAAGAGAATGAAGAATGATGAGCTACCATCAGTCAATCACAGGCCTGAAGAAATATGCAATAAATGACATATTACTAATGAAAACTCAATGGTTCATTAACAATTTGTAAGAATCACAGAGGTGGCGTGGGCATTGGAATGTGTTGAACTACATTGAATATCATGCTCCAGCTTTTGCTAAATAAATTGGTAGGTACATAGAATTAGAGAAGAAACTTTGAAGTTTCTTCAACACTTTCCTACAATATTCCTCACAGCCAGAATTGAATATTTGAAATTTGATTCAGGAATGCCAATACCCATTGAATCCAGGGTGGCATAGGACTCTAGACTAGTTGGGTGGGGGGTGTCATTCCTAGCTGGGGATGGAGAAAAATCCTCCCACAGATATCATCATACAAAATCCTGGCCTTGCAGTAGAGACAAAAACAGCAGAAAAAGACTTGGAAGAGGACTGCAGCACTAACAATTGTTATTATGTTATGTTACAACACTATTAATAGGGGTAGGCATGGAGTAATAGGGCTATATAGTCTTATTACTCCATGCCTATATATTGAGGGCAGAAAAAATAGATTTCATAAGTTCCTAATTAGTACTGTAGCAACAATGTTGTTGTGCAGGCATTTATAGACCAAACAGCCACAAAACTCTGGGACTTGTTCCGATACTCAAAATATTAACTACCTACAGTTTGGATGGAAAAAAATCCTCCTGATTCTGTACAGTTAATAGTGAACTCTCAACTCCTAATATGAGAAGAACATGAGAGAGAAAGGATGGGACTAACTCATGAGAACAGAAACCTGCAAGCTGAACGTCTTCGCTTCTTTGGAAAATGCCTTACTTCGAATTGGTTGACATGCTCCAGAATTTACTTTGGGCCAAGACGTGGGCCAGAATTTTTTTCTAGGATTGAACCATCTCATTGAAAACAAGTCGCACATTAGTTTGTCAGGGATCTCTTGGGTCGGGCTCAGTATATGATGGCCATGACCTGAGTACCCAGTGTCAAACCCGAGAGATAGATCCCTGACATACACCTTCGCCAGGAATCTGGGAACGGATATCTCATCAATTGGGGAGTAAATTTAAATTGTTCTTTTGCAACAATGTAAATTCCTCTAAACCTTCTTTTTAAATATGATCTGGCCCGTGATTTGAAAAGTTACCGTAGTTTTTTATTTTTTCCCTATTATTAAGTTTATATCACGCCTTCTAACTTAGATATTACTTAAATCCTGAGGCAAAACGCAACGATTTTGTTCGCTCAACGTTTGATTGCCAGGGTATTTCGTTATAAACCAGACATACTTTCATGGTCATCGTTGAAAACTTCTTATTGACGATGCGAACACAAACCTGCAGGTAAAGTTCCTGGTTGCATAAACTCCTCATTGATCTCCCTCATGTAGCGCCCTAGAATCGAGGCTGTTTCGCGTATAACTAAAAGTCAACGTGTTCCGGAGATGTTCACAAGATACAGACTGAAACTCGGTGTGTTTTTTTTTCTTTCATCCTCCCTTTCAGAGAATGAGGTGCAACTTGGTCACATATATTGCCTTACGTTCGTGGCTGCGGCATCTCCACCGCCACTGCTGCCACCTAGGATCCCCTGGATGAGTTCCACGGCCCTCTTGTCCCTCTCGACCATGTCCTCGAGCACTTCCATCTCTTCGGCGGCCGCTGCCCTCCTCCTCTCCTTGGCTTCCAGGGTCTCCCCAGGGGGTCCAGGGGACAGCCCCGCCGTGGCCACCGCCGCGGCCGAGGACAGGATCCCCGCCTCCAGCTTCTGCTCGGCGTCGATGGCTCCAGCTAACAGTTTGGCCGTCTCCGCCTTGGCCACGTCTTCTTCCAGCCTCTGGAACGTCCGAAATGAGCGATAAAGGTTAACGGCTGGAAGATTAAACACTATTGCTGCATCAATGTGACAATGACAATGTTCGATGGGCATCTTATTTCGACCCCTGGAAGACTCGAAATGGACGAAAAAGTTAAATCAGTTGATGGCAGGCAGAAATGGCACAATTATGTGCTTGATTCTCTCAATCAGAGTGTGGTTCACTCGAAGATTGCTACGGTAGGTGACATCGTGTTAAGCTCCGTGGGTAAAGTTTACTTTTTGAACGATATTATCACTGATTCTATAGCGATAACGTTTGTGGTTCAAACGATCGCGGCTTACAATTGCTAGCGGCGACCATTTGAACCACAGAGGAATTCCTTAAGGAACCTTCAGAACCCCCAATTTTCCAACTTTTGCACATAAATGATTAATGAGGCTCGGGTATCGTGCGAGAATTGTAAAAAAATGTCCAAATGGATTGGAATCAACTTAGCACTGTACTGGGCATAGCTGGATATTTTTAAGAAACATAAATAGTTAAATTTAGCATAAAATCTTACAGTGAAATTTTTATTTCCCAAATTTCTTGGCAATTTTATTCCTGGGATAAAAAATGCACACTAAATGAAGTTTAAAGTCCTTCGTCATTACCAGGAGTCATCCAATCGAAAATTGCTTTACTGCAGATCTCAACATACATAGGGCAAGTCTTTCTTCTAGTGAGTCTGTCTTCATAGTTCTAATGAATTTTTCTTTTTATGATTGTCGTTAGTCCAATTTCTTCTAGTGAGTCTGTCTTCATAGTTCTCCTTATGAATTTTTCTTTTTATGATTGTCATTAGTCCAATTTCGGAGCAGCTCTGTCACAGAGTGGTAGGTAAGTCCAACGTGATGGTTTGTTGCAGTCTGCCATGTTTTAACAAATTTCTTCGAACAACTCTTCATCTTCATTGGCGAACAGTCACGCATTGTCAGCATCCACCGTTCTTAAAAACAAGTTCCCATTCCTAAAATTCCGTTTTTCGGATGCCGTAAATATTTATGTCATCTTGACGGACTACCACTGAGTAGAAACTAAACAAAATCGTTCCCAATGAAAATTTCCATCAATTAGAGGCTTAGGTTGTCAGATGTTAGGTCATTTCTTTTCGGTCATAGGTCATTTCGCTCTTCACCTGAGCAATTCTACTACTCTCAATATCTTGCTATCATCTTGAATAGAATAACTATAGCAATTGTTCCTAGTTTTTGCCTCATGTTACCAGTTTTACATCTCTTTTCTCATTAATACTCCGTCTTAAAGGATTAAACAACGCAAAAAATAACAGATACACATACATTGATCATAAAACTAGGGAACGTGAGCTCTAAGGCCTCTTAAAGTTACAAGGTATAAAAGAACTTACATCCTTGCGTTGCAAGTGATTTCTCCCTTCAGTTTGCTGAAGAGGGCCACCTTGTGGACGATATACGCGAATCCGACGCACACCCTCGTCTTTTCTTGTTTTTGTGCCGCTTTTTGACTACGCTCTTTTGAGCTAGATTCTCCCAGAAGTTGGGCCCGAGGAGTATGTGAGTGATTTCTTGAGTGCTTGTGAGTGTGTTTGTGTTCATACCCCAGGCATCCTTAACAGGGTCCCATTAGCCCTAGCGAAGGATCCTTATTTGGGTTAATTGTGTGTGTGTGTACGTACCCCAGGCATCCTTAGCGGGGTCCCATTGGCCCAGCAAAGGATCCCTATTTGGGTTGAGTGTGTGTGTCTGTGGTTGTCACTGGCGTGGAAGTAACATTCCCGTAAACCAACACAGAGGGGTTTTATGGTCGAGAGGTTGTGGTTGGTCACTGGCTTGGATTTCCCCCATTTTTCCCGCAAACCAACACAGCAATTGTGGCGTATTTTTGACGAGTGGTGCCAATTTATTACGGCCATTGGAGACTTTTATACCTTGTAATACATTGATCATTTTTCTATATTTTAATCTATGATTTAATTAAGTTCTATAATTATACGAAACCATAGAAAAAATTATCAAGAAAGGTCAAAAAGGTCCATCGGAGGAGAAAGGTCCAAAACCATCGGAGATCCGCCTCGAATGGAAGATTAAGAGATGAGTTGGGTGAGGACGGAGGAATCAACTTACGTATCGAGGGAAGAGGAATGGGAAGAATATTGCACACCGGGGGGGGGGGGGGGGGGAAGGGCAGAATGTCGAGGGAAATCGTAAGAAGGTGTAAAGCGAAATGAGAACTTATTAAGGGATAATGGAGTGATGAAGACAGCGACCGAACTGTGAAGGCTTTATTGGGCAAGAAGAGGAAAGGAAAGATAGGATAAGATAGGGTATCATATCGTCTCGGAGCAATAAAAAAACACATTTAGCAGAAATAAAGTGCAAAGGGGTGTATAATGGGAGAGAAAGCTTTGAATATTCATGGAAAGGATTTCTTCGGCTAGAAACTGGTCAAAGATTTTCATGCATTTGGCAGATTACTTGTGATGGCGATAAGATTTGAAAAAAAGTAATTCACGGGATTATCTCAATCAGTCTCCTAGTGTTACTACCATCCAAGGTAGCGTTTCTCAACTTTTCTTTAACTATGGCCCCTTTCTAAAAGGGTTTTGAGACAAAAAAATTCCTAATCGACCCCATGAAATATTAAGATATAATATACTAAATATTTACTCTCGTTATTCAAAGGGATCCTTGTGCCTTATGCATCACAGTTTAATGCTAGGTTTGATGTGACCAAATACAATTTTAATTTCACCTCTTGATCGGCGATCAAGGCGATCACTTTTGAGGGTACCCTGACTGTAATCCCATGATTTTTTTTCTCCTGTGTTGAGAATCTCTGGTCGAAAGTTATGTCTAACAGACTTCAGTTTTTAAATATTTGATTTCTCTTTGTCATCATTACCGGCGATCATAACACGACTCTACACTTAGAAATGAATCGCCATCTCCCTGGCGTTCATGGCGTTTGAACTTTCTCTCTCTAAGCTACAGAAACTGCACGGACTACTTTTAGTCTACTTCCTGTCCTTAGAACTTTCCTACCCAACCAGTCTTAGCATGGGTTAGAGTCATCATCGCATATATCGGATTTAAACTTGGAGAAAGTGCATGTGTAACATGCGCAGTGCTGCACAGTACGAGTTAGCACTTGTGGGACAAATTGTGGGAGAACATTGAAAGAGAATGGGGTGGGAAAGAAGTATGCTAGGCTATAGGTCTCATATTAAAAAAGTCGCCTGCATAATACCGCTGAGAAGGGTACACATTGCTACTTAGTGGCATTCTGGATGTCAGAGATAAAAGTATTCGACCAAATTACGAACTTCGAGCAGCAGTGAGTCTGATTTAGAATCAAGGAACCACATGATAAACACGGGGCGCGATTCTCGCTTTTTCTTTCAAGTCAGTCCACGTGGAGTACTCGTTCTTTCCGTTCATCATCTGCTTCATTAATTCAATATTAAGTCAATGTTCACTAATTAAAAGCAGAAATTATCCGTGATTGCATACGAATTGGAAAGTAGTACTACAACTATTCAAAGAAAGAAAATTGCGATTAGCACATTTTATTGGCTGAAAAGCCATAATAACGACTTTAGGATAATTAAACCGGCTGTCATGCATCACTTCCAATGTTGAGAACAAAATTCTGGTACAGAATATTAAAAGGATATGTTTTTTTCTAGTTTAAAAGCAGATGGAAAACTTGAACGACAATTAACTTGAAAAAAAGGCGAAGTTACCCTGAAAAGTGCAATTTGTGCTAAAGTTGCTAATAAATCACACATTGGACGAGAACTACAATGTGTTTATTGACATTCATTGAAATCTGACCAAAAATTAAGTGATTTTTATAATATTTGAAAACAATGGCACCATTTCGAGAATAGTCGACTACAGAGACTCCATAGATGTGCACACAAGTCGCAGTAATTTTATGAAATTCACGCTCCAGTGCCACCGTGTCCGGAAACGTAAGCACTACTAGGAAGTTTCTGAACAACGGCATAGAGTTGGAACGTTTTGCTCGATAACAAGAAAAGGATAGTTTTTTTTCATCCTTGTGCCGGCTGACTGGGGATAAAGAGAGAAACAAACTTGTGTTAACTTTCTACTTCCGTGGATATTTCTCCACGCTAAATGGGAAAGAGCTCAGTGGGTGTCGAGGAAAGTCCATCTTAAAAGTGTGCCTTTACGTAAAGGTAGAACGCATCAGTTCATTATATTCTCGTGCGAGAGGATGTGTACCTACCGCTGGAGGAGTGAGGGAAATAAACAAAAGAAGGGAGCAACTCCGCACTCCTGGCAACATTGGGTCTCGGAAGGAAATTTCCGGCAACAACCAAGAGGGCGGGGGACTCCGATCAGTGAACCTTCCTGGCGATTCTCCAACGTGCTCCACGCACCGATTACACGCACAACGCGGGCTCCACTGTCACTTTTTCCTCGATGCTAATGCGTGCGTATTAAATTGAGTGCATCGGTTCGTCGGAATGGGGTCAGATCGACGGCGGCGAGCGTGAAAATGGAGATTTAGCAGTCCCCGCCGGGCTGGAGTTACGGAGGAGGCTGTTTGAGGTGAGAGTGAAAGTGACCATCGTCTTGGGAAGAAGGCGTTGTTTGGGAGGACTGCGTGGACGGAGGCGCAACGCCAATGGGCGAGAGTCGAGAAAATGACGGCCCAATTAACTTGAAATAACGGTAACACTTCACCGTCTAAATAGCCCTCATTCGTATTCACGACGCGAGCAATCATCCGCTATAGATTAAGGAGTTCTATAAGTAGAACTTTCTAAAAATAAGAATGCCGATGAGTCGTAACTGGGTTTTTTTATGAGTTTTACCCCCTCCAATGAAATCAAAATATATGCCCACTCTTATTCTAAACAAATTTAGAATGGGTTTTCCTTGCGAATACGAACTAAACTTTCGAAGTTCTGCGAAAAGTAGGAGATTTTATCCAACAACAACTAATTCTCGAATTCCATTCTCTGCATAATCTTGGGGAAATGATGCTTGTGCATTATTAGCCCGGAAAATTCTTAGAGATGTTGCGCGATTGCAGTTTTCTATGGCGGAAACATTTTACCGTTTAATGGGCCCAATTTGTCTTTATGGCAAAAGCCATCATGGACGATAAATTATAGAAGTAGAACTTTCTATTAAAAACAAATTCCAGGAGAAACGACAATTTGAATGCGTTTACCGCATAACCATTTGAAATTAGAGCTTTTTCGGATATAATTTTTGACAGATTTTCGATGCTGTTAGCGCCACCGATGAAGTAAAAACTCACGCACTGCCTTTCGATAAAAATCAGCGGCAAGTTGCTTTACGGTGATGAAGAAAACTTGTAGTGGTGCGATACCAAATTGAAGATTTCATCCACAAAACTCACCTCTTGGAAGCCAATTTTAATATTCCTGCTTTTAGGAAGTTAGTGATACATGGTATATAATGATTATTCTTTTCGGGAAATTGTATAAAGAATTTGCATATTTAGAGCACTCATTCCTATATTTTGACATTATTCCCTTTGAATATGGATGGAAACTATTAATTGGTTTATTTTTTTGTAATTGTGTTAAACTGAATGTAATGATGTAACTGATCTACTTATTTTTATTGTGTGACACTTTTATTTTCAATAGTATTACCTTATGTTATGCTCAATATAATGGTGTGTATCATTGTATAAATACACGCTAATGTATACCTGAAACATTTTTATTTTTGTAACATTATTTCTGGTTTTCATTTTCCACATTGGGCAACTAGTTAGTTGCAAATATGTACGAATACTCCTTATGAAAATGGGTCCGCGGCCTAAGGCAGTAACTTAATTGTCTAGGGAAAGAGGAGAGGTTTATCCCACCGTGTGTATAAACACACACAAAGTTTACTCTTTCATTGAACTGTTTCAATTACCTGCACGGGAAATACTTTACAATCATCATAATTCCTCAACTTTAGAATGTATAAAGACGAGAAAAGTTTCAGTTTCTCATCTCTTGTTCTCATGAAGATGAAGAATAAACAGTATGCTTTTAACTTCAATCATGCAGTGGTTAATTTTTTTCAATGTCGGCAACCCTGGAGACAGTAGTCTGTACTACAAGAGGTATGAGCCTTCAGACATTTCGAAGAATGAGTCTATGTAATTAGAAAAGGTTTAAATGTCAAGATTGATCAGAAATTTTTTTTTTGGTAAAGGTGAGCTTCCGTCTCGCACTCGTTTTCGCGATTTTCACCCACTTTAAACAGAGATATCGGAACCAAATTCACCTTATATATTATGAAAACCTTGCAAATTTGTTTAATACTTCCAACACAAAAATGCATCAACTACTTTAGGAATGGGAAACTTTCAAACCAGAGAAGTGCGTTTTTTCCTGTCCGCCATCTTGTGAAAAAATGCCATTTCCTCATATCCACTGTAGGTGGCGCAGCAATCGAGCAGTTGATTCTCTACCCACGGATACTATATAGTATCCGTGTCTCTACCATATACACACCAATGCACACCAATGAGCGAGAGGGATTCTATTCTAAAAATGGTTGGGGTGGGTTGGGTTGGGGGGTGGGGTAAGGGCATGTTATAGAAGGGAATTTAGTATTATCCCCCTACCGGATGTTCGTAAAACCTCCAAATATAGCGTCGAAAACTGACGAAAAAATCGCTAAATTGGTCATTTTCAAACGTTAATATCTCAAAAACTACTAGTCACACGGGTATGATTTTTAGATTTTTACAAACGCGCATTCTTCCTCTACTCCTAGGTATCACATTCAATTTCGTCAGTTTCCTAAGTTTTTCAAAAAAAATGTTAACAGTGCGAGACGAAAGCTCACCTAACCATTTTATTTAATAACAGCATACTCAGCGTTTGTTTAAACAAACTCTGGTAGAATATGAGTTTTAGCAATATTATTTCCCACGAAGTGTGAGAGTAGTGGGCAGTGAGAGAAAATAGGGAAACGAAGGAGTTTAATATGGTAATAGGAAAAATTGTAAGACGAAGAACGGCCACGGGCAACCGCTAGTAATTGATGAGGTTGAAATAATTTGAGAGTATATAAAGGAATGAATGCTAGCCTTCGGAAGAAAAAATAGCAGTGTCCAGAAGTGTTCTCCTCCCAGCGTGTGGAAGCAAACCCTGGGCGTGTAAGGGTAAGCATAAGAATGGACTAGGTGCAGTGGAAATGGGGTCCCTGAGAATTGCTTGCGGCAAAATTAGGATGGATTTGGCTAGGAATAGATAGGCAAAGAAAGAATGTGGGCTGAATGATCAAGGGGTGAACATAAATGAAAGGAGTGTTGTAACTTTACATTATCTCCATAAAAGTTACCTATTATTCTCCTTTCTTTTGACAATTTTTATAACATCTCTGTTACAGCACAAATGTCACATTTCTTATACCATCTTTAAATTATTATTAATTTTTTTTATTTTTATTCTTCTATCTCCTTTTACTCATGAAGATTTCTCTTAAATTCCTATTAATATTCTTTGAACTCCTTTATTTAATTAAGATTCCTATCACTCCTCTATTGATATTTCTCTTTTATTGTTGTTCGTTTGTTTTTTTACCCCTCTGGCAATGGTTTAAATTTCAGGTTTAACATGACAATATTTAAGGACGTTCGATGGTTTCACTCAACTTAAGAGAATTTGACGAAATTTGCTGTTAGCATTAGTTATGTTTTCCTAAAGTTACCTGAATTTTTTTCCAAATTATTTACCGTAGATTTCTTAAGATATTTGATGTGGAAGTGGGCATGAAATTACATATGGGTTCTTATGGGAACGCGAGGCGCGACTAGCTATAATCATCGAAAAGAACGTTTTCTAGTTAAGAATAAGAAAAACAAAAATAATTTAAATCATCAATAGAATAACGTTTGAAAATCATTTGATATACCTACTTTATTTTTATTATTTTTGTTTTTCTTATTCTTAACTAGAAAAATGTTCTTTTTGATGAATTAAACTACTCGTACCTTGTTAACCCATTAAGAACCCATTTAATTTTTTTTCCAATTCTCGATCAAATATCTTAAGTAATCTGCGGTAAATAATTCTGAAAACAATCAGGTAGATTTAAGACAACATAAGTAATGCTTCCAGCTAGTTTTGTCGAATTCTATTAAGTTGAGTGAAACCACCGAACCTCCTTTACATTTTACATATTTACACCAATTAAATTTTTAATTTAACATAGCCAAAATTTGTAAACAATAATAATAAATATGTAAACAAATTAAACTTAACCAAATTTGCTGAAATTGTACTACTACAGTGTGCTTCGTTAGTAAGGCCACATTGAGAGAATAAATGAGAGTCAAATAGCGAAACAGATATATGATAGTAGATAATGAGAGATGGTGAGAGGAGGAAGGGGTAGACCGCTAAAGTCAAGGGTGATTGCAGTGGATGTGACTCAAAAAGAGAAGGAATATTAGGGTTCTTGAGAAAAATAAAGGGAGCGTGTATGAAGCAATGCATGAGTGTGAGAGAAGCGAAAGGGGTTTGCAAGGATAGGGTATAACGGAGGAAATTATTTAAGCGCAATCAGCTTTACAGGCCTATCACCGAGAATTATTTTTTTTGCTGTGATTACCCCGAAAGGAAACAGCGTGATGAGTATGAATATATGTGCAATAATTATATGTTTCTATGCGTAAAATTAAAACCTCACATGAATGTGTTTTTCGCACCTAAAACAGTTAAAAGGAGCTGAGTGAGGTACTTGAGGTAATGGAGGACATCCTAACAACAGGATATAATATGAAAATTTATGTAGAGAAGACCAAAGTACTTAAGGTTAGCAAGCATGGGGGACAAGCTAAAGTGTATTTTAAGGGACAGGCGAATAGAGAATGTAGAGGAGTTTATCTACCAGGGAAGCAAAATAACAGCCGATGGAAGGAGCAAAAGAGACTTAGTAAGTAGAGTTCACCAGGCAAAGAAGGCGTTTTATCAAAATGGAAACTCCTAACATCCAGAAATATCGGCCTAGACCTAAGAAAATGCCTTCTTCAAACTTGTGTGTGGAGCATATTTTTGTAAGACAAGTGAGACCTGGACGTTGGGCAAGGCAGAAGAGAGGAGGGTGGAAGCATTCCAGATGTGGTGTTTCAGGAGGATATTAAAGATTTCCTGGGTGGACAAAATCAGTAACGAGGAGGTTCTCAAACGTATGGGGGAGTCTCCTTGTCTGCTGAAATTACTGAAAAAGAGAAGACATATCTGGATCGGGCACCAACTAAGGCACGAAACATTGCTGGCCACCATCTTAGAAGGCACTGTGGAGGGAACCAACTGCCGGGGCAGGCCTAGGTTGGAGTTTATGGGGCAAATAATGAAGGAGTTAGGCTGCTCCACTTATGTGCAGTTGAAAAGAATGGCACAAGACCGTAGCGTATGGAGAACTACCACCAACCAACCTTTGGGTTGAGGACTTAAGAAGAAAAAACAGTTAAAAAGAAACGTTAATGAATAACTGAGTCAAAACAAAAAAATCACTCATGAAATGAAAAGAAACGAGACAATAAAATGGCCTTTACCAACCAGAGGACGGGGGAAAGTAAAAGGGAAAACTTGCGATATGAGAATAGAAGTAGAGGCTTGACATTTCCACGACAACTATATGGCATAGTTCACCGGGAGTTGGCACGTTGTTAAGCACGGTGTCCTAAATTGTAACCCTCGGAAGAACGAACGAGACAAGGATCTAACGTGTGAATAGTGGCTATCTAACGATAGAGAGTAGGCGTCGGGTTTCTCTCGCAACCGCAAACGCAACAGAGCGCTGGGCGTTGAGAGTAGATAGTCGGTCAAATCCTGAATCGGTTTGCTTCTCAGCCAGCGACAGAAGACAGCCGCACACTTCAAAAAGTAGTTTATTGCGTTGTGCTTTCAAGGAAAAAGTTAAACCCCCACGCCAACTCACGCTTGTAAGTAAAGTAGAATTTCATTGAAATGTATATACGGACCGTATGCTTCCTTAGAGGTGGAACTTGTACGAATGTGACAACGGATAAAGGGAAATTGGAGCATTTGGAATGAGGTGATATAGAAGAATGACGAAGGTCAAATGCACGGAGACGATCGCCTTTTAAAGAAGCACTAACTTCAGTCGGAGGGAAATGATGCTTAGAATAAGAGCAGTAAATATGAAGGTACAAACCTATTGGACATATTCTGAGACATAATTATCTCCTGAAAATATTAACAGAAGGACCAAAGAATGAGAAGAATGGTCGAGGAAAATCAAAGATCTTGGAATTGGAGATTGGAACAATTAGGTGAGGTACGTCTTGACACTATCCACGGTAAAATTGATTTACCACTATTTTCTAACGACTGTCTCTCAGTAAGCACAAATAAGAATGAGGTTGAATCAAATTCTCATATCTCTCATGAAGTGAATGGGCATCATTGTCCGTACAAGAGAAGGAAAGTAACTAACAGTTCAGTTAAAATTACCACGAACACTACCACTCACAATTAATCTGGCCAATTAGACTCGGCTAGTTACCACGATAAAGACAGATCATGGAAAAAATTAACTCTGAAAGCAAAATACACGCCACCTTCAGAGCTAGTTCCAATGTGACCAAAACTAGCGCTATTAGATAAAAGTCCTCTAGTAATTTTCAAGAGGGTTTGGGATGAAAATGTTGTGGATATGATATTTGTAGAAACAAACAAGTATTATGTTCAGAAAGGGTTCTCAAATGTCGAATTTTCTGTGGACGACTTCTACAAAAATACCTTGACGTGTTGTTACTTTCTGGCTACTGTAATGTTCCATTCAGACGTATGCATTGGGAAACCAAACAGGACACTTTCCATTCTCTAGTTTCTGGATCAATGAGCCATAATACGTTTGATTTGATTCACAAATGCCTTAATTTTAATAACATCCAGATAGATAATGCTGATAGGATTTACAAAGTTAGACCTGTAGTAGATTACATAAATCAAAAATTTACTGAGATGATGAGGGTATGGAGCCATACTTTGGGCGTCATTCAATGAAACAATTCATTAGAGGAAAGCCCATCTGTTTTTCTTACAAGATATGGAGTGTTATAAATTCGAAAGGGTACCTTCTTAAATTTAGGGTTTACAAAGGAAAAACAGACAGACGCAAAGGCGTCTCTCTCGGTGTCCAAGTGACAGAATACATGTGTGTGGTTTTCCTCCCTAGTGGCTCAAACCTATTTGTAGACTACTTTTTTTTACCTCGCTTTTATTGCCAGAAAAACTGAAATGAAGTAATATTAACTGCATTGGAACATTAAGAAAAGGCGTCGTTGAAGGATCTCCTGTTGTAGGATGTGAGCAAGATGAAACGAGGTGCATTCTACGCAGTGGATAAAAGCAAGGCGCTATTTTAAGACATCATCATTCGTTCTTCCACATTTGCTGTGGTGTTTTGGCAGTCACTTCCTTCACTTTTCCATTTCTGCCTCGGCCTCGGTGGCGGCGGGGTAACCTTCTCGCATGCCAACCCGAAGGTCGCGGGTTCGAGTCCCGCCTTGGGAGGATTTTTCTCCTCCCAGGACATGGTTGCGTGTATTGTCCTTTGTTAATGTTTCAACGCCTGATGTAAAATGGTCCTCGAGGCTGTATTCAGGTTTATGAAAAAATAAAAAAAATAAAAATGTAAAAGAACTAAATTTATCAACACATGACGATCTATTTGATCAACACGAAAACTATTTTAAGCTTCCTATACCTTATCTCTTTGCTCATATCGTCCAAAAGCCCTATAAATCTTATTCCTAATTTTCCGAGCTTACCTAATTCCTCCATCCACTCTTAGTATCTCGCCTCGCTACTTAGCTTATCCTCTGCATTTTTTCCACATTCGTACCTCAAAAGCATCAAGCCTATCCTCTCACCGAAAAGGCCAACTTTTCATATAAAGCATAAAAGGCCAAGCTCCATATAAAACTTTTCACCAATGTTTTATATTTTATGGCAACTTATATTTTTTTAATTTGCAAGAAAACATGCCTTAACTGAAGGAAAAAAAAGCCGCCCGGGGCGAGTCGCCCCCTTCTTGCTGCCCCAGAGAAGAGACATTTTCGAGTTCCACGTTGCGTCACGCGACACTTGACTTTGATTTTTCCCATTTGAAACGAGTTCACGCGAGTTGCCGAATGTTTTTTTTCGGTCCAAAAAGAAGAAAATAACTCTCGCTCCGATTTGAATATCTTGGACACTTGCCTCACGCGATCCATCGAGAATCTGGGACATCATCTTATTTCTACGGCGTTGAAATCGGCGACTGGAAGGAAGCTGCCAGGAGTGCTTTTTCAATGCCAATACCGCCAGGGGGACTTGGACAAATTGTCGTAATTGGAGCGAAAATACTACAACTACGGATTTGTTTAGTTGATGTTTTTGGGGAAACTATGAAATTGAATTGAAATTGAAAACAGACTTTATTGTTCTGGGACTTTATGTCCCCTGGAACATTTAAATATTATTACATGCCACAACAAATGGGGCCACTGGTGACAGCAATACATACAAATTTCATTAAGGAACACCACATATAAACCAACAATAATCAATGAATATGGGTGGCTATCACTGGAAATGTGATGAGGACCATGGGCCTCATTTTAGCCCTCGATCACCATCGTAAATATTTACGAATGTGTGAGATGTTCGTGAGAAACATTTACATTTTCGTCACCCATTTTTCGTCCTTGCAAATAAGTTACATTCTGCACTTGGATGCGTTTTCGTTGATTCGTCAGAATTTACGCGCATGGCGAGGACTTACAAATCAGTTCGCAGTTTTATAAATGTTTTGTAAACAAACTGTTCATGAACTAAGGCTGCCAATCAGCGTATACAGAAAGCTATGAATGTTTGTTATTGCAGCGAATAGGAGACTTATTCAGACTAATGTGCGGACTAAAAGACAATACTTGGGTATGTCAATACAATAAGTTTAGCATCATCATCACTAATACTGTGTCTTTTTTCGGGATTCATTCCACGATGTTTAAAATTGCAAAAAACAATATTTCGCTGGTACTCCTGCCAGCTTCATCAGGTTAACTGCACTGATTCTTTAGTCTCGCTCGTCTTTATATATATGAGTGAGGACTCCCATTGTTGCCGGTATTTTTAAATTTGAAAAATTCGTTTAAGCTTTCTACTCAACGTGTAACCGTCTTCTCGGTTGACGTTCTCCGGTCTCTCCGCAATTTCTATAGCCTCCCTGATTAATCTTGGGTAATAGCGTACCTCCTTTGATATTAATTTTGTCTCCTCAAAGTTGAAATTATGAGTGGAGCCGCTGAGATGGTGTTCGGCTATTGCAGAAATGCGATAATTATTATATTTGATTGCCCGTTGATGCTCTTGGAGGCGTATTTTTAGGGCTCTGCATGTCTGGAAACAAAGGGAGTCCTCACTCATATATATAAAGACGAGCGAGACTAAGGAATCAGTTCAGTTAACCTGATGATGCTGGCAGGAGGACCAGCGAAATATTGTTTTTTGCAATTTTAAACATCGCGGAATGAATCCCGAAAAAATAAACAGTAAACACTACATCCGCGGAAGCCTACGAGCTAATCATCATTAATAATTCAAAACATAGCACGTGGAGCCTTATGTGCTCACGTATCCCGATATCCTCCATCCTTAATAATGCATTTCCTCTCTGTCCGAGGAGCTGATTCGAGGGCTATTAGAAAAACACGGTTGCCCGTTAGAGTAATAATTACATCATAAAAGTGGAATATACTTACATCTAAATGTGCATGAGATTATCACATTCGACAAATTTTGAAATTGAGATCCAATAGTTAGTTTCCAATTGCTTCTTGCGTATTACTGGTACAGCAAGTTCATTTTTATTCGAATTTTGAGCTAGATAAAAATAATAAATATAATATTTTGCCTTAATTAGACGACATCGTGAAACGGGCTCCAGAGACGAAACCAGCCCAGAAACGTCTCACGTATCTACTCGCGGGTTTGTTGCGGTAAAGATTAGTCAGTAATAACTTGATACATTTTTCCATCGATAACGCTGACTTAAAATAACCGATTGTCTGATGTAGTATTCAAAACCAAAACTCTCAGTTAACATCAAGTTAGCGTACATGATACGTCATCTTGGGGTTAGCCTCAGCCAGACTTTCTAAAACTGGGACTAAGAGTCTCCTCACTAATACGAAACCACTGACGCTTAATGAGAAGCAAGTCTCTGAATGTTACCTTAGCAACTGCTGTAGCAAAGTTCTCCTCACTAAGCGCCAACTATTGGCGATATCTTATTTTTACGGAGACGCCTCTCTTTGAACTTATATGATCATTGACTTGAACTTTGATCCCTCTGTGAGAACAGGCCCGAGCTCAAGATCATCATGTTCAAATTATCCTCCTTCGTTTCAATTTCTCAAAAAAACTAAGACAAACTTATTCAATGCTATCACTTCTACCCGAAATGCAAAATGCTAGAAAACAATCCGCAACCGTCTCTCCGAGAATAGAAATACCCAGCGAATAAAATGCATATATATTTAACGACAAATCTTCCCTCTGTAATCCAAAATAAGATTAAATTGCCTAGTGCCCTTAAGAGACGACGAAAGAAAAACATAAATGGACGAAACTGCTAACGTCATGCAATTCAGGGATAAGATTATTTGATATAGAAAATGCGTTTGAGGATATTGAAAGCAAGCGATAAAAAAACGTCGCTTCTTCACAGATCGTTGCCCTTTAAATAATCAACTTAAAGATTACAACATAATGAAAGGTCGCTTCAATCTTATTGGCGGTACAACGGAGAGTAGGGGTGTATCTAGATAATTAGTGAGACTTTGAACTCTTATGTAAAGGATTAAGTCATAGCCCTGCTTTTCTATATATATAGTTTGTAGCCCTTTCCACTGTGAGCGGACAATAACTCGACATTTGGGTTCAAAGTTTTGTCTTGAGACCACCAGAGAAACCCGTTTTAATGAATTATAAGCCATATCCTTATTCCGATGAATTCCGGGTGATCAGGGATGTCGTCATCACTTGTGCCACCACGTTTACTGGTAATGTGAACTGGTTCCATTCTATTGTCCTACGATATAACGATTGAGATAGAAATAGATATAAAACAACGTCCTGAAAAAAACGTCAAATCAGCTTGACAACGATTCAACATACTCACGAATGAATGTTTATGTAATAAATCGAGTAAGATACCGCCATCGACCTTGCCGTCAATCGCGTATATCGAACCTTATAGCGACTTCAGCCCTGTAACTCTTTCTCCCACAGATTCAACAACAACTGGCCATAGAGAAGTTAGAAACAACTGACTACCTGTAATGAAGTGCACAAGGGGGAATTATTATGTGCCTTTCGTACCTGTCATTTCTAGATTATAAATCAAAATTCACGTCTCAGTGTAACGAAATGTGCGAACGGTTCATTTACGTAACTTTCTTCCCAAAAATTATTAATAGTTTTCCACCCAAATTTTTAAAAACCATATCCTTTAGGAAACGAATACATTTTTCGATTAAAATCCGAAAGTTTGCATAGTAGCCCCTCAGTTAATTTTCCGCAAATTTCAAACTCTATTGAATCCTAAAGTAATTTATTTAACCTAACGTACGCTAAGTTGGTCGATGAACGTCACCAAAGACGAAAATGAATTGGAATTTCATCCAAGTCTAAAATGGGTAAATTTAGTGTTACTTTCTCCCATAAACAAGCTCAAAAAAGTTAGTATTTTTTGACTGAAATGTACCTTGGAATCTTTGAAGTGCTTACGCATTATTTCCGCGCTTTTTTCTAATTTTCTCTTCATTAATTTGTGGGAATTCAAAGTTCAATCTCAAAAAAGCTTGAGTCCTTTTCGTTTTTCATTTTTTTATAAATTTTATTTAGTTTTTGAAAGAGCTGGAAACTGTACGACAGTATTGTGCATTGTAGGGTGCAAAATTTCTTCCAATGTCTGGACAGTCTGTGTCGTGCCTTCTTCGGTTTCGCTATTTTTTTCGGTCGTCACACTGTCCTTTGCATTCAAACGCAGTGTTTCACTCAACTTTCATCCTCTACTTCCCAAGCTGCCAAGAATAAAGACGAAAGCAGTCGAAATCGGAACCACCCACGAATTTCCTGATTGCGATTTTTTGCTTCAGGCCATTTTTAGGGATGAAAGGCGTGTAAAAATATACTGATATGTATATGAAAACTGTTATTTTAAAATATAACGACTTTCCAATAGATTTTTAAAACATACTGGTGCAGGTATCGTTCAATATGTTCTTCAATTGGCATCGCATTATGTAATGAGCTGCAAAATCGTCATTCGCCTATCATGGAATAAAAAATGCAATAATGGAAGCACAAGCAATACTTCTCAAATAAAATATTACAGAAAACTGATACTTTAATTTACTTAAGATAGTTTGAGCGAAAAATCACTTCACCTAGAATTTGGCCTCATTTTAAATAAAAAACTCTCCTCTTTCCAATGATATCAATATATAAACCCCATGCCGAAATACTTTTCAAGCAATTTGCCTGAAAATATAAGCTGTTTTACATGGGATAGATTACGGCTGTGCGCTCCAGAGGGAGAATATTAAAACATTTAGGTACTTATAGCACCTAGATTTCGTCAAAAAACTAACGGTGTGTGGATTGCATGTTTTCTCAACTATTTATAAAAAAAATTATCGATTACTCACCACAGTAATTCTTAAAGAATCGCAAAAATACCAGTTGTTTCGAAGGGTTTTCAGCCGTACGGCGGGAAGAAATGAGTCAAGTTAGAGACTTATGTAGCTTTATTTGTTTAATTACTGAGAATTTTGGTCATATATAACTATGCCTTTGCGCCATTAATATTAAAATATTTATTCCATACTTCTTACAGATGCTGAAATCAGAAAATAAAATTTGAATATGGTCTCCATTATGACTAGGGAACTATCTCGCTCAAACCCCCTTAAGCCTCTTAAAAGTTTTTCAGTAAATTTCATTGTGAAGCCTTATTTACAAAACTGGCAAGAGGAAAAATATATCGGGTGTCATTGTTTAAAAAAAACTACAACGAACATATTGGTATTTCGGCTTCAAATACTCACCAATATATATCGACCAATCGTAAAATATACCGAAATTACTGGAATATCCATGCGTACCTATACCTACCACTAACATCCTATTTCATGAACGGGTGGCATTGAACTCTCTTTCTTTAACCAAATCAAGGGCCCCATTTTTTTTTGTTTGGGTGAAATTGCCATTGAAGTTGGGGGAGACGAAAACTGGTAACCGCCCATTCTGGACTGGTTGAAAATTGAAATTGAGACGTCACACACCTCAGCCGTGTTGCGGGAAAAAGGAAAACGACACGAATTAATATCGCCTCACGCAATATTTCGGGTCGCGTAGCCGAAGAACACGAAAACAAGCGAAGACCTTAGAGCGCACCTTTTTTTTATAAGACGCCATTCCGACTGGTGGTGGACCAGCGAAACTCACCGCGCTCCCATGAGAGACGGAAGAGGACGCCCTCACGTTCCCCCAAGATTGTAAGGGACGTGCTTACTACGTTAATTAGAGAACTATATCGACTAAAAATCACATTTATGGGTGATCATTCGTTGTACTTTGAAAATTGCATCAACTTTATCCGGTAAATAGAGCCAAGACGAGCAACAGAAAGCTGAAGATCAGATTGACAAGCGATGAACTCTTCTCGGGCTCTACACCGGGTGAGTGAATGAAATGCTGCCGACGTTTTGGGTAGCGACTCGTTACCCATCCTCAAGGCAAAATGTCACGTAACTAAACTGTCCGTTGGTTTTATACGGACGGTGCCGGTGGGGGATTGGTCGAGCCCCGATTGTTGAGCCGGAGGACCGTTGACCGTTTAAATTTGAAATAAAAATGGAGAGGAAGAACGTAAACCGGGATTCGGGATATACCATCAGCAGCTCGTGGAATAGGATCCTAAAAAGAATACAGGTTGACAGAGCAAGGCCAACGGTCAAAGGCCAAATTTAAACGGTCAACGGTCCTCCGGCTCCACAATCGGGACTCGGCCAATCCCCCCACCGTCCGTATAAAACCAACGGACAGTTTAGTTACGTGACATTTGGCCTTGAGGATGGGTAACGAGTCGCTACCCGAAACGTCGGCAGCATTTCATTCACTCACCCGGTGTAGAGCCCGAGAAGAGTTCATCACTGCAATTCGCCGGGAAAGCGTGAAAAAATCCTGCTTTCACTGATGAAATGTGTTACCTATAGAAACCCAGATGTAAGGAACAAAATATGCAGATTATTCCACGAATGTATTTTAAATGAGCACTTTTTTCCAGCCATAGGAGCCGACTGCAGCGCCATTTCCTACGAATGACCGCATTTTGACTTCAATTACGGCAGTATATCCCTAATAACTAAAAAAATAAGGCGATAAGATGCCTATATTATATTTTTATTCAATTTCTCTGGATTAATTCCTTCTTAAAAATAGTTTTCCACAAAAATGGCATTTATATTTTATGAAAAAATACTACTTTTCCCCGTGTTTCTCTCATTCCCCCATTGAACACCATGGAATTTCAAGTTTAATTATAGAATAAAATAGCGTGGAAAGGTATTATTTTGTTTTTCATATCAGATAGAGGACAACGTTTTCTACAAGTAGACAGAATATGAATAAATGACATTTAAGTCATTTAACCGTGGAACTACCTTAAGTTGGCCATCCGAAATGTTTAAATACACAAAATTTTCGAACCAATCGTGGTTGTACCACGTGATCCCATAGTTATGTGATCGGAATAATCTCGAAAGATCTCGATAAAGCCCCCAGGGAGAATGATTTTTTCACTGTGAACTCCAAACAATTGAAATCACATGGTGTTCAATGTGGGAGAATGGGAGAGACACGGAGAAAAATAGTAGGTATTTATCCATCGAATGTAAATGCCATTTTTACGGATAACTGTTTAAGAATCGATAACCCTGGGGAAATGGACGAAAAATAGAATGTAGGCATTTTACCACCTTAATTTTAGAATTATTAGAAAATTTCTGCGATAAAGAAGTCAAAATGTGGTAGATTTCATAGAAATGGCGCCGCAGTCGGCATCCTTGGCTATGAAAAATTGTTTATTAAATATATATTCCGGGAATAATCTGCATATTTTGTGCCTCCATTTTGGTTTTCAATTGCTAACGGATGACGTCAGGGAAATCAGGCTTTTTTTAAAAACCAATTAAACCAAAAGTTGGAATTTAGTATTTGTTTTGACCCAAAAAGCCGCGGTGGAGCAACCTTAAAAAAGAGTAGTGGTTTTTGTGATAATAATTCCTTTTCCCGCCAACGTTTCGCCTTTTTATTAAGGCTTCTTCAGATCTCAATGGATTGAATTGAAATTGATAGGAAGTTGAGTTTCTTAAAAAAGACATGACGAAACCTCCATAAGTTAACCAATTTATTATCAAAGTGGTCTATAACCATTCAAATAAGTTATGCAATTTAAGGTCCGTATTTGTAGTCGTTACCTAGCAGTCCCCTTATCCATCCCCTACCCAGCAGGCCCCTTGAATTGTCCTATAGTCAAAATTAAGGGAGCTGCTAGGTAGGGGATGGTTGGGGGTTAGATCTGGTAACTAAGGACTACAAACGGTGGGAAATGGAATTCGCAGCTCAAATGTTTCAGTGGTGACGCTCGTGATCAACATGGATACGGATAAATAAAGAGCCAGACGCAGCATTAAAACTGTTAAGATGACCGCTCGACGTGCAAATAGCTTCAACGGTGTGGAGAAGAAGATTTCGTGTGACCTGGTGTATACGCATAAAGATATAGTGGAAAGTAAGAAAACGGACGCAGTTTCCTGCCACAAAAAGAAGAAATTGTGGGAAAAAATATGCTGCGAGTGTATATGAACATCCTTGGAAAGAGTCTGTTGTCACATCAGATTATTATCGATTAAGAGCAAATCTCACCGTTGTTTTATTAACACCAAATCTTCGAAATTATTAATTTATGGCTATGCACGTTCATTAGAGTCAGTTTAGTTATATCTGTTGTGTTATTTTTTCGACAAGGGGGCCCCTAGTGGAGCATGCATCTCCTGCCAGAATTAGGAGAGGCTAAGGGGGCTGCTGGGGGTGGAAATTTGACTATGAATACCGTTTTTGAGGAAGGAGCCTGCTAGGGGCTGTGGGACTGCTGGGTAACGACTATAAATTCGGCCCTAAGTCCTTGGACACTTCTATCGTGGTCCTGTTACTTACCATGCAATAATTCAAAGAATGAGAAAGTCATGCTAGAATATTTTCTCCCTCTTCACTTGCGGTTAGAATAGGCTCGGTTTTCACGTCTCATTCGTCCATTACCCTCAATTCTTCTGCTGACGTGCCTTATATGCCTTCTTATTGACCAAGAAATGACCATGGGGAGCATAGACAGCATTGAAATGCTGGTAATACAGCAATATCATAGTCCATCACGAAGTTTGCGTTCGTCACGCCGCAAAGCTTCCTCACCAGAAAGAATACGAATGACTGTGAGCTGTGTTTGACTCACCTACTTGCGAACCTTAAGGTAGTTTGAGAGGAAAATCACTTACACCTAGAATTTTATGGATTTGAACTCATTTTAAAGAATAAACTCTCATCTTTCCAATAATATCAAAATATCAACCCCTTGCCGAACTACTTTTCCAGCAATTTGCCGGAAAATGCAAGCTGTTTTACATGGGATAGATAATAGCTGTGTGATACAGAGGGAGGATATTTAAAAAAATTAGGGATTTATAGCGCCTAAATTTCGTCAAAAAACTAACAGTGTGTAGATTGCATATTTTCTCAACTATTTATAAAAAAATAATCTATTACTCACCACAGTAATGTTTTAAGAATCGCAAAAAACCTGCTGTTTTGAAGGGTTTTCAGCCGTGCGGCGGGAAAAAATGAGTCAAGTTAGAGACTTTTTAGCTTTATTTACTTAATTACTGAGTAGCTTTATTTACTTAATTACTGAAAATTTTGGTCATATATAACTATAACTTTTGCACCATTTAAAAAACCATATTCCTTCCATACTTCTTACAGTCGCTGAAATAAAAAAGTAAAATTTGAATATGGTTTCCATTATGACTAGGGAACTATCTCGCTCAAACCACCTTAAGTACCTGTTTGGCGATCTAAGAGGATGGGCGTCAAGCGTCGTCAATTCGTTCCTCTTTTCATCCAAACTTAATAAATCTAACAATCAGTAACTGTACATCTATAGCCATACAAAAAAGTCCCCTACAAAAGTTCGTCATGAGTTCCGAGCAGGTTAAATTTTTTTGCGGTCCCCGTTGACTGCTCTCAAGCCAAAGTAAGACCTATTTCATTATTTAAAGAATTCACGAACAAGTTTTTATTTTTTTGTAAAGTTTTAGTAGGACACTGTAATGACGGTGATTTTTTAAAAATGTGTGTGTATTATATATTTTCTGTTAGAGATAATTAGACCTTCCCTCTTTAAGAGGGTGGTCACGGCGGTTTTTAAAGCGCTTGGTCCCCAAATCCTCCTACACCATGCACCTCTTCTCACACCCTCCACCTTGCAACTCCCCCTTACACCCCTAAAAACCCCCTCTAAACACTCCACCCCTCTCCTTCCCCCCCAGCCATCAGAGTCGCCTAGCAGTCTTCCGAGAAACCCTTAGCCTCTTTGGCACTCATTTTTAAACTTAACGGAAATCCTCTCCCCTCCCCCTTCCACCCCCTCTTATTTCCTCAGCATAAGCCCAGGCTATATATATTCCCACCCAACCTACCGCTAAATGCACATGAGTATGCCACAGTGTGGTGAAACGCGCGTCGTGCCAGCGTAATAAAGTTTCGTGGAAATAACAAAGGTGGTTTTCTCATCATGGATAAATAATTCATATGACTATTTTGCAAATACACTCGAATAGCAGTCATACTATAGTGACAAGTATATACAGCTGCTATCATTATCCAGAGCTAAAAATCGCAGTCGATGTCGCAATCGCAGTCGATAAATAGCAGTTATGAATGGAAAGGGAACATGAGACAAGGAACTTAAAAAGTATCCAAAAAAAATAATCATCAAATATCTGCATAATGATCTTCAGCGCCAAATCTAATTTATCATAATTCATTTTACTAGATATTTAGGCATAAACGGGTTCAGAGACATTGGCGAAATCCTCGCGGTTGCAGAATGCTAATCCCAGCTCGAAGCAGCTTTATTCTGGCCTGAGGGACGTAGTGTAGCTAGCCCTTGGATCATTCTATCAGCAGCGTCCACGAGGAAATCTATCGGGAGTCATGAAAGGTTTCCTACCACGCCCTCACACTTTTTTTACGGCTCTAGCCGATGAGATACTGGCGCGGGGTTTTCTCCACTTTTGTGGGCAAATGAGCCCGGGTACACTACCGTGAAGTGACTTTTCAAAAGTCTTATCCAAGGAAAAAAATCAGAAAAACGTCGAAAATGAGAGATTTTCTTTCCTTGAGCATTCCATCCTCTCTCAACGCCTCGAACGTGACATGCGAAATATAGAAACCGCCAAGGTTGTCTCGCATTTATTTCAAACGGGTAACCACAGAGTAAAAGAAAAATTTTATCAGTATATTTTTTTTTTTAATATTATGAGTGCAAGAATGCCGTACACCTGGGTCCCGTTTCTCAGTTCTTCAATTCAACTGGAAAGTCATATACAAATCAGACAAAAAGCATAAAATCCTTCGAATTAGCACATTTTGGAACGCACAAGCATTACTGCTGTTGTATCGCATTTACATTGCCGCGGATATGTGCAATAGTGCTTTTCATTTCAAGTAGTAATAGCCGGCCGTTGATGGCAGCAGTAAGCGAACGCTAGGCGACCACGGGTTCGGTCCAGCTGACGCTCCAAACGCTCCAGAGCGTTAGTAGCGAGCTCCCGAGAGGTCCAATTGGGGCCCAGGAGCGCTCCCGTAGCATCGAAGACGTTACTGACGATACATTGGTTAAAGCATGGAGGTTTGGACATATCTTTTTAAGAAACTCAACTTTCTTTTTCCGCCGACGTTTCGCCTTTTTATTAATGAGGCTTCTTCAGGGCATACTGTACAATGCAAGGAATACAGTTGGTAATAATTATAATACTACAAAGATAAAAAAGTTTTCAATAATAAATTTAGTACCTCAAAGGATTAACTTTCTTACTGCGACAATGGTAACAAAAGAACAAACTCTTCCTCTTAGCAACAAAATCAACAACAAAAACAAAACCAAAATGGAAAAACAAGCTAAAATTTGGTTTAAAAAATATTATAAATGAAAATAAAAATGTTTAAATTAATGGTATCAAGCATGAAATTAACAATTTCAATACGAATGTTTTTTATATTCGTAAAATATGTAATATACATTCGAAATTTGAAGTTACGATATCTGTAATTGTTAATAATTGTTAATTGTTACGATATCTGGGGGATTAATATTATAATATTTATTTCGTACTTCTTAAAGACGCTGAAATCAAAGAATAAAATTTGAATATGATCTCCACTATGACTAGGGATCTATCTCGCTCAAACCGCCTTAAGAGCAGTATAATGCCAACAACGGGATTTCTCTCCCTTGTCTCCATATAATTCATCCCTAACCGTCCAACCAACTAATCCTTAAACAACTGAGTCGTTAAGACGCGCCCGTCGTAACAACCACTAACCTTTGGGAGTAGTTCGCGGTGACCTCACCAATAAAATCCACCCCGGGGCGAATTCCCGAGAGGGCGAGAGTAACGTGCGCCTAGACGCCATCTATTTATTCCTTCACTTCACCTGTGTTGCCTTGGCTACCGGCTCTCCCACCTCGCCCGGCGAGACACAAAGAGCCATGCATAGATCCGTTATGCGCCCGCTTCTGAGTCAGCTGAGCGTGGCGGAGTGTGTCTTACATGGCCGTCCCATATTTCGCCCGACCACCTCCCCCTCCTCCTGCTTTAACACGCCTCTCGCCCAACGAGACTCAGTTCATAGAAGGGAGAGAAAGTAGTCCGCGGCACGCCCTCTCGACGGACACCTGCGTAGGCATCCGTTGAAGCGAGCGATATTAAACCGCTGCTGCCCAGAAGGCCCCGAGGCAGGCGTTAGCTCCTTCCTCAAGGGGGGGGCGGCAATCGGCGACGTAAATAAAGCCACGAGCCACCGAAATTGATCCTCTGGCCGATACATTTCACGGTGCCCCGGTGTGCCCGACGCGCTAGATTAACGCCGAATCAAACCTTCGCTAGCCACGTGCTTGGCAACTGATCTCTAATGAGCGTTCAAAGCTTTGAGCATGAATATACATATGGATCTTAATCTTCGGCACCACTGAACGGGCGAAGGTGTTGCCTAGCTTTCCGCAAAAGATAGGTCGCGCTGCAGTCGGCATGGTTCCGCTTCTGTGTGTCAAAAATGTCCGGTTTAATTGGGAGGCCAATTCCGGTACCTTTATTTCCAGTAGCTCCATTTGAATCACGGCCTTTCCTTCGACATTGTTTACTTGTGTGTGTCAAAAATGGCCAGTGTTAATAGGGAGGCCAATTCCGGTACCTTGATTTCTAGTATCTCCTATACCACGCTCCTATGGACTCCCAAATCCCTTGCCACCTCCGCAACTGGACGTCTAGCTTCCACTAATTTAACCATTACTTCTCTGTCCGCAAGAGAAGTTTCTCTGTTCGCAGGCCGATGCATACCAGCACTCTGACGTTCCTTCAACTGGCTAAAAATCTTCAAATTCCTGAATTTCAGCATTAGGTCGAATGGATGCACAGACATTTCTGCGGCCGTGCCTCTAAGCTCCTTCCAAATATTTCGTTCACTCATGTTTACACTCCTTATGGGTAATAAGCAATTCCCTCAGTTCGATGGGACGACATAAGTCTCTTAATTCACTTACCTCCAAGACAAGGTTCCGATTCTCGACTACTCTGGCCCCTTACTCACCTCCCTCCTCTTTCTTCCCTCCCCACCCCCCACTTTTGAATCAGTGGAGCCACACAAAATCGTAGTTTCGCTTATTCGGCGCCGTTGTCGATGTCGCCAGACTTTATGCGGCGACTGTACCTGCCATTCTCCAATCATTTCGGAAGCTGGTCCAAAAAATATTAAGAGACCACACACGATTATTATTACTCGGTTATCCACCTTTCAGGGTAGATTTTCTACATGGATCATTGTGGATATACTAAAGCCAGTAGGGTCACAGTAATTCTTCGTATGGTCTCTTTATTTCCTTTTCAGCATATTTTCTATCTCTATTCATTTCATCCTTCCTCTCCGTCTCACTCCATTTCCCAGAAATCTACCTTCCACAATGGCCTTTAGTATCCCATTCATCGTGTCATAAATGCTAACTCCTTACACCTACTTCGTTTGCTCTTGGTTTCCTCAATCACCATCCGACCAGGACAAGAAGTTCTTCTTTTGTCTTCATTTCCGTCCATCATCCTCCACACCCACATCTCCAAAACCTTCGATCTCTTTTTGTCCTCTTTCAACTCGGGCTCCGAGTTTCAATACCATACGGCTACAATGTTCCGCGTAGTTTTTTTCGTAGATTTTTGCAGTTCATTTTAATTTTGGTAAGTTTCTTTTGGATTGCTGCAATTAAACTAAACTTTTTTAGCAACAGTTTCGCCGTGCTATTCTGCCGGCTTAGTCAGGCATTCCAAATCAACAATGAAAAATAAATAAACAAACAAACTGTGGTTATTATGCACAGCAGGATTAATTAATACTTTGATTTTTTTAAATTCTTTTCCACGCATAAGGAATTTTGTAGCCATCTTCTCTGTTTAGGTTGTTAGGTCTTTTTTTCTATTTCAATGACTTCCCTGATGATCCGTGGATAGTAGCTAATTTATTTACATAAAACTTTCGCCCTTTTGATGTCAATACTGTGACCTTCTAAAAGTGTGTGCTCAGCCACGGCAGAGTGATACCTAGTTAAGTTTGTTTATTTATTTTTCCTTGTTGGTTTAGAATGCTTGACGAAGCCGGCAGAATAGCACGGCGAAACTTTTGCTAAAAAAGTTTAGTTTTATCGCAGAAATCCAAAAGAAACTCACCAAAGTTCCGTGTAGCTTTATCAATCACGATAACTAATGAACATTCGAGCGTAATACAAATATGGAAGTATTTAGGTGAACAGACTTACCAAATTTAATGCAAAGGCATTCGTCTATTGTCAAAAGCTTTAGAAACTTGAGTATCGAAAATCATGTTGTTTTTAGAATAACTCCTGACTTCGATCTCTAATTTATTAACGATCGCACCGATGAGTGACTATCATGATGGTCGCTGGGACGTTTCTCTTGCAAGAAACATTCAGTTACCGATTGCAGTGTCTATGCCTTTAAAATATGTAGATATATGAGAAAAAGTTATATCAATATGCATGCTAATAACTTTAAAAATGAATTTATCAAAAATAAATGTCAAAAATATATTATATAAATGCACGTGTGATACAAGAGAAAGTAGTAATGGCATAATTCAAATTTTATGAATGTACATTTTAATTGCTCCAGGTATAAAGGTGACAAAATCCATTTTCGAATGCATTTAAAATGCTTGCAAAATAGGCTGGACAACATGCATATTTTCATGTTCACTTATTTTTAAATATATTGCGATTGAAATGTATTCCTGAGTTTTCGGAGGTATTGTTTTGGACAGGAGTGGGAAATAAACGTAGCGTCCGATGTCGATTAGAAGGTCGATTCGAAAAGTGAAGGTGCAAGCGTTCAACATACGTGATGCATGTACCCTCCCATGGTAGTGAGTGTGAAATCCATACTGCGAGCGTAGGAGGGGGCAGCATTTCCTTTCTCTACTCCGCCTGCGGTTTTCAGGAAAGTCCGGGTACCCTCAATGTTACGTGGCTCGGGTTCATCTGAGGTTAACGAAACACATTCACCTAGTCATGCACCAAAGACGGTGAAATTCGCCAAGAAAAATTTCATTTGATTTGACCGTGATTCGAACCCGGATCTCCCAATTGCCGGTCAGGTGTGTTAGCCAGTTACAACACCAAGCCAGTCCACCACCACTTGGTGGTGTAACTCCGGGTTCGAATCCCGGTCAAGTCATGTGATTTTTTTCATGACGAATTTCACCGTCTTTGGTGTATATCTTCGCATCCGTGCGCGTGACTGCTTACCACATTATTTGTGTAAATGCAATGATTGGAGACATTCACCTAGTTAGAGTTCAGAGAAGTATCTGGGCTTGAATCCAGTTCCAGCATATAAAATTTACGCGAAACTGCAAGGCCAGTATCTTGAATTTTTCCGTGTACATTTCCCATTTACAACTGTCAAAACTAAGTTGGATTCTAGTTGTATTCTTTATAAGTAATGTTTGTTTTTCGTTCGTTTTCATCCAGGTAATCCAATATCGCCACAATCGTAAATTAATTTTCAAACCTACCTAAATCGACGAAGAACTGCGGGTAGTTATACTTCGACTCGCCATATCACCCTTTGCAACCCTACTGATTACCATAGTACGTACAGTTCATTTACCAGTTCTGTACACGAAATAAATGTCTTAGATAAGAAAGAATAGTCAAAGTACGATATAGTGTCTTTTATAAGTGAATACAAAGATTAAAATAAATTCAAATATCATTGGAGTATACATTCGGTAATTAACCGGTTAAGGTAGGTTTTAATACAAGTAAGTAAAAAAACATCTAGATCTTTACAAGGGAACTTATCAACAATATTTCTTTCTTCATCTCAGCGTACCTTCCGTGATCCCGTCCATAAAACCTATTCTCTTTCTTTCTCTTCCCCGCTTATCCAACATCCTCAACTCTATCACAGCCTTAGGAAACCCATCTCTCCTCATTATCCCCTCCAACCACCTACTTTGCCACTTCCTTATTTCATTGAGAAGTTTTTTTCGTCGCCCATCATACAAAACACTTCATAGTTTGTCCTCATTACCGTCCACTGCATCCTCTCCATCCTCCTCCACATCTCGAACGCATGCAACCTGTCCTCGTATTTTTAAAAAATCAGAGTCCACGTTTTAGCCCCATGAAAAAGTAAAATTTAGACATTCTTATAGTTTTTGCGATGGTGAGGTGAACGAGCATCTAAACCGGAGAGCCGAAGAATCAAACAATTCATTTTAACTAGGTAACCCGTGCGAAAATTTCGCACTTTCACGGTATCAGGGAATAAGTATGTTAAGGAAACGGTGTAATTAGGTTTTAAATAGAGAAGAAAGTGTATCATAAAGTACTTTCTTTACACTTGTTTTCTTGCAAAAATATACAAAACATATGAATACAATACAGACAAGAGAGTTTATCGAAACTTTTAAGTAAAATTAATGGGTAAATAGTGAAATTTGAGATTGATATAGTATTTTTCGTCAGAAGCCGGTGATTCAACGTTTAAAATGATACCTCATTTATCACTGTAGGTGCAGTATTATCGGAGCATATACGGAATGACAGAAAAAGACCTTTCTGTAAAAACAGATATGATGATGTGTGGAGTCGATATACCTCGAGCGAGTAATCGACATGGAAAAATCTAAACTTTTAAGTCAAATTAATGGGTAAATAGTGAAATTTGAGATTGAGATTGTATTTTTTGTCAGAAGCCGGTGATTCAACGTTTAAAATGATACCTCATTTATCACTGTAGGTGCAGTATTAACGGAGCATATACGGAATGACAGAAAAAGACCTTTCTGTAATAATATATATGATCAGTGAAACTACATGTTATGGAAATTATTCCTACATTGTGGCATTGACTAAAAACTCAAAACTATGCGCGTGTGCTTAACTGACTCGATGAATGGCTAAGAAAGCGCTGAAAATAGCCTGAGGAAAGATGGTTTCCTGGGGCGCGATCATGGTTCTAAAAAACGCAATCGCTCTCGTTATCGTTATTTTTCAATTGAGCTCAACAGAGCGAAAACGTGATGGTCATTCTTCAAATGCTGTCAGGTACTTTAAATATCTAGTTTAAAATAAAAATAAAGTAAGTTCCAAGGACAGTAAATGTGAGTATTGCCCTTCTACAGCGGTTTGCGTTTTGAATAACGATAAAGACAACGCGAAAGAATGAATCCTACCCCTGTGCCGCGAATCGAACTATCGGCCTTCGGATTTCCGAAACTTAACACAGCATGCCTTGTCACGCGTTGTGGTAGTTAATAGGACTCATCATCGTGGACTGTGGTTTATTGAGGAACCAATTTGAATGGACTGCAATGGTAGCCGATAGCTCCTCCCATAGATCCTTCGAAAATTGTCTATGGATTAATTACCCTGGGTAGCGTAATGGCCTACGCATTATACTGGGAAGTCGAAGGTCAGTAGTTGAATTCCCATTCAAGGAAAGGCAGTTTTCTCCTCCGGCAATTTTCAACTCAAAACTGCGCGTTGCAGATTTTGAAAGCCTGGAACGGGACTAAGAGACCTGCTTCGTCGACCTTTCATCCGGTCCAATTGTACGCCCGGGGCATTAATTTCACACTCAATAATATTTAGATGCCGTTCCATTATCAAGAAAGCTAACTCATGGGCACTGCATTTTGTTTCCCAACACATTCTCAATTGGAAATGGATTGGCGGAAACCCTTTCGTTGATTGAGATCGACTATTACAATGCATTTACGAAAATTGGACCACGACATACAAAAAAGTGACGAATAGTCCGAAATTCGTTTCCACTTAACGCCTCTTTTCTTTCCAAATTGGGTTAATGGCTCAAATCGAGGCCTTAATTGAAGCACGGGTCACGGCAGTTCTAGGCACTTAAATTTATCACGATTCATTTCTAAATACACGGAGAGTCAGCTTTAATCGCTCGCAATATTGCGTAATTTCTCAAAATGCAAAACATTAAAAGTCTACGGCGGCACAGATCTGTTCAAGCGTAACAGGGAAAGAAACTAGTATATGAGTATTAAAATGTCCTAGAGGATCACTCCAATCTGTCGATTACGGAGATTTAAGCATGAATGGTAAAAACTAGTCAACATCTACGCACTAACACATGAGCCACCGCAATAGGGAAAATTAATTGGAAGAGGAAAGGGAAAACGTGAGACGTATTTCGGTGGAATAACTAATGATAATTTATGACTCGCTCTGCTTTTGCTGTAAATCGATGATGGTACATTGTGGAAAGCTGTATACCGTGTTTTCTTTCTCCCAGTTCTTATGGTGCGGGGTTAAAATTATATCCTCCGTGTCACCCTGAGCCTAGACTGATATGAATTTAAAAAGTAATTCAAGCCTATCATATAGCCTCCTAGTCACAAGAGGCTCCCAACATTCGCTCTCCACACCTCGAATACTACGCCGCGAGGATTTCTACATCTACATATTACCCCGCAAGCCGCCTCAATAGGCGTGTGGCGGGGGGTGTTAGGACACCAGCCGTTTACATATAAAATGGACACGCTCTAATGAAATTACGCCTAGCATTTATTAAAGTCCCTTATTGTTTGGGGGAAAAACGAATTCCCATACCTATCCGTTCGGCAAAATATCTCTCTTAATTTATCGTTTCTGACGGACCTGGAAATATAGTGGGGTTCTAATAGGATGTTCTCCGTGTCGCTCTGAAAGATATCTATTCTCAATTGCTCAAGCAATCTAAGCCTAGCGCGCAGCCTCCGAGTCTCTAGCGGCTCCCAGCCTAATTCGTTTAACATCTGTGTAACGCTGTATGTACGCCCTTAGCAGTTTTTGACGAATCGGGCAGCTTTCCTTTGTATTTTATTAAGTTCCCGGATTAAGTCTTTCTGCACCGGATCCCATATGCTCGCTGCATATTCAAGGCCCTGATTTGAGACCCTGGACAGAAATATTTTATTCGAAAAATAAATAAAATACGAAGGAAAGCTGTGCGCTTCTTTAAAAACTGGTTTGAGCGAACAAAGAGTGTTTCGCTGCTTTTAGAGGGATAAGGTTGGGAACCACTAAATACCAGACAAACATAACGCAACATAATTGGGTGGAGTTAACATAAAGTCGTCAGATGAAGTAAAATATCTGGGAATTACCTTAGCTTTTAACATATCGTGGAGAATATACATTTTAAACGTACGCGGCACAGCCTTAAACATACTAGGATTTATGAGGCGTATAGTAGGAAGGTCCTTGGATGAAAAAGTGAAAGAGAGGCGCTAATTCGCTCTGGTTAGGTCACACCCCGAATACGCCGCGAGCTATTTAGGACCCTGGGCAGAAAGATTTGATACAAAAAAAATTAATAAAATACGAAGGAAAACATTGCGGTTGTTGAAAACTGCTTCGAGCGAAAAAATAATGTTTCGCTGCTTTTAGAGGGATTACGTTGGGATCCACTAGAGACTCGGAAGTTAAATGCTAGGCTTAGATTGCTTGAGAAATTCCAAACGGGTGTGTTCCGGTGTGACATGGAGAATATCATTTTGACGCCGCACTACATCTCTAAGTCCGACAGGAAAGATAAAATAAGAGAGATACATTGCCAAACAATAAAGTGTAAAAATTCGATCTTCCCACGCACAATAAGTGACCATAATACAACTGAGATCCACTGAAAACACCGCCGAAATACATTTCACATAAATAGCACCCACCTATAGCGTTTCACCTACTAGCATAGCCCTGGTACGCGGCTGGTATCTTAACACCCACTGCCACACGCTCATGTGTTGGCTCGCGGGGTATTATGTGGATGTAGATGAACCTTGTCCTTCTATCAGCATCGCGCACTGTTCGCTCGTAGATAGCTCGTTCCATTTGAAAGACTCGAGAGGGTCAGTATCATTGCTAACGGCATTGCGTAACCCTCATAATTGCGTAATCATTGCTAACGGCATTGCGTTAAAAGTTTAAGGACATGGGAAGTCCATTGCGGCACAGCTCTCCTTAGAGTTTTCGATACAAAGAGCGATTAGACGTGAACTCTTTTCTCGTCCGACGGGACCACTTTAATTTATATATAAGATTCGAGGAGAAGGGCTTGCCTCTGCTTTCGTCAAAACTAATGAGAAATCCCACCTTTTTCCATTAACGACGAATTAAATACTACTTTCACTGATGACATGCATAAGCCGTTGAAAAGTAAAAGTAAGAAGATGAAGGTGCAGTTTATTCGACGAATATATTTTTAAGCCATCACGTTTCGCAAATCCGAGTAGCCACTGACTCCTCGGATTTGCGATATAAAGGCTCTTGAGTTCTAAATGCATTTTATTTTTCAACTATGTATCACGATTATTCATTTAACTCGTGAAAAAAGACAGCATTATACCTAGAGATAGACCACTCTGAAAATTACCTCGGGAGTTTTCGTAAATTACCGCGTCCCTTGTAAATTAACGTAATTTTCTAGATACTTCACCAATTTTAGAGATAATTTTTCATACAGATAAATTCCCAACATGTTCTTTTAAGCCAAGTTCACATTTCCTACGTGTTTAATAATAAATTGAGGCATGTACAACTCATTTTTGGAATATTTTACTTAAATTATAACAATATATGAGTAATGCATTAGAATATTCTTCTTGAAAATTTCTCATACTTTGACAAAAGAAATCCAGATTGCGTGTTGCTGCCATAGTTCTTTTTACATTTTTAAAAATTTCTAATAGATTAATGTTACATTAGGCATGGTTTAAACATCGTTATTATCTTCCTTTTCCTATTGGCTTTCTTATTTAACCATACATTTGCTGTTAAATGCTTAAAACTAAAAAATACTGGAAAAATTACGGTAATTTTCGAAAATTACCTTGTAGTTTACCGTGGTAATTTACCTCAGATGAAAATCACGGTTATTTTCCCATCTCTAAATTTGTACCAGGGTTTTGTTTTTGTTTCATTTTTATAGAAAATTACACGCTTTAACAACATTTTCGCATAAATGAGTAAACTAAAAGAATAAAGTTGGTTTTTGCCAAGCGGCAAAAACCTGAGCGGGAGTTACGGTTCACAGGAATGTGTGGAATTCTCTCAGTGAAAATGTAATTAGCCATGACTAGGCTGTTACTGTGTAGGCATTACTCACTTGCCAAAATGTTTCTAAAATTGGATTCAACGTCGCGGACTGCGGTGTCATGCGCACGAACGCGGGCTCTCTTCGTAGCATTCGACGATGGCTTCTTGGCACGGCACGAGTCTTGCAAGAACAACACCTTGTCCCATTGAAAGACACTGGTTCCCAAGCTGTGGTACGCGTACCTGCCCTAAGGGTCTTTTACATAGGGTACTGCTTTCTTCACGGTTTAGTCGTAGTACGCGAAAAAACTTAAATAATGGGAACTTTAAAGGTAATAAAAGCAATAAGAATGAAAATAATAACAAAAATGTCTCTAATACAAGGGGTTACGATTTTTTTGAAGTGGAATATTAAGGGGTACGCAAGTCATAAAAAGTTGTGAACTGCTGCTAAATGAGACTCCCGTGTGAACAGGGTGCCTGAGTAACTCGATTGCCTCAAGCGCCGGGTGCTAATTCGGGGGATCGGGGTTCGCATCCCATTCCAGGTGAATGATTTTTTTTCACAGCGAGATACATACATTCGTGTGTCCCAAAGGAAGATAATATACGTGAAGCGATATAGATCCTCACGTATGAATAAAATGAGCTCACTGCTAACTTTGTGGTATTCCATTCTGTAAAACGATTTATTTAAAAACCTTTTACAAACCACAGAAAAAACATGCACTCTCAGTGCATATTTTTTCTGTGGTTTGTAAACGTTTTTTGCACTACATCCGCCACCCACTCAACCCACCCCTCCCTCCAGTGTGGTGTATATAAAGGTTGTTCGCATTGCTTCATCAACTGATGATGGTGCTCAGCGCCGAAACCCGGTTCGTATTTATTTTATTTTTTTATTTAATCAAAAATGTCCACATACAGCAACTGTTGCCAATTTACAGTGGCCCAATAACAAACGTACAAAGAAATCAGATACAATAAAAACATAACATAATAACGGATATAATAACAAAACAGTAAATATCGGAAAGAAACTGAATGAAGAAGTATTGTAAGCTATTTTCAGAAAGATGAGAGAGAGCCAAGTTTGTAAAGATGTTGGATGAGGATAGAAAAAAGGGATCAACGCTCTCGGGAAGGGAATTAAGAAGGGAGGGGAGGCGGAAGAAAAGTGAGCGTTGAGCGAGTTATAATCTAGGAATTGGTAAATGGAATAGATCGTGGGTGCGCGTAGGCCGCATTCAAATTAAATTTTATAGAGTGCATTGCATTATGTGAGAGTGCATATTTTTTCTGTGGTTTGTAAAAGTTTTTTAAATAAATCGTTTTACGATATAGATCCTGATTGACTACCAAGAAAAAATAAGAAGCTTGGCATAAGTAAATGGCAACGGCGTGAGAGCTCCAAGAACAGCCTTAATCCCTAATGCCTTCAGGCGTACCTATCGGAACTTAACATTAAAAAATGAAAAGCGCCAGCCAAAACTTGTGGTCGTGGATAAGTCGAAGTATCTCCGTTCATTCTTTGTTCCGCCGTGAGACGCACGGGGTGGAGAATGAGCAGAACGCCGCTTGAATCAACGAGTGAGGCAGATGACGTACTACAACGCAATACGGTCGGAAGGAAGGGAAATAAGGGTCACGTCTGAGGGTCCAACGTCGTGACGCGAACGGTTTACACGCTCCGCACTCTCTACCGCACTCTGGAGCGCTGATAAGAATGGGCAAAAGAGGAAATTACGAAACATCGGCTCGCGAACTTATCAGGTGAGCTACTTCAGCAGCCAGAGATTGGGATATGCTCTTAAATGTTTCAGCGGGACTTACACAACAAGTTTGAGAAAGCCGATGATGCCCACGAGAAGGAAGCAAAAACAACTTAATTATTAAGTAAGAAAAACAGAGTAAAAAAAGTATTTAGGGAGCACAAGGGCTTTATTTGCTTGCTGCAGGTATCCACTCCACTCTCCCATCAGGTATATGTTCTATGTCTTCTTCAACTTTTAATTTTAACGTTCCTCATAATTTGTCCCGTGCATTCCATCCTTGATCTTCCACGGTGAAATTTCCCTTTAATTTTACCCATAAGAAATGTTTTCAAGAGCACGTCGCACAATGTGTCAAATATGAATGTTACTTCTTCTCAGAGTATCCATAATTTTTTTCCTTTACCCTTCGTAGTACTTCATTGAAGGGTCCTTCAAAGAAAGGGGCAGCAACCCTTCGTCACGTGAGTATAGGTTGGAGACTATGTATGTTGGTAGGGCAACACTCATTACACTGACGGAGTGGTAAGGTATTTACCAAAACGGCCGTAGTACTGCTGAGTGAAAGACAACGGGAAACCACCTCATCATAATCCTGATGAGAATAAGCTCATCATTAAAAAAAATATGATTTAGAACATAGCATGCCGTAATGCCTTCATGCAGTGCCAGTGGAAAATTCACAGATTGCTCAAAGAACTCTTTCAGCCATTACTTAGTTAGGATAGCTAAAATATATATTTTTGGGTCCTTAAATACAATTTTTTTAATTAACTGATGTCATTTCTCTCTTTATACATGTATATATATATATATATATATATATATATATATATATATATATATATTCATAAGCATGAGGTGGGATCTTTAGTTGTCATTATACCACAGCCACTAACCAGTCTTATGTCTATTTGATCTATTTCTTCTGTCTGTCTGACTACTGTCAATATATTTCTTAGTTTACTATAGAGTCTGTAATGTGTCGTTTTGATGTAATAAATCCTGATATTCTAATAATACGGCAGAGTTAGAGCCAAAGCCGTATGATTAAAAAAATAAAATCAATGTGAATTAGATTAAACTAGTGGCGGAACTATCGACAAAATCAGAGGAAACTGAAACGAAAATAAGTTCCATGGCTTAATCGTTTCACACGAGGAAAAGCTATGAAAAAATTCAAATAAACATCTCAAATGCTTTCACTTATTCTGGTCACGGAGGAACACGGAAAAAAGAAATTATGATTCATAAGTTTCTTCTGTTGGCATGTTCTCGTACCTTTTTCCTCTCATGGTTCATAATTACTTTTCCAGAGGAAAGTTCTTCCGTTCGCTATTTTACATAGAAAAGGTTTCAAATCTTTTCCTTACCAATTCCTCTCTCCTAAAAGCAAACAGAAACTCACTAGCTTGTTTAAAATTTAATTTCCTTTCCCAGTGAATTCCATGATAGCTGATGGTTAGTCCTAACATGAGCTGAATTACTTAAATGTGGCTAAGAACGATGGAACAGCGTACATGACAGACTGGGTTACACCACTTTGTTTTATTTTTTTCCTTCTAAATTCTTCACTTTTCTCATTTCATCCTTAGCTCTTAAACACATTAAAGCATGAGCACCAAAACCTACGTCATGGATTTGGGTGACGAAAAGCAATCGTTGACTTATATCATTAGAGAGTCTGATTGGTGATAATGACTGCGAATTGAGTTTTCCCGTTTAAATACAAAATGCTTTCACCTTTAGTTTGTCTTACTCAAACATTTAAATCGAATTCTCCGTATTTTTTCGACCACCTTTGTTTCTTCTAAATCACTTCATGCCCCTCCAATTAACAGAGTAATTAAACGCTAGAAGGCAACGTTACTTATTCAAGTAAAGACATTTCTATGAACTTGCGGCAACGTGAATGATTGCAGAGAATGAGAAAATGCTAAGGCGGAAATAAATTCAGTGATTTCTACGATACAAAAATATCTTTTGAAATGGAAAAAGTATCATAAAAATAATATTTTTTATTTAGATGAGAGAAAAACTGTTTTAAAAGGTCCTAAAATTGCTAAATGTTGCCCAAATGAGGTCCAACATTCGTGTTTTTCTCTTTTGTGAATAGCCAACTTACTTTCCGGAATGACTTGAAGTTTCATCTTAATTGCAAGCATTACGACTTTAGTCAAACATTAAGCGAATGAGAAGGTCTGATGATTAAGCAAATGAGAATCACAGCTGAAAGTATTATGCACATAATAAAATTCGCAAACACGTCGGTTTACAAGAAACGACAGCCATAAGCCTGTACTCAGCGGTGATATTATCAGCTTAAATGCATGCAATCTGTTTGCTCATGATGTAAAAACTTTTTCTCTATAAAACACGTTATGTTAGCGTCATGCAAATGGTTGTTTCTGAATTATAGCGCATAGTTGTAAAAATCTTCGTCAAGTTCTGGAGACGGAAGGTGGTCTGTGATAGGTTCTTCTATTTAAAAAATTCCGTCTCTATTCAAATTGACAGAATTATACTTGAACAAGACTTACAGGAAATTCGACCAAATGCTACCATTTTAGGGTTATCTAACTGAAACTCAAACTCGTCTGGACTAAATTTTCAATCGAATTATTTGACCATCGGGCATCGGTCTACACAGTAAACGGACTCGTATGTTTTTAAACAAGTAAGGTTGTTCCTAGACGTCACTTGGTCTTCGAGACCCCCAAACTCAGTGAGCCGGATCGTGGTGGGAGACAATGACCTTCATTCCCACTCCAACAGAAACTCTGTACCGAACATATTCAAGCAGCGCACGTTGGGACCACTTTCGGGCCCCCGCCCTGGAGATTGTCCAACACGACACTTACGACTCCAGCACCCATTCTCAAATTCAATCCACACTTGTCAGGAGCGGGATCATATTCGGCACATGCACAGAGGGTAGAAAGTCTTTTCTCTGAAAGTATGTAAAGTATAAGAACGTGCTTGCCTTCAGATGGTTCACCCAGAGCGACCCATTTACTTCCGAATTTATCATCCACCTTTCTCTTGCCACCCTTCATGAGAAATAGGTACACGTACAAAACACCAATATTCAAAATACCCACTGATCTTTACAGAGATACTGTCAAGAAATGAAATTGTTTTCAAAGACGTTTTTTTGCTCAGCGAGAAGTTCAATGCCATTAGAAAAAAGCTCTTTCTTATTCGTTAGAATTGTTCGCCATGATTCTTTCACAAATAAACTTGACTCACTTTGTCAGCTTCTAATTTACGATTCACCATCGGATTACGGTAAGAATGCTTGGACGTCGTTGAGGAGATGAGACGTAATGTTTAATCAATGAAATACTCCTGCGATTTATAGGATGCTTGAGTCAACCATGAGTCAATTATATGAAATCCGTTGATATTAACGTACTGTCAGGAGCTCACTTATACGATACGCTTAATTCTGATCTGAAAATAATTTTTCCACCATAAACTTGGGATCTCATGTTTTCTTAGCTGTAGGTATCATATATAGAACGAATTAATTGTTCAATATCCTCAATCCAACCAGTTATTTTCTATACAGTGCGCGTATTTAATAGGTATATTTACTTCACAAGCAAAAACTTCCTAGTTTCTCTTTTTATCCGAAATTTGATCTTTAGCATCTACCTCCAGCACAATATTTCAAAGAACCATTGTTCCACAGCCATATAATCATAAGCGGCCAGAATTCATACCCGTCTCTATATACACACACGTCTTGAACGCAACCGTAGTATCCTATTGTAGCCAAGTTTCTTTGTCATCACCCGCTTCGCCGTCTTATCTTACCCTGAGCCTTTCCTCGAATATTTCAAGCCGAACTTTTTTCAACGGGCCACGCAGCGCCGCTTCCCAGATAGATGAGATTCCGCCTATCGCCGCTCTGATTTCTCTCCGCGTGGCGTCACGTCCGCCTTAAAACCTTCTCTCTTCCGCATACTTAAGACTTCAAATGTTCCCCATTGATTCAATCCTACATTCTTGCTGTACTTATTCAACCACATTCACGGAGGTTAGCCACGGAGCGATGCGATGTGATGCAGGCACAGAAAAAGACTCCTCATTAATACCAGCCGAGTTTGTGCTTTGGTAAGGAGCAGTTGAGGACAGGAAGAGCCAGAGAGATAAGATCACTCTATCAGGAGAATGGTGGCAGAGGGACACAAGAAATTTACATAAGAAAAGATATGGCTAATAGTTGGAGTTTTTATTAGTCCATTCATTATTAGACGTTTGGTGGTAAATACCTGAACGAGATTTGCGAATGATGGAAAATTATAACGAAATAAATCATCAAAAGGTAACTGAAAAGAGAAAGGAATCGTTATGAAAAAACGGCAAGGCCAATTTTTAAAAGTCCACCTCATATAATTCCCAACTATCAAATCATATGATAAAGTAAACATCACAACACGAGATTACGTGAATGAATTGGGCCGTCCGTCGTGAATGAAGGGGACCTCCATCTTAGGCTCGGTATGCATTCGGCCTTTTCTCATTTTCTCGAGAATGTCTGTCCTGTACTTCTCTCCCCCCTGCCAAACTAACTCTTACCTCTGTTGCGGCATTCAGTAACTCTAAGCTTCTACTTAACTTTCTTATACCTTCCTTATTTGTCCCCCCTCCCCTCAATTTCCACCTCAAAACTCCTTCTCTTTCCCCGTCATTCCTTCGTTTTCGTCTCCATCCATGTTGAACTGACCGTCATACTTACTAATATATAACAATGTAATGGTGTCTGTCTGTCTGTTGCTCCATCACGTAAAAACTATTGGACCGATTGAGCTGAGATTTGGCATGTAAATAGAATATATATATGGCTGTAACATAGGTTAGATATCAAAAAGCCCTCATGGGCCTCCCCCCTGGTGGTCCATGCTAAGTATTGGGTACGGTGCAGTGGTTTCATTTTTTGCTTTTTAAAAGTACTTTTACTCAAGATAGAGGGCTAGGATTTTGTTTATCGGATGGTTAAATAAACAAAGTTTCTAACTCTTTCAATCCATTTTCTTTTACGCTTCGTATTTGTCTGAAAATCATATTTTTAGCTGAAAATCTCACATTTTTCTCTGAAATCAACAATAGTACATTGCCTTGTCAACCAGAGATATTATTTCAAAGGATATTCACACCTCTAGCATTTAAATATCACGTGTTCCTGCAGGCCCATGATAGTACGTAGAAAGCAAATCTGTATAATCCATGATAGATTTATTCGGGGGGGTAATCGATAAATTCAATGCATATTTACAACAAGTATACTCTCCAATGTCTATTCTCAAAGTAGCTCTCATAGGGGCACAGCATGAATATGAGAGAACACTTACGTAGTAAACGATACACATGAAGGAATTAAATAGACTACACTTGCACTTCAATGTGCAAGAATACTTATGTGCAGCTAATAGTAATGTTAATAATGCCTCTATTACTACAACAATCACAGCGTTGTTTACTATTGTTTAACACTCCGATGTATTACGCGTAGTGGAACCGTCTGCCTCTCATTACGATTGCGAACTGTTTTTTTTTACCAATTCCCACATCATAAACGTTACGAGTTATTTATAAATGTTTAAAAGTGTTAGAGCGCAGTTAACTTACATTAACTCATTTTTGGGTTTCCAGTGCATGAAAGAGGACCAACAGTCACTCATCTCTCCGTGCACCTGAAAAACGGTCAGCGTGTCTACTACAACGAACACAACGTACAAGATAGGTTACAAACTCCTCAAACGCTGGCAGTATTCTCCAAGCTTTGTGGTTTTCTTATAAAAAAGTTCAATGTTTTTCACACCCATTGAATTTCAGCGGGTACCTTCCGCTAGTTATTTATTAATATATACTAAAATGTTGTATAGAAATGAAGTCATCTTCATTTACATTAGCATTCTACCGGTAACTGTAGGCTTTGATGGACCGTTCAAATTCACCTAACTATTTTAAAACGTCTCCTCTTTCTTTCTTCAGCTCATCTACTTCCTCTCTTCATCCATCCTAACAGGCGAATAATTTTCATCCCTATTTCCCAATCTTACAAATATTCCACCTTTAACCAAGCTCTTCAACTTCCCCTCGTTCTCTAATCAATATTTCTGAGTAAATACTCAGCTTACTACCAATCTCCACCAGGAATTTATTTCAGACGCTTCTAATATCTTGCCATCTTCTTCCGCAGAGCCAACAATTCGCTTCCATAAAATGCCATGCTCCGCATAATGATTGGCATTCACTTAATTTGGAATTCCACGCTAGCCATGTTAATAATAAAAAACAACATTTGTTATATCAGCCATGCGCCATTTTTAAAATGAACGAAATTGGCACTTGGCTCTTAAAAATTTGGTCGCGTTCAATGCTATTATCCGCAGAAAGTACATGGGATTCTCATTCAGATTAATACAACACGTTTTCACAGAGTCATGTCTGAGAGTGTTGTAATTATTAGCAGTTTGATTCATCTACATCTACGAAGTACCGTGCAAGCCACCACTAGGGTGTGTGGCACGAGGTGATTCTACACCAGGCATGCAGCACTCGTCCTAGCACAAGTCAGAACCTCGCACGCTCCCCCTGGCTCTAGGTGCAGGCCAAAGCAGTCAGGAGAACAGTGCGTAGTCAAACCGGAAACGCATTTGATTTTATGCGTTGAAACGATCAATTTTCCCTTAGCTTACCGATTCGATTATAGAAACTATGGGTTGGAAATACATTCCTGTGACATTAAATTAAGTGCACACTACACTTTGGAACTATTATCATCTATCCTAACAACCCCAGTCTCGTGTCTATACATCGCCACGCACCACGTAATTAAGCATTTATAATCCGGCATTATTTTATTTTGTTCTCTCCATAAAGTAGCATCTCGTAGCATCGTAAATTAACAGTATCAGTAATATTAACCACTAGATGTGTGCATAGCATTGTTCTGCATGTTTGCATGTTCATTTACGTATCACTCTCCAAGTTTCCGGTTGGACTGCGCACTGTTCTCCTGACTGCTTTTTGGTGTCTGCGCCTATAGCGCCAGGGGGAGCGTGCGAGGTTCTTACTTGTTCTGGGACGAGTGCTGCATGCCTGGTGTGGAATCACCCCGTGCCACGCACCCTAGTGGTGGCTTGCACGGTAATTCGTAGATTTAGTTGTAGATTTAATTATTTATTACTTGATTTTCGATGTAGAAACACTGTTTCTTTTTGTTTTACACTCCAATATAGGGGCATGAAACAAGTAGCGTGGATATTATCAGTCTCTGTTTTATTCCGCACCATGTAATCATTTTCTGCATAGCCACACACCCTCCGCTTTCTTCCCCAATCTTAGAAAAGAAGGTTAGGAAACGCACGGATTAAATTGAAGATTAATCCAAATTGTCAATCGAAGCAAAGGAAATAGTGTATACTCTCGTGGAGTAATCATATTCGAGAAGTTACCGGTCAAGCTAATCTTAAATTGGGATTTCTTAAAAGAGTACTTGGCAAGTGCGACGATAAAGTTAGGGAAATCAGCAACTTCTCCCTCGTAAGACCCCATTTGGAATATGCTGCCAGGAATCCTTATGAGATAGGCTTGGAAACTGAGTTAGAACGCGTGCAGCGAAGATCGGCAAGGTACGTTAAAGGCCGTTATGATAATCTCGTTAGTGTTACTGACCTTTTGCAGCAACTGGGATGGGAAAAGCTTTCAGACCGTCGATTAAAATTTAGACTCAATCTATTATGTAAGTTCCAGACCGGTCTATTTTCTGGCGACGTTGATAATATTTTACGAAATCCAAATTACTACTGTAGATTAGATCATAAGAATAAAATTAGGGAACTAGACTGCAGAACGGACAGATTTAAAATGCCATTTTTCCCACGAGCTATAAGGGACCATAACAGCTGCCAATGAGACTTTTATCTAGGTTTGTCGATAGGTAGTGTAGCTCTTAGTAGTAGTAGTACTCCCTAATACTTGAATCCTTATCTGTTACCTGTTACTAACATCACGCCGTGCATGTTTTATACATAAGTCTTGAGTCTCTGTCCATTTGTGTAGTTGCAAAATACATATATATTAACGGTCCCTCTCCATTGTGATGATATCTGTAGTGTAGTAGTGCATGCTTGTGAGGCTTCGCCTCATGACAAGCATTAGCGATTTATGCTAAAGCATAATTAGTCGTAGTTACACTAACTTTAGTATATAGTGCAATGCATGTTGGTGAATACTAACCCTTTGCCACACACCCATGAGGTGGATTGCAGGGTATTTTGTAGATGTAGATGAAATAGACTCCTATGCATGGATTTCGGTCACCCATGTGACCATCCACTGTGAGAAGATTTTAATCTCGTGAACACGTGTATGTTGCCCGAGGCTAAAAGTCCAAGTGAAGAGAGAAGATTGACAACTTGGATTAATCTTTAATTTAATTTACTAGTCATTTGCTCTCCTCTTCAATTAAACACAAGGATGGTGGAAAATTACCGTTTCTGTTTTGTTTCAACGTGGTGAACGCTTAAGTTTTGTATGAAGCAACAACACCTAAGGCATATTTGATGCTGGAAACTTAAATGTGCCGTTGAAAATAATGGACGAACTTCGTGCACGTACCAACCTAGCCTACTTACTTCACGGGAGAACAGGTCCATGCAAAGTGGGGGGGGAGTAAAGAGGGGGTGGAGGAGCGTGGTATAAAAGATCAGTGAAAGTCCCGGTGAGTTTGTAACGATGGCGACGTGTTTCCATTAATCTCCGGCGAGTGCGAAAGAAGGGGTTCCCTGTTGCGGTGCATTGTGGGTGTGGGAGATAGAGAAGGGCTGTGAGGGACAGCATTCACGAAGATGTAAGAGGGGATAGGGAGGGAGGAGGGCGGTAGGGAAATTCCCATCTCTTGTGCTTATGTGGGTGGTTTAGCCACTGTCTGTGTCCGGAAGGGAGAAAGGACTCTTAATAGTGGGGAAATCGACGGGTAATTACCTCTTTTAACTCAAGGGTAGAGAATGGGTGCTTAACTAGGGGACGTGGCGTTGTCACATGGACTCACGCATTTGAATAATGATTTTCTCGTCTCAAGATTCACGACGTGGATAAAATGGAATGGGATGAAGAACACCCATAAGGAAACAATAGCGATGAGGTTCCCAAGCGGTAAGAGGTAAGACAATGAAGGCTAAGACATTGAAATTGAAGGCAAAGGCCAGGCATAGAAGTTGAAGGGTATAAATTAGGGCAGAGGCAAGTAGTTCACTAATGGTAATAGAGTTCTCACGAGGTAGCAAGGCTGGGAATTACGGTTAGGCATTTAATTTGAAGGCTCAGCATTCATCTTGAAGGTAAAGGTCAAGCATAGAAGTTTCAGCAGCATAAATTAGTGCAGGATTAATTAGTTCACGAATAATAATGAGACTCAAAAGAGGTGAGGAGGCAAGACATTTAAGGTTAGGCACTGAGCTAGACATCTGAGATTTGACTTTGAAGAATATGGCATAGCATTCTGCAAGAGTAAGCAGTTTAAAAATGAATATTAGATTATTGGGAGATATGAATCCTAGGCGAAGAAGTTAAATGCAAAGGAGTTATTGTTAAAATGAGGAAACAGATTAGTGTGGAGTAAGCAGTTCCCAAATCTAGGAAGCGTTTTAGAGTATACTAGTTTTGGTAGTATGAAGAATAATTGGAATAGCAAAGTAAACGATATACCTAAGAGGAGGGAAATTATGGAAGAGGCTCAAAGGGCAACGACTTGCTAGTTAACGCGATAGAGAAGAAAATGCTGGGTGAAGCATGGGAGAGGGAGGGGATGAATAGGGATTTTGGGCCTTATGGAGGAACTCCAAAGATCTAATTCGGATGTGGGACTTAGCCGAAAAATGAGTTTGACGTCAAAATTTTGTATATTCATAAGCCTTAAAGAGGCCCTATATCCTATATCTGATATCATCCATAAAATACTACCTTTCCTCATACAAAAAATACCGTATATATTTAATAAAAATTGCACAGATCCTTGCACCGAAGTAGGTACTCATAAAAAAATTATAGATCGACTAATATGCACGTAAATCACCTCGCATATACTTTCCAGAAGCTGGAGAATGTCGCCATCCAAGGCCTTACTTTTTAAACGGCAAATATAAAAAGGTAGGATTTCTTTTAGAAGAAGTGTTTTCACTCACGCATCCACGACTGAACTTTTGCAAATCCCCCCAGAACCACTTATCATAAGAACATAACGATATAAAGTTTCCGCAGCAGCGAGCATTTAGCCTTTGAGTAAGTTTGAAATACACTCTTCAGAGGAGAGTAATGATGATCACATGCGACGATGGAACTGAAAAATGGAGACGGACGGAGATCCCTTCGTAATCCCAACGAGTGAAAACGAACCCAACCGACAACGTAGTAAAAAGACAGCCCCGGAATGAGGAAGGAAGGCATCACGAGCGGAGGGTGAAAGGGAGGTTTGTGAGGTTAACTGCACTCGAGGGTTTCCCCTGCCCTCTGCGATGCGTATGAGGTCATCAGAGTAGTTATGGCTCACGCCGGTGAAAGTGAGTGAGCGGCTGGATAAGCTTTGACCGAGGGTGCGTAGGAGAGAGAGACCTCGCGGATGCACTCTTGAAGTTGCATCCGATTGCGAGAGATGTGATTTGGAGGACGACTTACGGTCAAGGCAGCTCTCCAATCTGTCCGAATGATTCTAGGGGAAATTGCACACGAAGAGCATTGCTCTCGGTCACGTGACCTATGCTCTCGAATTAGCAGTAAAATGCGTTTATTTGCTGACGACGCTGCCATCTATCGCGAAATTAGTGATCACTCAGACTTTGAAATTCTATCATCGGATTTAAACAACGTTCATGTGTGGAGCCAAGAGTGGGGACTCGAACTTAATCTGAGCAAATGCACGGCGGTACCTTTCTTGCGGAGATCGTCCAACTATCCCCATGTATATATGCTGTGGATGGTGTTAACATAAAGGCGACAGATGAAGTGAAATATCTAGGAGTTACGATAACCTCGAACCTATCGTGGGGAACACATATAAGAAATATTTGTGGCAGAGCTCTGAAGAAGCTAGGATTCGTCAAACGTATTGTAAAAAGATTTTTGGATGAAAATGTAAAAAAAGGTGCTTTTTCGCACTCGTCCGGCCACACCTTGAATATGCAGCGAGCATATGGGATCCGGTGCAGAAAGACTTAATCCGGGAACTTAATAAAATACAAAGGAAAGCTGCGCGATTCGTCAAAAACTGCTATGGGCGTACAGACAGCGTTACACAGATGTTAAATGAATTAGGCTGGGAGCCGCTAGAGACTCGGAGGCTGCGCGCTAGGGTTAGATTACTTGAGCAATTAAGAATAGATATCTTTAAGAGCGACACGGAGAACATCACATTAGAACCCCACTATATTTCCAGGTCCAACAGAAACGATAAATTATGAGAGATATTTTGCCGAACGGATAGATATGGGAATTCGTTTTTCCCCCGAACAATAAGGGACTTTAATAAATGCTAGGCGTAATTTCATTAGAGCGCTTCATTTTTATATGTAAACGGCTGGTGTCCTAACACCCACCGCCACACGCCTATTGAGGCGGCTTGCCGGGTAGTATGTAGATGTGAATAAGTCAATCAACCAACGAGGGAAATCTCGCTGATAAAGAAGTAATGTGCCTTCAACATGAAATAACTTGCGGATTTTGTGGCGAAGAATCTGATTTGAACAAAGCTGAACTCTTTAGTGAGGCACAAATAAAGGAAGGAGTAGTTGGTTGTGGTTGTGAATGCGTCTGCTGCCGTGGTGTTTTCGTTGTCGTTAGTGGTTGTGGCCATGTCGACCTCCCGATGCTTCCAAAGCCACCTTAAAATTTAGACCACATACTAAATGAATAACACTGGTCAATGGCTAATTACATGCCCTATCCAATGAGATGCATTATCATGAAATTCCTGGGAGATATAAGGCGAATATTGTCTGTCATCGGAAATTTTACTTGAGGCTTCATTATTTTATTATCAATTCGTAAAGAAAAATAATCGTCAAAACAGTTACCAAGTGACAGGCAGACTACTGTCTTCCTATCATTTTCCTTTCACTGCAATATGTATACTTTCCTTTCGTACCTGAAATAGGTACGATCTATAGTTAGCCCTAATTTAAAATTGACCAGGATTCCAGCAAGGATGTACCCAAACTTCTTAGACCTACCTCCTTGGATCTTCGCTAATAAGAAAGGCACGAATTTTTATTTGAAAAATACGATATGGATAGCATGGATAACATTGGATATCAGCCTGACATTAGTAAGCACGAGCAAATACATTGCTCCTTGATCTTACACGAATTTAGTATTATGTACTTCATCTTTCATCTCAAATCTTTCATTTGATTCCAAGGAATGTGAAACAAGTCGGTATATTCCAACTTTTTTAAGAGGACGACAAGATTCCTCTTTCATGAGATCAATGTTGACTGGATGGAATTCGGTGAAGCCATTCAATGAAAAACACTCGGGAGTCATGGGATCATTTGGTATAGAGGTCTAAGTTTTGCAGGATTGGCTCTATAATCCGCCTTACTCTTGAATTGGTGATATTTTGAGTATCAAACTCAACGACTTGCCCGTTGCCTTGGTTTTGAACCGCTGAAATTATGAGGAAAAACTTTGCAGAGCAACACTATACCTACTTCATTGCAAGAAGAAATAGATAAGCAAGTCTAGAGCTTAGGTCATCTTATGGAGTCTTTTATATCGGCTCCTTAGTCAAATTATTACCGCGTCTATAACCACTGATGAATATTAATAGAGGTCATTTATAGAAATCAAGTTAATGAACTCATTTGATTAAAGGTAACAACCACAGAAAAATATGTATCCATTCAAGGAGGTTTTCAACTCAGCGATGTAAGGGTTATATAATGAACGTACTTCTCCTGTGAAGGATGAGCCTGTTTAACCACTGTAATGAGATTTTACCTCCTGTCAATTTTACGAGAATTCCCAGGTGCCAAGAATATGTAATAGCTTACAATCATAAAGTTCAAGGAATGGTCGTCAGTCAATTAGTCCCGGTTGAAGAAAGGCACGAGAAAATCAGGTGGGAAAACTAATGTTTAGAACTCTCAGCAGTTAAAGAAAAAGTGTGTGATGATGACCTAAGGCCATTTTAAACTCACCGGGTGCGGAAGTGAAAATGGCTGAGATAACTCCCCCAACCAAAAGAACATTTTTTTTATATTGCACGAGGCGATTTTACTATCCCAACTTGCTCTACAAACAACCAAATAACTTTAGTCCCTGAAGTGCTCCTCTAAATGAAGATGATTAATCAAATTTTCAACTAGTTCACCACGGAGAAAGAGAGAAATCTCTGCAAAAATAATAATGTTTTCCATATTCAGTGAACTACTTGAAAATGATAGACAGCAATGTATTTATGATAGCAAAAATACATTTTAATCAGTGAAAGTACGTTTTTTATAAACTTTATTAGGGAATCAATTGAAAGCAGTTTTTTACCTCCTAAGAGGATGCAAATAATAACAAACTGAAATAGCCAAACAAATACGTAATGCATGAAGAATATGTTTCACGAAACAGTATTCTCTCTGTCTTATTGTACGACTCAGTACGATCAGTATCGACTATTCATCGTCCCGACAAAATTAAAAGTAAATTTTGAGGCATTTGATCTGTTTCGGATACTGATAATTCTCTTAACAAAAATAAGACAGGCGTTCTCCCTAAATCACCAGTTTTGTTGGTGCATAAAATAAAACCTTGAAACAAAATATAAATTTTCCAGCCTGTTTGAGTACAACGGGCCGGGACTTAGGTAAATACCATGGATTTGAAAGTATATTAATAATTTTTAATTCAACATTTTCACCGAAGAGGTAAGTATATATGTTAAATATATGAACCAATTTTTTAAAAATCGGTGGAAAGATACTTAATCCTTGATACATTGGGCATATTATTATCCAAATTTCATAGTTGTATGGTTTTTTTCATGTAAAAATTCGAGAAAGAACCTTGTTATACATGGAAACTTTTAGTTTTCAACCTTTAATAACATAAAAAACTAAATTCTTTCTTGTCTGGAACTCGGGGGCAAAACCCGTGGTCAATTTTATATATCAATGCATTGAAAAATATATAAAAGCGTAACATGTATAATTACAAAGTCCACAATATTTTCAAAGATGCGAGCAATAAGCAAGTAAAGAGAATTGGTGAGACCAAAGCTTGATTGAGTGAACCCTTGAAGATGAAAATGGCATTGAAAATTAAAAATGCAAGCAAATTTTAGATATGATGTTTCTCTGTAAAACATGAAATACGAGAGGAACATGCTTAAGAACCTCATTATACTTCTGAAGGTTACGTGTAATATTCAAGCCAATAAAATCATTAAGAACTTCTTACCTTGAATGACTTAGTGCTTCAATTAAAATCATTAGCATCTGTAAGCTATGCGCGCCGAATAAATATTTTTTCACGGACCACATAAAATATTTCGAGAGTAGCAAAACGGCAAGCTGCGAGGGTTCCCTATTTGACGATGAATGTTAATGCTTGTGAACGAAAATGTTGTCTTACAAAGCAAGTCTGGGGTGAGCTCTACCCTCAACTATCCAAACCAACCTTCGGGTTGAAACACTGAGTGAGTGAATTATTCTTTCATAAAAATTATCTCGGACTAATCTGATCTCCATCTCTTGTTACCCGGAAATTGGATAAAACGCATATAATTACAATTTTACGCATCTAAACGATCACATTCAATAAATTCGGCCTTTGTCTTTGTCTTGTTCTCCTTTCGCTTTCAACAGACATGCAAAATATGACACAAGGATTCTCTTAAGCCTTACATTGAATTCATTCTCACGGAAATCTTCGTTATTTCCGCAAATTTCCTCAAAAGTTACGAAGTGTTTTAGAAAGGTGGAGAAAGGGAGTGTGGCGAGAGGACTTCGCATCAAGATGTTCATTTTCGTGAAACTCCGAGGGAAAGTAAGTGCTAAAGCGAGGACGTGTTATAGAGCAGCGGGGCAGAGAGGCGTGGAACGGACAGGTGACGGAGGATTTAAGCGCCAGCTGTAAAAGCATCTCTCAGTTCAGTGACCAATAGCGCTGGGCCACTGACCTGGAGAACCCGGGATCAAATCCCGGAGAGGCCTTAGTGAGCAAAACCATCTGTATTACATTTCTGGATGCTACGTCTTTGTGGGAAACTACAGCATAGAAAGAATCATGACAATCAAAAGTCATCACTCCGATGGTTGGTTTGCTGCAGCTCTCCACGTCACTCCCAGATCAGCTGACCGCTTCACTCCTACATAAGTCTTTACGTTGGCGTCCTTCATGATTTTGCTGACTTATTCCATTCTCGGAAAATTTGGGCTAAAAGTGAACTGTGCCAAACTCAGTACCTTTTCTCTTCCAGGAAAAGTACGACTGTAAAAGATAAATCTATAGAATTAAATGGTAAGAAATATGAGAGATGTAACAACTTCAAGTATTTGGGAGTGCTGGTGACAAAAGATAATGAAATGAAAGAAGAAATAAAAGCTAGGATTGTAGCAGGAAATAGGGCTTATCGAGCTTTGTTGAAGGTGCTCAAGACACGGAACCTCAGTCGGAACTTGAAAACGAAGGTTTATCGAATAGTAATTAGACCTGTGGTGATTTATGGTTCAGAAATATGGACCATATCTACTGCAGAAGAAGAGCTATTAAAAAGATAGGAAAGGAAAGTGATAAGAAAGATTTTTGGTGCAGTGAAGGAAGACGGACAGTGGAGAATACGGAGGAATAGAGAACTGGAGGAACTCTACAAGCATCCTAACATAGTGGAAGAAATTAGTAACAGGATAAGGTGGTTAGGGCATGTTGAGAGAATATCTGAGGATAGGATGGTGAAAAAGATATACCTTGGACATCCTGGTGGCAGAAGATTGAGAGGAAGACCTCGTAAAAGATGGTTGGGTGATGTAGAAAATGATCTAAGAAAGATGAGAATAAGAAGATGGAGAACTCATGCAGGATATCGTAACGTCTGGGCTAACATTGTCAGAGAGGCCAAGGCCCTACAAGGGCTGTAGCACCGAGGAGTAAGTAAGTAAGTAAGTATTCCATTCTCGGTCCCCCTTGGTAGTTCTTTCCATTAATTTCCCATTTCATCATCGTTGTTAAAGAGGCTGGTGTGTCGCAAAGTGTGCCCAATAAGTCTTCCTCTTCTCTTTCCCTGAGCTCGTTAACTTTCCGCTTTCCGTCGTTCCGTGTCCGTGTGAACCCCTCCCCCTTTTCCGCTCGTCAGTTTCCCGTCTTCCGAGCTCCGCTTTCCGCGCATGCAAACCCAACTTTATTCATGTTTTGCGGCAAACTCGGCGACTGACAGATTACGTCATTTGAACTATTAAGGATAGATGTGTACATAGGTTATGGAGTAATAGGAAAGTTTTATAGAACCGACATTGACCTGCTCTACGAAGATGGACTCCAATAGGTCCACAGTTTAACGTACCATCCAATGGACAGAGATCTGCACTTAGTGTACTCTCCACATGGCACGCCATATTACGGATCGGAATATCCAATTTTCCTGAGTCCCCCACAGCCAGTATTCAAACTCGGACCCACGGGATGAGAAATCAGTACTCTAGTTATCACACTTTCGACTACCGGTTGGTCGTCTGTTTGGGGAGATCTTCGAAATTTGAGGTTTCCAGGTGATCGGGGAATCCTGGGTGGGTTGGTGAGTTAAGGATTTTATGGGTAAAGGAGGAAGGGGGTAATGCTGGTAATGCGGTCTCGGTGAGGTTGAGGGTGCCAAGCCCTTATTAAGTGCTGAGAAATGCCGTCCATCTCTTATAGGCTCTGCCAGCGGATCCAACCACAGCGTCCTCGTCGCACCCCCTGGGTAACACTTATCGTGGAAGGGTGAAAGGCGAGTTTCAGGCGCCTAAAAATCGGATCGACTTGGCTAAGGGAGTAAACCCCAAAAGAAAATCCAAGGTCCTCCAATGTAGCGGGGGTTGAGCATGAGGCCAACAACCTCACCCCGGAAAAAAACATAACATTACGGAAACTGCACAAAATCCTCGGATACTGGAAAGGAATAATGGATTACGACAATGTAAACCGAAAAGGAAAATGATCGGAGTGAGAGGCTGGCGGGAGAAAACTGCCAATAGGACAACATGGAGAGCAATAGTGCAGCAGGCCAAGGGCCACACCGGGCTGTAGTGCCACTAAGAAGAAGAAGAATAGGTAAAGGAGGAAGGGGGAGAGAAATACGGCTTAGGCATTAACCCTCTCTTAACGAAAAGCCTAAAGCTTACACCGCAGTTAAACGTCCCATCCGATAAACGGTTTATCTCCCTTAAAGTGATCCCCACACGACTATCAAGTAGAGGCCGGAATTATACTGAAAAATTTCCACCACTGCCAAAATTCAAACACGGCGAGAAACCAGAACTCTATCCAACACACTAGCACGATCTCTATTTGGCTTTCGAGCACAAAATAACAGGATTGTGGGAAGCAGAAACGAGGAAGACTACTTCCTATTATTTGCTCATGATATTCACTGCTCCCATGACCATATCGAACTCAGTATTTTTCACGGTAGAAAAATTTTCCTCTGGGAATCGTGAGACTGACCTAGGAATACGCGCGCGGCTGGGGAAACCGCTCACACCAAGCAAGAGACCAAACCGCAGTAAAGCAAAGAGACAACCTTACTGGAAAGAAAGGGAGGAGTTCGGATGTGAGAGCGAGGAAACTGTGCGCGCACCAACTAGTTTGACGCTTGTATTTACTTTTCATTCACCCATTCACTTCCGTTCCCATGGAAACCGAAGCGGTGGGTGAGTATCAAGTGATGATAAGTGATGCGCAGAGTGAGAAAGTTTCATTCATTTGCTTTTACTTTATTTTTCAGAAGTGGATAATAAAATGTTGGACTTTGAGCGCACGAAAATGTCAGCCAATCGTTCTATCGTGATGGAATCGGAGAACTTGCCGGCACTGCCTGCATAGAGCGTGGCCTCATGATGAGGAGAATACACGAGGGTACACATCACAGTAGAGTAGGGTTTCCCAAACCAACGGTACGCGTAACCTTATGGGAATATGCTTGAAGAGGTACGTGATAAAGTGATGGTGGACGTGCGTTTATAGCAACAGAAATAATGTAAATATTGCATACATTTTAATATAAGGGGTTTAAATAATTGGGTACCAAATGGGTGCAAAATCAAAAGATGTTGGGAACTTCTGCTGTTGAGGATCCCGCGAGAGACACTTAGTAACGCAGTCCGCTCGTAAACATTTACTTCACCCGTCCGATTCGTAAAGTAGTACCACCAAGTTCTTCCACGCCAATAACCAGTCTACCCCCAGGTAAATATTCCGTCTCCAGCTTTACCGTACTCAAATGTCGAGAATGGTTATTAAAAATACCTCTAGATGTTTCGTTACCTGATAGTAAAAATGCATTTCATTTTCATTAAATTCACGCATTAATTTTAGCTAACAGCATTAAAATATAATTTGTAACGGGTTTAAGGTTCTAAATGCTATAAATGAGCGAAAAAAGTCTTAAAGATAATTCTTGATATATTTTTGCAACTGATATATGTTTGACATATGTATTAAACTATTCCTTTAAATTTTAAAATGATTTCCTTGCACAAAATGCTATCACAATTCCGTTGAGAAAAGTGAGTTAAGCAGGCGATGTTTTCAATTTCATTAACTAATATTCATGTGATCATAGTACCCTAATAGCTATTTACTTAAGATATTTATTGGGATATTTCATTTTTACATATTGGGGTGTTTTTATGATGATTTTAAAATAAGTGGTGAAAGACGTTTACCTGGCTGATTGCTTTACGGGAAGCGGTCTGTCACGATGGAAACACCGGTTCCCGATCAGTCACCGAAGATAAGCATCGTTGGGCTCGGCTCGAGGTTGGAGGGGTATATCCTCCGATTCGTCCGAGGGCTACTACCCCTGTCTGCACGTGGCAGAAATGATCTTAGCCGTCAAAGCACATTATACAAAAATACTACCACTACTGATTCCTTTGAATTCCATGTATACGCATGTTTTACGGTAAAAAATAGTTAAAGAGCTATGTTTTTACTTGCTTACTATTTCCAAATCGGACGCACCTGCTTCGATTCACAAGTCATTATCTCGGCCTTGAATATGATACGACAGTGATTTACGAAATGTGATTTTATTACTCGATTGGCATCGCCGCCTTCAGGGCATTGGGATAGCGTCGTGACGTGGGTCACTATGATCGCGGGAAGGTCTTCCTGGCGTCCTTGTTATTTGGAATGGAAGTTTTGGGGATTCACGGGAATCGAGGGCGGGCCGGAAATCAACAAAATGGGGCGACATCTATATCGGAGAAGGTCGTCCGGTTACTGGGCAGACATAACACGAATTACCGAAATAAGTCTTCTCTGCGCGCATTTCTTTTTTCACAAGTTCACTGCCGCCTCAGTCTGAAGCCAATCCAAACGTATTCCCGTTTTTATTACGTAAAACATACGATCAGCAAAGTTTCATTTACTTCCATATAGGAAAAGAAAAATGTACCGATGTTCAACGCATTTGCACGTTCATGGACTGTCTAACGCAAATCACGAGATGGAATATGCTAGAGCTTCGGTTCATGGAGTGAATCTATGACAACCTTAAACGCAAACGAGACTATTATAAGGCAAAACTGCCTTAGTGTTATTGCATATTGATTTAAGTTTGGCAATTTCAGATTTCTACACACAAGTATGTCCCCAAAGGATAAAATTAGGGGTAATTTGCATTGCTGGTTTTACCTAGTATTAGATCTTATTATCATTCATCATAGACATCATCCTGCTTATCATCATAGACATTATAATCGCCATTTGATAATTACATCTTGACGGATAAAATTAGCTTGAAATGCAAATATACACAGCCAATCATTCCTCAGAGAAGAGAGTCCACTGCTGACTAGCTTTGGGCAACGTATTCGAGTATAATCACCCTCATATGGGAACTGCCCATGAAACTAGGTTTGGTAAAAAGAATTATCTACAAAATCCGTGACCAACTCCATATCGTGCATAAACTTTGCGGTGAAATTTAAATACTTGACATTTCTCATTCCGATAAGGGTACCTTAAATTTTGTTTTATGAGACATAACATGCTTGTTCAACCTAACATGGAACTTTCTTTACACATTTTGAAATCATTCTTGAAGCGTCCTACATTTCCTTCGAATTGAGATTGGGGATTTGAGCGAAAATATTCTTTAAAAAAAATTTAAATCCACCGTATAAGAAAGAGATTTCAAGCAGGAAACAGGCTAATATCAAAGGCTTATAAAATTTCCGGGTTTATATATTCGCTTCCTATATTCTTATTATAATATTTTCCTTAACAATCTATTATTGCGATCATTAACTCGTTTCAGCTTTCTGCCGCCTTCCCTAATTGGTGGCCTAGCTACCCGGAAGCGGTAAAAATGTAAAGAGGATCTACGTAAGCATTATATTAAAATTATAATAAAAAACTATAACTTTGTCATTACACATTATTTTACTTAGTTACGACCCGGATTTTGACCTTCAACGGCAATTTCAGGTGAAACCACCAATTATTCTTTAAAATAAAAGTTTCCATAGCTATAAATGAAGTCTTGGATAATATGCGGGTACGTATCACTACGAGAGAACGCGCTGGACTCTTTGAAATTGGAAGAGTACGTCAAAATACATGAAGTCACTGAAAAATCTTCTTTCACACTTGATATGATTCAATGAAAAAATAAAATGTAATGATTCCAAGGTTTCACTTGAAATGATATCGAAAAGAAGTTGTTTTCGATGGTAAAACAGTTAATCAAAAAGTAGCTGCCCTGATTTCAGGACGAGGTGATTACTCATGAGCATTTTCTTCGAAACGGCGGAGGGAGTTTCTCTTAGAATTTCCAGATAATCCTTCAAATACTTTTTCTTTCGCCGAGGAGAAGGGTCGCACTTACTGGCGCTGGAGTGCTCACGGCCTGTCTCAAGTGCCCTCGGAGGGAGAAAGCCCTTTCTCCTCCGTCTACCCAGAGGGCGCCCCGGGGGCGGTGAGGGGGCGGGGCAACATCTGCCTCGCCACGGGAACGGATCGCTTTGAAGACGTCCAGCAGGGATGCCCAGGTCCACGGCGGGCGAATACTACTGCATAAAGGCCCCGGTGGATTTAAGCACTTGCGGAGCTAGAGTAAAGGATCTATCTATGAAATATTGGCCTTTCCTGACAATTAATTCCATTCAATAATGTTGCATTCACACATACATCGTGCGTCCGATACTATAACTAGGTTACTCAAATGTTATCGGTATTGTGTTATCCACATCTATCTACCAAAGTAGTAAACTTTCAAATGCTACAAGTGGATAACAATACGATGCACCCTGAGTCATGGACCCACCAGTCTCCCATTACTCAGCAGATGGAGATGACATCACCATCATTGGTGCTTCTGTCCGTAGACAGGTTTCAACGGTAGCGTTGTCTCCACGGCATTCTGTCCTGGGCCTCTCTCTTCATCTCTGCATAACTCCTTCCTTCTTTTATATCCCTCGAAGCATTCCGTGCCTCCTCCTTCCTCATTCCTCTCATCCCTTCTATTTTCCCTTCTATTATTAATTTCTGTAGGCTGTTATTCCTTAAAATATGTCCAATCCATTTTGCCTTTCTCTTTTTAATTTCTCCCAGTATACTTCTTTCTTCTCCAATCCTCCTTAGCACTTCTTCATTCGTGATCTTATCTTTCCATCCAATCTTCTCCATTCGTCGCCATAACCACATTTCAAAGCTTTCTAAGTACTTTTCTTCTCTCTTCTTCAACGTCCACGTTTCGCATCCATACAACACAATGCTCCATGTAAAGCACTTTTCAAATATTTTCCTAATATCCATCTTGATGTTCGTTGCTGTCATCAGTTCCTTAATCTTACTAAATGCTACTTTTCCTTGCCCAATTCTGCTTTTAATTTCTTCAGTATAGTTGCCACTCTGTGTAACTATACTTCCCAGGTACTTGAAAGAGCTTACTTGTTTTAATTTTTCTTCCTCCTGCCATATATTTAAGGTCCCTTCTGTCTTCGCAATTCTCATTACCATACTTTTATTGCTGTTTATTCTCATTCCGTAGTCTTGACTCACCCACCAATCTCCCATTGCCCAACAGAGGGAGATGACATGTGCAAGTGTAAAAATGTAAAAACCTTTATTACCTCAAAAGAGCAGATTTTCAGTTACCTGGTTCTAATATTGAGCCCACGATATGCGTGCATACCCATCACTCCGTACCCTATTGGAGTAGATACCCTAAATAAAGCTTCATTCTTAAGTTTTAGGCCCAGGATACTCTGCTTCAAAACTTCTTCCATTATTATTACCCTTCGCAAACGTTTTTAACACGCTTATTTTAACTTGCCCTGTTTGTTTGTCTGGATTGAGTCTGGTAATCGATATCTAACCCCACTTCCCAATGTTCAATCGAGTTGAAATTTGGCACACTTACATAATCTCGAGGACAAAATATGAATCAGTCATTACATTCACTAATTACCAAGTTTATCTACTAAAATTAAATGGTTTAAATTTGATATGGATAAAAGCCTTTTGCCAATAGACTGTGCTAGTATGAGTTAGCATTTATACAAGATTCGTATAAGACTAAAAAGTAGATAACAATAATATGTAAAAAATGCTTTAAAAAACACGCTTATAAAAAGTGTACTAAAAAGTAAAAAATTACCTTTTCATCACTCTGATAATAAAAGCGTGGGCGCTTTTTTTCTTAATCAACAACCAACCTCTGTAATTTATATTAACAATATCTATTCTACATAAGCGTCCACCTTTTATTAGGAAAGTAATGAAAACATTATTTTTTATATTTTAGTAATTATATTTGCCCTACACTAATGCTTTTCCTGGAATGCCAAAGTGCTACTACTACCGCTCAATAGAGTGAGGTGAAGCATGAAATAAAAAGAACAATAAAGTGAGCAGAATCGGCGATTATTGCTTCGTTAGACCGACATTTATTTCTTGATATGCACCTTTTCAATAATGCGTTTCAATAATGCTTTGGGAAATTTATTATTTGGGCCTTGGGGTTAATATCTGGGAGAAGCCTTTCGGGGAGCTCAACTCATACTGCGTTATTTTTCTAGGAGCCATATCTTTCTGGGAAACTGCAAGCGGCATGGAAGATGGGACTGATCCAAACCCTGGTGTGAAACTGTCACACCCAGTTGGGCTTATTATACTGCTTGGACTCTACCTAAAACCGATGATACCAAAGTTTGGAACGTGCGATGGTGAAAACATTGTACCCGCGGAGGGAGAACTGACAACAGGCGCGATGGGTTTGACCTTGCTTGATAATAATTACTAATGATAAAATCGCCAAATTCATTACCGTGAGGAATCTTTTACGAGGCACAGAAAAAAAATCACCACGAACAGGTTTTCTATACGTAAGTAGTATCATCAAGTGATTTAAAATCAAACAGAATTACTCCTTTAATACCAAACAGTAAGTGGAAGTGGAGGGGATGGAGTAAGAACTTGTGGATGAGTAAGGGAATGATTATTTAACAATAATGGATAGGATGGGGTAATTGGCGGGTAGCAATAACTCATTAATGAGATTAACACCAGGGTCATGACATGTTTTTAACATTTCAAGCTTTTATAAAGCATTGAGCTTACTATGGTCTTTGGTATAATGCAACATATTCGCTTAAAAACCACTCTGATGGTCACAAGTAAAAGGATGTAAGGTTAAAATAAGTTTTTCCCATTTCCACTCCGGATAGAGGAGAAATTTCAAAAAGTAAAAAAAGGAAAAGCTGAAAATATATCAAGACATAATGATGACATGCTCTTCTGCTTCAGCAAACCGATAACCGATTTCCCCCGATGTCTACTGCTCTAAGCACTGCAGAATTGCGGGTCAGTTTTTTATCCAATTCACCTGCATGTGGAAGCGTGCGGAGACGTGCACATCAAGTTGCAGTGACGTGCCGAGGCTTGTGCAAGCCTCTTGCGATGATTTCACTTGCATGTCTGTCTATATACCGCGCCTTCCCGACATTTCCATAACCGTCCAATACTGTGTCATTAACTCGAGCCGCTGGGAGCATTCAAACGTTAATGGAATGCATAATTATAAAGAGACCGGAAAAGACTCTTGGTCGTAATTCTTCTTCTATTATGCTTTCGGAAATAACTACTTCCTGTACAGAGATGCAGCTTACTCAAAATGTGGACAGTTAATTTTGAGGCCACATATTAAACTAAAACTTAGCAGAATGTACCACACATATTGGACATTAGATATAGATAAGTATTATAAAGAAGCCTGTGAGGTTTAAGAAGCAGACACTTAGTTCATAGTGCATTACATTTTAAATAAAGAAGAAACAACTAGAAATATGATAAGTTTTTGGCATTCTAATCATACATAGGTGGATCAAGATATGATATCGAGGAAGATAAGTCGAAAGATAGTGATAGGAATGGACACAATATACAGAAAGTCAACAAAAAATACAATGATTCATTGACGAAAAGTTTGATGAAGATATGATTTGTGTTCCTGTATTTTGGCCGATTGATGCATCATAAATTTAATGAAATTAGTTGAAAAACATTCAGTATATTTTTGCTAGTTTTCATTTCGTTTACTTACCCATGAGGCTATCAGGGTATCTCTATATAGTTATACATATATTACCTATATCTGTTGCCAGATTTTTTTCCGAATTGTTCATTTCTACTGGCAATGAGTGAAGATTAAGAACTTTTGGAAATTTTGATTTATAAAAAATATTTAGCTCCTAATATTTTAGGAAATTTAGGTTATCTCACTATTGGGTTTTGCAAATGACGGCCCCATGATTATGAAGTCGTGATACACCGTCCAATGTCTCACTTTGTCTCAGTTGTGGGCTGCTAAAAATGTGAGACGGATCTCTGAGATTATAAATAATCAATCAATATCTGAATATCTGGTCAACTATCTGGAAAAAAATATTTGAAATCAATGCAGCATTGAACAACGAACATTGACCTAAATCTTTTTTCAGGTTTGCTTGCCACGTGGAATTTGAAAGTGTTGCGGATCAAGTAGATCGCCGTTCTTCCTTCCAAAGAATAATATCCGTGATAGGTTTCCGCCTTCTTGGGTCTGGATCCAATTCATTAGATCAGGATTCGACCTTATCCTTCATTTGATGATGTCGAACTTAGTGACCATCATGCCGTATCCTCATGGAATATTGGGCATCTCTGATTGAGAAAATCGTAGCCATCGTACCTCAGCTACTTTGACCCGCGATAAGATAGAAATGGTTAGGGTTACGAGAAACATTTCAAGTCGGCCAATGGTCAATTAAAGAAATTTTTCTTAAATAATAATTTCTATATCAGATCTTTGTATACATTTTCTGGGAAATCATCGCTGGTTTATTTTCAAATTATGTCCAATATGCCACGGTTTTTCTTTCTTTACCTCTTTATAAAGATATATTGTATTACGTGGTGCAAAGAATTAGTCAGTTTTGCCAACCCATCGCAGCCAGTGTGTTGAGAAATATCGGTCTTTTTTTTCAAGGCAGTTTTTCCGAGACCATCTCAAATGTTATATTAATAACTATTTGCCATTACGCCCAAATGTTGTAAATTTTTCCCTACATGTTCAGTAATAGTTAACCTATAGTGCTTTAAGAAGAAAATTTTTAAACAATCTATTTTGTTTTAGTTATAAGCTTTTATTTAACAGTGTTCCATTTTTGGAACACTAGGCAAATCCACTACTATTATGCGTGCATTCAGGCGCACTGAAATATTCACTTTAATTTTAAATCAAGTAAGCAATTAGATGTTATGTGACTGAGGGAAACAATGCTATATCTTGCTATAATCAGTTTCCATTTCAGTGAAAGAATAAATACATCGATAACCAACTGATCAATTGTGATCAATTTTTACAGTAGTTGTATGTTGAGTGCGATCTCGTGAAGTGGATGTGTCTTGCGTCCCGTCCATTAGAAAGTGGAGGGTGACCGCGCCTTTAGCTAAAAGTACCAGGATGTCGAGATATTTGACAGTGCATGAAATAACTGATCTATTAGAGCCAGAAGATTACCTAGAAGTACGTGATATCATCATTGAACCCCCTGATAACGCAACAGAACCTGTGTCTGACGAGGACTCCGGGGATGACGATGGTTGAACAATTAATAATCTTCCCGGTTCATTGCTGCGCGCTCCTGCTCATCTCATTCATGGTTCTTCTGACGAGAACTTTGACCATGCTGACCATTTGCTGATACCGGATGGTGATACTACTGAAAATGACGGTGCATCGGCTTCTGCTTCGCCTCAACCTCTTCTTGCTCAAAGAAAAAAGGTAACCAAAGTTGTACACAATCAGAATAAAGCCGATCTGACTGCCCAGCCAGTAGGAGGTAGAGTTTCAGAAGAAAAAATCACGAAAATGAAAACCCCTACAGAATATTTAAAACTCTTTCTGGATATTGAAGTGATTGATATGATTGTTAAATATTCCAATTTATATGCTGCAAGTAGGGGCGTAAACCTTGAACTAACTGTCGGTGTTTTTTGGGAATAATTTTCCTGAGTGGTTACGTCTCTGTTCCGAGAAGGCGTATGCTTTGGGAGCAAAGACCAGATTCGCATAATTCTCTAGTTAGTGGTGCAATGAGACGTGACCGATTTGAAACAGTACTTTCAAATTTGCATGTTGCTGACAATTCTAACTTGAACCACATGGACAAGTTTCCCTAGCCGCGGCCTCTCATAGAGCAACTGAATGACAGATGTATGAAATTTGTACCAAATGAAATATACTTCAGCTGGATGAGTCCATGATTCTCTATTTCGGTCGTCACGGGTGAAAACAGTTCATTCGGGGTAAGCCTATTCGGTTTGGGTGTACATTCTGGTGTGGTGCAACGCGTCTAGGCTACATTTGCTGGTTTCAGCCTTATCAAGGAAAAAACCCGAACACTCAATACCAAGAATATGGTGTAGGTGCTTCAGTTGTTTTGCAATTTACTGAGGTACTCACAACGCAGCATCCTGGTAAATACCATTTTGTGTTCGACACCTTTTTCACAAGCATTGCACTCCTTGATAAACTTCATTCAATGGGCCATCAAGCAACAGGCACAGCGAGAAAAGATCGCGTAGACAAACCTCCTTTACTATCTGATGCTACCCTAAAGAAAAAAGATAGGGGCACATTTGATTACCGACTTGATGGAAAAGGCAATATTGTTTGTAGTTGGAATGATAACAGTGTTGTGACTGTTGCGTCTTCTGGTGTCGGTGTCAATCCTTTGCAATAGGTCAGTCGTTATTCTCAAAAGCAGAAAAAAAGATACAAGTTACTCAGCCAAATTTAATCAAGGTCTATAATCAGTATATGGGAGAAGTGGACCGAGCCGATGAAAATATTGACGAGTATCGAGCATCAATCCGTGGAAAGAAATGATACTCGAGCCCTCTGTTATTCTGCTTTGAGATGGCTTTACAAAATGCTTGGCAATTGCATAAAATAAACGATGTGAAGCCAATATATCTTCTTGAATTTCGTCACCGTGTGGCCTGTCACTATATAGAGACATATGGTAATACTGCTGAGCCTGGTAGAAAAGGGAGACCATCTATGAAGCGTAACCATGACTCACGTCATGACGGCATGAATCATACGATTGTAAAGCAAGGAAAGCAAACTCGCTGTGTCCAATGTCACAAAAATACCACTTTTCAATGTAAAAAATGCAATGTATCCTTGCATGTTAAGTGTTCACCTGGGTATGTCTTAATAGTGAGTTAATAAATGTCTGAATCAAATGATTTGCTTGTTATCATTGAGTACGTCATGATAGTGGATTTGCCTAGTGTTCCATTTTTGGAACACCTCGTAATTAATAATTGGCAAGAGATACATTGTTTTTTCTTTCGGATATTGTATTCATACGTATTTTTATCTATAATATGTAAAAATCAGGGTAAACTTCGCATTTTTCAAACCTTCGGCATAAATGGGTTAAGGGCGTACCCTATGGGATTCTACATTGTCAACATAGAAGCTATAGCAATGAATACATGAAAATTTACACCATATTTTGGAAAATTTTCCGCATTTACCGTGGAATTTCAACTCTTCTTTCAACATTCAACTCAAGTTTTTAAATTTACTTTCACATCACAAGAATATAATTAAATTAAATAAAAATAGAGACACTGTCAAAAATGGATGGATATAGCAGATAGAGAATAACGCTACAGGGCATGTAACCGCAAGAATGTTGGGAAAAAACAGCAAACAATCATTCGAGGGTACCTAAATAAACACAAAGAGAGGTCATTTTAAAACTGAAGTTATGACATCCAAGCAAATATTTATGCTAACGTTAAAATTCTGATGTTTTTCCTCTACATTCCTTAAACTGAATGCCTATTTTCACATTCCCCACTTCAACCATGTTCACTCAGGGAATTGTTCCCCAAAAAAACACCGCAGGTTTGCACGCAGGTATTTAATGTGATTGTTGACGAATTTACTTGATGGAATTGAGGCATAATTGTAACACAGTAATTATACTTCATATATCCTTCACTTTATTGAGTACTTCGATCGGTTTCGACGCTATGATACTTGGTAAACCTCTTGATAATGACGCAGGCATGGCGTCGAAACCGATCGAAGTACTCCACGCCCACCCTAATGCCCCGTAAACACAACAGCCGCACGTACCTACGTAGCAACCCTATGTGCATTTACATGACATTGGCGTTACAGCTGTAACTCTGTACTGTCCTCTAAAGGAATTACCACGAACAAATGAAACGCAAGCAGTTAATTCCAAACGAAATTATAATTTCAGCATCCATGATACCTTTTGCAAAATTCGGAATGGTTTCAAGAGCGAATGAAACTCTTCTCTGTTTATCAAACACAGTTACATCAGGCCATTATCCGTTTTGTGCTCCTTTTCTGATTATCGCGCTTCACCTTTCCGGTTCCTCGCTTGCAACGTTAGCGCCAACCGACGTAAGGTCGGTAGCGTTGGGAGCTACGTGTTACAGTTGAAGGGATAACGATGGATAACGATACATATAATAACGATGGAGCGATAACACTGGGAACATTAAGTAGAGAGGGAGTACGACTACATCCACTAAACATATTACAGGAGTGAAAGTTAAGGTGGTTCCACCATAAAATGACTTAAATATCATTTTATTCATATTCTGTCTACTTGTAGAAAAAGTTGTCCTTTATCTGATATGAACAATGAAATAATACATTTCCACGCTATTTTATTCTATAATTGAACTTGAAATTATATGGTGTTCATTGGGGGAATGAGATAAACACGTGGAAAAATAGTGTTTTTCCATAAAATATAAATGCCATTTTTGCGGAAAAATATTTATATGAAGGAAATAAGCCAGAGAAATTGAATAAAAATAAAATATAGGTATCTTACCACCTTATTTTTGTAGTTATTGAAGAATTAATGCCATAATTGAAGTCAAAATGCGGTAATTCGTAGGAAATGGCGCTGAAGTCGGCGCCTATGGCTGGAAAAAAGTGCTATTTTAAAATACATTCGTGGAATAATCTGCATTTTTTCTACTTTACTTTTGGTTTTCTGTAGGTAACGTATTTCATCAGCGAAAGCAGGATTTTTTGGACAAAATATCAAAAATGTGGAATTAAGTATTTGTTTTGACTCACACAGTCGCGGCGGAACCTCCTTAAGTTTGAATTAACAATCACAAGGAGTAAGGCTGAACAGAATTATGTTACGATGAATTGTTGAGAAAAAATTGTAGAACTAAATGCAATTCCTTCACTTCGAAAAGGCCTCGGTTCCGTAACCTCATCCGTTTATTTTCCTTCCGTCCTCATCCGTCCTTATTTTCCTGATAGGACTTATTGCAACCTACGTTGCACCCAGGTACACAGCAACGACGGTTAGACCTAATTTCTTAAGCCTTAAAAAACTTATAAATTCCTCCTTGAAAACCACCACCAATTAGCAAAGCCGATTTAAAGTGAGTCGTAAATAGGCACTTCCATTAGCCGCAATGTGAAAATCGGGAATGAACATATCGCTCCGTTAATAAGCGCCACGGTTCGGGAAATCTTAGAAACCATTAAAAAGCGCGCGAAATGACAGCAGGAATCTGTGGTTTCTGTCATCTGCCTCCTGTACGTACTACGTAGACTCTTTGGTCGGTGCGTAGGTACATACGTCTGTTGTGGACACGGTGTATCAACGGGGCAGCGCTTCCTCGGAGCGAAAGTGACGTGACGCGAATCGAAGAGAACTCCGCGGGACTTTCAATTACTCGGCACTGTCCGTGGCGCGCACATTGGCGACGGCAGGAAAGTGTGAAGGGCGGAAAAGAAAGTGATTTCCTTAGAGCAGCGAGTGGTGGGTGTGCGCTCGTGAGGACGATTGTAGCCGTCCTTCCGAGAGAGGCGCGCGAATGCAACAAGACTAAAGGCCGTTTCAAGCGATGCTTATTTCAGGACTGAAAATCGACCTCAACTCAGCATGCGTACCATCGTACAGCGTAAACGGTGTGATAGCATCCGATTACGAACTCAAATTCGATTATCAGTTCTGAAAAGAGAAATAAGTACGATACTTATTTTCCTTCCGATTCTTGGATCCAACGACCAATCACAGGCAAGTAGGCGAGTCGATTGTTTCGAGAGAATACCGGTGCCGGCGTTGGAATCTACCAAAATAACAAGACCACACGGAAAAAAGGAATAGTTGCCGCAACCAGATGTATTGCTCTCCCAACCATAGACTTTAGAAATATTTCAGCCAACCATATCTATTGCTACTCTAGCCATAGTCTATTTCTAAACACCCTATAGCTGCTGCAGGAATCCACTTTGGCTGCCACATCCATAGTTCCAGCTGAGCTCTGTAGGTGTGCTAGCACCAGATATTGCTGGGTCAGCCATAGTTAGAAGTGATCGGAGAGGATGCCTCAAATATACCCAGGTAGAAATATTTGCTCTGTAACAGGGATTGAACTAGGGTGTAACTGGTCTGTAATAAGACCTCTGTAACTGGAGTGTACCTGGGAATGAATTGAAAAAGCTCCACCCGAGTAGCACCCCAACTACAGACCAGCTGGGATGGAATTGCGGTATCATACCCTTGTCAAAATTTTGCCTTACTTCAAAACGTTGATCATCAATCCATAAAATGCTTTTATCTTTGGCTATGATATTTTTATTCACGGGGGCAAAATTATAACCATCGAAGTAATTTCCTTTTTTGGATCCAAAAACAAAAATGTTATTTATTATGCCAAAAAAAGCAGAACCGCATTATCAAATATAATATTTTGTTTCATACTGCCAAATATCAATATCAACATGAGATATCTACCTACCCGATCGCATAGATCGCATTATATCTCATATTTACCTATCTCATGCCAACCTATGCCATGTTTTACTCGAGATTGAATGTCACGCTTCTAGAAAGTCGTATATATCTGACCATTCCCGTGCGTAAAAGTAACTGCGAGAACAAATTTTTAAATGTCAATGCCGTGATAGTTACCATATGAATACCATCCAATCACGATAACAGTTATCAGACATTGATTAATTGAAACCTATGTTGCCAAATGGGATGAATATTAAGTCAATATTAATGAGAAAAACAAGGTTATTTCCAATTACCATATGTTTTTGCCTGTCACTGTGGCTGTGACAGCTATAACTATATCCACGCAACAGCTAGATGGAATTGTCAGCCGAGCAGCAGAGTATATTAGAGAGCAGAGTATGGCTGGGGAGACCAGAGTGACACGGTGTGGGCGAAGGGACAACAACTCTAGCTGCTGCTGCCATATTGCTCGTAGTAATGCACTATGGTCGTCACAGCCATAGCGTGTAGCAGCTGCACCACATCATATTGTTCTGACATCACTTATCTCAGCTATTGCACCAAATCTGACAATATCAGTAGTACTCTGGCTCCCCCAACCATAGCTTTTTTTCCGTGCAAAATAATCTCACTAGGAGTTGTTCAGCATCGTTGAAAACAGTAGAATCATTCCGCGATGCCATGGTTTCGCTTAAATATGCCGAAACAATATGGCGCAGTTTATTTACATCGCGTTGTTCAGTGAATGCCCGGACCACGCCACTGCGCACTGAAATCAGTATGGTGTAAACACAGGCTCCGAGGCATCGAATTCGATTCAAGTCCCGAGTTTTCGGCACTGATTTCAGTCCTGAATTCAGTGCTGACCTAAGTATCGTGTAAAACGGCTTGAAGGGAGCTCAGCAATCGGACAAAAGGTGTGAACACCAGATCAAGTATTCAGCTGGGCACTACCACCTTCAATAGAAAAACGCTCGTCCTTTGGGGAAATATATATCTATTGGACATAAGACCGAAGAATACCGTTTTAAAAGCACAGGTTACGCCTCGGAATTCAAATTATCACAGTTATTTTGTTCTTTTTTCAGGAGATAAGAGGTTCAGTAATATTTTAATCAGTTTATTTCTCTTTACCAATATTTAGCATATTTATGATACTTCAGGGCGCAGAGAGAGAGTTCCTTCTGAATTAAGTTTGTTCTAAATTTAGAGGAAACTCTCTCTAAGTCCTGAAGAAGCATATATGAAAACGCGAAACTTTGGTAAAGAGAAATAAACTAATTTAAAAATTAATGGACCCCTGTCTCCTGAAAGAAGAAAAAAATAAATATATAATTAGATATCATGAAGAGGAATCATCTCGATAATTATTACAATTTGTGTGGAATCTTCAAAGTCTCGCAAAATATAATTTTACTTTATTGAAAATTTCAAAACACATTTTTAAACCAGATATAAATGAACGGCCGTTTTTTTCGACACTTAGTATAATGTCCAAGATTCTCGTAGGATCAACGCATCTGAGGTGATAACTACCATTGGATCAATAAAATAATTGCAAACCAATTGCAGTATTTTTAAAAATATCCTTATAATTGGCTAAAAATATTCAATGATATTATTGTAATGGCAAATAATTAACATTATTTTTTATTTTATTCACAAGATCTCTTGGTGGTGTGAAGGATCTAAGAATAAATTCAGGGCATGGACTTTTGATCTATATTTTTCCCAAAATCAAAACAATGAAAAGTGAAATTCTTTATCATTGAAAACAATACCTGAACTCAACGTAGCAAGAATCTAAAGAAGTACTGCAAAGAAAGATAGCCTGCAGAGATCAGAAATTCAAAACATGTATTTTTGTAAGACCAAGTATAGGTGCGGACCAAAGTGACGCCATCTAAAAGAATATCTCACCAAGAAAAAGGTGACTTATCGAGATCAAATGAAGTCATCGATCTAAAACTATCGATGGACTAAGTGTAAGCCATCGATGAAAGCTGGAACTCACAAGAAACTATATTTTTTTCGACGTATTCCCAACGCCGCGGATGAAATGCAAAATATGGTAAATTAACCCTTTAGCATCTCATTAGCACTCTGTATAAATAATAAATATCAAACTAGATACAAATATATAATTTGCTAACTATGAAAGTAATATCAGAGGTAGAAGCCATCAAAATAATATTAAAGAGAGAATATCGATTAGGGAAATCAGAGATGCCTTTTAGTCTCACATAGAATACTTTAAAATATTTGGGGAGTTTAATGAGTCGTTTTTCTTTATTTTTACGCGATGAAATATTTCCGTAGGTATTCTATTCCGTAGTTCATGAAGTCATCTTTTGGGCTGCTATATGGACCTCGAAATATTTTATTTCCCATTTTTAAAATTTGATTCGTACCTGCAACACTGCATACCGACATAATTCTAAAGAGATAGCCATTCAAGGCTTTTATCGGACCGATTTGAATTATATGGGTGCATATTTTCTCCAGTTGGTTATGTTCACTCCTAAGTTTGATGTTCAGCAGATAATTTCCCTTTTTCAATCATGATTGACTGAAATAATGACAGTCGTATCTCCAGAAACTGCATTTTCTCCGTAATTCGTTATTCAAGTGAAATTTGCGGAGCGTAAATTCGGGTATCAACAGCGAGCAAATAGATATAGGTAAATGAGTTTTTGACTACGTTGATATCTAGATCTTCTCCCCATGCATCATTATTACCCTTTTGTCCATGTATTCCATAGGTGAACTATTACCAACAGTGAATTGTCCACTTTGCTCCAGTTGCGAAACCATGTACTTACCTATGTCGGTATGAATTAATAGAAAATCCAGTAGTATGATTATTGTAGGTTTACTTTTTTAACTCGGTAAAGTAATTGAACATTTTGCCTATACACTCCTGAACTCCACATTCGTAGGCCTTGGCATCACGTTTTATTGGACATGTAAGTAAGTAAGTAACACGTTCGCGTAAAACGAAGAGAGGGCAAGGAGTGTCCCATCCTTTTTAGTGGAAATTCAGTTCGAGAAGTGCAACATTTTGTGAAAGGATTCTCTGGATGGCCAGAGATATGAGAATAAATAAACCGTAGAAAATAATTGGTGGAGAAATCGAAAACAAAATGTATGGATTGACGTGCTTAAAACCATAAGAATGATGGCACTTGGTTTGTTAATAAAAAACCGATCTCCATCACTAATCTGCTAAAGATAAAAATTGAAGCTGTAAATAAAAGCACGAAAAAACTTCGGGGTTGATAAGCAATCGAATTCTGCATGTGAGACTAAAAGCAGTAATTTTTATTGTGAGATCCATATAATCGGATGTTGAAGTAACGAGTCCAGCGTGGTTTAGGTCAGTCGATTCAATTTTTGCGAAAACAAAAGTTGAATTGTTTGAAAAATGTACAAATATTATTATCATTTCATTTCTTTGTCGTAATAGAGTCAAGAACTTAAAAGTACTAAGGCTAATGGAAAGACTAACATTTTTAAGGCTGAGTAAAGCACAAAGGCTACGCCACAAAGGCAAATGTCTCCATGACTAACGAGGATGGATGATCCCTACAGCAAGCTAAGACGAAAACGGTTCTGTCACCAAACTCCCTCTCTAAATTCCATATGGCACGTATATTGAAGATGGAACTTTCTAAAGCCGTGAATTCAATTATGAGGAATGAATTGCAGAACTGTTCCTGATCCAAGTTTAAGTTCATCCAAAGTTCTTAACAATGGTTCTAACCTTGTGGAAGGAAATTCACACGCATGAACGTCTGGATTCAAGGCAATTTAAAGACCTTACACTTGAGATGACGGCAAGAGGCCATCTTCAACTTTCCTTGGTTCTCAAAGCAATTGAGTGCTAAAAACGGTTTGCTAAAAAAGAAATTACATTATGAAAATGTATTTTTGTGCAGATGTTAAGTGACAACTTCCGGTTGTTGTGACAAATAACTTCCGATGCTGAAAATGTTTTTATTGATGTGACGTAGTACGAGAATCCTCTAGTATTGTAACTCTTATGGAACGAGTTTTCTCAGTTGCATTCACAAGAGAGAGTTTGGACAATAAAGCTTAATGCTCAGTGAAAGTTACGTTGCAAATATAGGCTAAATTATAAAAGCTGAGGTGCGCTTGAATTTAGTTAGGAAAGTAATGAAGTATCTTCGTAACTCCTCAGCGCTGAGCAAATGGTTACGCAGAATTATTATTTGACATAAGAAATGTTATTATATCAGAATAAGGGACTAATTACGTCTTTTAAGGTCTTAGAAACTAAAAGCCTATCACGTATCATACGATTCAAAATATTATCCAATAGATAGACTATGGTAATTAACAGTCGACTCGATAAACTCGATTTTAATGTTCAATTATTCATTCCCAGAGAAGTTAGGGATACCTTTTCGATACCTAATACAAGTGGCTAATGCCTACTCTTCCTTTTGAGCTGAAGAATTTCTAAATCCAGCAGCACCTTGAGTAGAAAATACTTCATAAACAAAAAGGAAAATACACTTAGAGGTGCAGGAGCAAGCTATGATTACATTTCGGATTTGAATCGAATTTGCAGTTAAAACTTCAATGAGTTGGCGCAGGTATTATTACATTCAAGTTCTGATTAAAATAGCACGTTTCTCTGTATATAAATGCTTTTAATCCATTTTTCTTCATAGTTTCCTATTCTGTAATGTTTAAGAAGCACAGATAAAGACCCTTAGTCCAGCAACCTTTGAATTCTGATTCTCGAGTGTTACATTTGATTTTTGAAATAATTATAGGTATGGAGGACATTATTTTGATAAGAAAGGAAAGTAAGAATGAAATGGCTTTTCACAGCAATTAATATTTGCCGAATATATTTGGAACCCATTTCTTTCATAGTTATTTCTATTTGAAAAAGTCCATTTGGAAATGGTTAGTTGAAATACGGATCTCAGGCTTGTCGGACCCCGTGCTAAGATCGCCATACTATCCGTAACTATTGATTTTTAGGGCATTGTTAGGGCAATCAGTGCCTCAAAATACTCTCCGTATTGCCACGTGAATCAAGAGTCCTGAAAAGCGCGGTGGCCGTCAATAAATGACCAAGGAAGTCAAAGGTCTTCGGTTCAATTCTTCCTCCATCTCTCTTTCTCTGGGGCTATTCTACGCATTGGATGGACGTCATTTTTGGCCTAGTCGGTAAAGCCCGGACAGTTTATCCATTGACCGTGGGCTTGAAGACCCTATTGGACATGGGTGTGGCCTTAGGATTGAGAACTCTCGTTTAGCGGAGCGACATTAGAACCCCACAAAAGCACAAGGGTACTACTGACACCTAACCGAACCATTCTTAGACCATCCGAGAAAATTTCAACCAAACCCTGCTTCTCCTTCATTCCCGGAAGGAGATGAAGAGAGACATTCCAATCGGCTTTCTATTGTGAGCTGCGCTGATGAGGATTTCAAGGGATGACGGGACACTTTCGCTGGTGGAGTTAAATAGGGTCGCCGAATGGGACACACCTCTGGAGAAGGCGTCACCGCGACGGAGCGTCCCCCGAAACAGGGGAGAGGGCACGCCCCCTCAGGACGCTATAGAGGTCGCTGACATCCAAATAAAGAGCCCAGAACCCAAGGAGGTCAGAAAAAAGTCGAAGGCGGCATTCCGCCTGATTCATTAAGTCAAATCCGCCATTACAGTCGGCACAGCGTAAATATTACGCTGGCTAAAGTATTTGGTGGTCACGTTTCATTATCGTAAGAATTTAGCTAAAAATCTACAAGTAATGCGATGTTTTGTGACTGTTAGGCCACGCCAGCTCTGCACAATATTAATCCCACGCGCCTCTCTTCTTGCTTCACCTACGCCCATGCGTCCTCCATTTCACTGAAACACCCTTGGTAGTACCCACGACAGTAGACAAGCAGAGAAAGGAGGAGACGAATGAAGATTATGAAGTGCATCAAAATCTAGGTCCCAATAAACCTACACAGGCAGAAATTTGCAATTTCGTTTGTTCATTCAATATGTTCCATTTCGATCACATCACGCCGGAATCGCCACATTTCGAGGAAGAGGGAGACTTATCTAGGACTTATCTAGGAGAGGGACTATCATCGTCCTCTATAAACTGCAAATAATGCGTGCATTTATAGAAAAGTTTTCAAAATAATTTTAAAAAATTATGAATACTAATGGGTTAAAACTTCTACGTGGTGAAATACTGATTTCCGACTTTTCGGACTAAGGCTTAATAGTCATTACTATCCAGAATTTCTCATTCGAAACACAATTTCTGGAGGACCTACACCTCAAACTGCCGTGTTCCATTACAGTAATTGAGGAAGGCACCACTGATTCACAGCCGTTTTTCAAAGAAGTCACTGCTTTAAGGGTCCAGGAAACCCATTTTCCTCGGACAATATCCTACGTGATCATTACCGTTCATCGAGAGATACGATATTGGAAGCTTTTGTTCACTTTAGCACGCTGCCTACTGCAGAAAGCAACAGCGCATCTGTTTTCCATTCGTTTCAGGCCCTGCAATATAAGCGGCGTGCTTCAATACAGAGATCGGAAGATCGGAAGTAGAGCTGGTGTGCGTGTTCAGAGTTGGTTGTGTTGGTGGAATGCACTTGGAATGGAAAGGACATCGATAAATGCAACCGCAATTATTTTATTGAGTTGATTATGAGTGAGGGCGCTATACTTGGATAGTATAAAGTTTTCCATTACTCAAAGGCAAAAAGTTGTTCTATTTAACCATGTAGATTGAAAACGATTTTGTCAATAACAAACAAAAATTTGGCCGTGACTATTGGGAAGATACCTCCAGCAGATACCTACCGGAACATTAGCAAACTTACCGTCAGAGTTCATAGTTTCCTTCATCGTCGTTAGAGTGCACTAAGGTCCACGGATATGTTTCGATCCATACATGGAGTTGGCTGGAGAGGACATTAGCCTCCCAAGGCGAAGCCAGTTTTTTTAGCTCGCGCACATAGGCATTTTGTTCTATTCAGCTACCCGGGTTTTGCAATGGATTACGAGGTTGCAAAAATTTCTAGTTTCACCGTTTGCTGTTACTTCTGAAGTGCATTAAAGGTAGTCAAATACTTAGTTTACTCCGTTAAATTAGATATAATTATTTCTTTCCACAAGTACGACTTTTGGCCACAATAGGAAAAACTTACTTTTAATCCACAGATGGCTTGCTGCTCGGCTTACAGCTGAACTAATTGGTACGATAGGAATATACCATGAATTAACTTCAGTGACTTAACGCGCCCATTACAGTGAATTTAAGCCAGCATTAACACTATAACTAAACTTATTGTTAGAGAGTGCACGATGCCCCTAGATGCGTTCAAAACGCCAATTATCCAGGTTTTTAATTTTGATCGTGAATATTCAGTAGAGTCATCGTCAAAATATTATTAGGGCAAAATAGAAGTCGTGGTGGCAAATAACATACGTGTCAATGCTTTACCTGGGTAATTCAATATGGCTGGACGCGCAAAGATGCTTGGCTTCACTTTCTGACGATAGGAGGCATAGGGGACGCCGCCTTCAATCAAGTCTATGGATCCACACTAACCTCAAAACTTTGAATAAAAAGCTATCATAGTCTTGCGTTGGAGAGTAAATTACGTGGTAAGATGGATTATAGGATCTATAGTTACATAAAGCACAGCCATTCTATACAAGAACTATCCTCTGTTTGCCACAACGGATCTATTTCTAAAAAGATCCTAAAATATTTTCCTGATTTATTGGGGATCCTGGGTAAAATAGTGGCCTGCGTACTGGTTTAGGATGCGAAAGGTCTGAATTTCCGTTTCCAATATAAGAAACACCAAATTCCAACCGTTTTGCCAGTCATTAGAGAAAATGATAAAATTTTGCATTGATAAGTTTAGCATCTACATATACGTCCAGCCCTATAATCCAGCTGAAGGGTGTGTGGCAGAGGCTAAGTGTATACCAACATGCATTATACTATATCCAACAAAGTTTAATTAAACTACGACTATGAATCCATCAAACACCAGAAAATACCTATCAGGAGTAGAAATTCCACCGAAATGCACAGCATTTCATGCTAACAGTGTTAAAGAGATTAGAGAGAGAACTATTTGTTAATGTATTTTGCGACTCCATAAATGCACAGTGATACAAGAGCATGTGCGGTGAGAGTTCACAGGATCAGTTCTCGTCGACAGTGGCTTCCTCGGAGAACAACCATGCCTTATGAACGTCATCCTAGTTAGAATTATGAAACGCGTGACAGATAGTTCCTCATGTTCCTCCAGAAATTGCCTTTGTAATTAAGCAGCGTAGTGGTGTGCGCATCAGTGGCTGACATTTTTCAGCGGAATTCGGACTTAGGTGCCACGTGGAAACACTCCATTTGCTGCACTCCGTCCGTCGGATTAGGCGTCGAACTGCGATCCCCTTTCGTTTAGAGCAAAACCCGAAGCAGAATGTTCTCCATCCTTAACTCTTAACACTTAACTTAAATAACCCTTCCATAAACAACCCATACAACTACCCTTCAAACCGCAGATGATTTCGAATGCCGGTCCCCTCCCCAAATGAATAACCAAGCCAAAGCTCGATCAAATCTGTAGCTCGATTCCTGGTCCAGCAAATCTTTTCCCTCCGGCTGCAACCGGAATTTGGGAATGCGCGAAGAATCGAGAACGGCGATCGGACAAAGCGCCCTCGCGTTTATGCGTATCATCGGCGATCAGCCGAGCGTGGACGAGGAGGATAACGGAGACGCTTTCACATCGCACCGAGAGCGAACGGGACTAAGATTCGAATCGGAAGGAAGGAAAAGCGAGGCGTGCATCGCTTAGGAATGCGCCCGGCCTGATGACTGACTCCGCTGCGGTCCTTTCACTTCGGCACGGCGCACGAGGTGTGAGGACGAGCTAAAGTGACCACGGTCCGTACGCTCCGAACTCATGATGACCGAGAATCACCTCTTGTTGCTGGTGCGGTTGTTGCAAAAATGTTGATCACCTCGCACTTTCTTGAAAATATCTCTCCAATAGTCTCCTGAATGTGTTTTAGGAAATCCAGCAGCACTAAGCTCAAGTACACACGTGTTTTCTAGGAAAACTGCTTAAAAGATTAGTAAGATCTGAGGCTTTCCCGGCGTATGATGTTGAGAAGCACAATTCGGGAAGTTCATCGGGTGAGAAAATCCACTGGTGCCGACGTTTCGATGGCTGAGTCTTCCATCGTCTTCAGGGCAGAGTGTCCGAAACCGATGAAGACACAACATTCATAGACGATTACGACTCATCCATCGTCTTCAGAGCCATCGTAACGCCGGCAACAATGGATTCTCACACCCGGTGGACTTCCCGAATTGAGCTGCCAAAAAGATTCCATATTCTTGTAATAATTAAGTTGAATGCCTAAAAATGATGCATAGTTTGAATCATGAAATAATTAGTAGATTTGTATGAATTATATCACCACCGTAGTTTTGTAAGATTGCTTCATATTTGAGATAAGAGCTTATACAGGGTGAAACCAGCTAATTAGCGAGTAAAAAAGGCCCAAAACCTCTCTTTATGCCGAGCTGTTGGCTGCTTCTCTTAATTCATTGTACCACAGGAATCACGTGGAGGCTCACTTGAATAAGAAGATTTTGATCTCATGGTCGAAGGTGCATCGGAAACTAATTCTTCGACAATACACAGACACCGTGTTTCCAAATTCCATCGTTATTGGGAACTGAATTCCAGAGTTTTACCCAGATCACGTAGCTACCTTGGATATTGTCACACTTTAAACTCCTTTCCATCCAATCGTTACCAATGAGTGAATGTCATTCCCTTTTACACAGCTAAAATGGAGTATCGAAGAAAAACTTAGATATTAGATAGCACGAAATTTTAATTGGGAAAAATTCAGGTAAGCCCAGGAAATTTATTCGTCGAATATTTAATTAACACATATGTTCCTAAAACAATGGGCATTGATAATAAATAAAAAGAGGAGGTTTTTCGGAATATGCTCACGTATTTCTTAGATTACAGATCATTTGAGAGAGAGTTTCAAAACTTTCGGGAAAAGACCGCTAATATTGGATATGAAGAGTCAGTTTTATGAGTGAGTAATAAATTAATTCATACCGAATAAATTTCATATTTAGTAAACTATTAAAAATAATTATCAGTATTAATTTTTAAAATGGTTCAGCCCTTCTGGTAGTAACATATAGTTGTTACAGAAGCAAGGTCGATTAAATATTCTCTTAGTCATTTGTCCACTCTTCTTACGAATCAGAATATGAGCCACGAAAGATTTTCATGACAAAAAGAGAAACCCGAATTGGGTTTATCCATTTGCCAAGATACTATTCGGCATCGAGATAAAATTTACTTTATTTCCCTGTATTAAGCTAAGCAATAACATACTTGATAGATGAAAGCTGGTGAGTGTCTTAGATTAATGATATGGCCATGGATTTTACGTAAGAGTATTGCGTTTCATGCTGCATTTTATTGTCTGCTCGTGCCAAAAATCTATATCCAAAGTTAACATCCAGGATATGACACTGGAAAACGTGTTAAAATCATGCTGTGTTGAGTATGTTTTTTTTGGTGTAATAGCTTTTAGAAAAAAATCAGGTGACGTATAGATGACGAGAATGATAAGATTGACTTGACTCAAAACTTAAATGAACAAATAAATATAAATTAAAAAAGGTGGAGCAATTTGCGTATTCAGGAAGCATTTCAAAGAACACCAAATTGAGCAAAAAAGACATAAGGAGACGAACAGCTAAAGCCAAAAAAGTGTATGCTAAGAAAAAGGATTTCATTAAAAGTGCACTGAACGGATGTGAGAAGAAAGGACGAGGGTAGAGCTCTTCGTAGCTTTGTTTGCTTCCGTGGCTTGGTCTATGAGGGAAGAGGATGTGCGTAGGTTTGAGGCCTTAGACATACGGGTTTGGATAGGGATGAAGAGGAAAAACTGGGTTATAGAGTGGGGCGTTGGGACACCTCGGAGGAAGGTAGGAGGTAATAAGAGTTTAGGATGGGGTAGTTGGGGACATTCATAGTGATGTGCGAAAGGGTTGGGCTACAATGATGCTGGAAGCGGCGATCTAGATAGGAACTGTCCACTAACCCACAAATGTAAATGGGAAACACCCGTGATGCATAGGGACCAATTGACACACACCCTCTAATCTTAAATGCGTAACTTACCCAAACCTAAGAGCAAGGAGAAACACCCGTCCTCAGTTATGAAACAGACTTCAAGCAAATTTGCTACTGATCTTTTCCGACGGTGCGTTGAAGTCTCCGTGCCGCGGCGCGGAGACATCAACGCTCGTCACTCTATTATCAGTCGTAGGAGTCTCCCTGGGATAGCCCGTCGACATCCTTCGAAACAAAAGCATGAGCGCCCTCCCGCTTCCATATAACGGTATTCTGCGTACTCGGGCTTGTTAGTGGAAGGACGTTGTTAGGCGAGCGGGAAGGAGAACGCGAGTTACGAAAAAGAAAGCCAAGGAATACCATGCGTTCATTTTTCAGTTTAGGCATGCGGGACAACTCCAGAGCCCGTTATTCTCGAAGGATTTAGAGAAGTGAGAGCAAAAGAAAGAGTCTTATACGCTTTGCAATCAACGGTTCAGAGCGTACAAGAGTGAAATAAGATTAACGAGATAGGGCAAAATGAAACGGCCATAATCTAGCGAATTCAGAACAAGGCAACATGGACGAAACGTGAAATTAATGTCGCCACCCATAGTGTAAGATAAAATAGTTTGAACCAGTACGATTTGCAGAAATGCATGCATATGACAAGAGAGTTATGAATTAAACTTGGATTACAATGAATAAGGCGAAGTCTGCTGCAGTCATGACGGGCAATTTTTTATTTTAGTTTTATTATTATATTCGAAACGAAATGTTACTTCAAAACCTTCGACAGGCAAAATTCTCTATGGAGAATTTCCTCATCGCTTGGCTTACGCGATATGGGATTTCTTCATTGCTATCAACATGTACAAGAGAAAACAAAATATTCCCTTCGGGACAGTTCATTGGTAACTATTGGGCAGAAATAACACCATGATTAGTCAGCTGGACCACTGTAATCGGCAAGGAAAAGCTGATTTCTGGATGATTCCGCGTCAGATATACTAATAACTTTCTCTCAAAAAGGACACGTTTGAATTGTACATATTAGCGTGAAAATAAGTAACAAGTTGTAAGTTTTTTTCTCGTAAATGAGTTTAAAATTTTCTCAGGCTTAGAAAATAGCAAATGTTAGCATATGGGACCCTATCATTGTGTACCAGTATTTTAATTTTTATATTAGAAACAAATAAAAAAATACTCCACAAATATAAACAATCGCTCAAATAAATTATTCAGAGTACAGTGCACGATTTTCCTTCCGGTTATTGCGTATAAATGTCTAATTACTTATTCTTATATCATTGATTCCGATGAAATGGCGTGCAACCGGGCACAGAAAGACCTTTTCTGAACGTGTTTTCATCTTTTGAGAGTAACGAGGCTCTCCTCATTTTATTTTCCTCAAGATGTAACCGTAAGAAGGAGTTGTACGCGGATGGACGTCCTCCTCCCCAAAGGAGCGTATTCTCGCAGGAGGGGCGAGAAAGTCAAGCGACCGCTAAGAAACAGGTTGACCAGTATCCCATTTCGGAGGAAGCGAACGTGAGGTAATCACGCTTTCCATTCGCGGTATTTCTGCTCTCGTTATTTTTATTATTAGGACCTTCCTCCCTCCAACAGTGGTCCAAGTGGTGAGACACAAAGCGTTTGAACGAGGGAGAGTAATTATAATTCCATACTAATTGTGAAAACTCGGAACCTCCAATCAGCACAACATTAAGATTCAACCGCGCTATGAAAATTCAGTTAATTTTAATGTTGATAGTTATGAAATCGAGGTTAAGTTTTGCCGCTGAAATATTGAAATGCCTAGTCATGTTTCACAATGACCTAATTTAAATTTTAATAAGGCTAATTTATCGTGTGAATCCATTAGTACGTATTAATTAGATTTTCAATGACAGTTTTCTTTCATCTCAAAGAAGAGACGGTGGTTTTGCCTTAGTTAGCAATGCCATATAGTCAAGGTGCGATTTTATTTGCTCTAGTAACGATTGCATGTTGAAATTTCCATTATATTGAGTGAAATTTCGTATTATTAAACTCTAAAGCACACTGTTCTTATGTAGGTTGCCTACTTTAGGTCTAGAGGTGATAGACGAATAATTTATGTATATCGACAGCTGAGCTTCTACTGAATCAGCAACGGAAGACCTTTATCTTAGGGCTAACACAACATCCACGACCAATTCGGTATTCGAAACTACAAAAGTTTCTTGGCTGACGCATGACCAACCTAGCTCCCGCGTCAGTAGCTGATTTAGTTTTCAAGGAATCAGATCGTAGCTTTGAATTCCATGAAACGTCTGAGCGTGAAATGCTCACCAGCTGCCATTATTCCTCAAATTAAGGTAAAATCGTGACTTGCCTACACCATAGAGGGACTTCCGCGTGCGAAAATTGGATGTAGCCACGATTAAAAGGCCAATTTATTGCCTTCATTCCTGAACCCACACGACGTGTCCAGGTTCACGTGGAGAAAGTGTTACGTAAGTATGAAATGGCATTGCACGAGACACTCTCCTACCTCCGAAGCAGGTTTCACTCTCTTAATCGTGGGGGATACATATTCTTTTGAAATGAGGAATTGCAGAGCACGTTCCACTATAAGACCTTTGCGGACAAGAGAATGCGACTGACCTCACCAAATTACATGCGAGCTGATTGAAGAGTGACAATGTCAGGAAGCACATCACGGTCATTGTTATCTTCCTGGCTATGGCCTGAAGCTCAACTTTTATGCATTTCAGAATTAGAAACTAAACAGTTTTTAAGGATTTCTCTAAGGTTTTTACAATGGTAAAAGCAATGTCTTCACATATGAATTTTCAGTTGCAAAATACTCCACAGTACGTTGAAGTAGATACTTTTGTTGGAGTGAAATATTGTAATTGAAAGGGGTGATTTATTGTGGGTAAAAGGGATGGAGGGAAAGGAAAACCAGTGAAAATTCAGTGTCATCCCTAAACCTAGTTTAAGTAATGACTGTTATAATCCTATGTTGTTGCAGAAAAATAAGTGAATTCATCCAGAAAATTAACTTAAAGAGGATATTCCCAGTCAGCGCCCGCGCCGTGGCCTTTTTTGAATCGTAGCGACGCGGCGGCATCTTGTCCATCTGGTGATATATCCATTTTATATTACCCCTAGTGTTATCAAAATATATGTCGCAGCATGTTGATGGCGATTTAAAAATGCCACCTTGTTATATTTTATTTAAAATTTGCAACAGGATCAAAATGCTTATAACATTACCGATCAAAACAAAAAAAAATTCTCATAATTGGAAAATACTTATTTAATTATTACTTATAACAGCCAGATAAAGAATTCATTGAAAACACTCAGTTTGCTTTTAATAAGAGTTCTATAAGCTTTTACTTAGATTATAGTACTCAGCCAGATGAAGAAGAACCAGCAGAGCGCAAAATGTAGAGCTAATAAAAAGTCCATCAGTCAATAACTGACATTCGTTTTGATAGACCTAAAATTATTCAAGCTGGAATTTGTAAAGAGGAAGGACCAAAAAAAATATTTTTTGCAGAGAAAACTCTTGGACGTGAGGACATAACTTCTTAAAATCATTCCGTTTTGGTAGGTGATAAAGAGTATTAATAACTTATTGTGAAAACATTTAGCTTTCCATTAAAGGAAATGTTTATAGGATGAATCTGGTGTATAACAGAGGTAAATTGTAGTGGGGAGCTTCATCATAACATTTGCATAACTCAATTTATGGGTTATATATACCTTTGAATTGGAAATCATGAAAAAATATAGTTATTTTTTGCATATAAAATGAAAAAAGAATATAAAAAAATTCCCAGCTGCTTACAGCGGCATCGCTCTCTACGGTGTGCACTAGAAGCATAGCCTTAAGAAGCAGGAAATAAGATCCGCCCCAGTTTCAATGATTCAGGTTTTACGATTGCCGGTCAATGATCTTTGCTCTAATTTGTTCGCCACCGACACTATAACCAGAACAAAGAGAAAAAGCCTAATCCCGCTGTTTTTCTTTAAAAAAGCTCTCCTCAGCAATTAAAACTGTTTAGCTCATTACGACGGGCAAGGTAAGGTGAGAGTTTTGGTTCAAAGGCTCTAGTTGCAAAAGACGTAGAGCCGTAATTGAAAGTCAGGATCTCACGCAATTCCGCGGGTGTGGAGTCCAAGACGAAAACTAGATTTTCGATTCATCCTCAAAATCATATGGGGTGAAAGTGGTCCTCACGCAAGGATGGTTGGCTTACAATGGTCCGGAGCACGATGCCTCTTCCCGATACACCGAAAGCTCAAATGAAAAAATACAGTTAGCTCATTCACATCACTCATTTACTTCATAGATACACGTGACCTTAAATTTAGATTTAGATAAGGCGGAACATCCACAAAACAGCGGCTCTTCTCTTTGCTTATCCTTTCCGCTTTTCATGTCACGTGTAGTCCACGCAGGCATGAAAATGCGAAGCCATTCACATTGAAGTTCACTGTAGCACTTTACCAACAGCAGCTTAAACGAATGTGTAATAGGGTCTCGATCGATGTGTACCAAACTAACTGTACTTAAACAATGATAAAGGCTTTAAAAAATTAAGGCTTTATACTACCACTTCATCATAAGACTTGGATTTAACATTTAAAAGACATGATTCATCGCAATGCTCGTTCCATTAATCATTAAATGAGCATTAATAAACTCTAAAGTCCATATTACGGGTTGTTTTTATCATCATCCGGGTCAGGAAAGCTGAATTACCAAATTCAAAATGTTTGTTTAGTAATATAATGAAATATGTTTGCTGGCTGATGCTTATGTACATGAGTGTCTAATGTTTAAATGCTAAAAATTACGAAATCACAGCATAATCTTGTGAATTCAGAAGTACGCTTTGTGATATTTTCTTCTCAAAAGTTTTGAATCAATCAAAACATCCATAGTTCTACTTATTCAAACGATAGCTCTCTCGAAAATAGCGCTCCAATGTGAATTATAAAATCTCTTTATTTAAGGATATCACGCTATTACAAAGTTTGATTTCTTTACCATGGTGAATTCGATAAGGGGAGGAGTTACATTTTCAGGCTGAAATCAAGCTGCAGATTACGACGATGGTCGATGACTCTTCCGATATGGCGGACACACAACACGCATTCCATTACTCATGTGTAGGTACTCACTTCGGTTACCACGGATGACGTCACGTCTTTAAGGTTCAGGAGCGGTCAACTCGAGTGCTTGAAACATCGGGGCACCATAAGATTTGGCGCAAAGAGCCTGGCGAAATACCTCAACAGGGAAAACACTGCAAACATGGAAAACCGGGCCAGGAGAAAGTGATCCTCTATGCCCTCGAATCTGCAATGCCTCACAATATAGTTTAGAAGATAGTATTTCACGCTTGAGCAAAATGCTTAATTTATGCTAAGTCAAACACATTCATACTTGATATAATGCAACGGATCATCATCAGAAGTCATGAATCCGATGATTGGTTTGCAGCAGCTATTCATTCCACTCTCCTTTCTGACAACAGCTTCATTCGTACATAATTATTTAATTTGACGTCATTCATGATTTGCTTGATGTATTCCATTCTTGATTCCTCTATAATTCTCCCAATTTATTTCTTCTTCCAATATGGTTATCATTGGGCTGCTGCGTCGCAAAAAAGTGTCCAATGCCTGCCTCTCATTCTTTGCTAAGTGTTCATTATGCTTCTTTTCTCTCCAGCTCTTCGTACGAATTCTTCGTCAGTGATTCTTTCCGTCAATTTAATCTTCATCATTCTTCGGTAATGCCACATCTCCGTTGATTCCAATCTCCTTTCCTCTGCTACTGTTATTGTTCAGGCTTCACTGCCATACGACAAATGCTTCAAATATATGTTTTAATAAAGTGCTCCATTACTTTAAAGCTTGTGTTACCAGCTGTCAGCAGACTCCTCTTCTTGTAGAAGACCTTCTTTGCTTGGGCTATTCTGCTCACAATGTCTTTCTTGCTTCTTCCATTGCTGGTGATCCTGCTTCCCATGTAATAGAATTCTTCCACTTGCGCAAGTTTTTGCTTCCTAAGTTTGATGGCTAATCTATTTTCTTGATTTATACCACAAACCATAACCTTGGCTTTCTTAACATTAATCTTAATCAAATTGTAGTTCTTCAGAGTTTTTTCCATACAGTTCAGCATTATTGTCATATCTTCTTTCTTTTCAGCAAGAATTGCTATCTCATCAAAAAAGCGTAGTATGCTGATTTTTTCTCCAAGTACTTTCATTCCTGTTTTTAATGTGTCCTTTATTTCATTTATAGCCTTTTCAATGCATATATATTGATGATCATTTGTGACAACGCACATTCTTGTCAAACTCCTATCCTCACTTCTGCTTTCTCTGTATCTACGCTACATTTAATCAATGCTGTTCCTCATACACCCGGAATTCAGCCTAGGGGGTTATTTTATATTCTCACTTAAGTGAGAATACGTCACAAAATGCGGAAATCACGTCATTTTTCGTAGTTCAACTCCGCCACCCAGGCGGCGTGACCATCTTCGGCTCTGAAGTGGTGAACTGCCTGTCTATTTATTTGATTCATCCGCTCTTTCGACTTTTGATCCGCATCTTTCGACTCTTGATTCGTTTCATTTGGCTTCGCATTTCATTAGTTTCATCTCAAATGTCGTTAGGAACGTGTAATGGAGCCACCATCGGACCTTGGCCGATTGTGAGCCGATCATTAAGAGAGCTAAACGGATCTCCCGCCTTCCCGCAAAGAGTCATTAAAAAGGTGAGATTACAAAATAACCCCCCTGTTCTTTTGTCATTAAATGACGCTCCAATGCTCTTCAGTGAATTTAGCATTATATTTCAATCCAAATTGCCAAACGCTTTCTTTGGGCCGATGAAGCAAATATATGTGGGCTAGTCCTTTTGAATCCTCTCCCCTATGATTAGTCTAAAATAGCCTCCCTTATTCCCCTACTTTTTCAGAAACCGAATCGGTCTTCATCCGGGATTTTTTCCATCTTCTGTTCCGTTCTCCTGTAGATGATTCTGGTCTGAATTTGCAATGCATGTGCTGTAAGGCTAATTGCTCTAATGTCTTTGCATCTCTCCGCATGCAAAGGATTTCTACGTTAATCTGAGACTATAAATTTCGATGAAAATATTTGAATAGGCGATTAAGATTCAGGTTTCAGATGCATCTCGCAATGAATTTCTTCATTTTTCCGAAGCCGCTAATGCTGTATAAAATATTTTTTATGGAGCCCTTGACCACCATACCATCAATCACATGACAATTGGTAAAACACTGACTACACTAAATTTAAGAAGGGAAACTGAGTGATCATATATCAGTTACCTTATCACTGCTGCAACGAGCATTAAAGAGAAGATTGACGAAATGCAAAAGTTAAATAAAAAATATACCGAAGTATTTTTGAATGTGATTAATCATTGAAATTTATACTTGGAAATCGATTTATTTCACCATGTCTTGCTCAGAGAGAGGAACTTCTTCAATAAATCTTAGTTAAGCAAGCTACGATGTTTGCATCGTATTGCATAACCCATCTACCAACAATTCCAGTCATGTAAGCAGATGTGGATCAACTATACTCGAAATTAAATCGAACTTAATCTGAGCAAATGCACGGTGGTACCTTTCTTGCGGAGGTCGTCCAACTATCCCCATGTATATGCCGTGGATGGTGTTAACATAAAGGCGACAGATGCAGTGAAGTATCTAAGAGTTACGATAACTTCGGACCTATCGTGGGGAACACATATAAGAAATATTTGTGGCAGAGCTCTGAAGAAGCTAGGATTCGTCAAGCGTATTGTGGGAAGATTTTAGGATAAAAAAGTAAAAGAGAGGTGCTATTTTGCACTCGTCCGGCCACACCTTGAATATGCAGCAAGCATATGGGATCCGGTGCAGAAAGACTTAATCCGGGAACTTAATAAAATATAAAAGAAAGCTGCGCGATTCGTCAAAAACTGGTACGGGCGTACATACAGCGTTACACAGATATTAAACGAATTAGGGTGGGAGCCGCTAGAGACTCAGAGGCTGCGCGCTAGGCTTAGATTGCTTGAGCAATTGAGAATAGATATCTTTAAGAGCGACACGGAGAACATCATATTAGAACCCCACTATATTTCCAGGTCCGACAGAAACGATAAATTAAGAGAGATATTTTGCTGAACGGATAGGTATGGGAATTCGTTTTTCCCCCGAACAATAAGGGACTTTAATAAATGCTAGGCGTAATTTCATTAGAGCGTTTGCTTTTTATATGTAAACGGCTGGTCTCCTAACACCCGCCGCCACACGCCTATTGAGATGGCTTGCGGGGTAGTATGTAGATGTAGATGTAAACCATTAGTCATGTGTGCCAAGCTATGGGTTAGAATCTTTATTAGGCACATAGTAAGACGGAATGCCTGCGGGCAGTCAATATATTATGACGCGGGTAGCTTTTGATTGGGAAACTGAAGCTTCTTTTTACCCAAATTTTAAATTAAATGGTTGAATGTGAGTGGAAAAATATTAGACGATTGGTATGAATTACAAACGTCAACACCGTTACACACAATTTCACTATTTCACAGTCTATGAATAGCCAACATTTATATTTTTCGGAAATATATATTATTAAGATTTATTTTTTATAAATTGTTTATTTTTTTGTGACTCCATCTATTAAAATTACAGCATATTTTTAAAAAATGCGAAATTTAATTAGTAATAACTATGTTTACTATGGTATTTTCGAAGGCATAAGTCTATAGATAAAGCTAAACACAGTTTCTTTAATTTTTAAGTACAATACTGGCCAAATGGAAGTCATTTGTAAAATTATACCTTCAAAACAACAAATGATTACTCCTTCTATTTTTACTAAATAGATTGAACCGATAAAAACTTATCCATAGTCGAAATTCATAGCAAAAAAGCTGAAAACCCATCATGCCAGAGATATGTCGTTCATATTTAACTGTATCAGCTAAAATATTATTAGCCTTGGAACGTTTTCCCAACTTTAGTGGAAATAGCTGTTTATTAACTCACTGCAACCAATTGTAAATCGAAAAAGTGATGTAACGCAAGCTTATAGGTAAGTTAAGCACATAATCTACAGGATGTCAATACAATGGGAACAAAATATTTTCAACTGAAAGATAACTACGGCATTAATAATTCTTTAAATGTTTATTTGGAGCTCAAAAGATTAGATTAATGTTAATTAGTCGAATTTTGATCCTTATATATGCCTCAAAACATAACTCCAGTATCAAGAAAGATTTTAGAAAAAAAATAAAGAATAAAACAAATGAATTGCCTAAAAGTGTTCAAAAGGTATGAATAGGAATTACGGAAAAAATTGAGAGAAATTTTTGGGTTAAGTGTGTGAAGCTGTGCGATTGAAAAAATTGAGCAAGACATTGAGATAACTGGATCTGAACTGACGCGAGAGCAGCAGGGTGGAAATCGACCACCCGACGGACCGGTAGTACTTACGTACGCACTCAGTGGAAGAACACTTGCTCATGGTCAAGTATCAATGAAATGGAGTGAACCACGTTCGGCGATATAACAGATTTAACGACTGCTCGACATTGAGCTCAATATTTTCTTCGCGTGGCTCTCATACAAACGTCAAATATTTAAGTCTATGTAAATGTTTATGTTTAAGTCAGTTAAATGTAGTAAGCTCGTAGATCCATAATTATAAGCCAGTGAGTTGAAAACTTCATTGCCATTGATCTCTGCATTGCCATTGATATTGCCATCTCAAAAATGTATCCATTGTTTTTACTAATAAATTAAGCATTCGTCCTTTGGTTGCTTGATTATTTGAGGAGATGACCGATAACTGAGGTGGTTTTACGCCATTAAATACAGGTGGTTAGGTTGACAAAGAAGGGTTTATCTAGGAAATGTAGGAAAGCTTTTAGTGGGAATTACCCAGCGTTGGCGTTAGCCAACACTTAACCAAATACGTCAAGGGGTCCACGGCTTAACTTTCTCTCCGAAGGACAGATTGCTACTCGTCTCGGCACCAAAGAAGGGATCGGGATATGACTAACAAATCTCTGCCACTGACGGGATTCAATTCTGTGCCATCGAGATGGAAAGACAATACGTACTCAAGCCACCACAACAATCCAATCCTTTGGGATAGACATTTGGAATTCACTCACAAAACACAAGACGATTACTCGATGATTATCTCCGCCGGTGGCTTTAAAGTTCAGGCTAATATCCAACCAAATTGCTAGGAGCTTAATTTATAATTTCACGCTTAGAATCCTTTGAAGAGTTGTTTCTAAGAATTCTTCTCCCGAATAGAATCCTTTTAGTTCAAACTCTAGCAAAAAAGGTGAAATTTAATACGACTTTGAAAGTTATTTGACGGCGATTTCACGATTTCACGAAAAAAGATTTCACGTTCAGTCAATAAAAGTTGCGAGGGTATTTCGCGGATGGTATTCACATACAAGGTATTTAGCTCCTTAAGGCCTGGCGCCAATAGGCTAACGATGAAAGGTAAAACCAGTGTTGGCTACAATTCACTGGAGCACCGATAATATTAGAATGGGTTCCGGTAACTAGGCGGCCAATATGCGAACAGTTCATCCAGTAGCCATGTGCGGGCACTCATCGTATAGTTGTTGAGAAAGGTGGCTATAAAAACATATCTGTTGCTCAATGGTGTACACCAGTCACATGAAGTTATAATACCTTGCAGGAATCTCTATTCTATTTGACCTTGGTCAAACCTAATATAATACCCAGCCACTCGCTCAGTATACGTTTATAATGGCAGCTAAAATACATATTTCATTCCGTAAGATAAAAAAATAATATCACCTTGAAAGAAAATCACCACTGTCAACTTTTATATTCCCGGGTCACTGAAAACTTCAGCATAGTCATCGACAGGTTAAAATGCCCTTAAATGATTTTGAGGGGAGGTGATATTTTTTTCGTAAATTTTGGAATTTATGTGATTGCTTCCGGCTGGCGAGAGAGTTTTTGTGCAGGATACATCGTTATTTTCCAAAAGCGTTTGGAAATGATAGTGAAGCTTACCGTGGTACTTTTCTTTCAAGGTGATATTATTTTCTACCTTACGGAATGAAATATGTATTTTAGTTACCATTATAAACTTACACTGAGCGAGTAGTTGGATATTATATTAGCTTTGACCAAGGTCAAATAGAATAGAGATTACTGCAAGATATTTTAACTTCATTGACAGGTGTACACCATTTAGCAACAGATATGTTTTTATAACCACCTCTCTCACCAACTATTCGACGGTTTTGAAAATGATAGTGAAACAAAAATGTTCCGATTTTCGAGCGGCCTCCCATAATGTGAAATGGGAAATATTTTTCATTGATTTTTTCATTTTTGAACGCTATCGATAAACTAACAGCTCGTGCAAAAAACAATAGTCTCATAAAATCTGATATCACTCGACAGGTGAGTGTGAAGATAACTCCTATCTACGGGCCAATTATGGCGTTCAAAGCTGGATATTTCAAACTAGGTAAGTTCAATGTCATAGAATCTCACACTTTTTGAGATACTCACTAGCATTAAAACTTTAAATAAACCAGTAGAAAACATAGTAACGTTAAAATAATTAGGGTAATGTTTCCTTCGATAAAGCTAAGTCTGATTAACTAAAAACATGACATATGCTTAGCTTTAACTGATAAAAAATTTGGAATAAATGTTGCTATTTTTAAAAGTTACAATAAACTGGATCTGACAGGACCGAGAGACGTGGTATTTTTCTCAAGTACGCGAAGGACGTGGAGGAAGCAACTGTGACGAAATTGGATTATTGGAACGAATAGTACGAGGCATGTTTTTTAAGTAAGTACCGTTTTTAAATTCGGCCGATGCAGTGCTGCGGTGGGCATTTGGCATATGCACGCTGTGTACCTACATCTGTTAGGAAGCCACAGACGCTGTTACGGAAACATTCGGCCGTGTTTATGTTTGTTTGTGAATATTTAAATTGCCTCCGCCGATTGAGAATCCCGCCGACTGCAATTTACGCGCTGTGATTCGTTTTCTTAGAGCAAAAGGCGTGAAGATGGCTGAAATTCATCGTCAGATCAATGACGTTTATGGATAAAACAATTTTAGTGATGGAATGGTGCGGAAATGTGTTAGAGCTTTTAGAGATGGCCACAAAAACGTTAAAATTAATCGAAAGTTTGCTCACGCTGGGTACCGAAAATGTTGATTGCTGTATGAGAATGCCCGTCCATCAAACTCAAGATCTCATCGGATCAATTTGCTGGGAACAACTTGATTGCCCTCTGTACAGACCAGATCAAGTGCCTTATGACTCCTGTATTTGCATTTGAAGATGCATCTGGGTGGTCAGTGCCACGACAATGATGATGAAACCAAATCGACCGTGTTACAGTGGTTGTCAAATCAGGCGGCAGGCTTCGATGAGGAAGGGATTCAAAAGCTGGTTCTACGATGCGAGAAGTGCCTTAATATTAGTGTAAATTATTTAGAAAAATAGATTAAGGCATAGGTTTTCACGTAAAAATAAAATATTTAAGGAAAGTGTACTAGTTTTATTTTAATTTCAAAACGGTACTTACTTAAAAATACGCCTCGTATATCACAACCAGGATAGTGCATAAGTGGATGTTTGAGGCATAACTGGCTGTTCGAGGGTATAGCCGTTCGTCACTAATAACGCAGACTTTCATTCGAATGTCTTCACGGCGAATTGCCCTAAAACTTTCAATGACCATTTTAGTTAAACTAGGGATTAAAATTAATATGACGATTGAAAACTATCATGTATTGATGTTTTTGACACAGTACATTTCATTACATGATGAAACATCCGTTCAGAAAAGTTAAGAGATCGAAGTTGATACTGTGCACGCATTGAACACCTATTTTTGTAAAAGTTAAATTTATTTTATAAAATGACCATTAAGAAACCAATAAAGGTGAGAGCAATGTATTTTAATCTGATTAAATCAATGAAGCCGCAAAAATAAAACAGTAATCAATGCGAAATTATATTACACACATCTGACTGTACATAATAAGCCCTTAAACTGCAGGAATTCGATGACAAGGTCATAAAGGAAAGGTATGCTGTTAGAAAGAGAACTGTTGGAGAATCTAGCAGTGAATAGCATCAACGGGCTGTCCTTTCTTAATCGAAATCCAGCCTCAAAACCAGATCAAGGTAAAAAGTTATTTCATTCTACGAAAAATGCTCAACTATTCATACAAACGGGCAGCATGGAGCCCTACAGTACGTAACACTTCAGCAAATTTGGGATCAGCCCAGTATATAAAGTAATTATTTTTCTGTGAATTTATTAGCCATTAAGAGACCTGAGGAATAGAAAAAGCTCAGCATGGCCACTGTCAACAAGTAGTAGCAATGAGATAAAATGATGGAAGGTGATCACAAAAACAAAATACCTATCAAGGTTACTCAGACGCAAGTATTTTGTATTTTGAGTCAGCATTAACTCAACCGGTCCAATTGCCGTAAGGAAAAGGCAAAGTAATACAGAGCCACTTCACCATGCATTTTATATTTTCTTTTCAGCATTTGAACACCACATATCACTAGAGTAATAAAAGTCATATGCATGATGCCCTGCACTGTTCGTAGGGATCTATTACAATGCTAATAATTTCAACGATTGAGATGACAATAAAAGTGTAATTATAAAATAGCTGTAGTAATGAAAAGGTTTTCATTTAAACATCAGCAGGATTTGAAAAACGTATACATTGATTCCTTGAGAAATTTGTGACCAAGAATATTAGGGAGCATCAATCTTTCTTCAACTCCTTCAAAGGAGTTTTTGTAGCTTCAGGGTAATCCCTGTAGTACTTCGGTGCAAAAGAAATATTTTTTTCGTCTGGATTGACTGTTATACTACCTTTAGTCCCAAATCCCAAAAAAAAGTTAAAGAAAGCAACAGAAAAACAGGTTAACATTACTTCACGATTGGAAGAGAGGACAGTGCCAGTAATTGTTACAGTGTAGTACGGGCAGTAGACCTCAATTAAGCTGAAATCTCGCACAAATATTCGATGACTTCCAATGTGACGTTTTAGGGACCTTGCTGAGAACCTAATGAGAGTCGTCAATTTTATATGAGAACATTTTCGTCTTTAAATGAGAGGCATATGTTATTTCGGGAGAGGAAACTTTGCTGTTCGGAGAAAGTGTTACGTGTTAGAGCACAAGGTACCACGAAAAGGAAAAAAAAGGAAGAGGCACCTGGCAAGGACGGTTCTTTTTTTACGCTTCGAATACTTGCACGCACGTGCTTTTCGGCCATTAAGGATCCAGCCTTCATTTCTGAATAATTCAAAGCGCTCGTTTTCCAATGCTCTCTTTAGGCCTTTCCATTTGTCGCCCGAGTCGCCTCTGGTGAAAGGAAAAGTTTCATTTAGATTCGGACCACGGCGCACCATTTCCACACCACGCTTTTGACGGGCGCCCCGGACATTGAGGGAAGGGAGCCTCCCTTGCGTGGAGCAAAGGTTTTCGAATTACCAAAAATGGCCAGAGACCAATCGAGGGGATGATTTTCACGGACCTTGCGAGAGCAATCCATGGGGTGCAGGAGATTGAAATCGCGGCGTTCGAAGCGATGTGCAATGCATTCGATTTTAACGTGGTCGATTTTAAGTCCTTATGAAGAACCAGTCAATGGAGATGTATTCCCCAACAATGCCTCCTAGGAGTAACCATGTGACTTTCCTTCTATCGTCCATTCTGATGATACAACTCAGAAATTCCCAATGGAATCTGCCAACAAATAATTATATGAACTGTGAACTGTTTGTTCTGTCATTATTATGTTTTTCAGGGCATGAATTATCCCATAACCTAGCCTAAATACTCTTTTTCCAGCCTCAATGACGGCGGGATAAATCTAACAACGCAAGGGTCATAGTTTCATGGGTATCAATAGTGAAAAGTGAAACCACATCGTCAAAACCAGCTTGATTTGATGACAATGTGAATGTGCGTCGTTCTTTATATTAACTACTTCTTTTACTCAGGCAAGATAAGATTTTGGCACAGTAATTCGTTCCATAAGTATGAAAAAAATCAATGATACCAAGCCATTCATCCATTAGCCATCTTAGCCATCCTTCGCGATGCTAACTGTTACCTTTGACTGTGTATGTCCGACAGCGTTTACGTAACATCTTCCACTATTTTTGAACATTCTGGTGATCCTGTAAAAAAGGTACTCTCAGAAGTGATCACGTTCATACAATCCAACACACGAACAGTAGGGGATACTAATTGTAATACCAGATCCCCTCATCTTAGCAACAAAGACTTCAGACAATTAGCACAAATTGAAAATAAATTAAAAGAGCCAATACAAAGTTTCCTCTTTACTTATTTTAACAAATCGCGTTTCGACGTAACTACGCCATCATTAGGAACAGACTCGCTGGCACTCATCAGATAGGAACTCAAGTAAGTACATCACTCGATACCTGATGATAACGCAGTTACGCGGAAATGCGTTTCATGAAAACAAATTTTAGCAGAAAATCACCAGTGACTACGTTAGTTGGTGCTATATCTGGCCTGAAACCGTGGATTTCAACAGAAAATCAGGTTGGCATTTTGAAAATTCACGACAAATATAAATGAAAGCAACGCCCTGCAACGATTCGTCAGCAAAACTTATCGATGAAACAAAAAAAACGATTTCGAAAAATCCAAAAAACGGTAAATTGGAGACGAATTTTCCACGATAAAGCTTCAGGGCGTGCATTACTGGGAGATCTTAATCTACGAGAGTGGTTCGCGTTTAACTTTTGAAGTTGGGCAAGGTGAGGTCCTTGGAGGGATCTTAGCCCTTTCGCCACCCGGATCGGGTCCGAGTCACCAAAAAAAACAGACTTTCGTGAAGAGAACGGAGTGTGAGTGAACCAACCGCATTTCGAAGGGGTGACTTCGCATGAAAGGCCGACGGTGAACGGCAGTGCATTTACGACAGGAGCAGATTCTTGACCGAAATGTTTTTTCGCAGCCGGTTTTTCAAACAAGTGATCAATCATCGGACGCAGGTGCCACTTTAGGTATTCCCTCTCGGATAAAATGGGAGTGCCATCATGTACACGGCATATCCGGGAACAGGCAGATATATCGTAAAATAAAAAATAGAAATGATGAGTACACGCTCCAAAAAGACCTTGACAAAATTCACCGTTGGTCAAATTGTGACAAAATAAAAATTAACAGCAATAAAAGTGTGCATATTCACTTTTCAAATAAAAGGGTAAGTGATAAAATTGACTATAATTTAAATGGATACGTAATAGCCAAGTCAGATAGTTGTAAGTACATGGGCGTCATGTTAACAAAGGATCTGGGATGGGGACCCCACATAGAAAAGATAGCTGGGAGAGCGTTTAAAAATCTTCACTACGTGATGAGGAACATAAAAAAATGCCCGAAAGAGGTAAAAGAACTGGCATATTTCACCACCGTTAGACCAATACTTGAGTATGCCACGAATTTTTGGGATCCCCATGATAAAGGAAAGGCAAAGAGCTTGGAAAAGGTTCAAAGGAAGGCAGCAAGGTACGTTTTGGGGAGACAAAAAAATACAGATAGTGTTAGCAGCATGTTAGAGGAATTGGGGTGGAGTCCACTGCAAGATAGAAGGAAAGTAAATACGTTATTGTGAATGTTTAAATGCTACTCAAAACACCCAGCCTGGTTGGAATTGGAGAAGAGGCTGGAACCACCAAATTGTTTGGGAAAAAATGACCACCCGCTGAAACTCAAATTAAGGAGGCAAAAAACGAATGCTCCCAAATACTCCTTCTTAAATCGTGGGGTCCTGGAATGGAATGAATTACCAAAAGAACTCACAAAACCTTTACCTAGAAATGTAAATATATCTTTTTAAAAATGTTACTCATAAAAAACGAGAGGAGTGTTTGATGTTGTATGTAGGTATATGTATTTTTTACAACTTGTTATGAATTTTATTTCAACCGAAGCTAATGATATATTGCCACCAGACAATGTCTAATTGCAATATCAGTGTAATAAATAATTAAATTTCATGTGGCATACGCTTCACATTTAAGAAGTTCAAGGAAACCTTAAACGGTTTTTTATACTTACATAAGAGCTATGAAAACGATTTTTACCCAATAGCGATGTACTTGCTCCTTCACTACTCGTGCATAAGCAAGACTTTAAAATAATCGATACATTTTTATCAATTTATAAATAAATTTATTCTCATCTTTGATTATTTTGCCATTTATTCCTTCTGCCATGAATTTGGCTCAAAATAAGTTCCTTTATTTTCCAACAATGATTTCACTTTTGTTTCCGAATCTTAAGTATAGAAGATTTTCTCTCCGCACTGTCTCTAGAGACGGCGATTTCATCTCTGGGTAACTCATGATCGCATCGTACTGCATGATCTTAACTTTTACATAGAGTGAGTTTCTTTGGCAACAATTACGTAAAATAGATCCGTAAAGCAGAGCAGCTCAACATTAACCACAAAAAAAGGATCCGAAGGATATATTGCATATTGGACATATAAAGGCCCAATCCAAACGTTTCCGCCAAATATTTCACAAAAAAGGCCCAAATATGATAATTTTAAATTGTTCACGATTGAATATTTACGCTAAAATTCGTTTTATAAAACGTTTTAAACAATAGTTTTTATGCTTTTAAATCGCTCTGCAAAATTAAGGTCAAAATATTTTAAAACTTTATTATGGAACATTTTATCGAAGGAAATACCAAGTCCCTTAAGAGTATACATACGTCTTGAATAATTTTAAAACTTTGTACCTGATGACGACACCGCTGTGTCGAAACATGTTGTACCAAGAGAATAAATCTGTGGAAGAAAACAAAGTTATTTTTATATTTGTGGGAATTAATTTCTACATAGTTGAGCCTGAAACCATGGAACGTTATCACGTATTTATCGGAAGAGTACAAGCACTTGAACATTGGTATTAAATCACATTAACGATGTGCTTATATAAATCGGAAACTATCGCTAATATAAAAAATAAATGCAAATTTTGTAGAAGTGTGAAAAAATTGTTATTTTCTATTGATGATATTTCAATTTTATTTGAAAAATTGTATGAAATGATAGATATCACAGCAGTGGAAATTGTCTTTGTTCAGTATGTAACTATAACAGCGTTAATACAAATTTGTTATTATTACTTATGTAGCAACACATTCAATATATTTTTTTATTAAGTAAAAACGAGTCGGTAACCACAAAACGGAGTTTCTCCATAGGGGTACATATATTCCCAATGTTAAGGGTCAATGTATTATGTACATGATGTTGTTGAATAAAATGTATTATTATTATTATTAAAAATATGCATACTGCATCGAATTTTTTTCGACCCTGGAGACTCGTATTGGTTGAGAAACGTCGCATTATTCCGGCGTTATAAAAGACTGTGCTGTTACTGTTACCACATACCCCTCTACACTTTCTCTTAAAGGGACCACCCACCTGTAATTCGTTCTCCCGCTCCTCGTCTTCAGGGAAGTAGTTCTCTTCGCTGACGTCATCCTTCAGCGCCGAGTCCGGGTAGTTTTCGCTGGGAGCCGAGACGACGGCCGACGTCTGATCGGATTCGACAGGAGCGGCATTCGCGTGGGAGCATAGTAGCGCCGCGACGGCCAAGAACAGTAACGACGGCGCCATTTTATTGCGGTGGGAGAGATGACGACCTCAAGCAGATCGCAACAGGAGCGCTGAAATGTTTTGAGAAAAATTTCACATTAGACACAGAAGAGTATTTGACTTGAATAAGGGATTTTTGTAATCAGAATGAGTTATGCGTTTTCTAATAAATAGCAAAAATTAAGTGCTAAACGTATCCACCACGTTTTCATAGGTCATTATGTTGGCTGCAGATATTTTCCACCGAGTGAAATTGCCATGGATATAAGTAATTATAAATTAATACCACGGCACTATATTTGTTACATGAGAGCAGAAAGGATGGTTACAACAATGGAATGGTTACATTTAATATTTCATCGCTAGTAAAGTTAAAATATTGGTAAAAATATTTATTGTATGCATATTATTTGAAGGAAGGCTAGCTAGGAATGCCCAATAATTCTGAATATAAGATATAATTGAAGAGAATAACTAAAAATGACGAGCTTAGAAGCTCAGGTTGAAACTTAGGAGTTGATTTCAACAAGCAGGAACTGAAGCCTTACTTTCTTATTTTTCCAGTGAAATGAATTTGGTAAGCAAAAAACCGATAGCAAACTACAATACTCCATATTCTATAAGATTTATTCATTCGTACGTATAATAAGCTACGTTTTCAGGACATAAATATTCGACGTTTCGACAGAACAATCCATAGCTCGGTTTATTCTGATCATGGCTGGCAATTGAGGATAACATACAGAGTAAAAATAAACGGAATGAATTTTTAGTTTTGTTACGAATTATTCTACAAAACAAATAATATAATATGTAGGATTTTATTACAATGGCTATTAAATATCTGAGATAAAGTAATATTTCGTAATGTGGAAAGTGCTTATGGTAACAAAAATTGCAAGTTAAATAAGTAAATGTTCTATCTCAGATATTGCGAATGAGATATTTACTCGACTAATTTCTCTTAATGTACAAACAAATGGATTCGTCGCAGAAGAAAGGTGAAAAGAGCCACCAGCCGTGGAAACTTAGAAAGCAGGCGAGAACTTGCTTTCTAATGGGTAATAATCCGCTTTTTGCTCTCATCGTCACTATGAAAAAAGAGAAGCATCATCGGTCTAGTATTTCCATGGTACCTCAGTAATCAGATGTCGGGCCCTGGTACCGAAATAATATGTGATGACTAAAAATAATACCTTCTCCATAAGTGTTACGTATAGGTATTATGTATCATTTCGAGGTTCATATTACTTGCCAAATAAAATGAAAGCCATAATATTGAGTAAAATAATGATGAAATGTTTTATATTAATCAGATTTCATTAATGCTTTTAAACAATAATAACGACCACCTAAACACAATTATATGTCAATCAATTATATATCATATATCAAATTTGTTCATTATGTACATAAATGACCTATGCTCTCGAATTAGCAGTAAAATACGTTTATTTGCTGACGACGCTGTCATCTATCGCGAAATTAGTGATTACTCTGACTTTGAAATTCTAACATCGGACTTAAACAACGTTCATGTGTAGAGCCAAGACTGGGGACTCGAACTTAATCTGAGCAAATGCACGGCGGTACATTTCTTGCGGAGGTCGTCCAACTATCCCCATGTATATGCTGCGGATGGTGTTGACATAAAGGCGACAGATGAAGTGAAGTATCTGGGAGTTACGATAACCTCGAACCTATCGTGGGGAACACATATAAGAAATATTTGTGGCAGAGCTCTGAAGAAGCTAGGATTCGTCAAGCGTATTGTGGGAAGATTTTCGGATGAAAAAGTAAAAGAGAGGTGCTTTTTCGCACTCGTCCGGCCACACCTTGAATATGCAGCGAACATATGGGATCCGGTGCAGAAAGACTTAATCCGGGAACTTAATAAAATACAAAGGAAAGCTGCGCGATTCGTCAAAAACTGCTACGGGCGTACAGACAGCGTTACACATATGTTAAAGGAATTAGGCTGGGAGCCACTAGAGACTCGGAGGCTGCGCGCTAGGCTTAGATTACTTGAGCAATTGAAAATTGATATCTTTAAGAGCGACACGGAGAACATCATATTAGAATCCCACTATATTTCCAGGTCCGACAGATACGATAAATTAAGAGAGATATTTTTCCGAACGGATAGGTATGGGAATTCGTTTTTCCCGCGAACAATAAGGGACTTTAATAAATGCTAGGCGTAATTTCATTAGAGCGTTTCCTTTATATATGTAAACGGCTGGTGTCCTAACACCCCCCGCGAGACCTCTATTGAGGCGGCTTGCGGGGTAGTATGTAGATGTAGATATGTATTTTCCCATTCCTAAATGAAATAAATTAAAATTTTATGTAGAATCAAATGCACTTCAGCAAATACATTTGAATTGTTTCACACTTATCAAGGTCCAACTTGGCCTTCTATTTACAAAATATTAGCATAAATATTCAAGTGTTTCTCCAGAAATGGGATATGGTATCATATTTGAGATAGTATTCTGAATTTTCTTTGGTTTTCCATTTGGCGAGAAGGAAAATGACTAAGGATTTCATTGTCCTGCGGCTTATGAGGCTAAGAACTATGTTTTTTTCTACTTATCTTAATTTTCAATAATATGGGGGTGTCATTATTGATAGCAGTGCTTTTTCAAGAGCATAAACATGAAAATGATATTTCTTTTTTATTAGGATTCGAGCCATTGACGCCAATACACGGGGGCAGGGGGCTAGCCTCCCGGGAAAAATAAAGAAGGAAATGGAAAATTTAATTTATTCATTGTTTTTGCAGGATTAAATTAATATTTTAGTAAAATATTTATAAAATTGTCATTCACCTAAGGTGTCCCAAAAATGTGCTCCTGAGACCTGGAATTTGCTAAACTTTTTAGGAGAGGTTCTTAAATCTATGTCTTGGCCTGGAAAATATTATATGAGCGCCCATGATTCGAGCAGTTTCGATAAAGCCTCCTCTTTAGATAAAAAAATTATGAAATATAAGTTATCGAGAGCTTTGAAATAAGGGAGTACTTCATTACAAAAGCCATACGGAGCGTGGAATCAATTATGGAAGTGAAGCTTAGAGAGGAATGAAGAGATATTATGAGAGGATAGTGAAGTGGAGAGCTGCAGAGAACCAATCTTCGGATTCATAAATCCTGATGACGATGCAGCACAGAGAGTTAACTCAGAAATAATTCATATGCTATTACCATGCCAATACGTTTATCAGCAAAGGGGTTATCATAAGTGAAATTCCTAAATTTTCCCTGAATAAGAGTAACTTATGTTATTCTTATATTTTATCACAGGAATAGCATAAGTTACTCTAATGCTTTTTCAAATTTGTGTTCATGCTATTATGGTTCCTTATTTACTGTATCATTTTGCTATTTGTTAAGTTGTTAACTTACTTTAAGTTAATACATGAGTTTTTTGTGCTGCATCAAATCCGACTTGGTGTATAACTGCATTTGACTTTTTTTACGTACATACATTTGTTGTTATGAAATGGGAAGACATTATATATAGATATTTTTTAAAATTATGAAAATTTTGTCTTTTTTGTAATTTTGATTGTGCCTGCAAACTGTATTATTATTATTTTTGTTCTTATGGATTTTCTTCCTGAACAATAAATATTTTTCTATCGATTTATCTATCTAAATCGGCCATTGTACCGCTCGGAGCACAAGTAAGTTCAAGAGAATTATTGGAAAATGGCGGTGCCGTAACGTAAAGCATAAGTGAATAATACTGTTTTGCTGCGGCAACGTTGTAGGAGCGACGATCACGGCGCAACGAGCGTGTTTCCAGCACACGCGTGACCGCCATAACCGATGATTACTGTGTCGGGAGCTTTTTTTTTCTCAATGGTGTCGACATCCGCAACATTATTCGGAACGCATAAGGGACGAACCTATGACAATAGTGCAGTTTTCTTTCTTTGCCGTCGGTCTCTTAGACAACTGCATTACGAAGCCGATGTGCCCATTACGTTTCACCGGTGCTGGGATACGCCTCGGTATCCCGGTTTCTGTCAAACGAGATTCACTACAAAGCTAACGTGCGCTATCGTTACGCAATATATCACTCTTGATACCGTACTAAATCTCATGATTTGACGGCCAAAGGTATTGTGGTTTCTACTTGTGGATTTTTTTCTTATTATTCTTTTTTTAGAATGAGCCTGAATAAAACGAGATCAATATTTATTATATGCTTATATTTATTCAATCAGACCCATTTTCTCCGATTAGCTAGTTCTACATTCTAAATATATGGGTAGATCATTCGTAAATATTGAATGATTCATTTGGTAGTCTAGAAAAGGAAAAGCACATTTTAGTTACGTCCCTTTCGTTAATTACTCTATAACACAATTCGCTCCAAAGTTTCCAGAATTTAATTTCTGGTCCGCACTGTCACTTTTTAGTTCTTTATTCCTACTTCCCCCCTCCCTGAAACTGTCGTTCAAAATTCATATCCTCTTCCTTCCTTGTCCAAGCTCTCGAAAAATCTTCCCCACTATAACATTCTTCAACAAGTCTTCAGCAATCAGACCATTTTAATTATGATTTCAGATGAAAAAAAGCCTAAAAAAATTGCTACAATAAATACAAATTTTATCAGAATTCTCGAAAAGTGAACTCATTGACATGGCTTGCAATGCGGTGAAGAGTAGACACCACTGACCTACTGACTGACCTACGACATCAGTGTCAAGCTATCTCGTTTGCCATCACACTCAGCCGGGAAATGATGAGGAAAACAATCAATAAATACAATTTTGCACGTCTTAACCTATATTATTGTCATTTGGCTGAATAGGTTCAAAATAAAATAGCTTTCATCTATCTACTAGATTAACATTTCAATGGATGAATATATGAGCCATTCCTCGTGGTTGTTTTTTCTATTATTGATAAAGTTTACTCAACATACACGATGATTCCATACTTTTGATTCTGTTAATACATTTAGTTTTTTGAAAACAATATCAATTATTATCTTTTTAACTTATTCATCGCATCAAATAATTTGTGAGTGATCATATTTCCATTCTAAATTTTGGCTGATGATTTTAAAAATTTCACGCCGTGACTATGTGAGGAAAAAAGCATCAAAGTTAGGTGCTAGGCCTCACATAGTAATTGTTTTTACACTGGTAGGTACATAAAGAAAAATACGTGAAACCCACAAAACATTTAATGCGTCGACCCGGGTTTTGAATCTTATGTCACTCCCAGTGCGACAAAATAATTAAATCCAAATTATGAAAAAAAATAGAGCATGACTAAGAATATTTATTTATATATTCACAATGAATTCTAAAGTCGAAACCTAGGTCGCTAGATTATTTTTTTTTTTAAATTTGAATGAGTTATTTTTTAAATTCTGCTGCGATTTGTTTTTAAAAAGGTATACATGAGAGAATTCATTAAAGCCACTGGTTTTATTTACGGAGAAGATTTCGCTTTCTTTTTTTTTCGGTTAAATATGTCAACGGACAAACATTCCACTCCTCAAGCCTATAAAGGAATATCACACAGACAAGGTATCACTTAAGTTTACCCAGGGAATTAGCGTAATGTGCTACTCGTCATCCGTCTCCCAGCTTGCTTGCCTGAGCGGAAACCGGCTCCAAAATACCCGACCTGCGCCCGAGTCTTAACGTAAGCCACGCTGTCCCGACCACACCTTTCGCTCGCCATTTTCTCCCACGCGATTTTTCGGGGCATTTCTTCCTCCTCCCGTCTTTCTCTTCCGTTACCTCACCGACCCCTTCCTTCTCAGACAAGACATCCGACCACTTTCCCTTTCCCTTCGAACTCCCTTGAAGTCTTAAAGCGGTTGTGTCATCGAAATGTTCTCCGCCTAAATGGGTTCTGGAAATATCTCTCTAAAAGAAACGGCGAAGAAAATCTTTATTTTTTTTATCCTCCTCGGAAAAACCGGCCTACGATCCGTCAGTTCCTCTTTTGGGGGGTCTCAGTTACCTGCTCGTTCCTCAAGAACGTTTAGCACGTGCCGCTAAGATATCACTATATGCTGCTTACTTAGTCTTAAAATTGTTTTATGCCAGAAGTGGCAATATGCCGAGTGTATCTGATAAATGTAAATATAATTTAAGGAATGAGTCAAACATTGTAACAAACAGACCAAGATTAACTTTATATAAACGTTGCTTTCTCTATATGGGACCAAAGATATTTAATTTACTGCCCACTGAAAATAAAAAAAATTAAATTCTCAAAAAAAAAATGCTAAAACTTGCCAAAGACTGGTTTTTTTCTCAAGAAAATGTTGAACATTTATTTTGATGGTATTTTCATTGTAACAATACTTATGTAACAGTTACTCCATTTATTTTTATGGCATACATTTTTGTAATTTGCTGGTGGCTTAATTCTGGTCTTATGACCTTGGAGACCACCTAGAGCTCCCGCTCCTTTGCTGTTACCAGTTTGTGCAACAAATATTTTTGGGAGTAAATAAATTATGATTATAATTATTATTCGAGCAATTTTGGGCAGAGGTACTTATCCATTACTGAGTTCTCCTGGCCCGACTCGGTCGATACCAATGGCGAGCAATTAATTACCTATCCTTACGGAAAAAGAATTACGAAAGATTCAACTAGGTAACTGAATAAAAATCTAAAAATGCGTGCTGTCATTTTATCTTCGTTAATTTATTTTCTTTATCTACTGAATAATTGCGGATTTTTTTTGAGATGCTATGGATAGTTGCGGAATTTTATTAAATATTTTAAGGTAAAATGAAGTCTAAAATTAGAAAATAAATCACATTTTCCCCATTAACTTGATTGGCTGTGCATAAAATATTTAAATATATCTACAATTGTAGCAAGAATATTTTTAAACTTTAATAGATCAAAAGAGTCTCACCAGCATTCAGAACTGCTCCATAATTTTTTTTCACACTTCAGTATATTGCACTACATGCCAAGATTATGAATGTTATTTAATTCCCCTCTGCGTTTTACTTTGTAAAATATTCAAGCAAATAACTTGCTCATATCATAACCTCAAGCAATGCAGCTCTTTACGATTAAATTCGACAGTCTCTAGCGTTGTCCTCGGGAAGGTCACATGTCTCGTAACAGCACCCCCTCCCCTGTTATTCACCTTCAACCGCACCCCCCCCCTTTCCTTACTACTACCTCCTTCATTTGCCAAGAAATCCCCCCCCCTCTTTCCTTTGCTAATGTATAAATATTCCCATTGGAGACATAACTTGCGTAGACCTGATGATGACGCCCTAAAGAAACGTCGAAACACGTGTAGTGTAATATTTACATTAAAATTTAAGTGGACAGTACAATTACTGCAGTTTTATTTAAGGACTAATCTTTACGATTAGCCGGGGTTTTAATGAATGCAGCCACTTGCAATTTTCAGATCAATGAATCATAAGAAATTGAATGCTGTTATTTCAATAATTTTTATTAGAAAAACAGTGTTAGAATATGAATTAGCCAAAAATTTGGATGAAATACCGTTAGTCATTGCTCTATGGTGTTTAAATTACAGTACAACGGCACCCCGCTAATCCGTCATCAATGGAACCGAGAGCATGATCGGAACACAAAAAAGGTCGGATTATCAAAGGAACACATTTATTTACATAAAAAACGTGGTAAAGCTGTATCTTAGACAGAAAATATTGCTATGTGTACGGTTTTACAGATTTAATATTACAGTAAATCATAAATAAAAGTATACTGCGATAAAAATACTTTCTGAAAATGAAGATAAACATAAATTGTAGAGTCATGAAAAACCATAAAACAGTAAAAACTATGATCGTTTCACTATGATACACTATGAACGTCATGAAACACTATACTGTAGATTTAATGTTCTTGCGCCGGTCGAAAAAAAACTGTAATGTTCTTTTGCTTAGCAGACGATAATCCCGATTTTGCTGCGATGTACCTCCATTTTTGCATCCATAAAATGTCCATTGGTGTAGACAACACCGATATAAGCGACGGCACGGTCGGACTAAGCGAGGAGTCGGACCATCCGAGATCGGATTAGCAAGGGGTCCTACTGTATATATCTTAATGGACGAATAAAAGTATGTTGTTCGATATAATAAAGGATATACGCTCAACGGATTTGCCACGATGAAATTCAATACGTGTTCAACATATTTGGCGCATAAAAGCAAACCAGTTCATTCCAAAACTATAAGCAGTGCTGGTTAGGGAAAATGTGGACCCTTAAATTAAGATTTTCAAAGTTTCCAGCTATCCCGGAAGGGAATAACAGTCTGATTTAATATTTCACAATACTAATAATGTTAATAGAGATGATAGATAAAAAAGTGGCTTAACTTAATTGCATAAAAAATTGACCCTTCCAGTCCCAAAATCGTCTACTGCGCAACGCCATAAGCTTTCGCGAGGACTGTACGTGTGCATAAGAAACGTAAGGAATGAATATGAACCTAATTAGAGCTGCGGTTGTTTAGACAGCCTTCTCGTGGTGACGGCTATACCAAACTGTGGACGCTTTAAAAACGGTAGTTCATAATGCGATCATATTAAATACCGATGTCCCCTCGCGTACTCCTTTCGCATGGACAAAGGTCACCTTCGGAGCGAGTTTTGTGGTGGCGGAAGTTGGAAACCGGAAATGACGATGGGGATACGATGAGGATAGTTTGCATCCATTCAACCCCAATCTTATGCTACCGTGGAGTATTGGAACCGGTGGGAACTTCACGCTCATTTTCCGCATGCACCGTGTAAAGCGGGGGAATTCACGATTTTCTTCAGTGACGTGAACTTCCACCAACGGATGTGCTATCATTTAACTTCCTATCTTAGATAATATGTTTTAAACTTCGCCGCACACGTAAAAAGGCAGAAAATAAAAAAAAACAATAGCATGTTGGGAAACGATGCGTCTGTCGCGAGATACAGCGGTTGACATGTCATCATCACGTATTATGCCGGGTTCCTATGAATTTGCAGGAAAAATAAATTAGCGCCCTGGGAACCTATAACTTTGAGGAGAAAATATTGTTTGGATATTATCACAAGCAAGAAAGGGGAGAAGAGTTTGCGAAAAAGAATTCACCTTCAAGTCTTTTGAATGTTGTCTCGACCAACAATAAATTATGGAATTATGCGTAACTTTTTCCCATATATTTTAGAAAGATTTCCACACACACTCTTGACTTAATCCTTCCACGACTTTCCATGACCTTCCGCTGACCTTACTTTGAGATTTACGGAGCCCGTCAAAAGCTGCATGTGATTTTTTATTCGAAGAGGAGAAGGTCAGGGAACATCGACTTCCACCGCCGGACGGAAAAGTTGCGAAGCGACTGCCAGGAAGGTAGTTGCGCACTCAGCAATGCGTCACGTTGTGTTTGGCGTCGCCACTTGCGGTTATATATAAAGCAGGGCTGTATTTACGTCTACGTTGGAGGATACGAATGGCGGGGTTCCTCCCAATTAAGTCATATTTTGTCGCGAGCGTAATAGTCGTTATCGGCGTCGTTGCACTGCCATTTCATTCGAAATTGAAGCATCATCAGAGGCTACCCTAGATTAATACTGACGTAATAACCGTTTTATGAAAAATTTCTGAGCCATAAAGTTACGTTTTGCTTAACGATGGTGGGACTGTAAGCGATATTAAGGACGTTTGGTGGTTTCACTCTTTAACTTAAGGGAATTTAACGAAACTTGCTGGAAGCATTAATTATGTTTTCCTAAAGCTACCTGAATTTTTTCAAAATTATTTACCGCAGATTTCTTAGGATATTTGATGTGGAAGTGGGCATGAAATTACCTATGGGTTCTTATGGGAACGCGAGGTGCGACTAGCATTATTCAATGAAAATAACGTTTTCTAGTTAAGAATAAGAAAAACAAAAATAACTTAAATCATCAATAGAATAATGTATGAAAATAATTTGATATACTTTATTTTTATTATTTTTGTTTTTCTTATCTTAACTATAAAAAGGTTATTTTAGATGAATTAAGCTAATCGTACCTTGTGTCACCGTAAGAACCCATGTAGTTTTTGTCCACTTCTCGATCAAATATCTTAAGTAATCTGCGATAGATAATTCTAAAAAAAATCAGGTAGATTTAAGACAACATAAGTAATGCTTCCGGGAAGTTTCGTCGAATTCTCTTAAGTTGAGTGAAACCACCGAACCTCCTTAAGTATGGCGTACAGAATTAATAGCATGCCCATAAATCCAAGAGGAAAATTTAATTTAGAATCTTAAATCAGCAAATGTTTATCGCATGTACCCAGAAGTTTAACACTCTGAAATATCTGGCTTAGATATCCTAGGGAACATTAAAACTTTTATCAATAAACGTATTTTTTTATCTTGCGACTAAACGTGAAAGGCTAAAGAAAGGATTGACACACAAAATTAATGGAAAACTTTATTTTTATTTGAAAAAAAAAGCCTTGAATGTCCTTTATTAACCATCGTTTTGTAAAATTAAAACTAATGAAACTATATTATAGGGAATGTATTTTCTGTTGAGATGGAAAGAAATTAATTTAATTTTAATTTAAAGTAATTCGGAATTGGCTGAGAAACACGTGCATTAGTAATACATTAACCTGCAAGCAAATGCCGCAATCAATTTTGTGCGCAGTCTTTTTGCGAAGTGCGAAGTGTCTTTGTGTATCTTAATAAAAAGTGTGAGTAAATTAGCCAAAAGGCAATTTAATTTGACTCGTATAGTAATGTGTTAATCCTTCAATGCATGGGCCAGGCATCACGGATAGTATCGCCCTCTCCACTCTATTCTCTTTTCATCTCGGCTTTATATATTCCACCCTTGATCTTCCTAGGTAATTCTTTCCGTCCGACCGTTCCCTCCGAATATATAGTCTTCTGGAGACTTCTAGGTCCAGAATGAGTGCAATGACTTTGGTTCTATTTCACTCCGCAGAGTTTTTATCAAGATTCTCTTAATCACAAGCCTTCCGTAACACTTCATCGGTGATTCTCGAGGTCCATTTGTTCTTCATCATTCTTCGACAGCTCCACATTCCCACCAATCACCTTTTTCCTGTTGCTGCCATGCTTCACTGCCATGGATGTTTAATTCCTAATAATTTTACTTCCAAATTTTGATGATAGGCTTCATTACTTTCAATTTTAAGTTACTGGCTCTTAACGAAGTTTTTTTAATGATACAATTCCCTCTTTGATTTCACTATCCTGCTTAGCAAATCTTTCTTGCTTCTTCCTTATGAGAAAATTTTATTAAGATAAGGAAAATAATAAAGCACACCGGCCTAGATTGTGGAATTTAACTTGTTATTCTGAAATTGCACTTAGCTAACAGCAGGCATTCAATCTTATACTTCTAAACAAGCCTGAGGGTTAATATAAACTCCAAAGTATGCTATTGACAGTTAGTAATTAGGTTAGAGACTATGCATCTCGATTATTCTCAGGATTATGCAATCAGGGTGATGTGATCATAGGAATTTACATCTACATCTACATACTACCCCGCAATCCGCCTCAATAGGCGTGTGGCGGGGGATGTTAGGACACCAGCCGTTTACATATAAAAATGAAACGCTCTAATGAAATTACACCTAGCATTTATTAAAGTCCCTCATTGTTCGAGGGAAAATCGAATTCCCATACCTATCCGTTCGGAAAAATATCTCTCTTAATTTATCGTTTCTGTCGGACCTGGAAATATAGTGAGGTTCTACTATGATGTTTTCCGTGTCGCTCTTAAAGATATCTAATCTCAATTGCTCAAGCAATCTAAGCCTAGCGCGCAGCCTCCGAGTCTCTAGCGGCTCCCAGCCTAATTCGTTTAACATCTGTGTAACGCTGTCTGTACGCCCGTAGCAGTTTTTGACGAATCACGCAGCTTATCTTTGTATTTATTAAGTTTCCAGATTAAGTCTTTCCGCACCGGATCCCATATGCTTGCTGCATATTCAAGGTGTTGCCGGACGAGTGCGAAATAGCACCTCTCTTTTACTTTTTCATCCGAAAATCTTACCACAATACGGTTGACGAATCCTAGCTTCTCAGAGCTCTGCCACAAATATTTCTTATATGTGTTCCCCACGATAGGTTCGGAGTTATCGTAACTCCTAGATACTTCACTTCATCTGTCGCCTTTATGTTAACACCATCCACAGCATATACATAGAGATAGTTGGACGACCTCCGCAAGAAATTTATCTCTTCATGTTGATATTAAATAGTTTTGGGTGTTGGAAAAGCCAATCAAATGTGGGTTTACATGCGGAAAGACCTCTCGAGATTCCAACCGGGTTGATGTGTCCATGACCGACGTTTCGGCAGCTTACACTGCTGGCGTCCTGAGGGTGATGAGTTGCCGTTGACTGGATTGGCCGCAATATATTGTTATCACGGAAGGTCTGGAGTCACGTGTTTTCCCCGTCGGTTTCTTATTATTTTATCGCTCTATTTGCTCTGTTCCAATGGATCTCAGAATCGGTTTCCAGGAGTAACCAAGGTGGATTTCCTTCTTCTCGATTATCAATTGCGTCTTTTACTATGGGTTTTGGTTTGGTTTACTATGATTACTATGAATAAATATGCCATATTCGACTTTTAAGATTCATTCATAGGTGTGAAAATGAACGTCCATACGATTACGGGTAAATTTTATGCTTGAACGAAGGTAACCTACCTAATTTCGAGCTATTAGCATAGTCAAAGCTGCTTCACTTTTCAGCGACGTGATATCAATTGCAATAAAATGATATCGCCATGGCGCTGGCAAGATTGTGATGCATGATTTTCTACATGTGGCACGGTTATGGAAAGCTGATTCAAGCGGCTCGGACTGTTTCAATTCCCTATGTGGACACTTGGATACTAGAAGTTTTTATTTACTTCTAACGTCTTAAGGTGGTTTGAACGAGATAGTTCCCTAGTCATAGTGGAGACCGTATTCATATTCTATTTTTTTATTTCAGCGTCTGTAAGAAGTATGAAATAAATATAGTAATATTAATGGTGCAATGATATAGTTATATATGACCAAAAATTTAAGTAATTAAATAAATATAGCTACATAAGTCTCTAACTTGACTCATTTTTTTCCCGCCGCACGGTTGAAAACCCTTCAAAACGGAAGGTATTTTTGCGGTTCTTTAAATGTTATTGTGGTGAGTAATAGATTATTTTTTATAAATAGTTGAGAAAACATGCAATCTATACATTGTTAGTTTTTTGACGAAATCTAGGTGTTATAAATTCCTATTTCCTTTCATATTCTCCCTCTGGAGTGCACAGCCATAACCTATCCCATGTAAAACAGCTTATATTTACAGGGAAATTGCTCGAAAAATAGTTCGGCATGGGGTTTATATTTTGAAATAATTGGAAAGATCGGAGTTGTTTCTTTAAAATGAGGCCAAATTCATCAAATTCTAGGTGAAGTGATTTTTCGCTCAAACTAACTTAAATCGTATGACAGGATAACTTCCCAGGCAAAAACACTAAAAAAAATTACTAACATGATGTACGGTTATGTACATTGTCATGTATCATGCTTTACTATAGCAGTTTATAAACAAATTATGACAAGTAGAAAAGTTTTCTTTGCAATTTGGATTTAATCTATTATACCTACAGTGCACTTTGCTTTCAACAAACATTTTGTGACTGTTTCATATATCTGAATGGATCCGGTGTATTGCCAGTTACATCCACTTATGTTTTCCAAAAATAATGGTTGGAATTTCAAAACATCACGCGTTGTAGATACGTTAAAATTACTAATTACTTAGAATTGGTTTAAAATTACAAATATTATTTATAAATTATATCCCGTTAAAGTTTTCTGAAAACCCAACCATTATTTGGAAAACAATTTGGATATGCATAACTGGTGACGCATTACATCTATTCAGATATCTGAAATATCCACAAAATATTTTGTTTGAATGCAATGCACTGTAAGTATAACAGACTAAGTCCAAGTCATAGCGCACGTTTTTTTTTCTTAAGCTATTTTTAAAACACCGATTGTAATGCAGAGAGGTCTAAAGATAATGAATGAATGCTTGAAGAAGTCGATGATCAAAAAGGCTTGAAGGTCCCCGCCTAGGCAGGACATTACAGATCATCGGGTTTACAGCATCAAAGACCTTTCAGCAGGGGAGATACGATTCTAAACATATTCTAAAACTATATCGGATACAGCGCACGCGAGGGCAACAGGCATTGGAGAGGGAAAGGAGAATGTTGGCGTGGCACGGCACGGCGGCGGCGAGAGCGGCCTTGCTTTGTGGATTCAGTCTGTTTGGAACGAAGGCAGAGGAGAAAGAAGTGGAAGGGGCGGGAGGAGGGGGAGGGGGGGGGTAAAATGGCGATTGGGAGGGCATTGGGGAGGGGAGGGGGCGTTGGAGAGCTTGCTAGGCTGTGAAGAAGGAGAAAGCGCTTTCTTTCCCATCCCTCCGTCGTTCACGTCAAAAGACTTAAAGAGTTTCCCAGCTGAAACGACCTCCCGATAACGCTCGCCAGAAGGTCCAGTGGATAGGTATACGCTGACGAGTCCATCGAGAAGTCCAGTCTATGTCGTAACGCCAAAGTCCATTTCATCACCATTGGTTCAGCCAATCCATACGTAAGACAGGCGGCAGGAAATGGGAGGGCCACGAATTATTTGCATCGGCCGGGGTGTACTCAAAATCCAGGTTACGGAATCACAAAATGCATCGCTTACGCAATAATTACTTCTGCAGAGTTTTGAGTGTTGGGGGATCTGTTTAATGTATTTCAGATGCATAGTGGAATTTTACTTGACGCTATATTCTTCAGAATATTATTGGTGGTTGGATCTTCATAGGTAAATTCAAAGAAAAATATACGATAAAAAAAGAGATAAAAGCTAAGTTGAGTGAAATAGGTAAGGAGAAGGAAGAGAGAATGTCCGGGATATTATAAGAGGACAACATTTCTGACACGCGGGGAGCTTTATGGGGCATAGGAAAGTTTGGCAAATAGGAAAGGTAAATAAATACGTGAAGGGAATCCACATTTTCAACTGTACGAAGTAGAACTGTAACTATGACGAGCTTCGGATGGAAGCAACGCATAAAAAAGCCATAACATTCTAAGGTGCTTTAAAAGTCTCCGATGAAGTGCAACAAAATCTACCATTCTATGGTAAGCTTAATATGAAAATGTTTAAGTCCATTGTAATAGTTAAGAATGCAGAAGAATGTTGGTTTTGTTAGAGTCAACATTTATTTAGGGCAGAATCCATCGATGTTTTTTGCCAGGTGGATTACTTAATTGCTTGGCGATGAAGCATCTCGACGCAAGATGAATGACTTAGACGGGTTCTGTCCTCTGGCAAGTTTTCTTCTCCAGCATTCCTCCGAGCCATTTCTTGAGTATCACGCTGCCCTTACATAAGTTCTTCGTGCTTACGTCGAAATGGTTTCTCTAACCCCGATACTGCCGGAACCGCAAATGAAATCTACTTCTCCAAATCAAAATCGGGCACGAGTTCCCTGCGGGTGGACTACATAAGAAATGCTCCGAAGATTTGGAATTAACTCGCCGTCCACACGCCGTGCGAGCCTCAAAGAACGGCAGTCTAATATAAATAAAATGAACTCACTGCTTACTTTGTGGTATTCCATTCTGTAAAACGATTTATTAAAAAAACTTTTTCAAACCACTGAAAAAATATGCACTCTCTCACTCAAACACGACCCGGGTTTCGGCGCTGAGCACCATCATCAGGTGATGAAGCAATGCGACATACAACCTGTATATATATACCACACTGGAGGGAGGGGTGGGTTGGGTGGGAGGGGGATGTAGTAATTAGGGGGTGGACACGGATTTCACTGTGGGTAGTGGTGGATGATGGGGAGATAAGCGGTGCAGTGCAGAGCTTGTTGCAGACCTTGAGTGGAATGAGGGAGGAGCGGAAGCAGCGACTGCGTCAAGGATAGGGGAGGAGTACAAATATTCATTTATTACCGAAACATTCTGGTCATTAGATGTTTTTAATATCTCCAGTTGCTCTAGTGAGTTCAACTCCCTTCTGTTATTAGACATATGTAAAATGCTAACAATAAAATCACTACGATGGTCACAAACTAAAAGATGCTTAGCGAAGTTGCTCTTGTCGTCATTGTTATGTTTAAAAGCTTGTAAATGTTCTTTACTTCTAATGTTAAAATTCCTGAGAGTTTCACCCTGAGAGATTCCTGAGAGATGATGGTGCTCAGCGCCGAAACCCCGGTCGTGTTAGTGTGAAAGTGCATATTTTTTCAGTGGTTTGTAAAAGTTTTTTAAATAAATCGTTTTTGCAGTCTAGTACCTAACCTCTAGTTAACATCTCCAATAAAGTTCACAAGTCACGAAAACAAATTCTCGTTTGAATATATACCTAGCAGAACTATGCAAGAACATTGTGCAGAGTTGAACGAATAGGTTCAACGTACAAAACAGTGCATGGAAATTCATCATGAAAAAATGACAAAAATCACTCGGAGATTCACCCTAAATGGAGATGGCTGTCATTTATTTAAGACTTCATGGATCAAAAAAGAGAAAACAAATAAAAATATGCATCACAAAGAAAATTTAGATAAGAAATAATGAGGGTGAAAATACCTCACAAATAATACTGCCTAAGCCTAACTTGTTGAAGAAATGAGCATGCACCACTAGTAAAATTACTCGTGATGTTTATTCATAGTTTCTCTTAGCATGTACAAGCTGTGATCTTGAAATGATTAAGTCAAGCGGAACGTCTATCTATGATTAAAATATAGACCTTCAAAAATAAATTTACTAAATCATCGCCCAAAAAAATGCTTTATCTTTGCTTTTTATCCGGCGAAGTCTCATATGGTACATTTTTGCTCCAATTTAATAAGGCAGCAGTAAGATAGGCAGCCTGGAGATCAATAAAAATGCAGTTTTATAAAAACAGAGAGAGAGAGAGGGGGGAAGAAACAAAGGCATATAAACCACATTACAGAAAAGCTAGCAAACGTATTACTTCAAATTCCCGTAAAAATAGCCAAAATACGGGTGAAACTCCGCGATGTGGATGTTCTTGCTCAAAAAGCAAATTTAAATTTTATCATTAGGAAGTGTGCATGAGTACCTAGGTGTACTTCCAACAAAATCAAGCGCAATATGCAATAATAATATAAAATTGATATTCTACGATACTTAACCATTTAAAAATTATATTTTAAGGTAACGTTAAATTGAATGGAAATCGAACGTTACGGAACAAGTATTTTGACATGGACGAAATCAATGTCAAATGGAAGAGAAAGAGATATACATAACGATGCTACGCTTAGTCGGTTGTCGAGCTCAAGGGGCAGATAGCGAAGATAAACTGGAGAGGACGCTGGTTAATTGGCTGAGAATGGTGAAAAGTTCACGGTGAGGATCAAGCGGAACCAATCAAAACCCAATTCTTTTGCCGCAGAAGGAGAGTTAAAGGGAGCACTCCTGTATAAAATTGGTCAGGCCGAAACCAGATGGAGTGGAAAACGTTCTATGTTTGAAACTAGGACAGTTGACGAAGAAAAGAGCAAGAAGGAAGAAATGTAAAATGGCACGGGTTAAAATGACTTTCCACCAAGAAAAAAATGTAAAAAGAAACGTTGGATACTTACCTCAAGAGAACAAAGCATCACCGTACACGACAAGAGTATTTTTTCTACATACGCGAGACGCGGACTGTCGCAACAACAGAGAAAACAATCGATTTTGAAAGGGAAATGCGTTTATAACTTGGAATAATGATCTAATGGAGTGAATAAGGAAGAATTTTAACAAAGATAGGGTTGGAAATCAGCCTCCACAAAAAAGAAAATAGGTCATAGGATCTACGTGTTACCCTGCAAGTTGCCTCAGGGGCTTGTGGCAGGGGGTATTAGGACAACAGCCATGTTATAGGGAGGAGAAACGAAAATGGAAGGGAGAAAAAGGATGAAAGTGAGCCGTATACTAACGGAAAGTCTCGCACTGCTTTGGCTGCAGTCACTGATGGTTTGTGGAATGAAAGAATATTTATGCCTATTAGTTCGGCAGTTTATTCTTTAAGGAGGGTCGGTTGTTTCACCCAACTTAAGAGAATTCAATGAAACTTCCTGAAAGTATTGATAATATTCTTCTTAAGCCACCTGCAAATTTTCAAAATTATTCACCGCAGGTTTTTAAAGATATTTGATCGAGAATTGGGCATGAAATTACACGTTCTTATGCCTTTTCTTCTGCATCCTGCAGGTTATGCATCCACGTTCAAGTATATTACCCGTGGTGCCAATTTCACACGATCTGCTACGCGCGCGAGGGATTTATTCAAACGCTCGGAGTAAAAATATGTTACATATACATTTTTTTATCGATGATATAAATTATTATACATTGAATAATTAGAAAAGGTTCTTTCTGATGAATAAAGCCTTGCGTTCCCATAACAACCCGTGTATTTTCATGCCCACTTCTCGTTTAAATATCTTAAGAAATCTGCGGCAAATAATTCTGAAAAAAATCAGGTAGCTTTAAGACAACCAAATTAATGTTTACAGCAAGTTTCATCAAATTCTCTTAAGTTGAGTGAAACCACCTAACACCTCCTTAATGTTGTCGCTCCTATCACCTTCGGAGAAATTGTGCGGGGTTATAATAATATCCTAAGAGTGAAAATTGCTTGGTCTAAATTTTTGTTCAGAGAAACCCATTTCTTCCATTACCCATTTTTCACTCTCTGTTTGCACGAAACAGTTTTTAATGAAGCGAGCGACGTTTATATTTCTTTAAGTTTGTGCATTAAGACTTTTCAGGCTCTCAAAGTTTTCGCGACGTGCTCAAGGTGTAGCCTAACTAGAACGAAATAATATCTCTCACTTTTTCATCCGAAGACCTTCCAACTATCCGCTTGATAAATCCTCCTTTCTCTTTCATGCAGCGCCGCATGTGTTTCACATGTTTTCCCCACGTTAGGTATGAAGTTATGGCGATTCCTTAACATTTGGCTTCATCTGATATATTTATTTAACCTACTTTATAGATTTGACCTTGTCTTGATTTAATTAGTGGAAATTCTTTTAATGCTATTAAGCTGCAAACTATGATGTAATGCAATTTACTAAGATTGAGGTTGATTCCCACTCAAAATACCAGACAACACAAACAGACTGAAGTACGTCGACTTGCATAACACAACGGAACAAAGCACGATGAGCGGTATAATCTACCATGTTTTCCCCGCATATACCTACGTCTAAATTAATATGCTAAGCTGCCATTTTCCGCAGAAGTCTTAAGCAACATCAATAATGTCATCAATAATTTAAAGGATAGTTCGCATGTTTTATCTAAAGTAAAAACTGCTCTGTTAACGGGCAAATCCATTAGGGATGGTCCTAAGACTTCATCTCGTACCTTCTCATTATGGTCCCGCTCGTAACTTAACTGAGGGATTTGAATGATTTGGAGTTGGTATTAAAGTGTATCGATTTGTACTGGTCGGGTATGACGAGGCCTTTGTTTTGTAATGTGATTATTCATGCGAAAAGTGGTTCCAATTGAAAAATCTTCCTATATTTGTAGTACGCTCATTGTTTGACTGTTCATCCGTATTTTTATCTGTCAAATCGTTAAGTGTAATCTTTTATTAATGTTATAGTATGTTGAAGGGAAAAATAGATTGGTTGGAAGAGAAATAGAGAAGTTGGAATCCGATTCGAGTATGGAGAGCTGCGTGAAACTAAAACTATGGAAGACTTTCCTTGAAAATATTCGCAGGCGATTTCACTTGATGAAATTTAAACACTACGCTAAATGAAACGCTTATTAATATTCCGTAGTGTGTTTCAGGAAACTCTGCCTTCGCATCATTCTCGTATCTTATGAATCACCTATATCTCGAAAATATGAAGAGAGAGAGAGAGAGAGCACAAAGAGTTGCTTTAAATACAAATCAGTAATGGCTGATATCTATTCGTTAGATTATTTTTTTTATTTGGATACATTTTAGGAAGAGGAATAACGAAACTCTCGATCCGAAAGATTTTTGTCAAAAGGAAGGAATACTTTGAAACTAACGTTATTTTGGCATCGTATTCTGAAAACAAAGAAGAGGTAGAGGGTAATTCACATTAACCCCTGTTTACAACTGTGAAATGCTATCTTTAAAAAAAACTCATCTTTCCAATTATAACAAAATGTGAACCTCTTGCCGAACTACTTTTCGAGTATTTTTTCTAAAATTGTAAGATGTTTTACATGGGATAGAATACGGCTGTGGGTTCCAGAGGGAGAATATTTAAAAAATTAGGAACTTCTAGCACCTAGATTTCGTCAAAAAACTAACGGTGTGTAGATTGCATGTTTTCTCAACTATTTAAAAAAAATAATCTATTACTCACCGCAGTAATTTTTACAGCATCGCAAAAAAACCTGCTGTTTTGAAGGGTTTTCAGCCGTACGGCGGGAAGAAATGAGTCACGTTAGAGACTTATATAGCTTTATTTATTCAATTACTGAGTATTTTCGTCATAAATAACTAGATATATCTTTGCGCCATTAATACTACAATATTAATTTCATACTTCTTACAGACGCAGAAATAAAAAAAATAAAATTTGAATATGGTTTCCATTATGACTAGGGAATTATCTCGCTCAAACCACCTAAAACGATAATTATAATTTTAAGCATCCTTAAGTATAGATTAATTTCCGTCTGTTTCCCTGTTCCCAATTATTCATTTTTTATCTCTTGAGAAACCATTGGAGCGAGAGTGGAGAGGATCCACATTTCTTTCGTGAATGTTAATGGAAATAAAAAGGGGAAAAAAGGAAATGACAAGAATGACCTTTCGCAACTCGTTTCCCGTTCGGCCGAGGGAACTTCCTCCTTCACATCTGGTGGGCGATATAAGACGATCGTCTTCCCGCGATAACATTTCGCACTTTGTACGCACTTACGTCGCGTCACCGATCCGGCGACGCGGTTAGCATTCGAGTAAAACTGCTTTCACCGAGATATAAGATTTATTAAAAGGTTTGTGGGCCTCACGGTTATGGAAGGCGATTTAATGACCAATTAGAAGACGGTCCAAGTTTCAAAATACTCATCGTTTGGTCTGAGGGCGTTTGATTCTTCCAGAATAAACGATTTAATTAAATAATATCCTCTTTTTTAATGCTCTTTCTACTGCTTATAGCATTTACGTGAGGTGGAATCTAAACATTGAGAGGATGGCTACCAAATACTCTTCGTGAAGTGTGGAAGGAAAATGCCAGTGGAATCTTTACCGTCTTTGCAAGTTCAACTATCTGCTCGGGGTTGTATGCTTGAACTACATTCAGCGAAGTAAGTTTAGAACTTAGTTTGATCTCGCTATGCAAGAGCCATGAGGCAGGTAGGATAGTATATGAATAATTTCTATTTATTTACATTCTTAGCGCTCTAATTATTGCTGATCAAACATGCAAAATTTGTAATCCATGCAATTTGAAATCGTCCGCCACGCGTTCAGTTTTCCTTCACATCTAAGTATCCATATTTATTGCCTGCCAATATAGCGAAATATAAAATGAGAATTACTCTTTGGCATTTGTAAATAAAATAAGTATGCAAGAATGATCCGGGCATCTCTCGCACGCGGATATCAACAGTGACACTACGGCAGGTAATCCTTGTCTTTTTATAATAATTTAATACAATAGTAAAAAGTATTCTCTCTATTACATTGGTGTACATTTACATTTGTCTTTACTAACATTTATTTTTTATTCAGACGAATTTGGTTACTTAAATATTTGAATAAAAATGTAAACCTTCTCAATGTTGACTCAATGATGTAGGATTTGATGGTTTCCCAGTGAATGACTGAAATCTATTCTTCTAACCCGGGCGGAAGCACGAGAAAAATTGCCTCAATGATCTCATATGCCTCCGTGGTGTGATATAACTGAGTCGATAAATACGCCTCCGTTATATTTTAATTTAATTACTCTCTTCAGAAAGCTAAATTATGAATTATTTACTTAATTCAATCTATTTGAAAATAACAGGTGTGAAAAGACAAGCGTTTTGTTGCAGAGGTGAGAACTGCGCGAGTAAGAAAACAAAGGATTATCGAGTGGCGTTCCGGGGAAAAGCTTTCTTTTTTTTCCAATGCCGGCGTGTGAATTGAACTGTTACAATGTCCAACCGATCCTGAATGGGGTGAAAAAAACAAAGAAAATTCCCTTTCATCAGAGAGCAGCCTTTCTCCTGGAATGTCCCGGTACGGCGCAAAAAAAACAACCAAACGACGCTCGACGGATGGATTAGAAAACTTCATAGGTCGAAACTCAAAGGCTTAGAGGCTACACATTTACGATATCTGTCGAAAAATACAATCTATTAGCTATAACGTTCATCAGTGGATATTGCTATTCATATTGCCAATTATTATCGTATTTTAAGCATGGAGTGTCGTTTGAATGGTTTGGATGTAGTCATTGTGAAGAGAGGATGTGCGTTGGCTAAAGACTTTAAAGACGTGGGTTTGGAAAAAAATGGATATGGTAAGGTATTGCAAATGACCTGCGTTATCGGTCATATAGGCTGATAATTAGCCAACGAGCGGGTACGTTTGGTGGCGAGAAAGACAAATGAACAAGTTTGAGACTTGGTGGAGAAGTTAAATAACGAGATACGGATAAGGCAGCCGAGCTGAACGAAGGAAGTGTAGAGAGGGATGTTGGAACGAACTGAGAATGCTGGGTGAGCATGGAAGAGGAGGAAAAAGGATGATATTAGACGAATTGAAGGGAGGTAGAATGTTTACAGAATAAATTGAGAGAGAGACTTGGGCCCGTTTATGTCTAGTTATTTTAAAATTTGGATTATGTAGCCTTCACGTTGATGTGATGTAAACTGCGAGTTCGTGTAAATAGCATAAGCCTCATCGGTTTGTTGAAGTGAAGGTTACGCATGGGAGGATGTATCTTCATCGTCCATCATGGTGAGAAAATGTTTTGCCAGCGAGAACAAAATCAGGCCTTGATGGTGGAAAATTAGGTGTAGGTAAGATAAAAAGAGCTACCATGAAAATACGTAGAGACAGTCCATCCGCACTAATACGCATGGTAAGTTGCCAGAAACCTAATGAAGTAGACGATTTATCTTTATTATTTAATTTAAACCTCTACACCCATTTTACGACGATTCCCATAGTATGCATGTGAGCAACCTTTTCGATCAGTGCCAAATGTAATCGGGAAAAGTGACCGGCAGTTGGGGGTCATATGCGCCACTGATGAGCGATTGTGACGGCATTGACCCACTTTTCCGAATAGCGCCGATGGGTCCACGATTTGGTTTGTCATCATACGAATGACACGCTGCTCTTTAAGTGCTTTCTGACCACACGGACGCCAGCCAAGATAAGAGATCAGCAATTCCACTTCCGAATTAGCTCAGTTTGGAATATTACCAAAAATCCAATAGGTGAGGATCTTGTTCAATAATGGTCTATATAATCACACGGCTCAGCTCTCTTGGGGTGGCAACTACAACTGCACACAACGGATACGATAGCGAAAATGCATGAGAAGTCCAGATAAAAATACAATAGGACTCTTGAGGATTACCGTATTATCCCCTCTTCATTTTTTAAACTTTGGAAGACTGATCTTATTTATGGAAATCACATTCACATGAACCTGGAAATTTTCCCTGAAGACTGTCTCCTGGAGAAATTAAGACACAGTACTCCAATTTTGTAAGGGACAGCAGATAGTTGGTAAAATTATGCGAAAATAAATTCAAAAGGGATAATGGCTTTAAGAGCCATTGAGATATTCTTTCAATAGGTATGGCCTGGCTTGCAATGACTTGCTTCGAAAAGAGAAATGCACGTCTCATTTTCATCTTGTCACTTTAAAAAAATAATAATCAAGAAAGTAAATTAATAAATGGGTTAACTAAAGGAGAATTGGAATGAAATTGTCTTCACACCCTTCCTCTCAAATATAATTCAGATATCATGTAAAAGATTTCAATGTAAATCGAGCCATTTCATATAGGTGGCTGACTAATATAGCAGTCCCCAGCCTTTTTCGATTTTCGCACCTCTTAGTCATGCATTCCCTAAAACTGCACCCCTTGCGCTAGATAAGTGTTTGATGTCCATATCCATACAGCTATTTTAACCTTTAATCCCCCATTTATCAGGTAGTTTTCATCTACTCCTTATCCGCCGATCATGTACCCCCGTACGTCATGTACCACGGGTTGGGAACTGCTTCTCGAAATAATATATTGTTAAAATAAATTACTGGTAAATGAACAATAAAACAAATGATAGAATCATAGCGTATGGTTGTCAGAGCATATTGCTATGTATTTCAAACGCACGAAATTGATCCTATCATAAGTTTGCTGTCACCTACTTGGCTTTTAAGCATTTTTTACTTTGAATGAAATTCATGTTGATATTATCAAAAATAAAGATATATGAACCCTAATTCAGGTGGTTTCCACATGCAAAGATTCTGTTTTGATCGACACAGCTTCCTCGATACTGGTACCTTATACTCGGACTTCTTTCTGAGCTGGATTAAATTGAGACTATAGTGAGGCAGAACAATTGAACTGGAAAGAGGTTTGTATTCATGTTTCGTTCCCAGGGGAACTCTAATTTCCAGGTGGACAAGGCGCATACACACATACACACACACTTAGGAACAATGGTTTAAGTAAGAAATATAAAAGGGGTTAAATAAAAGGGAAGTCCCCAAATGTAATAGGAAGGGCACACACGAAGTCCGCATCAAAAAGGAATGTTTAAAATTGGTGTAATGGCTTGAGCACTTAATGGGAAGGGACAGAGGATTGCATAAAATCATTAATTCGATTGAAAAACACTAAAGAAGCACTTCAAAGACAAAACATTTTTAAAATAGCAGGCAAAAGAAGTAGTGGAAGTGAAGATTTACGCTGGTATTGAAATATGAGATGAAAGGTAAATGTTAAAGCTTTTCCTCTACTACGGAAGGATGAGGCATCAATACAGCCGACTGATTCCATATATTATGGTGATAATTAGGTAGACGAATGGCGGAAAATCCCTTGAAAATATCTGGAACCTAAAACAGATCATAGTGAACGCCTTATCCCTTTACAGCATTGGGGATAGGATACACTAAATTGTCCTGATTGCGGAATGCGGTTCCTATAATCCCACGTCTACCCATATGAAGCGGATAATGAATATCGCATTACTTGGTGGCACACGCTGATGTGGACCGTGACTTTTGGGAGAGGGAAATATTCGTTGGTATTATGACAAAAGTACCGGGGGTGGGGTAGTCCTCGCGGAAGACCCTCTTGGGATTCGCCTGCCCCCTCAACTCAACCCCTCTTGTTTCCACTCTTCCTGACCTCAAGCTCCAGGGATCTCGGGTCAGTATGGTGGCGGCTCGAGCATTGACTTCCCATCCCAAGGATTTGGGTTCCCGCAATGGCGGAGAATGGCGCCCTGGAAACTCGATCCTTACTCACTTCCATGTGGAGAGCCCTTCAAGTGCACTACTCCGCCCGTCGGATGGGACGTTAGCTGTGGATCCTTTGGCACGTTTTTTTTAAGGTGGTTCAATGGAGACCCTAGGTTTCTCTCCACCATGACTCCATTCCCCAGATATTCCTTCCCTCAACTTTAAGCCTGAGACTTGGATGCTACACGCTTCACTAACGATACTTTAAACAATCAGAACAGGCTAGTTTTAGGGATGACGCAGACGATGTAAATCAACCCGCACTAAGCGTATAGAATTGAAAAAATCGTCCAAACATGAGAGACACGAAGTCGAACTTATGCGTTCTAAAATATCTTCATCCCCAGCACCGTTAGTGCCCGTAATAACAACAGAGCAAAAAACTAAGACACTACATTGACATGCAAATAACTTTCATCCTCTTAATCATCATAATCCTTTTCCCTATCTCCCCCCATTTTTTTGCCTGGAGTCCTAACATGTATGACTCCGTAGTCTGTAGATGTAGAATGGCACATATGAGCTTGAGAGTCGACCGCCTCCCGAATAAATAAAGTGAAAGAGACAAATATCGTATGACTCCGACCAAGGAGGTTGGAAAAGAAATGGAGGCTACATACCACTTGATTCTTGAAGCCAATTCCACCATTGCAGTCGGCACATTTTAGACCTTCCTCTGGATTACGTGCCCTGCGGTCGCGTTCGATTTCCGTCAAATCTAAGTTAAATGCTACAGACAAGACGATGTTTTGTGACTGGTTTGGCAACACCTACTCGGCACAAAATCCTTCTCAAGCACCCCTATTCTTGCTTCACTTTCGCCCATGAGCGTTCACGGTCATGCCTCCTCCATTTCATTTTAACCTCCTTGACTCCGACGCCCTCCCACCTGAAGCCGCGTTGAAATCACCACAAGCAGGAGAGATAAAGCCGTAACCTGGGGCTCACCTTGGATGATGGTATGACCTCCGATCGCCTCGATTGCCGCTCACGGTTCCGCGATTCTCCGTCCGCCTCAACTGCTGGTCTCCTCCCCGCGGGTCCTCTTCCTCCAAACCTTCGAGAGTGCACGAGACGGAGAGAGAGTGAGTGAGTGCTCTTTGGCGTGCTGTTGCTCACGCGTCGAGAGCAGAGGAGAGAGTGAGAGTGAGCCACCGCTGAGCAGCTGTGCCGCCGAGCGATCGGGGGGGTGGAGAGGGGGTTGAGAGGGGAACGGAAGGGTAAGGGGGTGTGGGGGTTACCTCTGCCCAGGAGAGACTCGGAGCATACAGGAGGGAAAGGGAAGGAATATTGGATGAGGGGGGGGATAAGAGGGGGACCGTCTCAGAGGAGGGAGGGGAAATTAAGGGTAATTTATAAATCATATTTCAAGCGGACAATATTAATGAATTGAAAGGTAAACAATTGAAGAAGAGAATGGAACAGCCATGTTAACCCTTTGAACGATACGAGGTAAGCAAAAATATCGAGACTCCTTCCAACAGAACAAAGAATATCAAAAGAAAAAATGGAGTGGCATGCTCACATAGCATCGGACAAAGAGACCATGTAATTTTCAATGAGGGAAAGTAGAAGATGAAGATTCTAAATCGGCAATTCGGAATAAAATGGTTAACTGCACTACCTCTTTCGGTTCGTATGACAAAAATAAACAAATGAAGCCGCGCAAATTGACATCACCCTACCCCGCGTTGATATCACCGTATTCTTAACGAAACGAGCCTAGGGGATCCCATTCAAACGGCCATTCCGACGGACGGAGTACTACATTTAAAGTTTAATCTTTACTAGGAGTACTGCAATTAAAGTTTACTCTACTTTTACTACTATTAAAAGTTTACTCTAAGGAGTACTACATTTAAAGTTTACTCTACTTGGAACCCCAATCGGGATCGGAATATCAATAAAAAACCACTGCCACTGCCAAGATTCGAACCCAGGCACTAGGGTTGGGAAGTCTACTTTTACCCTTTTTAATATATTCACGAATTGGAAGAAAAAATGAACGAAGGGATAGCACAATAAGAAACCTGATGCAATCCAGCAGGTGTGATGAGCAATTTCAGCATTATTCTCCCTCAAACATGGCTCAATTCCGCTTTAACCTGAGCTGAGGTTATTAGAGCATTTGAAAACACGCGAAAAGCTTGACTATTCAAGAATTATTAATGGGGAAAGAAGGTGGAATGATTGGAGGGAAACCCGGTGACGGCTTTAGTCTTCTTTCGACAAAAAGCGCAGAGGGGATCATAGTTTTCCATTCAAGCGATATAGCTCTGCTTTTTGTGTGCCATCTATACAGCACTCAAAGTAAGGATAAGGATTCCATTGAAAAATCTCCGTCACTGTTGGGAGTTGAATTCCAAACATGAATTTGGGAAGCCAGCATTTGAGCCACCATAGCTTCCCCCACTCCCGGTAATGAAGGAAGAGGAAAATCGGGATTAGAGAGCAGAATGGACTGAAGGGTATGCAATGAGCACGTTGTGCATTCTGGACCGGCGATTAGGCATCGAAAGCGTATTATGGCCACCGCTTGCAACCCATTTCGTTCATTAGTAAAATATAACAGCTACTCGCAATCACCTGTTAAAATAGTAACAGATATCAAGAATTTCAAGAAATATTAAACACTTTCGGCACACGAATATTCTGAAAAAGATACTCGAAAGAACTAAAAATAAACAAAATATGTAGTTAAAAAAATTAATATTAGAGACAAGAAATTAAATATTCCCCTAGGGACATCAATAACCTGAAAGACGTAAAATCGCGCAGTTATTTTAAGTAAAATATCTTTGTAAATAGAACGTAGGAAGAGCAACGCACTTCCAAGTTCAACACTTGAGCTACTTTAAGCGTATTTAAAGTATAGCAGTGAAGTTTTTGTATCCTAGTGCATAATGAATAAAAACACTTGGTAATCTTCCACAGATTTATTTCTTTGGCACAACGCGTTTCACCACACTGTAGCATAATCATGTGCAGTGTGGTGAAACGCGTCGTGCCAAAGAAATAAATCTGTGGAAGATAACCAAGTGTTTTTATTCATTATGAATATCGAGAACTTCCACCATATCCAGTCTGAAACAGTTATATTTATCCTAGTGCATGTAATATGCACGGTGTTAACGATTTCTTGTGTTGCTGGAATTCCGGGAAGGGAAATGATACCTTAGTGTCCCTTTAACCCTTTGAGAGTTTTTGTGAAAAAGAAGATGCCACATGAATTTCCTACACTGAAATAGAAAGAACTCGGAAACATTGCAGTCCCCAATAATATTATTAAAAAAGGATAGGATTTTTTTGCAGGCAACTAGTGGAAATGAAAGTATTAGTCCATGAAACATCAGCGTGTTGCATTAAAATTACAAAACATGCCAACAAGTTGCTTTGTATCCGAATATTAGACCCCAAAACAATATCATTGCAGTAAATTTAAAGTAATCGTGTTTCATAAATATTATGCCAATAGATTTCCAAATATGTAATAAAATGTTGGCAAACACAGCACAAACAAGCAGCCGGTAAGCTTAGAGAGGGTGCAAATTTGATTGGCATTTGAGCCTAAAATCCACTAGTCTCATAATAGGCACTTGCACTCATCTACTTCGTCTGTTATGGAAGATTATAGTATGTTACTCCAGACTGATCTTACTAGTGATGGAAAAATCGATTTCGATTAAAATCGAAAATCGAGTTTTAATAGTCAAAGATCGAGGAAATCGAGATCGAGCCATGATCTACGAGTTTCGATCCAAACTCGATTTTTCAGCTTCGATCTTGACCATTTCGTACCGTTTCGCGATCCGAGTGCTTAGTATGATAACGTCATCCGTCCCATGTGAAAGACTTTTCTGTAAGGCCGGTAAAATTGTAGAGGCACGCCCTAGATTATCAAGAAAGCATCTCAATCAGTTGATCTTTCTTAAAAATTTTAGTGAAGCCGAATGGTTCCAAGCGGTGATCCCCAAACTTTAATGTGCGTGAATTTGTAAATTTTTACTACAAATAATTCAAGAATGTATTCTAAGTACATTTTTAGGGATTTTTTATACTTTTCAAATATGTATTATAAGCGTTTTTCGAATGAATAATAAACATGTTTTTGTACCAACTGTATTTTTTTCAAAAAAGAACCGTCGATTTTTTTCGATTAATCGATCTTTTGGTTCAAATTTCGATTTTTGTTGAAAAGTCGAGCTTTTCATTTCGATTAAAAATCGATTGCTCGAAAAATCGCTTTTCCATCACTAGATCTTACATTAGCTAGCTATATGACGGAAATATTCCATGAAGAGCTCTGAACTATAAGACATATTTACCAAAAAAATCTTCAAAATGTCATAAAACAGTAATTCACATGTTTCTTTACTTTTTCTAGCGGACGAAAATAACTTTCACTTCATCACCAATTGATTTATCTTTTTCCTGAGCCTATTTCACTGTGCGATCTTCTTTCTCTTTTCTCATCACACATCCATATCTCATTCACTTTTTCGGATGTTTTAGATTGTTCCTCCAGCGTTTCTTCAATACCAATATTTTTTCTTTGTTTCGCAGTAAATCCTGCTCCACTCGGCGCTTCCAACAGTCATTCTAAAAAACAATTCCCAAAAAAAGTCAATTCTGCCTATTTTATTTCGACGATCATGAAAATTATGAGTGATACATGTAACTCCATACTCCAAACACCTTTATTTTTTATCTCCCCATATCTGAGCTACTTCAAACCCTTAAACATCTCTCTTTTATGGTTATAATTATCATCATAATGTCCTTTCATGTCCAATTTTGACGAGTACGTTGCAAATTTGCAAACTTCTCATTTTTAAGGTTAGATAAGTTCTAAAACAGTCGAGTTCAACTTAGCATTTACATATTTTTAAGAGATCCATTCCTTTCTAGCTGACATAATTTCGTGCATCAGAAATTTCTGTCAAACTAAGTAGTAGCTAGATATGTAAATATAAAGAACAACAAATTGCTGTCGCAGCACCTGAAATGTGTCTAACTTCTTCTCGCTCGGGAGCGAGTTGATTTGGTTTTCTGGAGGCATAAACTAAATAAAGTTTGAGAAAAATATTGATTCAAACATTTTCAAGAAAAAAGAAGCGTTCTATTTTACGGTACAAGTATTTTAACTTTCGTCCGTTTAATTGAAATAGTTTCTTCTCTTTAACAGCCCATGACTATGGCTAATGTTTGTACTATAGTAGAACATCCACACAAGCATTCAAGTCACCAGTGTTAATAATGTAACGGAGCTTATTCTTTCTAACACCAGCATTGCCTCATTTTCATTACTGAGGGAGTTCAGTTTCGGTGGCTTGGCACTGACATTGTGAAGTCCATTTGCATAGTACTCTAGATTCTGAAAGTACGGACAACAATACCAACCACAATCAAAACAGACCTATACAGTACAGGGGGAAGATAGGGAATAACTATTTTTATAAGGGAAAAAGTTGTTGTGAAACATATAAACAAGTTTGAACCATGTGATTCCATCAATGATGATGCGTTATATAATATTACAATGTTTTAATTAAAAATATCTTGGTCCCAATTTCCTTGGTTGTCGACATCGGCCTAAGATAAATGCCCGTACTTCTCCAATCTAGAGCTCTATATTTACAATTCCGCTTGACGCACGACACTTCCACTACGCCTATGGCTATAAATTATACGGATAGCAGTCTGGCGGGCGTACGTTCAGTGCCACGAGAACTCAACGTTAAGCTCCAGCTACAAAATGGAATGAATCTCAATTTGAACACAACACAACCTACACTAATTATGAAGCAATACGGATTTTTCTATTACATATCGCATTATGAATGCGAGATTTCACGCATAATTTTTCTAAAAAACTTAACTCCAACTTAAATAAATAACCACCAAATGCAACAAAGGAAATTAAGCAGGTACGTACTACAGAGAACACAGTGATGATGCAATATCATGATATATATAACTTTTTTACCACCCTAAGTTGTGCATGTCAACCTCGGATATTCAACAATAACAGTTTATCTCGTAGGCTTCCGCGGATGAAGTGTTGACTGTTTCTGTTTTCGGGATTCATTCGGCAACAATGGGAGTCCTCACTCATACATATATAAAGACGAGCGAGACTAAAGAATCAGTTCAGTTAACCTGATGATGCTGGCAGGAGGACCAGCGAAATATTGTTTTTTACAATTTTAACATCGCGGAATAAATCCCGAAAAAAGAAACCGTCGATAACTGTTTATCGATGGTAGGTTGAAAATCAAACAATTTATTCCATGCCGAAGTTTATTTTTGACCACATTAAGTTTGAATAGTAAGTTTTTCTCTAAATACTCTTGTGAAGGGCTTCTAATGGATCTAAAAACTAATACTTTTACTAATAAGTCCTCCCCAATGCCTCTAAGATACCGTAGGCATCATAGATGCTTATGAGGCGCATAGGATCCATATATCTGCTCTGTCCAAGCGAAAACTACAATTTTTGTCAAGCTCTTTGCGTTCGGCCGGGATAAAACTACTTGGTCATCACACTGAATTTATTGGAAAGATTCGTTCGATGGCTGAAATTTTGCTCCGCCTATTGAGATCACCGACTTTCCTTATATCACGGGGATTAAGAAAATGCAGTTATTCATCTAGCGTATAAATGAAAAAAGTATTGGGAATGACATGCAAAGTTCATCTAAACATCTCAAACCACCCTGATTCCACTAAATTCATGTTCAAGGAATTCACCAATCTGAAGGAAAAATTTCCAAAACTTCTGTTGTTTGCATTATAATATTTCTGTTTTCGACACAACGCGAAAAACAAACTTGTAACCGGCAGTCTGCTGGTTTGATTCCCGCCTCAGGTATAGATGTTTAGTTGTCTCAGGATCAAGGTCTAAAGTTGTAGGGTTGTATATGACCCTAGCTATAATCACAATCAGTCTTGAAATCACGATTTTTATTTTTATTTATTTTATTATTTATTGTGTATATAGTCCACCCAACATGAAAAAAACATATTTACAGGATGGACAAAAACAGTTACAATTACAATTAATACCAGTCAAGGCTGGCTGAAACTGTACACGTACACAATTTAACGCTAATGAACACATTGTGAGCTTTTCAACAAATTTTTAATTATTTCCTCGCGAAAGTGCTCCTTATCCTTGAACAATTTAGATTTTTACAGAAGTTATTATAAATACTACAGATTCTATTTAAGGGTGTATTTTTACAATAGTTACTCTTTACATCCCTTATGTAAAATGACCTTTTTTGCTTCCCTTTCTTTGTTGGAACTATAAAATTTAATTTACGAACTAATTCTGCATAGTTACCTTTGTTAATAATATCATGCAGGAAAAGTAAATCATTCATAATTCTTCTTTCACTCATTGCTTCCAACTTGCAACTCTTCCAACATGGTTTTCTACTCTACATAATTTTCAAACAGGATAAACACTGTGGCGTAGGTAATACAATTGTCTCAAAAATCTTTTCTGGACTTTCTCAAACATTACATCATATTTTTTTCAAATACAGGTTCCAAATCACTGAGAAATATTCAATTTTGCTCCTACATATGAAATATACAAAATTGTTAACATTTGGATTGGTTATCTGCAGCCATTTATTCTTCCCTATTTCATGATGAATACTTTTCTTTCCATTGGTTTTCTTTCTTATTTCCTTGTTCGGTACTTCTACATATTTATCATTCGGAACCACTCGGAACACCTAAAATCCAATTTCACTCTGGATTCAAATGCTGCAGTGCCAACCCGAAAATGCGAAACCCACGCCCTCTCTGGAAAGGTGGCCAGAGTGTGACGCATTGGCATTTGGGAGTGGCGCGGTCGGGCTAGGCGCCAGCAAAATTTGAAACAGCGTTCCTGGGAAATGACTCGAGAGATATTTCCTCCACCTGGTGATTACTTTCCAGAATGAACTTAAAACCGCTAATACTTTGGAGCTGAAATACTGCGGGACTCTACAACACCAATTCAAGCCTTCCCACTTTCAACCTCGTGTTGCAAGTGTTTTTTCCCTTCAGCTCGCTGAAGAGGACCACTTTGTGTTCGAAATACGCGTATCCGAATTTCACCCTCGTTCCCTGTTTGTTGTTTCTGTTCTATTTGACCACGCTCTTTTGTTTGAGCTGTTCTCCCAGAAATTTGGGGCCCTACAGTGTGTGTGAGTGAGTGTTTTGTGTGATTTTGTGTGTGGTTGTGTTAATAACTTGGCATCCTTAGTAGAGTCGCTTCAGCTCTGCGAAGGATCCCAGGTTATAACCCAGGAATCCTTAGCGGGGGTCCCATTAGCCTTGAAAAAGATTCCATTTGGGTTTTGTGTGTATGTCTGTGGTGGTCCCTGGCGAGGAAATAAGTTTCCCGTAAACTACCACAGGAGGGTATTCTGGTGGAGAGGCTGTGGTTGGTCCCTGTTGCGGAGTCCCCATTCCCGCAAACCAACACAGTAAGTGTTTGATTTTTGACGAGTGGTGCATATATTTTACGGCCATTGGAGAAAAACATTTTATTATCTGGTTAATCCAATGACTAGGCTTTCGAGTTTCCGATTCCGACAAATCAATATTGGAAACTCATAAATACTACTTAGACAGCGTATCGAAAGTCTGCCCATGGATTTTTACATCTGCTTCAATTCCGAGTTTAGACAAAACAATGCAAATGAGAGTGAAGGTATGCCGATATGTATACATTACTTTCCAATTTACGTCTCAGTGGTTCTATATCTAAGACACCGGAATTTGTACTCGGACAGGTGATTTCCTATGGAAGAGGACAGTGACTCAAAGAATATTTTTGATAAAGTGACGTGTTTCAGAATTACAACTCCCGATTGCTCATTGTGTGGGCAGGATTACTCAAAGGGTTGGCCAAATACGTTTATGGGTGCGCCAGCGGTCACTCTGAGAAAGCGTATGCACGCGAAGTGCATTTTAAACGACGAAGGACGCAGAGGAGCATTGAAAGAGAATTTGAAACGGAGACCTCAACTTGATCGACGTAGGAAAAGCGGGAAAATTTCCTAATTGGCAAATAAACCGGCCGATAGAGAGCAGCACTGAAAAATGTCATGGCGGATATAGGCGGGATTGATGTCAGCGAGGACGTTTATCTCCTACGTCGATCGTGTTATCAACGGCCGCGAAAGAAATCAAGTTCCAACTAGAGGGGCTGCAATCGCGTGGTAGGCCAAGCATTTCTAGTCTTAAAATGATTGTGTTAAATGGCTGTTGCGGGGCGAGTTTGAGTGGAAGGAGGGAAGAAACTGTGTTGGAGAGATGTGCATATGCTAGAGAAGCAACTGCTCGATCGCTGCGCCACGTACAGTGGATAAGAGAAAACGGCATTTTTTCACAAGATGGCGGAGAGGAAAAATCGCACTTCTCAGGGTTTAAAGTTTCCCATTCCTAGAGTAAATGATGCATTATTGTGTTGAAAGTATTTCACAAATGCGCAAGGTTTGCATAATAAGTGAAGTGAATTTGGTTCGGATATCTCTGTTAAAAGTGGGTGAAATTTACGAAAACGCTGGCGGGACGAAAGCTCACATTTACCGAGGCCTACCTCGCAACACCAGCGCCTTAACTGGCGACCCGTAATTTGAGCAAATGACGATCGGAAGCGCACCAAGATTTCCGTCCTCAGATGTCAGTACGACATACGAACTCAGTCGCCTTGAATAACTCATAGTCCAGTCAAAAGGAGTTGTAGAGGACATGGAAGAGGACAGAGACCAAACGTCAGGGATGTGTTTACAGTTGATAGGTGGTAAACGTGGTAAACATACTGAAAGACTCCGGACCTAGGACGAGTCCGGGAGGGAGGGGGAGGCGCAGAAGGTCACTTTTTGATTTTTTTGCTCATATCTTGCAAACGGTGCGTGGTAGCGAAAATATTATTGGACCACAAATTAAAGCTATTTAAATGTGCTACAAAATAGCTTCTTATACATTTATTTCTATTCCTCATAGTTATCGAGATATTTGCTAGCAAACATTATAAATATTTGAAAGAAGCTAATTTTCTCCCGTTTTTTGACAAACGTTTCCTTCTAGCGACTTATCCTTTACTTTTACAGCAAAGCCTTTCGGAGCATAGTTGTAAAGAATTACATTATATATAAAATGAGACGTAATGTAATATGTTATCTTCAACCTGTCAATAGTTACAATAATTTGAAATGTCTGGGGAAATTCAGGACTCCGGTAAGAAAACCGCAAATAGTTCTTTCTCGTTTTCTAGGGTTGTATATTGTTAGTATAGCTATATAGTGTTTTAATATACATAAATGGTAAGAATGTGTGTGTAATGAGTTAAATATACAGTAGGCTTATTTATACTAACTTTTTTCACACTATGCGCATACATATTAAAGTACATGTTGGTGGTGAAATATAAAAAATTATTTTTTTAACATCAAATTACTGGCCTGGGCTTAAAGATGGCGGCTATTATTTTTGGCGAATGGACAATCTAACGCTTACGTTTAGTTGTGGGGTGTCGTTAATGATGTTTTCGGGGTCGCTGAACACATTTATAATATCAAAATAACGTTATCTGCATTGAATTAACGTTATCTAACATGAATTCACATGTTACAGGGACTATTTGCTCCCTAAAACGGAGGAAGAGTGAAATTTTGAAAGAAACAGTTTGATGAAAGATGTCTTTGTACAAAACAGATGGGTGATGGAGATCCCTGGCCTAAATCTGTGGCCTTTCCCCAAACTTGCCCAGCTTGATAGGCCGCTAGTTTCACGTGCTGGAATAAAGCAGCCCTCGTCGGTGGGATTGCACCGATATGTTTGCCCTCGGTTGCAAACAAATGTTTTCAGGCACTATTGTCTCCTGTGGGTTCCTTCAAGGAAACTCCGTACCAATCAATGGTGAACTCCTCAAAGGTTCAAAGGATGTCATCACCATCAGATATATCAGGAAGGGGCTCAGAGTGAACAGACACTTAAAAGCTTGAATATATGCATGAATCCTGAAAGCGACAAAGAAACAAGTTACAAACAGGGTCAGGAATTAAAATATATGCTTGATTGATTAGAGTATCTTCACTTTGTTCTTCATAAGCGTGGCCCAAGCTACCCTCTTCCCCTTGATCCAAAGAAAGATACCGTATCGCAACCCGTGAAAGCATGAAACCCTCTAAGACAGAGAGACCTGTCTTCACCCAGGGACTCAGCGATTTCATATACATTTATGTACCGACGTTTTTCCCCTGAGCTGAAGGGCAGCCAATGTTCTCTTTCCTCTTGAAATCGTGGAAAAATGAAACTGGAAGAACCATCACATCAGTGTCAGAACTGCGGATAACCACGCGCTCACGCCCTTGCTCAACATTGTCTTGCACATGCAGCATGATTGATTATTTCGTCAACCTCCTCCACTCCAGCACACGAGATCCCTTTTAATTTTGTCTCTCCATGTCCAGAGGGCCGAATTTCTGAAGCAACATTTGTCAATACATGCACATCATTCAAGCCGAGAAGAACAGCACGTGCAAGATAAGGAAATAACTCCTGTTTGTTCAAGTCATCCCAGTCAGACGGGATTGAATCTGTCAAAAAAATAGTGAATTTAGAAAACATTTAGGCAATTGATCATAGGATTTGCGCCTCGGGAAAATTTCGTGATTTGAAGTGCGACAACTTACTCTGTGATATTATGAGAAGACTTCCAGTATCTGCGCTGCAGCCCGGAGCAGCCCGGAGGCAAGACGCAATCAGGAACAAGTGCGTAAAAGTCCGGCAGATCGGGAACACTAAGGTTTCCTCGCGATCTACATCCGTGCTCGCGATGAAACACCACTGTAAGTGCTGGTGAAAATCTGAGGCTTTCCTTTCTGTCCTCCCTTGCGGAATTGGAATGCGATTTTACTAGTTCCATGAAATTCGCCCGAGCTTGTGCTGCTGGAGTTTTTGAAATCTATGTTGTACAGTGCTCCAACAGTAAACAGCCCCTTTTTCAAAATAAAAGGACAGTCAGTGTTCTCTTCTTTTGACAATTCGGCTACCATTCTACATAAGTGAGATGCAATTTCCATTACTCTGTTGTGAGAGACACTCAGCCCTGGTCAGTGCATCTCATCTATGCCAATTCGATCTCTAATTTGGCCGTAGGCGAAAAGGGCCATAGTACAGCGGAGTTTCCCTGTTGTTTTTTAGGCGAAATATATTCCCTTCAGGGAATATAGAAATACATGAAAATGTCGGCCATGGAAGACAAAAGATGGACTCAAAACGATACATTTGGGCAGTACAACTTTGAAAATGTAAAATATTTCAGTTACCTCGGTACTAATTTAAACTGTAAGAACTCAATGACAGAAGAGATCAACAAGAGGATAATGGCTGTAAATAGGGCTTACTTTGCTAATATTAAGCTCCTGAAGTCAACTCTTCTGTCTAAGGAGATGAAAGTCAAGATCTATAAGACACTTATCAGACCGGTCGTGACATACGGAGCAGAAACGTGGACCATCTCTGCTGGAAATGAGCAAGCTCAGCGAATATTTGAACGAAAGGTTTTGCGAAGGATATATGACCCCGTGACAGATGGGGTAACATGGAGGATAAGAACAAACAGGGAAATAGAACATTAATTTAGAAAATTAATGTTGTATTTCTAATATTTTAATTAATTAATTTAGAAAACATTATCAGAGGCGAAGACATAGTGAGATTTGTGAAGACCCAACGGTTAGCTTGGCTAGGTCATGTAGAAAGAATGAGTGAAGAAAGAGACCTAAGAAGCTGCTACATGGAAATATGGATGGAAAGAGAAAAAGAGGAGTACCAAGGAAAAGATGGATGCAGGATTTGGAAGAAGACATAAAGGCTATGAGGATCGTAAAATGGCAGGAGAAAGTGCAGAACAGAAGAGAATGGACAGACGCCTTGAGGGAGGCCAAAGCCCATACCGGGCTGTAGTGCCGAGGAAGTAAGTAAGTATATTAACTTCAGGCATCCTCTCTTGAAAATTGGCCAGGATTAGGTGACACAAGTCAGAGCTGGAATCGTAGCTCGTCATTGAGTTCTTTCGCCCTTTCCCTAAATAAGTGTACTTATAGCAGCAAGGAACGAACCGGATACACTTTCTTCCTTACAACCACTATAGAAACATCCGATGTATTGCGTCCACCGATTGCTAATTATTTTGCGAAGACTTGTCGAAAACCTTTGAAATACGATGGCATTTTCATCGGGATCCTCACTATAAACTGCCGGCATAAAATTTATGCCCTGGGACATGAGTACATATTCTTTTCCCCACTTTTCTGCCTGTATGCCAGGTAAATGTAACAGAATCTTCTTTCTGAGACGGGTGGAGTGCTCTTTTATATTCCCACTCGAAAATTGGCCGTGGAGATGCGCTCGCGAGCATTGTACATTCTCGTTAGTTCACCCATACAGAATATGTAATTCCTTATGGGTGAACTGACTCTTTGATTCCATATGGGTACCTGATTTTGAAATTCTATCATCGGATTTAAACAACGTTCATGTGTGGAGCCAAGAGTGGGGACTCGAAGTTAATCTGAGCAAATGCACGGCGGTACATTTCTTGCGGAGGTCGTCCAACTATCCCCATGTATATGCTGCGGATGGTGTTAACATAAAGGCGACAGATGAAGAAAAGTATCTAGGAGTTACGATAACTTTGAATCTATCGTGGGGAACATATATAAGAAATATTTGTGGCAGAGCTCTGAAGAAGCTAGGATTCGTCAAGCGTATTGTGGGAAGATTCTCGGAAGAAAAAGTATAAGAGAGGTGCTATTTCGCACTCGTCCGGCCACACCTTGAATATGCAGCGAGCATATGGGATCCGGTGCAGAAAGACTTAATCCGGGAACTTAATAAAATACAAAGGAAAGCTGCGCGATTCGTCAAAAACTGCTACGGTCGTACAGACAGCGTTACACATATGTTAAACGAATTAGGCTGGGAGCCGCTAGAGACTCGGAGGCTGCGCGCTAGGCTTAGATTATTTGAGCAATTAAGAATAGATATCTTTAAAAGCGACACGGAGAACATCATATTAGAATCCCACTGTATTTCCAGGTCCGACAGAAACGACAAATTAAGAGAGATATTTTTCCGAACGGAGAGGTATGGGAATTCGTTTTTCCCCCGAACAATAAGGGACTTTAATAAATGCTAGGCGTAATTTCATTAGAGCGTTTCCTTTTTATATGTAAACGGCTGGTGTCCTAACACCCCCCGCCACACGCCTATTGAGATGGCTTGCGTAGTAGTGTGTAGATGTAGATGTAAGACGATGAATTTGTTTGGTTCTTTTCTTCAATATACCATTAAGAGCTCCGAGAACGCTTTTCTGCGAACAAGAGGCTGTCATTCTCAGGGGTTGCACAAATCACTTCTCGATACCTATTGTGGAGCATAGTTTGACATTTTCTGTGGTACTTTCTCTCTTGTGCCACTAGATTACCGCCTGTCTCCAAAATGGCGTCAAGTCTCATATCACCAAAAGTTCGAGCATATTTTATCAAATTCTCATCAATCATTTCTGTTGAACATATTCGTAGAGGCTGTTTAGGAAATTCTCCTTTACCACAATAGAAACGTGGAGGATCTTTAAGATCGAATGCCTTAGAACGTGAGCGCATTCCGCGACAGTCTCGTTGCTCACCACTTGGTCTTGCCCTTGTACTAGGAGGCTCACCAAGACTTTCATTGTTCTTGAGTGCCTTTTTCATTAAGCATGCTGCTAGGCCAATTCTATCATCCAGAACGGTCACGCTTTTTCAACACTTCAGAATGTAATTATAGGGTTCCAGTTGCTCCAGGTTATAAGCGATTGTGAAATAGCCAAGGCATCTTCATTCTTTTACAAGGTTGTCATGCGGACGAATTAATTTCCCTCCACCACATTGGCAAATGCAGCAGAGGTTCCAGTTTAGGTTTGATTCCATGCTTAATGGGACAGAGGAAACTACTACGACCCTTTAACCAGCACCTTTGTAGTTCGGCATGACCACAGAAGGGGACCTACAACATATACAATGTTAACCTTTGGAATGAATATGCTTTCCCATATCACTCCTCATTGTTGTCCACCACCTTCCCTCCACCCATCGAACCTCGAAATCAAAAATTAATGTATTTATTGACCACTTATAAATAATCTCTTCTTTTTATTTATTGAGGGTTGCAAAATAAACGTGTGCCCTAGCTGATCATGCCATAGTTTCAATTTTAATAAAACCAAAATTATAGATTATGAATCAAATTTACACGAAAGACTTTTTAAAGAAATGGTCCATATTACGAAACACCCAAATACATGCAATTTGAGAACGGATATAGATAAATTAAGCAGAACTTACATAATTCTTATGCAGTAAATCTAAAGGTATAATTTATAATTTAATATATGCTTTTTAATAGTGTTTTGCATATACAAAATGTGATAAATGTTTGTTTTGTTTTTATTTATGTTTTTGTTATCTTTGTATTTATATAAAGCAATTTTCATTATTTTTTCTAAATTAATGTTTGATGTAATCTCGTGTGTTCTCTTGTTGCCAAGAAACTGTTTATATTTACCCTGTAAACTGCAATGGTTGATATCATTTTAGTGTAATTAAAATTTCACAGGTTTGTTGATATTTGTTAAATTAGTGTACCCGATATAAAAAAGTGTACAGTGTAGTTATCACCAAAGTTGTTATAACAATTATTTTTATTCTGTTTATACCTGTTTATGTTGTTAATTTTGTTTTATGGCTTTCAATTATCCCTGAGGATGGCAATAAATTTTCCGAAACGTTGGTAGTGAAGAAAAAAAGAATTTTAATTGACCAACCCTAAGTAAATTAAAAGAAGAGACTCAAAATGAACGTGGACAATTTGTTTTCTTCGTAAATATTCTCTCCCCCCCCTCCCTGGTCTTGTAAGACGTTGGATATTTCTTTGACGTAACTGAAACCCTCACTCAACCACCCTTCCCCTTCCATCCATCACCTTGGTATACGTTATTGAACCCCCCACTCCCTCCCCTCTTTTCACTATCCTATATATGTTGGATCGCGACCTATTACTTGTACCTAGATAATGACTGCAGAGCAGTCGGAACCCGGGACGGAAATAAACTTTAAAACGTGTACTATACAAAGCCTTTTATGTTTTATTAAATATGAAGTACCGCAGAGTAACGCCTGATACTATCAGGTTTAGAAGTACTAAGGGCCCAGGGCACTTGCTTTGCTCGTGGTCTGGAAGCTTTTACGGCATTCTAGAGGAGTGACATTATTGTTTAGACGATCAGGATCACGCACTGATGCATAGGAATACCACCCTAACGAAAGTAATAGGTGCGAGGACTGATGGGGAACGACCAAGGGTCGCGCGCAAGGCAGGAGAGGTAGGGGATGGGTTAAAAGTAAGTTAAAATGTATGCAAGACTCCTTTGAAAGGAGAGTAGCCTCAAGTAAAATACACAGAAGCCACCGAGAGAAACAGAAGAGCACCAACCGTTAATCTCTTGATTTCGTTTTAAGAAAAGTGCACAAAAACTCCTTAAGGAGACGTATTTCTTATTGATATGTGACTCAATAACCAAAACAAATGCAGATAACTTTTTTTTTGAAACTATAAATGTGTTCATCGTCCCCGAAAACATCAGAAACGACACCCCAAAACTAAACGTAAGCGTCAGATTGTCCATTCGCCAAATATAATGGCCGCCATCTTTAAATATGGCGCCATTTTCGCTACTTCCGGTTGTCGTAGTGAAATTTGAGCTTCACCACCGTTGCCGCAGGGCTTGAGTTGTCCGGAAACGACACCTTGAACAAGCCCAGGCCAGTAATCTGATGTTAAAAAAAATAATTGTTGATAATTCACCCCCCTCTCCCCAACCCCCCTCCCCATGATATTGACCCCTATTGGGTGAGTCGGATGGTACTTCGGGCAAAATCGCTTAGATTGGTCCAAGGAACAGCTGTACAAAGTTGCAAGCTTGCCTCATCAAATGCAACGTTTTGCCCTTTTTCGAAGTGTACGGCTAGCACTATGACTTAACATAGACCTCAGTGCATATAGGTTACTGAGGGCCATCGTAGACATGCTTAAAATCATACATTGAATATATTCTTCAAATGTAATTAATTAAATATACTTAAAACAAATAAGTTTACCGATTAAAATGCTTGGAATTTTTTCACCTTAGAAAAATGTTGCAAAAGTTTTGAAAATGAATTCCTCCAATTTAAAGTATCTAGTATTCTGCCAAGTATGTTCGTGAAAAAAAAATAAAGTTCACGCTTAAAAATCCTTAATAAGATCTCTCTTAAAATTAATGGCTTAAAAATATGCTAAATAGTTTTAAAAAATTCTTGACTGTTTCCTTTCAAAACAAAGCCAAAATATCCAATCCTGCGGAAGACAGTATCAATTATTTCTTATGATGAAGATTTAGTAATTTTCCTTACTGCCTTATTGGTAAACGTGGTCTCTAAACTGCGAAAAATAGATTCTGAATAACACGAAAAATTTAGGTTAAATAAAGTATTTATTCGTCCACAAGTTCAAACTTGCTAGCGTAAAATCAATGCACCATAATTACTACAAATTATAATGTCCGCCGTATGGCACATTAATGTGTGATTCCCTTGGCGCCTTTTGGAAAAACTAAGGTAATGGAGACGCCAGATTTCTGCCACCCATCTACCATTCACCAAATAATTCTTCCCGCAACTACCAGCCCTCAGTGGCGTATATGACTTCAGTCGTCGGTTACCTTCCCAAACAGTAACTAATTAAGAGTGTTTTTTCAATAAAGAGTGTTTCGGAAGACTCCGAGAGAACTTAATTAAGAGTATTTTAAATGAGGTTGCTTACCATTGTCCTCTACTACCTATAGGTCAGTGGTAAGCTCTTTTAACCCTATCATAAGTAGGCGAGCTCAGTTTATATCACGCAAGTAGGCGCGGAGGGGTCTGGCAGACCCCAAAAATTAAAAATAAATTACTAATGAATTATGATATTCTCTGGACTTATTTCAACCGAATATTTTGGTAGAAAATGTAAACATTAGCATCATTTATGGAACAATATAGATTAATTGTACCTTTACAGTCATAATTATCGTAAATTTACACATTTTTGCATATAATTTAGTGGAGTTCTAATAACATGCCTGCCATAACATATTAAAACAATGTTTTTATTTTCTCGCAAAAACATTCCATGTAGGTATATATATTTAAGAATAAACTTCAGAATTGTTAAATCAAACAACCACGAACGGGAATCATTGCATTTGGATACCATGGACATAAAAAGAAAGGTTATTAGGCGCGCGGGGTCACCATGATCCACATCACTTAAAAATTGTTAGTAAAATTGATTTATTTTGTATTAAAAAAAATATTTTTCCTTGTTATGGGTGAATAAAAAGTTTCATGAAGGTACTGGAGATATCAAAAAATTGTATCATACAGTAAAAAAATTAGAAGCAATGGTTATTGCGTGGGGGTATGACATACATACCCCCGCGTGCCTACTTAAGGTATGAGCGATATTTCAATTCACCTTTATTTTGATGAAATTTACGTCATTTTAAAGAAAAAACTCCCATCCTCCCAATGATATCAAAATATCAATCCCTTGCCGAACTACTTTTCGAACAATTAGCCTAAAAATATAAGCCGTTTTACATGAGATAGATGACGGTTATGCGCTCCAGAGGGAGAATATTGAAAAAAATAGGAATTTCTAACACCTATATTTCGTCAAAAGCTAACGGTGTGTAGTCTGTATGTTTTTTTAAACTTTTTATAAAAAAATAATCTATTACTCACCGCAGTATTTTTTACAGAATCGCAAAAAAACTTCAATCGTAAAGGCGATTTCACCGTAGGGCGCGAAAAAATTAGTCAAGTTTGAGACTTAGGTAGATATATTTATTATGTGTAGATACATTTATATATTTATAAATATATCTACATCTTCTATGTATCTACCTCTTCTATATATCTATCATTATCTATAAATTTATATATTTATAAATATATCTGCTTAATATATATTTATTTACCACCGAAAACAGCTCTCATTGGCCTTTACATCGGGGTAATAACATCCAACAATGGACGATCACACACAACCATACCCTGGGAAGTGAAAAATCCTCCCCAGGCGGGACTTGAACCCAGGACTTTTGAGTTAGCAGGCGAGGTTGTTACCCCGCCGCCACCGAGACCGGAGTTACTGAGAATTTTTGTCATGCATAGCTATATTTTTGCACCAATAATTTCACAATATTTATTTCATACTTCTTACAGACGCTGAAATAAAAATAAAATTCGAACAATGTCTCCATCATGACTAGGGTACTATCTGGCTCAAACCACTTTAAAGGGATCAGTAGGTGTGAGTGAGGAGCGATGTCTCCTTTATCAGCAGATGGGATTAAAGACGCGAGATATCATCAGAGTGCGGGATGGGATAGTCGAGAGTGAATATATGGGGGATCTTCTCGCAGAGGCAGAGTAATGGGGGATGGAGTCGGAGGTCGAGGGCATGGGGAGATACCCCCTCTCGTTCGCCCTCCCCATCCATCTGCGGCCGCCAAGGACATGGCACCGCGCGCGTGTCACAATGTTTGTACATTCGTAGGTGAGTCTTCCCACGAAGAATGCAAGGAGTTCCCTCACTTGAACTCTTGGGAAACCGCGCTCAAAAATATTAAGGACACGGGCAGTCCGTGCAAACGAGACAGCGCGTAAACAAACCTACATTAGGAACGATTAAAATCTTGAAATGAATACCAGATTTAAACAAAAAATACTTGGCGTGTGGAAATTCAGCATGAATAAAAATTGACTGACCAAATCCGGATTCAAAACCTTGACTTAATAAACTCGGTTAGGTAGATTAACCAAATTCATTAGTTGGATTATTTGTGAGAGGCGACGGACAGCATACATAATGCGCCATTTGTAAGCAGGCTATAAATGCAATGATTGCCAGGGGAACGGTCGAGAGAAACCCGGTGTCGGCGTTAGTGTAGGGGAGATAGGGGCATGTTTACAAGGATTTAAGTCAATGAATATTCTATATTTCACTAATTTTTTTCTTGTTCAAACTTACGCAAATATTTAGGTATTGTTCTCTGGCTTTGCATCAGGTAATTGCCTTCATATTGGCCGACGTTTCGGAAAACGACTTGTTTTTCAAGGCGTGTTACTCTCTCTACGTAGGATTTTACACTCGATGTAATGATGAGTGTAACTATGTATAAGGATGAGTGCAAAATCCTACACAGAGAGATTAACACGCCTTGAAAATGTAAAACAAGTCGTTTTCCGAAACGTCGGCCAATATGAATCCAATTACCTGGTGCAGAGCCCGAGAATAATTCATAAATATTATTCACCGGGAAAAACTTAAATCGCATATTATGCAAATATATTTAGTGACCCTTATGGTATATATGGACACACTTGAATCATTCCATATTTAACCTTTAGTTGTGGAAAGGAATTAGCACTTCATTAGTGCGATGAAATAAAAAACAAAATTCCTATGAAAATATGCCTTGAGAGAAAGGTTTACAATATATTCCAATATTACGAAAGGGTAAACTCATTACGTCATTTACTATACTATAAAATAAAATAGACCGCATCACTTGCCAGAAATCAAAGTTCTTCAGTGCCAAACGTTTGAAAATCCACACTAAACTCAGAATGGTGCCTAGAAATGATAAAAAACGTAAAATAATTTACGCAAGCATCTAGATAAATATATCATAGTAAAAAACAAGAATGAAGTATGCACGACCTGCGAACGCACCCCAAACAAAACGTTTAAAAATACCCCGTTGTAATTTTTTTTTATTTTGGCTCTAGTTAAAAATAGCTCTTCAATAGGTTTTGGTTAATGCAAATAAAGCAATGCTTTGAGAAATAATCACTCTAACAAAATTTACCACTCACTATTATCATTCCTAGAAGTTAACGTTCCTGAAGTCTAAAAAATTACGTAATAACGATTCAATTATTGTCATAAACCTGCGCTATGAGGCCAAATTAGATTGGTATGACTAGTGTCGCTCTAGCACACTGAATTTGAGATGATACTGGTTTGTAAACGTGCTCCGCTCTTCCCTACTGTTAACGGAAGTCGCCAAGGGCATCACAGTTTAACGTCTTATCCGACGGGTGGAGTACTTGAAGTATTCTCCACACAGTCACCAAGTAGGGATCGGTATCCCACTGAAAGTAATCGCCCACTACCTAGATTCAAACTCCATGCCCTCTGGATGGGAAGCCAGTACTCCAGTCATCACACAAACCCAATCCCCACCAAATGCATTGCCATGCCACTTTAAATCGATTATTAATGGGTTCATGGGAGGTTCGTGCCGTCGCATATACAGCATAGGAGGATGGGAGATGCAGCCATGATAAATTATTATTTTGTTTTTGATTATATTGCATGTTGGCAGATTACTGCTTGTTTTTGACACGAGAAACTTCTACCTCAGGGTATAAAAGGAAATCAAATACCAAATGAAAGCACTTATGTTATTCATCGTTCTTTACATTTATTATTTTACTTTTTATTGATGCGCGCGAGGTATTGAGAGCGCCAGCGTGGTAGCGTATCTTCTGAACTGTTGCTGTGCAGTGTTCCTAAATATTTTTATAATTGCTGCTATATGTTGTTGATATATATTTCTACCATTCTGGGATATTTGGGGGAGGGGAAGATGGAATAGGAGCTGAAATATGAAGACAATAAGTGAAAAAAGTGCGAAAAAAAGGAAAAGTTGATAATTTTTAATGCGTTTTTTTTACAATTTACGGAGACTAATCCCCCCAAATCTACTTCCTTACCATAAATGTTCATGTTTTAGAACTTTTCACTTCTCTTAAACCTGAGAAGAAATATAAATGCTAAAATAATCCTTTCCATCCCTCCAAATTATCTCAAAGTGAAAAAAATAAGAGGGGGGGGGGCTTCCCCCGAAAATGATGGGTGATGGAGGAAAACGGATGTCATATTCGGATCCAGGAGGTCATTTAACATAAGAATCAGCAGGAATGGTATCAGGGCTCGCAGTGCTCCAGTGTAATTCGCAGTCGCGGGAAGATAAATTCTACGTCATCGATTGCAAGAAAACAACTTACTAGACCAAATTCTTCTATTATTTTCGGCAGGGGCAGCAGTATTAATGTCAAATAATGATACTACTCGACGATTTCTGACACTCATCACAGACTCAAGCCAAAGAAGTTTCCCTTAACCCGCGTCACAAGGAGTCTTTGCTCAGATGAATGCGTGCATTTGTCCTTCAACTTTCGGTCCACCCACACCTCCCGAGTACCTGTTTTCCTTCTCAGGAAATTCACTTAACTCTATTTAAAGAAAAATTAATTTTCTGTAAAGGTCATAAGGTTTATCTTGATCTTTCTACGACTGACACGACAACGACTAAAAGAGAATTCAAAATTCATCCGTCTTTAGATATTCTCCTGAATGCAAAATAGAATTGAACTGCGTGATATGCATCCTAAATGCATTTCTCTTTTAACCTCCGTGCGGGTTATATGCTGTAAAACTTCCTGCAAGGGAGGTTCTATGGAAATAAAGTCGGATGAGCGGAGTAGCGCAAATATTTACATTAAATGGTAGCCCAAATGACGTCGTTTCGTATTGTACGATGCATTACCACATAATTATTATTCAAACTTATAAAAATGGCTTCCTATACATCTCCCATGAAAGAATGAAACAGCTTTTGAAATATGGAGGCAAAACGACAGACAGATACATACTAAAGATACTAAGAACAATTACTGAAAGCACCATTCAAGTTCGTCAAACCGGTTTTAGAATAAATAAATAAATAAATAAATAAATAAATAAATAAATAAATAAATAAATAAATAAATAAATAAATAAATAAATAAATAAATAAATAAATAAATAAATAAATAAATAAATAAATAAATAAATAAATAAATAAATAAATAAATAAATAAATAAATAAATAAATAAATAAATAAATAAATAAATAAATAAATAAATATATATATTTATATATAACCCTGTGTTCGTCCTTTTATGTGTTCCTATCCCTTTCCGTTTTCTATGATTGTACGAATTTATTGGCGCCTTTGAGCTTCTGATTTTCGAATGAATGAATATATATAAAAATATATATTTATTTATTTAGTGAATAGATAAGAAAATATTTTAAAATTTTATTATTTCACTTATTGGAGTTATTAATATTGCTCAGCATATCATTACGTAACCTCAGAGCTGATTTTAGCATGCATAATTGACATGAATTACGATTACATTTTGGAAGTTAATGCGTCTTCGTCGTCCTTGCAGAAAAGAAGGAGTTTCTGATGAGAATTTAGAATTATGTACAAAAAATATATGAATAAATTCAACTTGAAATTTAATGTAAAGAAAATCAAAATATGGTTTAAGTAATAACTCAATAAGTTAATGGATCATGAGGCTTGGGATGTAAAAAACTGGCAAAAGAGAATTAAAATTAGTAACGTGGGAAGTATGAACGCCGGAATGGAAGAAGTAGAAAGGAAAGCGTAGGAAAAATAGTATAAAATCAAAGAAAAAGAGTCAACTGATGAGTAGAAATAAATCATAAGTGTGGAACAAGGTGTAATATGGCAGTGAATCTTGGTCGATAGTGGCAGCAGGACAACAAAGACTAAATAAGGGAAATGGAGGCATTGGAAATGTGGGTTTATTGAAGCTATCACATGGAAGGAGAGAATCAGCAATGAAATCCAACAGAAAGCTTGAGAAAAAAGATTCTGGATGAAAACTCGGAAAATAAGTAGATACAAACTTATTGGACACATTATGAGGCATAGCAGTCTCCGGAAAACAAAAATGGGAGGTACAAAGAATGGGAAGGATTTTTGCGGAAGACCAAGGATGAAAATTCATAAACCAAATCATCATCATTAGTCGTTCAATCCAAATAGTGCTCGACTGCAGCCCGCAATTCCACGCAATCACCTCTGCTATTCTCCTTTATGTCGTCTCTTTTGCGTCACATCCCCCTTTAACTGGCTAGGCTACGCCTTTGCACCTTTGTCTTCTCCTCTTATATTTCCTTTTCTATAACGCTCCTTACAATCGCTTTAACTCAAATATTATAACTTATACATCAAACCAAATATAAGGAACATTAAGTTGAAGGCATAGGAATAATTAAAGTGGTAAGTCGAAAGGAGAATTTAGTAGAGAGCTGTAGAAAATCAATCTCCAGATGCATGACTGCTGATGTAATTAGCATGAACGATCTTTGGAGATTCTCATAAAAGCGCGAGCTAAAAATCTTTAAACCCTATCGAATTTTCGGCACTAAAACAACCGTGGTCCCCCCTTCCCATAGATGACTACCATGACGAGGCGGAATGGCTTGTGTGTTCTAATTCCCCAAGAGTTGAACTGACGGGGACATTGTCAATTACGCTTGGGAGAACACCGTTCCGGCCACACTTAACACTTTTACTAATGGGAAAACAGCTCAACTAGGTATCCGAAGAAGATAATTTAATTGCCTTTATTTCATTTAAAAGTCAGGTCCTTCTAAGCCACATGGCTTGTCAGAAGGTTCCATTGTATTTATACAAGCGGCATATTACACAGTAGAAAAATAATATTACAATATAAAACAAAAATAAAAATAAATGTCATAAAAAACCACAAAACTTGTAACATGAATACATTTGCCATAGTATAACAATATATTGTAATTACATATATCAAACGAGTACACAAGTGATTACATAAGTATAACAGATTCATATATATAGTGCCTAATTGTAAGGGATTACAAATTCTTAATTTCGTTAATTAAACATTCTTTGACCTTTTTCTTAATTTCTGCCATTCATTTTAAGTTGCGCAATTGCTTAGGCACACAATTAATGGTATTTGGTACAATATATTTAGCCAACCTTTTGCCATATAAATTATAATAACCATAGGTTATAAACATCGGACTATTTCTTTTAGGCATACACTGCGTATTATTACAGGGAACTTTGTATTATTTCTTAAAATAATTTTCCACTATGATTAACCATTTAAACAATTTATCTACAGTTAAAACATTATATTTTACGCAAATTGATTTCAGGTCAATGTTACTACAATATGAAAACCCATCCAAATCAATTGATTTCAAAATTCTTTTTTGGTTTCTAATTACTGTATCTAACAGTGTGTTAGAGGCCAAACTGTGATTCCATATCTCAGTATGCTCTCAACCATTGCAAAATAAATAATTAATTTTGTCTTCGTAGGTGCAATGTGTTTAAGCATAAATATTTGATTCGCCACAATTCTTATTTTTTAAATTAATTTTGTCAATATGGAGGGGGAATTTGAATAGGAATGAGCTAAATAAAATTGACACGAAAAATGAGAAGCTGTTTTTTTATCCAGAATTAGCAACTTTCAAACATTTTTGTAAAAATATATTTCGCCACCTAAATGTGCCTTAATAATGCTTACGTACATTAAACGAAAAATCAAAGCTAGGGTAAAGAAAGTGAGAATAGTAAAAATGACTGGGTATTAGTGTATCCTTGCGTTTAATACTGCTACTCATCGAAAAGATAATATTTTTTATCTGGGTTGAGAATTGTAACTAGCATGTTTAAACTGTAAATCAGAACATTTAAATACAACGAAATTTTTATGCCTAATTTGATTGAATTTTCAAATCGGAATGCTCAATTGTAAACGACGCAAACTAAAATTGAAAGGATGGGACCACGAGGAGGATGTTAGTGTTAAACGAAGAAAAAAGAAACACATCTCGTGTCTTCATTTGAAGTTTTTCCCGATTGCTTCAACCTCATAAGGATGGATCGGGAAACATATGCATGTTTGCCTTTTAAACCCTCATTAGCATTTGGAAGCATTCACCGTTAAGTGACGCTCGCAGAAGCCATTCAACGGGTTGCCAATATTTTTTTCCGAAGGTTGAATTGAGGATGAGTTTTTAAGTGACCTAGTAATGAGCAAAAAATCGAACAGTAGTCAGAACATGAATAAACATATGGATCCTAAACTTGCCCCAGTGGGTGTTGTCAAACATTCCTCATGCACCGAAAAATCGGGACCAAGCAGATTGTAGCGCTACCACTACAGAGAAGGTGGTACTAATAAGGAAAGACCGTGATTCAAATGGAGATACTAGAAATCAAGGTACCGGAATTGGACTCCCTGTTAACACCGGCCATCTTTGACACACACAAGCGAACCATGCCGAAGGAAAGGCCGTAATTTAAATGGAGATACTGGAAATAAAAGTACCAGAATTGGCATCCCAATTAAACCGGCCATTTTTGACACAAATAATCGAAACCATGGCGACTGCAGCGCGACCTATCTTTTGCGGAAAGATAGGCAACACTGCTGCCCGTACAGTTGTGCCGAAGATTTAGATCCATATGTATATTCATGAGTCAGAATTAAAGGCCTTGGAATTAAGTTCTAGAGGGAGCCACACGAATGCGCGCAATTTACGAGAAAACAATTATTCCCCCAGATTGGGACTTACCAAAACCATTTCCAGAGCTTTAAGTAATTTAACCACACGGGCGTCTTCTTTCACCGCGATCTCCATCTACCGTCTGCATAATGCCTCGTGATACTGGAAATTATTGAAGTGATCACTTCTTTTTGCCCGTTGGGCACTTTTGGCATGAGGGGGAAAAGAGCAAACTCGCGTCACGTACCGTACCGCACTTTATGCTTCGGTGACGCAGTTCTAATACCATCGTCAGATGGCAGCACCACTGTCCCAACAGTGTGCATAATTGTCACCAGATGGTAGGACAAGCGGTAAGCGGGAAAAAGTGCACCGTTCAAATCGCGTACCTTATTTCCCTGTTCGTATTCTTTACCGAAACTTGAAATTCAAAGGTTATTAGTTACTTTAGTTATCATAAGCCAATAGTTTCTTTCCTAGAATTCTGTAGAAACAAGTCAAATTATTCTTGAGAATAATGAAAATAACATGCGAGAAAATGATGAAAATGAGGAAATGGTGATTGAAGATGTAACCAATGATGATGAGAATTGTTAATTAGAATAATTAGAATAGAAATGTAATTAACATAAGAGGTATAAATGAGTGTAATATTATTCAAACGCATTTAAAATATCTATTTTTCAGATAAATACCTATTTTGTCAGAAAAAAATAAAATTTAAATTTATAGCATATTCATTTTTAAAAATTAATCTACCTTATTCTCCTTTTTAATTCAGATTTATTTGGGAATATAAATCGGTCAAAGAAGTTTTCACTTCCAGCGTGTGGTCCTAAGCACACCCAATTTATTTGACGTCACAGTCCCACTGGAGTTGAGAGTGGTGCCATGAGCACGGTTTCGAATACTTCCATAGCATATCATGAGCGGTGCTTAGTGAGATCATCAAGTTCCTTAATGCCATATTACAGGTTTAAGATTTTTTCGCTGTGATTTTTTTTACATCAGTGGGCTTGAAACGATTGTCAAAGCCATCACTTTGAAATGACTCTTTCTTATCCTCTTCAGGTTTGTTGAGTCAAGATGATATTTATTCGGAGGTTGCCTGACGCACTCGTTCCTGACACATTTATGACAGGGGGAAAAACTTTGTCAGCCAGAATTTGTGCCAATAAACACGGAAACACGGCTCAAAAATGTAGGTTTTCGTAGTTTAAAAAAAATGAAACGCAGCTTCGAAAAATCGTTAAAAAATAATAGCCACAAATCTAATTGAAATGTATTTATAATATGGTTCAAACTAGTGGTGTCACTAAATGAACACAACAGTTACATTGCAACTGTTTCGCAACCGAATCAGTTTCAAAACGAAACGGTTGAGCGAACTGTTGCGGGCAACTGCCAGAGGCACACCAAGCAACAATCGATCGATCTGCGCTGCTACAACATGGCTGGTATTTCTGTATTCTATGTAATAAGAAATCTTACACTTCAACAAAGCAAACATTCCATTAGGATTTATGAAAGATACTTCACAGTTCTTATCCTATCTGCACCGATGGGCCGACATGTGTTGGCTGAATGAACCAGCGACCGCCTTCAACTGATTCAAATCTAACAAATTTTAGCTTTATAACGGCAACGCAGCCACACGTGCAGTGCAATCGGAACAGAATATAAGACGAAACAGTCTCAGCTTCAGCTATCACGAAGCTAACCTGTTGTTCATAACAGCTATTTGAAACAGTTGTCTGACCGATTCAGTTGCTGTAGCCGTTTCGCTTCGACAACACTTTATTCCACCGCTAATTATAACAGAGTCAACTCTTTTAGACTATAGGATAAAGCAAGAAAACGGACTACGACGAATTCTTCGGTAAGATTGGGAGTAAACAAAATATTAATTCCAAGAGTAAATTCCAAGATATCTTCCGAAATCAAAGAATTCAAACAATTCCATTAGGTATGCTCTGATAAAAAATAATAACGGCAAAACACATTTTTGGTGTTTACGTTTGTCTGGGGTCACCATGAAAACCAATAAATTCCGGAAACCATGTATGATTGGATACCCATGGGTCAAAAGCGCTAAGGCATTTTTGACCATCTTTATCAGCTAGTACCTAAAAGTTATCACCCAAATAAATACATCCTGTCTACTCAAAATATTAGTCTCACTTTATTTTTCTTTTACACCCAGTTAATGCACGTTTATAAATCCAGAACCTTGATTTTAAGGCTCTTCCTCCCGCATTCAATGAAAGATGTAATTCATAGTACGCAATATAAGTTTGGACTTCATTTTCAGATACATACATGAATGATAGCTATAAGGAAAAAATGCACATAAATGAAACTATTTTATGATTGAGATTGTGTGTTTAATTTTTTCCGACGTGATAACACATGCCATGAAATATTATTGAGCACGTTAAAATATCAATTTTAAATCTTTAAATAAGATTTTTGCGAGTTTTTTCCTACGTAAGTTAGATTTAATTATGAAGATAATTCTACTAAAAACATACACGAATTTATTATACATTTGATCTGTCTACATGATTGTGAAATGAATAAAAAATGTTTTATCTTAATGATGCAAAAACCAATTCGATAAATCAGTCCCTTATTGTAAATGTTTTTTACAATAACCAATCATTATTGAAATTTAACTGGAATTTAAATTATAATAAAAATATTGTCCAACCCTTATTGAAGTTGTTGATTAACTATGGGTAGTTTTACCACTGTGCAGTTTTGTAAGTAGATTAGTTATGTAGTTTTCCATACTATTCAACTTTTCGACGAGTTATTATTTACTCAAAAAAATACATAAATAAAAAAATTGCACGTGAAATTAAACCAACAGATATAGGGTTACAATATAATTTCTCAGTAATAACAAAAGATGGCATGTTAACTTTCATCTATAACGAAGTAGTACTCAAACTTGAGGGTATAAGGAAGAACGTCAACGGCTGAGAAAACGATGATGTTAGCAAACTGCAAGTAGTGCGTATAAGAGATTGAATGAAAGTGAAAACGCGATGGACTTATTGCTCGGCAAGGCGATGAGCGATCAGATCAAGTTTTGAGTTTCGTAATAATTGCACACGCGACTAAAATAGTTCCTCGCATCACTTTTAAAAGAGCAACGAGTTCTCTAATACGGTAAGACCTTTTCAAGAATACGGTAAGACCTATTTCAGGTCAACGGCCAAGATTCCTCTGATATTACGCTTTGTTTGCAAGAGTACGATTTGAGATTCAGGATCGTTGTAACAAGCGCTTTCGTTCGACAATTTAGCGATTGTCTAAAAAATTTTGCATGCATCATATCTTAGTGGAAACAGCAGCTGCGCAGTAAAAAGATAAAAGCAACAGCAAGGCTTTCAGAGTAAAACACGTGACCTTTTCGTTCGGAAGCCTACTGCGGAATTCTAATAATATCATTAAGTATCATAGGATCAGTTGACATTACATAGACACGTCTGATGTATTTATGTTTCTTCTCGAGGGTAATTTTTAACTGAGAATTTTGACTTGATACTCTGAGATTCTTTGAATACATACCGCAAAAATGTGGCCATTACGAACATATCGAATGGGTTTTTATGGCTATTGAGATTTAGGTGAAATAAATGACCCGTTTTCTTATTGGGGTCACCTAAAATCTAATAAACACATCCAAATAAGCTAACATGTTGCAAGCAGGCAATGGTGGCTAATGATTGGTACGGTATAAATTCTAGACTAACTATACAGTCTAAGCTATAGAAAAACGCTCTAAAGGTATATATTTGATTAGGATTTCACAGCCTCCAGCTAAAAATAACCTATACCTCAAATAGTCTCACAACTGTCTTTGAATTTTATGAGTACTCTGCTTAACTTAACAATTGCTTTCTAATTGAAGGAATAAGATGAACTTTCAGTCTTTTATAAACCTCCGTTTATTTCAGCTTCATCAATTCAACTGAACTGTTTGATCGTTTAGCATACAACAAGAGGCGTACAAGAAAAGTAAACAACACAACATCGTAATTGAGGAATTGGTATTTCAACACTATTTCTCAATTTCACAAATACACAACAAAAAGAAATTTAGTATTAACAGTACAATACATAAAAATTAGGAATATTTTATCAACCAATGTGTCCAAGAGATCTGCGAAAGAATTAATATTTTTCTTTTGGCGGACCTTTAGTTTTGTTAGAATATCAGCCTTTTTAAGTTTTGAATGAACATATTCAACATCAATAGTTGCATCTGTATACAAATTACGAACAAAATTGTACTTCACATCTATATGCTTTAACCTCTTGTGTTGCCACTTGTTAAACAGAGCTATACATGACTGTCTTCATATAGAGTGATTGGTTGTTGTATTATAATTATCAAGATCACCTATTAAGTTTTTAAGCCATAAAAGTTCGGCTGACGCTTGGCATAGTGCCACATATTCTGCCTCTGTTGATGAGAATGCGACTGTTGACTGTTTTTTGGTGTTCCATGATATAAGGCAACCATAAACCTCAACAAATAACCTGAAGTCGATTTCCGATCAGGGCAATCAAAACCTTTCCTTTTCCCACAACCTTTAACTAACAATCTTGCTTTATATTTGCTTACATTACCAATTTCGTCATGTTTAATTCGAAAAACCCACTTATTATTTAAGACTCTTTTTCCAGGGGGTACTTTCATTAAAGTCCAGGTTTGGTTATCCTGATGAGCTTTAAGCTCCTCATTAACAGCACTATACCATTTATCTCTGTCTTTCCTGTGAGATATTTCCTCAAAGGTTTTTGGCACATCATCAAGAAAGGTTTCTGAAATTCGAGCACACATTGCAAACATACCCAAATCTTCTACAATATAATCACTGTGCCACTTCGGCTTTTCTTTTACTCGCGTTGATCTACGCAAAGACTTTTCACTATCTATCTCTGTCTCAATATTCATACCATGTTCATTTGAAATGCTGGTAACATCCTCCTCCCCTTTTTCATTTCATCTATTACAGTTTTAAAAAACTTTACAACTGCTATCTGATTAAGCGTCATTCCCTGCATGGTCAATAGTGTCATTTTCTAAATTAGAGTAAACAACTTTCTTGAATTTCCTTTCATAAAAATTATATCTCTCCCTAAGATGACCTTTTGTTCATCCTGACTCCACTGTCGGTATCCATTTGGACAGTATCAAACCACAAAGCACTTTCTAGAAAGAGCATCAAATTTATTTCTCACCATCTCTTTAAGATTTTTAAAGATGCCACACTTCCAAATACTCTCAGATTTTGAAAATCTGGCTTGTGCCCATACCACATTCCAGCGGGCACATCGTTTTGCAGTGCTATTGTAGGGCTTCTGTTTATCAAATATACCGCTGCCAGAATGGCTTCACCCCAACGTTTTGTTAGCAGCCCTGAAGCTATTAGCATGCACCGTGTTCTATCTAACATGGTTCTATTAATTCTTTCCGCTACACCATTATGTTGAGCAGTATACCTAATTGTGTATTCAAACTGAACCCCATGGTCCTCAAAAATCTTCTGTAACTCAAGGGATCTATATTCCCCCCCCCCCCATTATCGCACCGGAATCTACTTATCTTACGATTAAAGTGTGCAGTAGCCATTGCTTCGTACTTAAAATAATATTTAAGGACTTCAGACTTTGACTTTAATAGGTAGACCACGGTAAAATGAGAATATTAATCTATGAAGGACAGCACAATTATCTTACCATCATGGGACTCTGGATTTATGTGCCCCATTAAATCACTTTGAATTAACTGAAGGGGGTGTGTAGCTCTAGAACGTTGTTTATTGCGAGGAAGTTTGGTTTGCTTACCTAGCATACATGAACTACATGGCGGTAACACTTTCTTTGAATTCAAATCTATACCATCCACTAGCTTTGTCAATTTTTGAACTGCATCTATAATCATACGCCCTAGCCGACTATGCCATAGGTCTACATCATTTGTTGCTACATGAGCACTATCAACTGCTCCAAAAACATCTAGTTTGTACAAAACTTTATTTCTATGAGCAACTGCAAATACTTTATCCCCTTTCCAGATTTTTGCTTTCCTATTTACAATCACAATTACAAAACCCTTCATTTCAAGTTTTCTTACAGTCAACAAATTTAGTTCCAAATCTGGTACAAACAATACATCTGTAATAGTTATACTTTGAAATTCGCCATCAACCACCGTTTTTATTTTAACTTAACACTTTTTTGTGGCATACTTTATTTCACCTACCTTGGCAACTTTTATTGATTTGGGTTCACTAATATCAACAGAACTCATAAGAAAAACATCAGTATTTACCAAGTGCTCTGAAGCAGCTGAATCCAAGTACCAACCAGAATTAGTGTCTTCAATGCTAGCTGCAAAGAAGGTGATACCGTACTCTGCATCACAATCATTTCTCCAGCAAGATGGGCTCCATTTCCGAAGGGTGGATCCTTGCAGTCCGCTCTCTTGTGTCCAATGACACCAAAATTGTGACAGCGGAAGGGAAAGTTACTGGAGTATCCCCCTTCAGAAGCTCGTCAGAAACCTCTTTTAATGACTCGACCATGGCTTCTACGGGTTGAACGACCGACGAAAGCGGTAGAGAGTTCCAGGGACTGCTTCTGCTGCACTTCTTATCCACTTCTTTTGGCGTATTAATCTAGAAGCCTGCTTTTGACGAAGGATAGGGTCAGGCTTTCCTGGGACATGGTCTCTATGGCAGTAACAACCATTTGATAATCGTCCGGCATCGTCAGCAAAAGATGACACACCATGTCTATTTCGTCTGGGTTGGCTCTCGTAGCCTTCAGTTCAGTTAGAAGGATTCATTTTCATGGTGAGCAGTGCTCTGTGGCCGTCGGCCCGCTACAATAAATCGTTGAAAGGTATTTTGCAGCTCCTTCCAGATGTCATAGGCAGTTTCCTTCCCTTGGGCATACTCTAAATGACTGTCTACAATATATCTTACTATATAAGCTTTAGCTTTCTTATCCAGGCTTTTCTTCTGAGCATTTAGACTGACAATATTGGCTCGCAGTTCCGAGGTAGCGTAGTTTGAAACCACGTCTAAAATCAATCGTGTTTTTGCGCAGTCAAACAGGTCCTTTTCATCGAGGAGAACTTCCATATGAAAAGGCCAACTATCGTAATTAGTTCCATTAAACAAAGGTATTTTGATCTCTTCGGCCATGTCGTTGTATCTTAATAAATTACGATTCACTCCGATACCAAGTGCGATCTGGGCCCATAACCTGAAGGAATTAGATGAACTTTCAGTCTTTTACAAACGTCCGTTTATTTCAGCTTCAACAATTCAACTGAAATGTTTGCCCGTTTAGCATACAACAATAGGCGTACAAGAAACGAAAACAAAACAACATCGTAATTGAGGAATTGCTATTTCAACAATAATGATCTGAGCTTATCCCTGGTTCATCACCCCTTGAAATGACATTGATAATTTTTGTAGAACCTAATACCTCTTTTAAAAGCCTTTACATTTTCTAATCGATGTAACTATCATCAGTAAACAATGCTACTCATTCTGGTTTCGTCAGCATTTACATAATATACTGCAAGCCACTCAAGGGTGAGTGCAAGAAGTTTAATTAAGAGTGAAATAAAATGTATCTAAGTGAAATATGTAAAATATTTTTCCATTCAATGCTAGTTGATTTTTGTGACTGGTTTTTGCCGACTGATGAAAGGTTTTAAAGTTGAGAAGTTACTTTCAACGTCTGCTACACTGATCAACTCTAGAAATCATATTCTGTCAATTATAATACCAATTGGCTGAAATATTGCTGAAGGCGATTGCTTACTTCATGTAATTCAATGGTTCCATGAGGTTGGAATGACTTTTTTCATTAATTATCGACAAAGAATGCTTACATTTATGCTGAAATATATCAGTAAAATAAATTAAATTTCATTAATCAGATGCATACTACATATTTAGTGAAATGACGCAAACGTTTATCGAATAAAGCACCATCTGAATTAAATGAAAATACATTATTTTCATGATATCCTATTTGACCGAACACTATCCATGCAGCAGAACTGTAAACATCTTAGATGTGAGGCATTGGTTGGGGGTATTCGTGAAAGATAGATAATTTTTTTCAAATTTATGAAATAATACCTATTACGAAATTCCGCCTCGGAGATTTTTGTGTTTTAAGGAAGTGGATGTAACCGTTGTAAGGAAGTGAATCTAACCGTTAGATAAACGGATTTGAAAGAAGAATTTTTAACAATAGTGGCCGTATTTCTTCAGGCGGAATAACTAACTGACAGTCATATTTAGAGCACGGTTAAATACAGTAATCCTTTGTTATAATCAGATGATAAAATTTGAATTTCCTACAAGCCATGAACAATGAATTATCGACGGTCCCTTTTATTAGTGCTTATTAACTTCTTCGGTTTCACAGGCATTTTGAAGAATATTTTGAAGGCAAAAACAACAAGTTTGAAGGAAGGAACACCCCTCGCCTAGAAAATTCACTAAACTACCACCTCGAAGGTAGTTAGTACTACCGTGTATTCTCCTTTGACACCCAGCTGCATAAACACGTTCATATACTGGAGGCATTCTACTAAATAATAAGATCTCGAGGAAAATTTCAGACGCCCAAGGCTTAAAAGAAGAATAAAAAGATAAATTCTGATATTTTCATTCAAGTATTCTACCAGCTGATTGGAAGGTACTTGGACAGTCCTCATTCTGTATCCCAACCTAATAGAAATTGTCTCGCTTTCCCTCCTAAGGATGGCCCGTTATTAGATCCTTCTTCAATTCTTCATATCTTCTACCTCCTCTTATTTCGTCCAGAATTCCTATCCTCTTCCTTCCTCATCCACGCTTCCCCAGTGTTCTCCCCTCTATCACTCTCCTCAACATGCCCTCTCCTCTCAAATCCTCCTCCATCCATCTCTTCTGCCTTCTCCGAACCTCTGCCATAAGCTTCCTCTCCTCTCCGATCATATCCTATACCTCCTCGTTCGTCTTCCTCGCCATCCAGCTAACCTTCTCCATCATTCTCCAAACCCACATCTCAAACGTCTCAAGTCTACGCACATCCTCCCTTCGCAATGACCAAGTTTCAGACCCATATAACGCCACGCTCCATATTAAAGTTTTCACCAGCCTCTTCTTTACGTCTCTTCTCAGACCCCCCCTCATAAATTCCCTTCTCTTCGAAAATGCTTCTTTAGCAAGCGCAATTCTGCATATCATGTCCTTACCACTAAACCCAATCTCCTCCAAAATACTACCCAGATACGTAAACTGCTCGACCTGCTCTATCTTCTGCCCTCCCACCCTTCTATTCAGCCCCGCCTTCTAACTTCTATAAAATCTCATAACTTTCGTTTTCTTGTGATTGATCTTCATCCCATACTTTTCGCACTGCACCTCTAATGAATTCACCATTGACTGTAACCCCTTGGCAGACTGACTAACCAATGCTTGATCATCTGCAAATCTCACTGATTTTATCAGCTCCCCTCCTACCTTTATTCCTACCTCCTCCTCCCCCCATTCCTCCCTTACCATTTCTTCTGCATACACGTTAAAAAGGAACGGCGATAGTGGGCACCCTTGCCGCACTCCCCGTCCTATCGTGGCTCATCCCGATTCTCCATTGGCTACCCTAACCTGCGCAGTCTGATTCATATACAAATTTCGAATCAGACGCCTGTCCCTCCAATCGACTCCTAATTTCTTCAACACTCCCATTAATTTCGTCCATTCCACCCGATCAAACGCCTTCTCGAAATCTACGAAGCATGCAAAAACATCCTGCCCATACTCTAGGTTTCTTTCTACAAGCGTCCTCATCACCGCTATAGCATCTCGCGTTCCCGTTCATCTCTTAAACCCGAACTGGTCGTCACCCAGATACTCATTTGCCTTCTTCTCTAGCCTTTTGTTTAGAATTCTCAGAACTACTTTGGCCGCGTGGGATATTAGCTTATTGTCCTATAGTCTTCAAACGTTTTTGACTTATTCTTCTTTGGTAAGGAGTTAGTACTGTCTTCGTGAAGTCTTTCGGCCACACTCCATCCTCATAAATCCTACGAATAAGTGCAAAAAGTTTTCCTCTTCCGTTCTTCCCCATGCTCTTTAAAAACTCTGCAGGTATGTCATCTATTCCCACCGCCTTATTCCTTTTCATGTCTCGTAGAGCTCTTTCGATTTCGCTATCTTGGATACTTGGTCCGATGCCATCTCTGTCGATATCGTCCTCCCTTTCTATATCTAACCTATTGGGCCTTATTTATTTACCTTACAGCTCTTCAACATACTCCTTCCACCTTTCCTGGATCTCTTTTGGGTCTACGACCACCTTTCCCGTCTTGTCTGTTATCGTTGTATTTCCCCTTCCCTTATTACCACCCGTCAGTTCCTTTACTTTCCTATATAATGCATCTGCTCTTCCCTCTTTTTGGCATTTCTCTAACGCGTCGATCTGTTCTCTCCACCACGCCTCTCTCGCTTTCTTTGTTTCTCTTCTAAGCCTGCTATTAAATTCTCGGTATTTTCCCTTACCTAATTCTGAGTTTACGCTCTTCCATTTCCTTCTCTCCTCCATCTCCCTGATCATCTCCTTCGTGATCTACGGTTTTCTAATTTTAGTTGCACTCACTACGCCTACCGTTGCTTTCGCCGCTTCTATAATTCCATTTTTCAAACTTCCCCATTCATCTTCCACTGATCTCGCTCCGTGTTCCTCAACCATTATCCCATCCACCTTCTCTCGATACTTCTTCTTCATTACCCCAGTTAATGCCTCCGTATTCCACTTTCGTACCCTCCTTCCCATTATTATCTTTTTCAGTTTTACCCGACATTTCATGACTAATAACTGTGGTCTGTGTCTGCATCAGCTCCTGGATAAGTATGCGAGTTTTTAACACTATTCCTGTATCTGTGACGTGCCATTATATAATCTATCTGGAACATATCTGTGTCTCCCGGCTTCTTCCAAGTGTACCTATGTCGAGGATGATGTCTGAACCATGTATTTGTAATTACTAGGTTATTTCTGCGGCAAAACTCCACGGATTTCTCGCCCCGGTCGTTTCTCCTTCCTAGCCCGTAATCGCCCTCCTCCCGCCCATCTCTTCCTTCACCCACCACCGCGTTCCAATCCCCCATTACTACCAGGTGCTTACTTCCTGGTATCCTACCAATTATTTCCTCTAGCTGATCGTACACCCCATCTACCTCCTCCTCTTTATGATTAGAGGTAGGCATATAAACCTGGATTATAACTAAATTCGTTGGTTCTGCTTTTATTTCCACGACTATTATCCTATCACTCACCTGTTCTGCATACATTACTTTTTTATCGAGTTTCCTATTCATTACGAATGCAAACCCGCGCTGACTTTTATTCCCTCCACTATAAATTACTCTATAGCCATCGCTCCAGTAGGCCCCGTCATCCTTCCATCTTACTTCACCCAGACCCATGATATTTTCACTCACCCTCTCCATTTCTTGCTTTATATTATCTAGCTTCCCCGCCCTCAGCATAGTCCTAACATTCCACGTGCCTATTCTGATGGTTTCGTTCCTCTTCCTTATCTTCTTTTCCTCTGCTGCTACTACGTCTGAGTAAGGATTTCGTGTGATGACGACCGCAGGGGCCTTGCTCCCACCGCTGCCGGGCACGACACCCGTCCCTCTTGGCCGAGTCCCGTAGTTGCCAGGATTCATTATCATTTGAGAACTGTCCATAATTTCAAGGTTTTTGTTTTAATGGAGATAGTATTCCGTGGCCTATCCCAATAGTGTTTTTTACGTGACACCATCACTTCAGAGGCCGCCCCACTGGGGTCAGACGCCTTTTGCAGCCGCCTGACTGATGTGCAGACGCTGCGCGGACTACCATTCATCTGTCTCCTAACCTTCGACCAATCTGGCATGGGTGACCCTACCAGGAGCAATGCTCCCGCCAGTGCAGCTCTAGGGGTCATCGGAGCACGCAAGCCCTTCAACCACGACACGGTTGTAGTCCAAGAGAAGAGAAATTCTGATAAACCAAGAAAAATTATAACCAGTCCAATGGGTGCAACTTTGCCAATTAGCAACGTCATGCAAGTGAAAATGAAATATATTGGGGAGAAACGCGTTGCAACGCGATTCGACGCCATAAGCAACTCAGTACTTCATCCCTTTAGATGGAATAGATGATCAAGAATTACTAAGAGGGGGATCTGGTTGGTGTAGTGACTTATAATTCCCGAATAAAAAATGCCCTATCAGTCCGAATGCCCGGGGTTCGAACGCCGCAACTGGCGGAAATGTTTATGAGGAAATCCCGATTTTTAGTTGCGGGCTTTTCCAGAATAATGCTGTGCCCGTCGGATGGTACACTGACTGTGGACCAGCTGGCGCCTTCCATTAGCAGTGGGATAAGGCCGGAGCTGGGTTTCACTACACCCAACCTCCAACCTCAAGTGATATATCCATGTTGAAAGAACACACAAATGGTAATTTCCACACTTTTTAATAAAACAACACTTAACAACCGACCATGGTTTCAACACATTGTGTCATTCTCAAGGACCTTGAGAATGACACAATGTGTAGAATCCATGGTCGGTTGTTAAGTGCTGTTTTATTAAAAAGTGTGGAAATTACCATTTGTGTGTTCTTTCAACATGGATATAGCGAACTTCCACAAAATCAAGCCTGAAACGATTTTATATCAAGTGATATAGCCTATTAAATCCTATAAATCAATCTTTAATTGTGCAAATTACCTTAATTATTGGAGGAATTCCCAAATAAATACGACTGCTACCACATGTAATCGCAGAGTTCTTTATGCTGTATTTCTTTCAATAGGAACCCTGGATGGCATTTGGGAGATAGATTTTAGAGTTTTTGGAGTTGAATGCAAATGTTGTGTTATTTGATCTCATGAACTAAGAGCAATACATACATGGGCAGCTAAGGGGGTTCCAGGTTAAGAGCCCAAACTCCAACTAATTCCTAAATATTTCGATGGACACAAACGGGTTGGTGAAGAATGCCATTCAGTTGACAAGATTGGGATATAAGATTAATGCAAAGAATAGATTTCACAATGACGAAGAAGAAGATGAGGATAAGAAATTCTTCGGTAGCACCGACGAAAACTTAAGGTGGTTCCACCGTAAAATGACTTAAATGTAATTTTATTAATATTCAGTCTACTTGTAAAAAAAACTTGTCCTCTATATGATATGAACAACAAAATAATACCTTTCCACGCAATTTTATTCTATAATTGAACTTGAAATTACATGGTGTTCAATGGGGGAATGAGGGAAACACGACGAATAATAGTATTTTTCCATAAAATATAAATGCCATTTTCACGGAAAACTATTTTTATGAAGGAAATAATCCAAAGAAATTGAATACAAGTAAAATACAGGAATCTTACCACCTTATAATTTTAGTTATTAGGGAATTGCTGCCGCAATTGAAGTCAAAATACGGTAATTCGTAGGATTCGGCGCTGCAGTCGGCTCCAATGGCTGGAAAAAAGTGCTTATTTAAAATACATTCGTGGAATAATCTGCATTTTTTCTACTTTACTTTTGGTTTTCTGTAGGTAACTCATTTCATCAGCGAAAGCAGGATTTTTTTGGACAAAATATAAAAAATGTGGAATTTGGTATTTGTTTTGACTCACACAGTCGCGGCGGAACCTCCTTAAAGCAATTAGTAAGTGTTTTTAATTGAGACTCTAAGTGAAGAAATTAGAAAACGATTTCATGCCACGTTATTGCAGAGTAATTCAAGAAACATTTTTTTCCACTACGCGAATAAGGATGTGTGAACCTTAACATAATGACGGGACATGTTCTGTTCCCACCTTATAAGCGTTTTGTTCGAGTTCATCAGGATTTTCCATTATAGGCCTTCAATTACTGTACGCTACAATTCAGCAAATATTTTTAGGTCTGTTTCAGACAAATGCTCTGCGAGATTTTATCCTCACACTTATAAAATTTTCCTGTTATTTTGGTGCTCAGACACACTCTTCACATGCTTTCTTTCCAATCCTCTTCCAGTCAAGCAGAGAAAATTTTCCTCTGTTCCTAAAAGTCAGTGCGAAATAATTGTATATTTAGCATATTTTTCCTTATCCATGGTGTCAATTTCATAATTTCAAGTTGTTTAAGAGAAAAGCTGAAAAGGTAATCTATATAGATACAAGAGTACTGGTGAATCACACTTTTTCCTGGAAGAAATTTTAACTTTTCGGAACGATGATGGCATTTTTTCAATTAATATCAATCCTAAGATTGCGATATTTATGTTATTATTCAAATATGTCCATATGCCTCCATAAGCGAGAAATGACGTGACTATTTTCTATAAGGAAATATTGAAGTTCCATGTAAAAACGGAAAGTTACGAGTATTCTCTGAGCACCATCATCAGTAATAAGTGAAAAATATGTTAAACTGAAAATTTCTCCAGTAAATGGTGTCTTCCTATCAGTTTCAGGGGCGATGTGCGCTGCACTCAACGTGAATATGTTGACCAAGTAACAACTCTAGTGCGCGTTGAGACTTGGCGGACCAGGTTGTTTTATCGATCAGTAAGCATAATTAACATTAGGTTACAGCTTTTCTAGCATAAAACATGTGGCATGATGGGTTTAACCCTCCGGTGGACGCACCAAATTCACTCCCGGTGGTTGTGAATTGGGTGAACGCGGTGGGCGCGCCGCGGCAATTTTACCGCAAATATAAATTGCATTCATATAGTTAAGGACAAGGTAATTTACTAATAAAAAAGGCTGAATAAGTTGTTATAGTTTCATCTTTTATTGGTCAACACTGAATGTACATTGTTATTCATCTTAGTTCATATCTACGTCCTGTTCATCTTCGCATCTGATACATGTTGTCTCTTGACGACAACGCCTCTTTCTTACATTGTTTTTACATCTGTGGCACACACTTTTGACCTACTATTTTTATGCCGCCCGCAAACATGGCATAATACTGGGTTAGGCTGCTTCAGGAATCGGTTCCTTGTTCTTATATTTGCCTAAAAAAATCTTTTATATCTTTAGGCAAGTTCACGAGAGTAGATTCACTTTGAAGATAAGCTTCCATTAGACTAACAATAGGAGCCATAGTTTTCAAAAAAAGATTCTGCGCCTCTTATCAGCATTATTGCTATTGAAAATATTATTCGCGTTAATTCCTGCGATACCAATAAGCCAATAAAATCATAGCCTCGACCTGATTTCTCTTGTTTTACTAGCTAAGTATTCAAATCGTATCACTCGTTTATTTTTTCACACTTCCAAGTAGGGTCCAGGCCCTTCTCAAGGAGATCTTTAGCCAGAGGATAGCTTGTCTAGTAGAAGTCAGTAGTTATATTTCTCTTTGAACCCTCTATAGGTTCAACTAGCCTTTTTACAATGTCATCAGGTTTGTTTGTTTTGAGATAAGGCCCAGGCACCTGCTTCCCGCAGTATATTTCGAAATTCAAAGTGTTAAAAGTTTTGGCGTCACAGAGAGCGTAAATTTTCAGTCCGTACTTAGCCGGCTTTTTAGGCATATATTGTATGAACCCGCATCGTCCTCTAAAAGAATGCAACATTTCACCAACTGTCACAAATTCGATGGCATTGTAGCAACTCAAGCAGTTACTCACGAAATGTTATTGAAAATTACGTAGAGGTGCCAATTTGTCTGTAGCTCTTTGGCCTTCCCTAGTATCTACATTGTCGAACCTAATAGCTCTAAGAAGGTAGCGAAAACGCTTGTAACTAAACAGCCCTCGCAAAATTATCATCCCGGTGGCATCGGAATCCCATGGCTCTGCACAATTTGTATGTGATTACTTTTTTTATTCCTATCAGGCATAAAGCGCCAAAGAGAGCATTGACTTCCTCTTTTGTAGTTTCTTTACAGTCCCTATTTCTAACATAATTTTGTTCAAATTTTGTTCTCTGAATGTATCTGTTAGTGTGCTTTACAATGTCATCTATCATGGCATCAGTAATAAACAGGTGAAACTCATCTACTTCTGTCTGCTCATTTCTGGCACTCCTTTTTGGACCGGGAGGAATACTGATTATATTTTTGGCCTTGCACTTTTTATAAGATGCGGGTTTACTCATCCATAGTGTATCTCCACCTTTGCCGATGTAAAAGTCATCATCTTCAGCGACGTTTGACAGACTCCATGTCTGCTTCCTCCACAGATTGCTCCGACTCACTGATGTGGTTGTAGGCTTGTATGATTTCGTCCTCAATATCTGAATCATCCGACTCGTTCTCTTCAGGTTAACCTTCCGATGATTTCAAAAGGACTCTCTTGAAGTCTTAGGGGCGCAAAAATTTACGAGACCTAAAAATGAACACGAACTGGGATAACTTAGGAAATATATTGGTTCCTTTACAATGTTGGTGACAGTCATTTTGAAAAATCATAGCAATAACACGGTACACAGTTTGATTTAATGGTGGTCTTCAAAATTTACGAGAGATATATTCGAAAACTTAAGGAAAAGGCAAAACAAAATGCTCACATGGCCGGGCGTGAAGGCGACTATGTTGGAGTATACGCGTCAAACTCTCTTCGATGTCACACAGCTACTGAAGCGTCCGGTGGATAATTGATCCGGATATCGGAAATACTGCCTCCTATCATCAAAAAAGAATACCTGGAGACACAGGCATTAAATACAAACGGTACCAAAACGGAGAGCTCAGAAACTAAAATATGGGCAATTTGCCACCAGCGAGCCCACCGGAGGATTAACAGCTGGCGTAAGGGTTATTTTAATTTTAATTTTCCTAGTTTCCATTTATCGCTGTCGAAATAAACGCGGAGTAAGGCTGGAAACAGAACAATTATTGATCGTTTATTCATGAGAGATTGAAATTATAGGAAAATAAACTTCCGTATCACATTCATTAATTCCCTTAACGATAAATCCAAGCGAAAACATTGCAATTTAAATAAACGCCTGTTAGTGGAAATTTCTCACTGCTACAGGGAAACTGCAAAAGTGAAAATTCATTCTCGTTGAGGCAATAACCACGCACGGAGAATTTAAATGGACTTATGAGCTCGAGAAAATACACATCCGAAGTAATTTCAATCATTTTTACTCCTTTGAACGTTGATGATTAATAAAAATAAGATAAAAATAGCTGAACTGAGGGAATGTTATGCTGCCATTTGTTAAGACTTACTTTCAACGGAAATTAACTTTCATTATAATGAAACTAAAATAAGTAATTGGCGGAGAATTTCAAATTTATCGAGGATCTTGCAAAATTATGGAAACTTAACAAGTATTTCATCCAACCGTAATGACATACTATTACCGCATACGTCTATCTACAGTTTCTATTCAGACTCGTTTTCATTTATTCCGACATTCTGAAACTGTACGTGCGTTGCTAAATTTTCCCATTCCCAATTCTTAATTGTTTCCTTCGTATATTTCCTTCCAAGTCGTGCTTTCTCATCGATTCTTTGATTGGTATGTTAAATTTTCTCCTCAGTTCAGAGGTTTGACCTGTTATTAAATTGGTATCACTCTAAGTGCTGTAACTTGCGGATATTTTCAAAGTCAGTACCGGGGAATCTTTTGCCACGCTACTTAGAAATATGTAACTATGGAAATGAGCATATTTACGTCACTTCCTAGTAAGATCATCGGCTTTGTAAAATCTACCAAATTGGGTTCCGTGATGGCCTAGGTTTTCTTTCGCATCAGTTGTTCATAGAAATTTCACAAGGAAATTAAACAGATCCTAAAAAAGACTCCCCTTTTAATGAATTGAGGATCACATCAGTGATTTCGTTCGGCTATTTAAATCATAATGGGGAGGGTGAAAGATCATTTCCATGCCTGTCACTCTTGAGAAGATGTAGCCAACTCGCTCAACTCTTTGCAACTCTTAAATTAAATCATAGTTTGAACTGCGGACTTTTTATCCCCAAAACATCTCACTATGTCTATCTCTTTTGTCTTCTCACGGACCATCCTTGTTTCAAAATTGTAGTGGTGAATCTTGAGGGCATCCGTCAAATCCCGAGCCGTAAAAAGACACTACACAACTTTTAGATCTACAATTACGCAAACACATTCTAATTGTAACATACGTTTCATATCCTATTAAGATATTAAAGGCCGAACTTAGAACCATTGTGGTAAATTAAATTAAATCACTTTAATATCGAAGAAGCCAAAATTTTAGACTCAGAATCAAATTTAACAAAAAGATTATTCAAAGAAATGTACCATATATATCCAGAAATAAAAAAAGCTGCAATAAAAGAACAGACATTACTTATCTATGCAAAATTTATCATAATTTAATAAATGACAATAACTTTTCAACAAAGAAATTTTGTATCCAAGCAACCAAATTAAAATTGTAAATAAATAAAAACAGCACCAAACTTTAAAGGTAACAATCTTGAATATGTCTATGTCTATGTATTTTTATATTTAATGACTGTAAATATATCATTATGTAATCAAAACAGAACTGTCAAACATTTAACATCATGCATCATTTGTTTATAGCCCAGAAGATGGATAAATAAAAATCCGAAACCTCGGCAAAAGTTAAAAATTATTAATATATATTATTGAACTAAACTCATGACCTTTGCACCAAATATTCAGGTTAATGTCACATTAAATGAAGCAAAGTTCTTTATAAAATGAAACTGAGTCCTTTCCCAGAAAAATATCACTATTTTGGTCGTCTTACGGCATCATATCAATTAAGTTGATTGATTCGTTTGTTTCTTGGCAATCAGAGAGCTCATTCCATTATTCCACATAATTCGTGCATGTCGGTGATTTAACTCGGAGAGCTGAGTTTGACTCACTTTCAATTGCGGCAGCGACAAATATTTAGATTGGATAATGAGTCAAGGATATGTTTTATAACTCATTTTTAGTGGAGATTGCACGTTTTTACGTACCATGCAGGTGAATTTCTAATTTAATCGAAACACTAGCTTTAAACTTAATAGGAGGAAATGTTGTTTATCTCTTTAGTTCCCTTCATCTTTCTGATCTCGTTTTGCGGTTGTTGGGGGCGAATTAGGTTTCCCAGGTTTCCCTCAAAAGTTTCACCAAAACTCAGGGCCCGCTCTACCATATAGGCGAACTAGGCGAAGTGATGGGGCGCCGCGATTTGAGGGGCGCCGAAATGACAAGTGAAGAGAAAAAAAAGGAAAAAAGGGAAAAAAATCGAGAAAAAAATTGAGAAAAAGAAAAAAAGAAGGGGGAGGGAAATAGTAAACCCTATAGTCCGACAACCTTATTACCTAAAACTCGATAACATATGTAACCCTATTTCATAAAGTAAAGGGCTTGTTAGCTGCTTAACCTTCCGGCGGGCGCGCCCGTTTACAAAGTAAACAGTTTTCAATTTACGGTCGATAACACTGCGATAAACAATGTAATCTTTTCGAACCAACATTATATTCCTCTGTCAAGCTTTTTCCTTCCAATGTATGTCGGTGTCAGCGAAATATTCAGTCCCAGCTTATTGTGAATCGAGTTTGTGACAGAGAAGGTCGCCCGTTGTGAACGAAGTAAACAGCGCGCCTGCTCGTGGGGATGGATCAACGTGGAAGCAACGTAAGTTCTTTTTATTTTACAACTAGGTTGTTTATGAGGATTCATTAATGTTTAATTATTCATGTTAGGATATTTTTATTCAATTATGTAAGTTTCTATCAAATTCATCTGCCAGTTCGAGTTAGTGTAGAAATTTGCGATCCCCGTTTACAGTTCCCGTCCTTTGAATGATGTTGAAATACGTAAAATAGACCAGCGCCTATTCTTCGGCGGGTGAAATCCAAGACGCGCCTTCCACAATCACCAGCTGCGTGAAAACACGCTGCATGTGGCATATCGCATTAGATTCAATGTTGCTCATATTTGTAGCGTGTTTTCACGCTGCATTTCAGCGTGAAAGGCCGCTATGGCCGCGTGCGTGCGGCAGCGTGAAAGGCCGCTAAAGGCAACGAGATACATTGTAATGCCGCAGCCTTACAATGTATCTCGTTCACTCACTCGCCAGGCTGGAAAAGGATATTTTCTTTCACATTCCGAAGGCGTCGATCGCGCGAAATCTTTTTAGGGGCGCCTTTTTCATCATTAGAGGCCCTCTATTATCAGAGGTTGGCCAAGTGTCCGCTAATTTTTTACTGGCTGACGCTTTTTACGCAGAATGCACTCTGAGACTGGACGCCATAATTCGCATAAGATTGACTTGGATTGCATGGAAGTGAAGGGAAGGTGATTGTATTTTTGCAATTCTACGTCACTGTAAAGGTAAGTACGACAATTTTTTTGCTGAAATCATTAGTGCTAAGACAGCTGTATCGATTGAACGGTTTAAAATGAGTTTTCACTGGATTTTCCGTAGTATTATACTATGCTAAATGCTGCGCTTGGAATACGATCCGTAACATCCTGGTAATTTTCGATTTTGTGGTGGAAAGCAATACATAACCCGAATATTTTCGATTGTTTTGTGTTTGTGGATCCCTTAGTTTGTTATTTGCCAAGTAATATATGTGATTGGTGAGAACTGAGACGGCGTGGCCAGGACATCAGTGGTTGACGGTCACCGTGACTCAATCCGTTCTATTTTTCCCCATTTTCAATCGAAGAATAAGGGTAATTATTAATGCATTTCAGTTTAAACGTTTGTTATCATATTAATTTATTATTTTCCGAGTAATAAGCGTGAATACGGGAAATCATACCTCGTATTTAAAACGCCCAAGTACTTCACAGCCTCGAGAGAATCACCCCGTTATTTCCTTTCTATGATGATCGATGAGGAAATACAATCATGTAAGCATTTGATTATAATTGTTTCACGATACCGGAATTGATTTAATGGACGTGTACGTATTAAGGGATAAGGTAACGGCACGCATAAGGACGCAGGTCAGGACGCATAAGTATTTCACAACCACGGCGAATCTTCGTGTTTTCTTCCATTGATAATGTGTGTGGGAATGATGGAGTTTGTAACTTTCACATATGTAATTTTCAATAAAGGCACGTGCATATGCTTCACGAGGTCAGTAATCTACTTCAAAACCATTTTTTGTCCGTACCTACGTATTGTTCATTCCTCGTTTTGATAAACTGTCGTTGTGAATCAGCCATTATTTTACAATTCTGCCTTTTATATTGGTTTAGTGACTTTCATGAGAAGTTCTCAGTAGGCAGGTAAGTTGCCTATTGTAATGAATTTCTTAAATATGATAAGTGACGTGCTTGTTTTGTCTTCATTTTAAATGTTTCTATCCCCTCATTTTCTTAGCGACACTCTTCATCACAATGCCAGGCTGCGCAGCATTTGGATGCTCAAACAAGTCTTCCGATGGGAAAATTATGAGGGTTTTTCCAAAAGACCCAGCCAGGAGGAAGGAATGGGAAGCTAAAGTGAACAGGAAACACTGGCGAGCAACGTACGCTTCCTACCTTTGTGAAGTAAGTGAAAGAAGGTAGTTGAGATAGTTCTGTTTGTGTGCATGTATGGAGTGTGGTTATAGTGATAGAAGTATGTGGTAGCATATAGCAAAATGTCGTGTGTGCAAAAAACAATGACTGCTTTGAATATGTTGGCTTTCAGTTTGTTCAACGTAATGAATGTATCTGTATTGAGTTATTCTTAAATATATATTATCAAGAGAGACTGTGATATTTACAATACTTCAGCGGCTAGAAAAACAATATGAACTGCCCTTGAGAGCTTTTAATTAGCTCTAATGATTGGTAGTGTAGCTATTTATTTAATTTGCTCTCTAGTATCTTCACCTGCTATGAACAATTAACAGAACTCCTTATACCTTTCCTGTGTAGCCCTCGTAGGTCTGCACATTTACTTTGCTCGAGGTGTTCCAATATCTATGGTCTCCACAACAGCAAGCGTGTCCATAGAGTAGCGCATGTCTGTGAAATGTCACCATCTGTCATGTTTTCTCACCTTAACTAATGTAAATAGTGTTACTTCTATTAACTTCATTAGAATATATGGTAGTGTATGATGGTATCTGATGATGTTATTCTAAATACATAATAACGTGACTACAATTTTTACAGTACCTTGGTGACTTTGAACTTGAGTAGGTACAGATTAATTCTGTGGATTTATTACTTGTGTGCAGACCAGTAATCTCTGTTTCCAGCTGTTATTACGTCTTACGGTAACATTGACACACATGTGCTTCCCAATGTCAAACTTGAATTTTGTTGCAAGCCATAGGAGATTTAGTTATTCAGTTATTAAAAAGCTGTGCCCTGACATCATCTTCCTTTCCTTCATAACATAGGCACTACACACTTGTTTATTGTAATTTAGAACTATGTGGTATGTTACTTCACAGGAAAACCATGCAGGCTGCCCTTGAAAACTTATTTATGGTATATTGCATGATGGTGAAAATGCCCCCACTGTTACATACCAGTTATTGTCTCACAGGGTATTAGGTATACAGATGGCAGAGTGGTTTCGTATGTCATTTTTCACATAATCCATATTCAAGATGCCCAAGGTGTATTCCCTGTTACTGTACATGCTCTGTGAGCATATCCTAGAAAATTATTAGTTTTGGACTTATTGGGGTCATGTATATTGAGTACTTAAATATTTCTTAATTTCAGGATTGAGAGAGAGAGAGAGTAGCTCAGTTGTCAGCAGAGGAAACCTAATGTGTGTTATATGCTGGATGGGGTTCCTCTCTGTCAAGATGATGCTCTTCGTGGACATTTTGATGCGGCTTTGGTTTGGATGATGGAAGCTTGGAATAACCTGATGCGGAACGATAACTTTGATGATACAAATATAATACTGGGACCTTTTTTGAATTTAAGATGGAGATTCTTATGGTAAATTAAGTTCCCTTCTTTATTACAGATTAGTTTTGGACTTTTTGGGGTCATGTATATTGAGTACTAAAATATTTCTTAATTTCAGGATTGAGAGAGAGAGTAGCTCAGTTGTCAGCAGAGGAAACCTAATGTGTGTTATAGGCTGGATGGGGTTCCTCTCTGTCAAGATGATGCTCTTCGTGGACATTTTGATGCGGCTTTGGTTTGGATGATGGAAGCTTGGAATAACCTGATGCGGAACGATAACTTTGATGATACAAATATAATACTGGGACCTTTTTTGAATTTAAAATGGAGATTCTTATGGTAAATTAAGTTCCCTTCTTTATTACAGATTAGTTTTGGACTTATTGGGGTCATGTATATTGCCCACATAGCATGCAAGATTGTGGCAAGCTTGCTTGAGTTTTGCCTACGGCTTGCCAAGATTGGCAATATTGATGCAAGCCTGCTGCAAACTTGCCAATATTGTCACGCTCAGTGCAAGCAGAAGGCTAGTTGCACTCAACCTGCATGGAGTGTGCCAACCTTGCCAACTTTGCTGCAGGACTCTGGCAACTTGGCAGTATTTGATTTTGACGATAGAGGGATAGAGCCGGGTGCATTTAGATGCTCATTTTTTTGTTGTTAGCGAAGTTAGTAGGAGCCGTTGGTGTGTTTTGTGTCGTTCGTTTATTTGTGATATTTACAACTAATTAGTAGTTGGATTGCGGTATATTACGTAAATTTGTTTGCATTGTCTGCAAGAAGAATGAATGGAAGGAAATAAATTCACAGGTATGATTTAACAATCGTGGTTCATTAAGAATCTAAGTTCTAAAAACATCCTTTGTACCACATTAAATATTTCGTATCACCTTTCTGTCCATGGACTTTGTGATACTCCATTGAAGTTCTGGAATACTTTTAGGAGCCAAAGGTCGATGTTTTTCCATCTTAAAATGACCTATTTCAATCGGAAATTTCATGGGAAGCCTACCGTGTAATCAGTGGAACAAGGGTGTAACCTACGAAAAGTGTGAGCGAAGTCTTGAAAGACGGACGCCACCGATTTCTGGTAAGACAAAACATCAATCCTCTCCTGTTCTTTTAAGCATCGTTAATTTAACTTGTAAGCTTTGTTTGGTATAGAAAATTCATGCGGGATTCTTTGCGTATGAAATCGTAAGATCATCATTCCTACTTTTCAGAATAAGTGTTGAAGCGAGGCTCACGGCTATAAGGATGGAACCGCAGCAGGAACCCTTTTTATAATTTGGGAGAGAATTCGCGGTGCCATAAAAACCTATTACTACTTCATTTCAAGAGGTAATAATGTAAACAAATTACCCTTGAATGTGCTGTGAAATTAGCAAAATGAACTGTTCTCATTCGCATGGTGTTTGTTTTTGTGGTGTGCAGCAGTTGAAGGAAAGCATCATATGACTCAACTTTAATTTAATTTGTTAAGTATTTTACACTTGTGATTTTTATGTATGTTATCCAAGCATTAAGAGGAATAAAAGTTGTAAATTTTTAATTAAAGTTTACAATTACTTTAAGTCCAACAATGCAGTCTCTGCATTCTCAAGGTTAGGCAATGCCTCAGCAGCAGGACCGATTTTGCTTTTTGATACATCGGAAAATATGGCGGCTGACTGGAAATATTGTCAAGTTTGTTAATTGTAGTAATAGCTGACTTCCACGTCAACTTTTGCTGGTGTTAAGTGATACCTACTTTTGCTGGTGTTAGTGAAACGTGTGCTTCAATTAAACATTAATTGGCCCAATTGGCCCAGGTTTGTCTTGCATGAAGCTTGCAAAGGCCTTGCATGCAACTTGCAGTTCAAAATAGCAGCAGGCTTGCTGCAGGGTTGCAGCAAGCTTGCAGCAGGTGTAGTTGTCAGATTGCTGCAAGGTTGCAGTAGTCTGATTGCAGCAAGCTTGCTGCAGGGTTGCAGCAAGCTTGCAGCAGGTGTAGTTGTCGGATTGCAGCAAGCTTGCCATTGAGAGATTGCTGCAATTTTGCTACAAGCTTGCTGCAGGCTTGCAGCAAGCTTGCGTGCAACCTTGCAGCAAGCTTGAGGCAAGTGCAGTAGTCGGATTGCAGCAAGCTTGCTGCAAGCTTTAATTTTGCCAATGCAAGCTTGCTGCAAGCTTGCTATCTTGCAATGACAAGCTTGCTGCAAGGTTGCAGCAAGCTTGCTTTGCTATGTGGGTGAGTACTAAAATATTTCTTAATTTCAGGATTGAGAGAGAGAGTAGCTCAGTTGTCAGCAGAGGAAACCTAATGTGTGTTATAGGCTGGATGGGGTTCCTCTCTGTCAAGATGATGCTCTTCGTGGACATTTTGATGCGGCTTTGGTTTGGATGATGGAAGCTTGGAATAACCTGATGCGGAAGGATAACTTTGATGATACACATATAATACTGGGACCTTTTTTGAAGTTATGATGAAGGTTTTGATAGATGTTTTTCTATATCTACATATGCTGATCTACATTGAAGCTGAGACCTTAATTTAATTCTAGTATTGTGAAGCTTAGCCTGATCACAGCTGGCCATATATGGTTCGTGGCTGTTATATCAAATCATAAATTTTCTTCAATATGTTATCGGCATAGCCATGGGTTCATAAAATTCCCTGCATCTTTATATGGCAGTCCCAGGAATGTATGCTTTGAATTTAAATGAAAGTTTATTAAATTGTGTTTTGCCTTATTTTTCAGCCATTGGACGCTATCTTTGGAATTTGTTTTGGAGCATAGTCTAGAAATACTTTCACAAACGCAGCAATACAATATGTTATTGGGTTACAGAAATGGTTTAAGCTGGTTGGTTTATATGTGCAGCCATCTCTAAGTTCCATATAGCATAACGTGATGACCATATTTAATTATCTTTTCCTGGCTTCATGCAGGTAATGTTTCCTTTGACTTTAAGGTTAGCGAAAATACTTTCATTCTTGTACTATCTTTTAGCTTATGGTAATACATTTCTATTTAATTTCAGTCATTTGAGGACTTCCCATGTACTGCGGATAGAGCCCTTTTTTCATTGCCAATGCTATGGTGCCATGCTATGCTGCTATGCTGCTGCCATGCCATGACATTGTCAATGCTATGGTGCCATGTTTGTCATTTTATTCTCAATGAATTAGTTTGGGGTAGTGGCGACCTTGCTTGTCTTTTGAAATGACTTCTGAGCAATGTGTAATAGGAATTTCTGCTCCTCAAGTCCCTGACTTCAATGAGTTTTTCATGTGATAAGCCTCATTTCATTGGTAGGAACAAGGTCTTATATTTAGTACATTGATGTTGAAGCTCAAATGATTTTTTTTGTTTTTCATTCTTTCTACTTCAGATGTGAACAACATAGAAGAGACTCCTGTTGGAGAATTTGAATAGATATCTAATGACCTTGATTGTATAATGAATTCCAGTAATTGAAAAAGAAACATGTTTTTTTTAATTTTCCTTTTTTATTTTTTTCATGTGAAATCTTTGTTAGGTATGACATTTAGCCATTTGGATTTGCTTAATTGCTATGACTTTTTTTGAATGATATGAAGTTCTCAACAATACTAAAATTTTTCTACTCTTTAATGCTACAAGGTTCAACAAATGTAGTGACATATGTATTCTGCAATTGATAATTAGCATATCCACAAATGTATAACATGCCCTGCATTCTTATACCTTAATAATATGATGATGTGATGTGAATTTATACGAATGTTTATTAAATTATCTTTTATCATATTTTTCAGGAAATGGACTTCATTTTTGGAACTTGTATTGGAATATAAGTCCATAACTCTCTAAATAAATGCAGCAATATAGAAGTGTCAATGCATCACAGAAATGGTTTAAGCTAGGTAGTTGGTTTATATGTATAACCATCTCTATGACCAATATTGCATAACGTTATGACCATATTTAATGCTGTTTCGCTGACTTAGTATTTAAAGGCATGTTTCCTTCGACATTAAGGTTAGCCAGAATCCCATTATTCATTTATTTTCTTTGTGCTAACTGTTCGATATTTCTTTTCAAATTCAGTTATTTCTGGACTCCTATTATGGTACGGATGGAGCCATGTGTCCACCACCTTCTTCATAGCTGCCAAGAGTATTAATAAACAATAGAGGAAGGATAATCCCTAGAAGAATTGCTATTGTATGTGTATTTTTATGTTGGTGTACCTACTTCCTTTTCCTGTACTCTCCATAGTTTCTTAAATCATGGTGTGCTCGAATGTGTGGTATTTTAGCTACCACGAGAAGTGATGTTTCTGCTTTGAGTCATTAAAGATGTCATTAGCCCAAGCCTGTTTTGTTATATTCATTTCCACTAAGTTATTGCAATTTGACCCTTTTGTTATCTATTGCTGTCATCGGGTTCTTCTTTCGGGATGAACGTGCCCTCGACTTTTTTTTAGATAAAGACAAGTTATAAGATGAAGTTTTCGAGGTTTGTAGGAAGGTACTGCATAATCTTGAATTATTTTCTGTTTTTGTACCTCCTTTGACATATTATTTCGGGGTGGGGATTTTTAAAGTGAGGTCTACGTAGCAAGTCTTAACGGCAATAATGGAAAAGTGAGGAAACTAGCATTGGACTGGCACATTGAGAGCTGCAGTCAACCAAAGGATTGAATGAGCAGTGGTGGTGGAAGTCTGTCCCCCATATGTCAATGAGTGGTTTGTAAAGCATGATGATATGGGTTTTGCGATGTGCTTCCAATCGTAGGCAACCCTTTAGTTATATTCAATAACTTTAAATGGAAACGGGTTCATTAATTCCATATGTAACTCTTATTTGAAGGTATTTGTTTATTATTGATTATCGCTGCACTCGTACGCTGTCTTCAGCCCATTGTATCTATGATATGATGGCAGTGCACATTTTCAAAAGTCACAGTTCTTACAGCATTATTTCATTGCAGTGTAAAAGTTTCCGATTATTTTTCATGTTGCCGGGAAATCCTTTATGCTATCCCCGGATACAATATCTATAAATGGGACTTATCCGGCAATATAAGTAAAAACAGCTTTTTGTTATTGTGCAGACCGGGCAGCGCCCATTTCGGGTCCGTATCCTTCACCAATATGTTATTACCATTGGCCGAGTTGATGTAGGACGGTCAATTATTTTATTTTCGAACTAATTTCATATATCTGTAGATGTTTTATAAGCCATTACAATGGAATGACATGGAGATAATTCGCTAATAATGCCCATATTACTCCGTACGCCTATTAGCGGTAACGTAGTGGGCGTGCCCCGTCAGATTATTATTGCCTATCGCGGCCGAGTTTATGCAAAATTGTCATTTTTTTTATTTTCAAACTTATATCATATATCTGTAGATGTTTTATAAGCCATTACAATGGAATGACATGGAGAAAATTCGCTAATATTGCCCATCTTACTCCGTACTCCCATAAGCGGCCATGTAAAATCCGTGGCCCGTCGTCCGAAATATGGCGCCTGCTTTTCACTTGGCCAACCTCTGATAATAGAGGGCCTCTATTCATCATTCGCCTAGGGCGCCTGTATTGCTAGAGCGGTCCCTGCCGAGACTGACGCTAGGGGTCTCCGTCGACGCTCGTAGCCATGAATAAACATATGGGTCCTAAACTTTCCCCCAGAGGGTGTTGACAAACATTCCGCATGCACCGAAAAATAGGGACCAAGCAGATTGTAGCGCCACCACTCCAGAGAAGGTGGTTCTATTAAGTAAAGGCCGTAATTCAAATGGAGATACTGGAAATAAAGGTGCCGGAATTGGCCTCCTTTTTAACACAGGCCATTTTTGACACACAGAATCGGAACCATGCCGACTGCAGCGCGACCTATCTTTTGCGGGAAGCTAGGCAACACCTTCGCCTGTACAGAGTTGTCGAAGATTAAGATCCATATGTATATTCATGCTCGTAGCATGCAACCACTGTCTTTGGGTTTATTTTTCACAGCACCGTCAAAAATATTGAATACGAAAATAACAAAATATTGCAAAACCTCACTGAAGCATCGCATTTTTAATGATATTAAATAATTATAGCACGTCGACAGGATCTGACGACACGAGAATATGTAATGAATCGACGTGACCATGGCAAGCGGTTACTTCTGCAAGTGATGGTTATCATGGGGTTTTGAGATATCTAGGTCTACGAGCATGGCACATGTAATCTCTAATTTTAATCCTATAAACTTTAACTTTGAAAATTAATGTGCATCCAATATGAACTCCATTATCAACAGATAGAAGCAAACTAAGAACAATGGCATCCTCCCGAGTGAAGAAGAACTTCTACAACCTTAAAATTGACGGTGTAATTAGTTGCATCTAGGAGTAAAATAGGATGCGGAGATCATGTTCCATCTACTTTGTGAATATCCCGAAAATGCCAGAGCACGGCAACGTTACCTAGTTACCTTCTCCCTTTCATCGGCATCCAAATAAATCATAATTATTGTCCATTGCAGGGCTTCTGTTATTTGGAAAGGCGCTATAGGGCTCCAAGTGTGTACACTAAAGAATTAAAAATAACTTAGTTAACTAAACTTAATACCTATTTATTATCACGACCCGGGTTTCAACACTTGGTGTCATCTTCAAGTGAAAATACATTTGCCATGAAAATATCTGAAGATGACATCAAGTGTTGAAACCCGGGTCGTGATAATAAATAGGTATTAAGAGTAGTTAACTAAGTTATTTTAGTTCTTCCGTAATGGATAACTTACTCAAAATCAAGCCTTCAACCGTTTCTTTTGTGTATACGCTAAATTTGATACACTATGGAAAGAAAGGTCTATGAGTCTTATGCCCAAGGTTAGGGTACTAAATACATCCATACTCGTACGTTTATCTACTAATGTGCCAGCTACTCATTGAAGAGAACGCTGGGTGGTTAAGAAATTTTAACGCGCCAAAGCCGTGACAAGCCGCGGTACTATTTTAGGTTTTGAAGTATATGCATTTAATAGAAATTGCCAAATATATCTCTTAGGAATTTAGAGGCCTTAATTTGAAATGAAATGGTGTGAAGTCATACATTAAAAAAGGTTTACTATCTCAAGAGAAAATTATGCAATTGTGCAAAGCAATAATGCCCTCAATAGAGCAGAGGCAGGTAAATTCTATGAAAAGATAGCAAAACTGATATTTAGTAATGTGAATCAATAGTTTAACTTGAAATAATATAACTGTAAAATATCTAAAATTATGTAATAAAAATGCGAAAGTTTAAGTATAGTAGCTTCCAAGCCGAATATAACGTGAATAATGAACTGATACGCCTAAAAATTTGGAAAAAATAATAGCATGAATGAGACTTGAAACATGGTCAAATGACTCCTTCCGACTGGCAGCCCAACATTTTTCCCCTAGTCCAACAGCTCTTATGAATACACCACGGGAATGAGGCTATTAATTTAAAAAATAAGAGTTAATGCACGAAATGACTGCCAAACAGTAATTGTAAATGTGAAAAAGTGCTTGCAATTTTTTGACCGTACAAACAAACAAAAGCCATTAGCCAGCAGAAATAATTAAGCCTCAAATTCCAGCTGAAATCAAGCCTAATTCATTCAGAATGAATAATGAGTTGATGAGCAATTCATGAACAATGAATTCATTGGGTGTTATATTGTGGTTTCTGTATTGTTTACATGTTAACCAGGATTTGAAATATGAATTTTTTTAGCAAACTAATGGCCTAATGCGAGCTTAAAAATAAACAGAAACGTTGGGAAGTTGAGTTGAATAAAAATTGAATTGCCCAATATCCTCAAGAATATTTTAGAAGATTAATTTTTATCAATTTAAAGAGGTTTTTGAAAAAGTGTAGATTGAGAGAACATAAATCTTATTCAAAGAGGATATGTGGAATACGGTTATCGAGTTGCTAAAATTAGTATTCAGAATTTGAATAAACTATTCACCTATGAAATATTTAGAATACTTAAGCAATAAGTGTAAATAGAAGTGGTCAATGAGATGAAGAGAAAATCTACTGAAGAAAATGCCTAGTGGTATATTATTTAGCAAAACTGGAGGAAATAGATATATGTACCTAATTAACGATTTTTAATTATTCACCAGTGTCTAAAATAAGAAAATATATTTGTCACGAGATAGAATGAGCCGTAGAATATGTATTAATATAATGATATTTGCTAGTATTAGAATGACAATTTTTTATCACTACTGTGTAATAGATTTGATAGCCTTAACCATATAAAAAAACAGGCATTCAAAATTTAGCTGATGGAGTTAATACATTTACTTTATCTGAAAGTTTTAGGGTTTTATGAGCTGGCATCTCTATAAAGATATAGTATAGCTGAACCAAACTGAATAGTTGTCTCGTCTCCGGCGGACGTGAATCCACTTACTTTGCCTTTTCCCCCTTCCGGTCGACCCATGTGTGCTCGACTACAATCCCAACGACTTGGGATCAAATCCCGGTGACGGCAAATATTTTTTTTTTAATTTTGGCCCTAAAGGTGAAAGGCGGGAGTTTTACCAGAAGACACTGAAGACGCTGATCAACGAGATCGATTCGGCAACACCTGGGGGGTTATTTTGTAATCTCACTTTAGTAAGAATACATCTTAAAATGTCACTTTTTCGTAGTTCAACTCCGCCACCGAGGCGGCGTGACCATCTTCGGATCTCAAGCGGTGAACTGCCGGTCATGTGCTGGTCTTTTACACGATTCATCCGCTCTGATCCGTATCTTTCGACTCTTGATCCGTTTCATCTGCCTCCGCCTGCCATTAGTTCCATCTCACCTGTCATAAAGAACGTGACATGGAGCCACCATCGTTTCTACTTGAAGCTTGAGTTGGAAAATAAACAAGGGCGCGAAAGATACAAACGATTTTAAATCGCATTGTTGTAATTTGCTAAACGTGAAAAACTTCAGCAAATTTCAACTGCAATTTATTGGACACTGGAAGGTATGCTTTGTTTGAAAAGCTTATGTTATTATTAGCTTGAATTATCTGTGTATATATTTTGTATCAATATTTCCCAACAATGTTGCTGATACCTTTGTTTTCGTGTGCCTATCCGCCAGTGTATGGAGAATGGAATTCAGTTATTTATACCATAATTACATAATTTTAACAAAAATTGCCTTATAATCTACGTTCTTGGTAGATATTTTCCGTGCTTTTGAATCGAACACTAATTAGATGCACTTATTTTTTTAAATATTGAGTGATCGCTTACATGTAGCTTGTAGTTTTGACTGTATTTCGATTTTCGTGGTATGTACAGTGTAAGATATCTTCCGTAAGATGTTGAGCAATCTGGTTATTCGCTAGTCTCGGCATCTTTTATTTGATATAAGGTAATTGAAGCTACGACAACACACGAACCGTTCGTGAGCCGAATATTAGGAGAGGGATCTCCCGCCTTTCCACTAAGAGTCACTAAAAAGGTGAGATTACAAAATAACCCCCCTGATGCAGCTACGGGCGAAAGCGAAGATAACTTAATCGGCACTGTGATGTGGAGGCAACGGGAAGCCACTGCATTCCTTTCTTTTGCCATAACTTTAAGGTATAGTCCCCCATTGACAGTGCGCAACATGACATTCCTCCAGCTAAAACATTCCGGAGGTAAGAGAGTCCACGGATCACATCCCCAGGAGAGGACTCCTGGGACGCGGGAACATCAATCAAGCCGGACAGATCGGGTAGCACATCTGGCTCCTCCAGGACATAACTTTAACTCCCTCAAAAACCGATACAAGATTAAGGTGGTTCCACCGCAAAATTACTTAATTGTCATTTTATTAATATTCTGTCTACTTGTAGAAAAAGTTGTCCCCTATCTGATATGAAAACAAAATAATACCTTTCCACGCTATTTCACTCTCTAATTGAACTTGAAATAACATGGTGTTCAATGAGAGTATGAGATAAACATGGGGAAAAATAGTACTTTTCCAAAAAATATAAATGCCATTTTCGCGGAAAACTATTAATAAGAAGGAAATAATCCAGAGAAATTGAATAAAAATGTAATATAGGCATCTTACCACCTTATTTTTCTAGTTATTGAAGAATTGATGCCGTAATTGAAGTCAAAATGCGGTAATTCGTAGGAAATGGCGCTGCAGTCGGCTCCTATGGCTGGAAAAAGTGCTAATTTAAAATACATTCGTGGAATAATCTGCATATTTTGTACCTTACTTTTGGGTTTCTATAGGTAACGCATTACATCAGTGAAAGCAGGATTTTTTGGACAAAATATAAAATATTTGGAATTTAGTATTTGTTTTGACTCACACAGCCGCGGTGGAACCTCCTTGAATTGGCCCCAAAATTCATCTCCTAGACTCTCCCTCCACGGGATTCTATCACCAACACGCAAAAACCGTTCACTACGGCGCGCAATGGACTTTTCGTTTCCCGAATCATCCAGTCGCACTGGCTTCTTCGTTTTCTTTCCCGCTGGCCATGATCTGTGCCATGTTTATTCTCTCCACATCCAGGCTACAGCCTCCAGCAAAGTCGTTATTAGTTCACTTTGTTCTCGGCGAGAATTTAAGGGCGTTCCTCCATTCACCTTGCTCAACTTCTATGTGTTCAATCTTATTTTCTTTCTCTTTTTTGAGTGAAAACCGTTACAATTCATTCTAAAGGTCACATTAAAAGATAAACGTCTTCTCAGTTTTCTCACGCTTGCTTAGTGACTGTGTACTGCAGTCCATCTCCTGCACGGACATCAGGGCTTCATGAAGGAGGAGGTTGAACAGGCAAGATGGTAAACTACTTGAATTATGTTTTACCTGGATATTCTATTTCTCCGTACAATATGAAATTAAAATAAATGGATACTAGACTAATCATCATAAAACAGCTGTACAGTGCCGGTTTTCCATATAGAATCAATTTTGTTCTAAATAATCTAACCCTGGGGTATCCTTGACACTAAAGCTGTAGTGTTGAAACCTTCAGTTAACGAATAAAAGTCGTGGAATATTACAAAGTTAGTTATTTATTATGACTTTTTTCAGCAAAGTGCAGCAAAAAGCTATTGACGTTACTCCACTATTGAAATTAATTTATCCAAACGAGATAAAATAATAGTTTATCTAGAAATATATTTTAGCAATTTTTTAGAAAGCCCTTAATCTCACTTTTGAATAAATCACACACACAATTTAAAAAAATTCTAAAGATGTGTGAGTTAATCGCCATACAGATTTCTCAAAATATGGGCTTACAAAGGTTAAAAAAAAAGAAAATCTGTTAATCGTTTGCTAACGGTAACTTTTTCTCACGACTCTGGCGGGGATGGAAAAGGTGTTTCGTAACTTCGGAAAGCTACATTACGCCAACTATTATCCCTTTTTAAAAATCACGCCTGATACTTCTGTGAAAATTACGCCGCGCTATGTTACGCAAAATCCAAAGACGCTAAATAGCACCTTTGCGACGTCAAAGGTCAGTATGATAAAACAACGGGAATGTGTTAAAAAACTATTATCAGAACAAATATCCTTTAAAAAATCGATTTTTGATTGTTTGACAAGAAAATAATAATCTAGCTCAGGTTTTTCATTATAGATTTAATTCATGATTTATATCTTATTTTTGGCCAAAAACAATTGAAGGCGGTTTAATACACATTTAATAGATGTTGTTTGTTTAGAAAAAAAAGTTGCACATCATTGGCAGTGGCACCTTGGTATTCATGTCAATTCTAAAAAAAAGTCAATGGACATGAAATTCACTTTATAAAAGTGGAAAGATAAAAACCTTCCAGGAGTACGTAATGCTCTCTCATCTTTTCAACTGCGTCTCTCACTACAATTATATTACTCAGCCACCTCCTTTAATTTGATGAATGTTATGGAATGAAAAAGATGATTATGGTGATTGAATGTGTACCTCAATCGTTCTCACATTGATTGATTTTTGTTATTTCAAAGAATGTAAGTTAAATTCATTAAAAGATTCTTGTATGTTTGTACATATTATATTGGCTTGACTTGATAATTTCCTTTGTAAAATCTGTCATTGTATTTGATTTCATATTATGTTTGTGTTGCAATGGTATCTGTAATATTTTTTTTTGTTTTCGTGTTGTTAAAGCAAGGTGACTTTTTTTTAAAACCACAGAGCTTGTTTTTTTCTGTATCGATTGCATGTTCCATAGGTCCTGTCCTAGAATAATAAATTCGTTTTCTATTTTATTCTAATTTCTTTTAAGCCATAGTGCGTTAACGCGTGCCCTCCCTTAGGCCCAGCTCACAAGAGGAAATCTCACTCTGCCCCTATTGCCTATCACACCTTCCCCATTGCCGGCTGACTTCGGATCTAAAATTCCTTCTCTCCAACATGAACGGGTCCACCGCTCATAATCATCTCCTATCCTGCTTATCACTCTTTATCCCAGCTCGCACCTCTCGAAATGTCAGTCATTCAATCGAGCCACTTCCCAACAGTGGTGGCACTATAAGAACACAACAGTTTCATGGCAGCTGTTTCATAGCAACCGAAACAGTTCCGCGAAACACAATGTTGCGGACAAATGCTAGAGCCACACCAAACAACAGGCGATCGATCGGCGCTGTTACAACATGGCTGGTAGTTCTGTATTCTATGTAATAAGAAATCTTTCACTTACATTAAGTAACAATTTCATTTGGATTTGTGAAGGATAGGTACGACTGTTCTATTTATATCTGCAACGACGGGCAAGTTAGTTCCGGAATCTGGAAAATCCATGCTTTTCACATGATCACGAGTGGGGCAGCCGAAAAATTTGTTGTTTTTTTTTCAGGGGCGGTAGACCCAAAATATTGTTTTTCCAAAAGCTTGAATAAAATTTTTCAACTTTAATTTAATACACAAAAAATCATTGTCTTTCATTTGTTCTGTACATGAAAATGTATCTGCTTTGCATACATGTGCCTACTTAGAAAGAAAAAGAGGTATTGGAACGCATGCCTTGGAAACTTAGATGATTTGTTGTGCGCGTGTCTTCGAAGGTTTCTGAATAATTTATCAAATGTACAATAGGTGGAGTGCGAATAGTTTCAACAAATGAGTGTTGGCATGATAGCTTCTCAAACAAGCGAGGGACAGCAAGCAAGCCACTAAGCAGATAGTTAACGAGTTGCTCAATCACGTGCAACAGAATCGTATCAGTGAGACATAATTTGTGTTAAAAGTAACGAAATTTATTTTTACGTAGAATAAGAGTCGGTGCAAAAGCCCCTTTGTTTGCTTTTGAGTTTTAATTTATTGTCATTATATCACTTAAAGAACAAGGTTTTGCATTCTTGCATTCGATTTTTCGTACACGCTTTGCTTTTTCCTAAAATTGGATTTCCAACCTCGAAAAATCTTAAATTTTTGCGCTAATTCAACATTAGAATATTTTATTTACTTATAAACTTCAGCATGGACATGAAATAAATACTCATGCCATCTATTGTGTTTTATGAATTCCTGTATTGGCACGAGGAATTCATTGGACAAGGTCTCAAATTCTTTTAAGGGCCGATTTTGAACCCAGAAAAGATTTGTGGGCCAAGCCATGAAAAGTATGGAAATCAATGAGTCAATCAATCAACTTCTTGATAGAATATTTTATTGTGCAAATTACGCCAACAAAATCATTGTCCTTCATTTATTTTGTACATGTCTGCTTGGCATATGTGTGCCTACTTAGACAGGAAAAGAGGCATTGCAACGCATGCCAGGAAACAGCTAGTAATAAGATAAAGAAGGTGATGGCAGTAAGTGTGATCAGTAAAAAAATTTGTCCATGTGCATATACAAATGTTCCCAATTTCCAAAAAATGCAAAGGAGGTCCCATATTGAATCAAAATAAAATATAAGGCGTTTATGTTGAGAAAAGTCCCATTTCCTATGAATAGACCAATATATATTGGTGCACATATACGTCAAAGTGAAAAGTGCTCCTGCTCCCGAGATAAAGGGAAAACCTTGTGACGCAATATAATTTAATTCATTAGTGCAATAAATAAATGGGCGAAGTTCACCTATTAGATTACCGTATAGAAAATTAAGGCATTGCTGTATGAAGACAATTATTGTGCACGTTTCAGACACTATTTTCCATGTGACTGTTTGATGCATGCCAGATAAATACAAGGATTACTGTCGAATTAAAGGGCATCAATTCGTTGGTTTGGTTGGGTTTTCGTCGGCAATATCATTTTAGCTTTTGCGAAGAGTTAGTGCGCTCAAATGGGTCAGTGCATTGTGAATAAATCACCCGACTCTCTGTGGATTGCTGAACCCATATTTCTGGTCTGATTCGCCATGTCTACGCGCAATGTAAAAAAACATACGCCCTGATGTCCTGACAGAAGTTTAAAGAACCTCTTTACATAAACTGCTAGGCAAATAGTAATGAGAAAAAGGGGGTTGATGGAAAAATGTGGGATTTATTAGTACAAATATTTCCTTACTCGGTAATAAAAGCATGGTAAACGGCAACATTTGCAAGATTCTATCTCTAGCTATTCTGCTTTCTCCAAAATGGTGAACTTATGCAATATAGTTTCTGTGCAGTGTCTGTTTATATTTTACAAATACTCATAAATCCTATCAATGCATGCATTTTTATTATATATCATAAGCCTATGTAGTGAATTTACTAAGAAGACTTTTAAAGGATATTTTTTTTTAAATAAGCAACAGTATTGCATTATCCATTTTCATTACGCTTTACCTGATTACACCATGTAGGTTCCAAAAATTATGGAAAAAAGTAAGTGAAATACAGTTTTATGAAAGCCTCATTAAGAAAGTTCGGTGGTATCACTCAACTTAAGTGAATTCGACGAAACTTGGAAGGAAGCATTGCTACCTGAATTTTTTCAAAATTATATACCGCAGATTTCTAAGGATATTTGATGTGGAAGTGGGCATGAAATTACATGGGTTCTTATGGGAAGGCGAGGTACGACTAGCATTATTCATAAAAAGAACGTGTTCTAGTTAAGATTAAGAAAAACAAAAATAATTTAAATCATCAATAGAATAATGTATGAAAATCATTTGATACACTTTATTTTTATTATTTTTGTTTTTCTTATTCTTAACTAGAAAAAGGTTCTTTTTGATGAATTAAGCTACTCGTACCTTGTGTTCCCATAAGAACTCATGTAATTTTTTATCCACTTCTCGATCAAATATCTTAAGTAATCTGTGATAAATAAGTCTGAAGAAAAGCAGGTAGATTTAAGACAACATAAGTAATGCTTCCAGCAAGTTTCGTCGAATTCTCTAAAGTTGAGCGAAACCAACGAACGTCCTTAACGCGAAGAAGTAAATGGTTATTGGTATTATACGTGTGCTGAGACAGCCAAGGCTGCATCGCAACCAACATTTGACATTAGAAAACCCATTACGTAGACGACGAAACATCCATCTCAGTGTTGGTATGGGAACTCACGGCCTTCGAGAAAAGGCATCCAGATCATCGCTGTTCTCTCGTTATAACACAAGCACCTTAAGTGGATCCGATGGTGGGCGATCGCAACTTTAACTCAAGCTCTGATGAGGGCGCTCAGGGACACCATTCTAATATTATACCTCCCATTATTTATATGGATAAGCGAGAGATTTTGCAAAGAGTATAATAACTCTTGGTGATTACCTGACTTGTCGGACAATCACCTCAGTGGGTGAATTTATGTCCGGAGGTTTCTTGATAAATGGTGAGAAAGCAAGATCTCACATGCGGCTGATTTACGACGACTTTAAGGTCTTGCATGCCATGTTAAAAATGGTATTGAAAGTATGAACGAATATGGTAATTTTGACACACATTTATAAGAATTATATCTAGAAAAGCTGAGCATTGAATGCACAATAATGCCAACATATATTGAGTCACATTACTCAGTTAATATATAAAAGCATTTTTAGGTTTGTTTACCCAACATTCATAAATCATCAAAAAATCCAGCACAATGTAAACATTAGGTTTTACGATAAATTTAACTAACACTCCATTTGGGTAAAATATTTGATCGTAAATGCCCAAAGAAAACCAATAAACTTAGTCAATATGCATTTTAATGCTGGGGAAAGAGTAACTAAGTCAACAAAGAGCCCAGATATTCTACTACTTGCATATATAATAAGGATAAATTCACTGAGAGAATAACGCTTCGGTGCTAGCAGAATTGAATGTGAAATGCCCCCGTACAAATTTTCTCAAGAAATCAATCAGTACTATAGTTTTATCTCTTATTCTCTCATTTTTCACTAAAGTAATGCGCGGTTGAAATATAATCCTGTGTTTCAACCTCAAGTTCGGTTGTCGAAAGGAAAAATATAGTTTTCAAATTATTTCTAAGCTATTTTTACGAATGTTTCTGCTTATATGCCATTTTCCGTGTAATAATTTGATAAGGACGCAAGGGCCAACAACCGATGAGGCAAATAAACAGTTTCAAAAACGTTTCAAACTGATAATTGTATACTAAAATTTCTAAATTAAAATCGATGATGTCTGACACAAAACCCTGAGGAAAGTTGACATTTTCACCAAGTACACTTTTTTTCACCATGGAGGAGGAGATGTAGGCACGTTGGTAATGTTGAGATTATTTAAGGAATGGAGGGAGAGTGTATGGAAGGAAGCTCTGACCAGCCAACTCCGAAAGGCACCGAGGAGGAAACATCTTAAGGTTGTTTGAGCGAAAAATCACTTCACCTAGAATTTGGCCTCATTTTTAAGAAACAACTCTCATCTTTCCAATGATGTAAAAATATCCACCCCTTGCCAAACTACTTTTTGAGCAATTTGCCTTAAAATATGAGCTGTTTTACATGGGATAGATTATGGCTTTGCGCTCCAGAGGGAGAATATTTAAAAAAAATTAGGAACTTCTAGTACCTAGATTTCGTCAAAAAAACTAACAGTGTGCAGATTGCATGCTTTCTAAACTATTTATAAAATATAATCTATTACTCACCGAACTAATTTTGACAGAATTGCAAAAAAACCTGCTGTTTTGAAGGGTTTTCAGCCGTACGGCGGGAAAAAATGAGTCTAGTTATAGACTTATGCAGCATTATTTATTTAGCTACTGAGAATTTTGGTCATATAGAACTATGTATTTGCGCCATTAATACTACAATATTTATTTCATACTTCTTACAGACGCTGAAATAAAAAAATAAAATTTGAATATAGTCTCCATTATGACTAGGGAACTATCTCGCTCAAACCACCGTAAGTTGACTGGAGCGGTAATCGTGGGTTGCTGAGCGCATATTTTTATATTTTTTTAAGTATGTCGAAAAAGATTTCTGGGGGCGGCAGGCCGAACATGCAGGCAGTAATGGAAACGACACATGAATTATTTTTTCAATTTTTAAAACCCTAATTGAAGCATGTCATGAGTAGAGTTTTCGGCGCGGTATTCGAAATTTAGACGAAATTATATAAAAAATATGTTTTCTCGAATATTGTACCCGGCGTGATGCCATGATATTTGTAAGCAACAGATATTAAAATAAGAAATATATTATTTCGCGCATAGAATAAAATATTTACACATGCAATCGCATTATGACTAAATATATTTCACAACGGTTGGACCATTCACGTAACCTTTGAAAAATTGTCCACTGCTTCTACGATTCGAGACCTGACCTTCGGGATTGGAAGACATTATGTCAACTATACTCAACTCTAATTCCATATAAGATGTGATTCCCCACGCAGAGGAATTTAGTTTCTTAAATAAATGATTTGAAAAATGGGTTAGTTCAGATAAATTTCAATTAAAATTTTGTTTGGTTTCCTGATTCTCGCCATAGTCAGTATCAAAAACAAGTCTCGTGAATCATAAAGTTGTGCCCGATGCACATGTTTTTTTTGTAGACATGTTGATGGATCTTTTCCTTTTGCGTTTGATTGGAATCGGATTGAAATCGTTTCATTTAACTCACGTGATTGGCGAAAGTGCATGAAATTCCATTGGTACATGCATCCAACCGCAACTCATGTTAAAAACTTGATTTTTCCCCTGCCCCTAGGAAAGCAATTATTTCAGTTTATACTTCATTGCCTGGAGTGCTTCCGCGTTTTCAAAAAGGCTCCTTCCGTGGCTCGATGGACGCCATTCTGCGGCACAAAGTCTTTTTGCTCCGATCATCAGATAATGTGTGCATGCGTGGCCATGCGTTATTCAGAGAAAATAGTTAGAATTGCTCTTTTTGCTGAGAGAGAAAAAAAAGCCCAATGATTTCGTATTCATGCGTTTCTCTTCATGCCTCTGCACCAGTTGACAAGGATGACTAGAAAAAACCTCAGTTATTGATTTATACAAGTGAAAAAATGAACCATCGAGGCTGTTTAATTAAAGCAAGTGCATCGTTGAAATGATTAACTCTTTAAGTTGCGGGAATCGCACTTTACATACATTCTCTCTGGAAAATGCGGAAAAAAAACGTAAATGCACGTTCCACCATCATCTTTGCCTTTCTTCCAGTCCCTCTCCTAATTTGATCCCCTGCCCTTTCCCAGAGACGATCGAATGCTCACACTTCCTCATCATTCCAGCGGCTCGATCAGTTAACTGTGATAAGGGTGATAGCGACCTCATTGATCCTAATAGCGATGACGCTCGAAACTGATGGTTATGAGCCTGATAAGGCATCGGATATGTGCGAATACGTTGAATAAAATTTTAATTTCAAATGTCCATGCCAAATTAACTAACTTTTCGTTTATGAAAGACCTACATGAAGATCTCAAGTAATTATACAGAAAAGGAAAATGTCATAGAGTGCTTTTCTTAATGGCATTACGACCGGTGAAAAAAAGATGGAAAAACGCACTTATCCGGCTTGAGACATAACTATTTCAAGAGAAATGGGTTAATTTGCAGTGTGAAAAGTTTTTTTAAATTTAGGTGTGAGAACTATCGTCTATCTGCCATTCAGTCGCGGATAATATCCCATAACGGATTGAACATATTATGTAATAGCTTCTGGCCACAAGATAACAACATAATATATAATAGAATAATTTCATACTCCGTAATGTAATTTGCCAGCACAAAGACATATTTACCATCGTTTATTCCTTCTTTAGGGAAGACGAACACTTCCTAAGAATTCCCCAAGCATATGTACGCACAAGTATACAAGGGTTGAATTAAGAAGAGCGCAACACTTTCGTGCATCGTAATGGTATAAACTTAGGTAAAAATAAAATCAAACAAGTTCAATGTCGCCCCGTGAAAATTATAAAACCACGTAAACGGGTTCTTCTACGGGAAAAATAATTCATAAATTTGTCAATACCAACAAAAACCTCAGGTATTTATTTAATATTTAATATTCAAAAATTATAAACGCAGTAACATTGTATCTGTATCATTTCAACTGAGACCAATATTAACATTTTTCTACGCCCATCTCTCGCTTACATTTACCACTACGGCGGTCATGCCATCACGAGCTTTACAACAGTCAATGAGAACTCCCAGCTCATGACTGCCAGTTGAATATGAAATCACAGAGTAGAATAACGTGGATTACAATTTAATGATAGTTCTCGACCGAAGGACTATTTGTGGTACCTGCATGTCAAACAGTGGGTCACAAATGAGCATATGTCGACATGAGATATACGACTCGCCGAAAGCTAATAAGGTTCAGTGCTATGGCAACATTGGTACGGGGAAAGAGGAAACTCCATACATTATTTAATACATGGGATTGCAGATATTATTAACTTGGAAAACTATAAAAATGTAATATTCAAATTTTATCACAGCAGAAGACTCACCGCTCCGCCATAATATTATCGTATGTCATTTTATAGACTATGTGGAATATATTGATTGGAGCATGTAAGATACATGTTATAGTTTATTGTTCATAAAAAGCGTACACACAATATATAATATTATACCAAATTAAAAAATTAAATATCAAAAGTATTATATTCATAATTGTACCTATTTAAGAATGTGTCGCCGTTTTTCTTTTTGCACTTTTTTCCTGCCATAGGAGACGACTGCGGCGCCATTTTTAACGAATTACAGCATTTTTACTTCAATTACGGCATTAATTCCCCAATAACTATAAAAATAAGGTGGTAAGATGCCTATATTTTATTTTTATTCAATTTCTCTGGATAATTTCCTTATTGACAGTTTTCCGCGAAAATGGCATTTATATTGTATGGAAAAATACTATTTTTCCCCGTGTTTCCCTCATTCTCCCATTGAACACCATGTAATTTCAAGTTCAATTAGAAAATAAATTAGCGAGGAAAGGTAACATTTTGTTGCTCACATCAGATAGAGGACAAGTTATTCTATAAGTAGACAGAATATGAATAAAATGACATGTAGGTGATTATACGGTGGAACCACCTTAACAAACAATGAGGGCCAGTATAGATCAATGGGTATGCTTGTACGATCGGTAGATATTTTGTTTATATTTGAAAGCACAAATTTGGAAATATAAATGTTTACTATTTTACTAATTTGAATCAATTAATCCTTCTATTTTGGGTCATTAATGACTAGTTTGTATCAGGAATTATGATTTACCTGCTCTCATCATATATACACATTCATGTGATAAGTTTCTAGAATATCATTACCACTAACTAGATGAATTAGGAGATCAATTATAGTCTAGATTTTAATGCTTTCGAAAAAAAATTAAAATATTAGTAGACATTTAATCTAATCGCAACTAAGACTAAAACAATGATAAAATCAATGCAATGGCCGCTACTAAAAAATAGCACAAAATAAAAATCTTCACGGAATTTGAAGAGTTTAAAATATCAAATTAAAATCAGTTTCAAAAATGAATGCTAATGATAAAAAATCAATACAAATCCGTCATATCCAGTATAACATACTCGGTTATAGTAGGTACTGGCACCATAGGAAAAGTTAATTATTGTGTCCCAAAGGAGAATGGTAAATGAGAAAATGAAGCAATAGGAGACGTTGAATATTACTGGTCAGTTTTTGGGAAAGATAAAAATGCAAGGAGAGAGAAAATACGTCGAATGAAAGCTTATATGGAAAGTTTATACATCGAACAAAGCCACTCGCAATTGAGAGACTTGCAACGTCTTACTAGACGGAGGGAGTCATGTTGTTGACGTCCTTTCACATCTATTGAATATAGATTTAGACATAGAAAGAAGATTAGGAATGGCAGCTGTGGCCTTTTACGTAATAAAGCAACTTCTGGAATACATTTTTAATCGTGGAATTCAGGCCGATCAATAGGAAAAGGCAGTATAAAGAGCCGATGAGCAATTACAACAAGATGTGACACCAGTATTGCCCACAGCTAAGAGGAAGACACCTTGGAATCCACAGTCATGGGAAAATTCTCACTCTGCCCATCCGTGTGATACATGAAGGAAAACAATTTACCCAGGGGAATATAAAATACGTCAGTCCTGTTTTTTTTCATACTATGCACTTCATTCGTTTTCAAAATCAGTTTTATGTTTCGCTACCTCACCATTAATTCTTAGTTTCCTGCAACACTCATTGACTACATTTTTATTTTGCATCCTCATTATGGCAGTATGCATTCTAAGTCGGAATCACCTCTTACGGCTGTTGCTGCAAAGAATAGCACTGCAATATCCAAACTCCGCACACCCGCATCAATGAAGAAATGCGGTATAATGATACATCCGTGCTCTCATACCGATAATAAAATATTGTAAATACACGGATCCCTTTCAGTCTCGTTTTTAAAAAGCTCTGGAATGCATTCGCTATGATAACACAACTTGCACAGCCACCACGAGTATAAATGGATTTCTTCGTAATAGTTTTTTAGTAAGTAAGTAGTAAGTAATGTTTGCAGTAAGCTTTTACTTGCTTGCCACCGCACGGAGCCACTGCGCTCCGAGCTGCAAGCACGACTAAGTCATAGACAGTCGCGAAACGTACTCATCAAGGTGACCAGATGACGTCACTCTTCCATGAAACCGGTATTGTTTAGATACAAATCTTGCGTAATCTTCCAATTTTATATTTTATCCACCGTACGATATTCAAAGTTAAACCTGACACTGTTGAAGAACTACAGCTAAAAAAATACAGCTAAAAAAATAACTGAGGATTGGACAGACAGCGACAAATAATTTCCCATGAATATGATACTTCAACTTCCCACTAATAGATCTCGCTCGCTTCATAGCGAAAGTTCATTTTTAAGAGGTTTCGGCGAAGAAAATTCACTCCAGTGACACACTGAGAAAAGAAATATAATTCCCAGTATTCTAGTATAAACCCGTTTTCCCACGCACAACATAACGTCGTTGAACCGTTTATGCATTACGGGAAATAGTCAAGCGAGCAGCAGTTGGAAAAAGATCCAACAAAAAATCCAGGGCTGATTTACAAGGATGTAAATGATGAAAGGGATGGGAATAATGTCGCTGATGTGCTCATTACATTATTCAGTACTCTATTTCCATTATTCAATAGGTACTTAGGCACTTAGGTAGCAGCGCATATTCATAAAAATATTCAAAGCTTGACTTCCGAGTCCAATAATATTTTGTATTTCGCAATGGACATGCGCTCGGCAACAGTATTCTGCCGTCTCAATACCGAGTTGGGGCAGTTGTGGCTTCGGAATGGAATTCGGCATACTGTTTATTAAACGTGTATTGTATTTATTGTATATTAAATTTAAAAATTCGTAAGTTACTCCAGATCTGGATTGTTATTTTTGCAGATAAAAAAATTTTCACTTCCCTGATGCACCCTACAGGTACACCGACATCCCGGCATTGTTATGAAGTTATTACAATCGAGTATTTTCCATGAATTTTCCGAAGAGCGAGAGATAGTTCATTAATGGCACTAATTTCAAAAACTCAACATCCTTTTTCCACCAAGACGTTTCGCCCTTTTTATTTAAGAGGCATCTTCAGGGCTACAGTACAATGCAAGGAATACAGTTAGTAATAATTATAATACTACAAAGATAAAAAAGTTTTCAATTATAAATTTAGTACCTCAAAGGATTAACTTTCTTACTGCGACCATGGTAACACAAAAACAAACTCTTCCTCTTAGTAACCAAATTAACATAAAAAACAAAAGCAAAATGGAAAACCAAGCTAAAATTTTGTTTAAAAAATATAAGAAGTGAAAAAAAAAATATTTAAAATTAATAGTATAAAGCATGAAATTAACAATTAAAGATATCGTAACTTCAAATTTCGAATGTACATTACATATTTTACGAATATAAAAAACAAATTCGTATTGAAACAAAATTTTAGCTTGGTTTTCCATTTTGTTTTCGTTGTTGATTGTTGTTACTAAGAGGAAGAGTTTTTTTTGTGTTACCATGGTCGCAGTAAGAAAGTTAATCCTTTGAAGTACTAAATGTATGATTGAAAACTTTTTTATCTTTGTAGTATTATAATTATTACTAACTGTATTCCTTGCATTTTACTGTAGCCCTGAAGAAGCCTCATTAGTAAAAAGGCGAAACGTCTTGGCGGAAAAAGGAAGTTGAGTTTCTTCTTAAAATAAAGACATGACCAAACCTCCATGTTTAACCAATGTATTATTAAAGTGGTCGATAACTATTCAAAGAAATTAATTTCAAAGGTGATCTCAACTTAATCATCATGCAAAGCATTTTCCCAATGATAAAAAAATGTTTACGATAATGTCTTCATGCAAGCAAAAATAATGAGCTCTTTCTAAGACTAAGGCTAATCTAATCAATGCCATGTTAATGCAACTGATTTCAATTCATTCCTCAAGCGCACGTTCTACATTTGTGACGCTTAATACTTCCACAAAGATAGGATTGAGCTCCTGCAAGGAGATTAATATTAATAATAATTTCATTAAGACATGACAGCTTTGAATAGAGAGGAATTAAAAGCTTTATTTTAGCTAGGAGGACCTGGTTTTTATATAATTACTTGAAAAAAGGCAAGGAAGAAAATTAAGGTGTGACAATTTTTCTCAAAGTAGGCATTTTATTCAAGGTAGAAAAGATTTTTCATTCATATTTTAAAGGTGTGTTTTCGGCTTCTCCGCACCGAGCATTTTTGAAGTAATATTGACCTTTTCACATTCTCTGCAGAGTGCGTTGCCAGAGGTATATCTATTGAGGTCGTGGAGAGGAGAGGAAGAAAACGACTTGACTCAATGAGAAACAGCACGAGAGTGAGTTTATTGCGCGAAGTACAAACATAATATACAAAACAAGTGACTGTGCAGTAGCGCAATTCAGCGCTACCAACCTCTCAAATTACCAAACACTATGGTACATTTCAACAATATCTTATTTTGGTGGGATGTCTCCTTCAAATAGCGTTGCTCAGCCGTTATTTTCTGAAAGTGATTTTTTATTCAGGTGTATCCCAGTTTTATCCGTGTTTGTGGTTGAAATTACTTGGGTGTGTCTCAATTTCGAAACCTGTTCATATAATTCTGAGGGCACTTAACTTCACTCTTCCGTAGCTTTCAAATTTGATATTATTGCCTGGGCTGGAGGTGCTATCCTCCGCTATGGCTAGCATATAAGTTGATATTCAATATTATTCTAAAAAAATGAAACACTAAGAAGCTGGGAACATTCCATAAAAGTCCGAATTCAGATACAATTACTGTATGGGTTTTCGTGGTACAGAATGGCGAAGTTGGTGGGTGAGATTTGTTATGTCCAAAGGATTATCAAGATGATTTCTCTTTATTACCTCTTTCGAGTTTTGTGTTGTGTGTTTATTTTTTTTCTTCTTTCAAGAGATACATGTCTTTCAAGAGATAAAGGTCTTTCAAGAGATATAGGTCATTCAAGAGATATAGGTCTTTTAAGAGATATAGGTCATTCAAGAGACATAGGCCTTTCAAGAGGTATAGGTCTTTCAAGAGATATAAGTCTTTCAAGTGATATAGGTCTTTCAAGAGATATAGGTCATTCAAGAGATATAGGTCTTTTAAGAGATATAGGTCATTCAAGAGACATAGGCCTTTCAAGAGATATAGGTCTTTCAAGAGATATAAGTCTTTCAAGTGATATAGGTCTTTCAAGTGATATAGGTCTTTTAAGAGATATAGGTCATTCAAGAGACATAGGCCTTTCAAGAGATATAGGTCTTTCAAGAGATATAAGTCTTTCAAGTGATATAGGTCTTTCAAGAGATATAGGTCTTTCAAGAGATATAGGCCTTTCAAGAGAATTTTGTCTTTCAAGAGACATAGGTCTTTTAAGAGACATAGGTCTTTCAAGAGATATAAGTCTTTCAAGTGATATAGGTCTTTCAAGAGATATAGGTCATTCAAGAGATATAGGTCTTTTAAGAGATATAGGTCATTCAAGAGACATAGGCCTTTCAAGAGATATAGGTCTTTCAAGAGATATAAGTCTTTCAAGTGATATAGGTCTTTCAAGAGATATAGGTCTTTCAAGAGATATAGGCCTTTCAAGAGAATTTTGTCTTTCAAGAGACATAGGTCTTTTAAGAGACATAGGTCTTTCAAGAGATATAGGTCTTTCAAGAGATATAGGTCTTTGTAAATTATTTATTCTCTTTGCCGACGTTTCGCCTTTTTGTACATGCTTCTTCAAGGCTACAAGGAAAACTATTGGGACTATTGTACACCAATTGAATATGGTTTACAATTTATGGTACATAGTTATGTTAAAAAGTATTTATACATATGGTTTTTCAAATTACCTCTAAGAGAGTTCCTTCTGAATTGATTGTTTGGTGATACAGTCATTGTTATTTATAGCTTGTTTGTCGATAGTTGTAAATTTGGGTGCTTTAAAAAATCAAAATAAAATGAAGTTGTTGTAACACATTCTTATCAAATCACATAAATATATCAAATTCTAATAACAAAATATTACTAAATTTAGCGGACAATTTTTATTGCTGGATGTTTTGTTTTTTGTGATGCGCAGCATTTCTTAAAATATTTTTTTTAGTTCGGTTAGGTTCTAAATCTAGTATTTTTGTGAGTTGGAAATAAAATGTGTGCTTATTTTTGATTGCATGATATGCTAGCGCATACGATTGAATTTTGGATTTCATTGAAGTGTGAGACATATATGTCCTAAAACATGAAAAAATAATACTTACAAAGAATTATCGCTACTGATGGGCTAACTGCTAGTTTTTATGATTTGCAGAATAGCACTTCAGTCCGCGGAGGTGCGTGAATGAAACTTGTTCCTTTACCGAGGCCGCCGAATGCAAGCACCCAATCCTCACCCCCGGAAACCCAATCTCTCCCTGTCTCTCTCCGATCGAATAGCAAGTGCTCCAGCAGACTCGACCAGTTCTTTGGAAAGCATTGGCTCGGGTAAACAAACGGCCAGTCGGGTTGGGAGGAGGACGACCGCTGCACTGGGCGTGCCTTGCCGTGCTGTTCTAAGCCCCTCCCTCCCATTCTCCCTTGCTGCGATGCTGGAGAGGTAAAGGCGGGGAAATGGGATCGTCGCTCCCTTAGTCATGCGCGCTCTTGGAACCCGTTTGTCTGCGACCGATCGGGAAAACAGAAAACAGTCAACGCCCCAACGCTCAAAGTCTTTTGTAGCTGTAAACCTACCGAGTGAAAATAGTCTTTCACTAAACTTTCGAGTCGACTGGTACCCGCACGTAGTTTTCGTGATAATGCGAGGCATTAAATTCCCCAAATGCAGAGATGGAATGCAAAAGCCTTTTCATAAGATTGCGAGACACCGCGGAAAGGAAAACGGTCTTTTGTTTTCGTGACAAAGTGTAATTTTCAGGCCGATTACACCTTCGAACTAAAACACCCAAGCACTCGAACAAAGAGTGAATGCAAAATTCTGTTTCAGTCCATTACAGAAACGCAGTCTCTTCTGAATTCAATACGCTCCACCTTTTGAAACTTAATGGTAGGTACCTTAAGTAAACATTTTGTAAGTTTAACAGAATTTTTATTGAGTTAGTGCGATCGGTTTAGTTGACATCATAGAGAACTGGTGGTGTCGATTATTTGACGAAAACGCCCGCACTGAAAAACATTACTTGAAAAAAATACTTAATATTAAATAAAATTAAATACTATTGAAATAATACTATTGAAATTTAAAAAAATACTTACGTTACCAGTCTCTCCTAATTTTCAGGGAAGAGAACGATCTCTAAGTTTATATACTTAACACTCGAAAGCGGTAATAATTTTATTACGAAAAGAAAACGAAGTATCCGATTTATGAGAGATTTAAACGCACAGTAATTTTGTGCCGCAAAATAAATAGGGAAATCTCTTACTGTTTAAGTGGATAAAAAAATATTCAGGGCGATTACATTTTTCTATTAAAACACACACCGGAGTTGATGGAGTGACTCACTAAGCATTCGCGTCCCTTTTACTCAGTAGCGTACGCAGGATAGACTTCTGGGGGGGGGGGGGGTTCATTAATATTTATGTGAATCAGCATAAAATGATATTTACATTATTATTCACTTAAAAAATAATTAAATTAACATTTTCTTTTCGTGAAGACGATTCAACTATATTTTTCAGCCCAACAAGCAATATTCTAAACGATAGTTCAGATGAGCGAACGAAAACGAATTCAGGTAAACATGTTTTTTTGGGGGGAAGGAGGTTTAAGCCCTCAAATCCCAACCGTCTGTACGCCACTGCGTTAACTCAGGAAACACTGCTGTAATATCGATTGATCTTTATAGGAATTAACCAGTTACACCCACAGGAGAAGCTTAGAAAACCCACCCTATCCAAACAAGGAAATTGAGATTAATGTACTCCTTCCAGCATTAGATACGGTAATTTTGACTACAGTCACTTTCTGAATCCACGTACGTGAACTAAAAATAAATATTAATTTCTCATATTTTTCACATATATATGGTAGCTAATTAATGAAATAATTTTTCACTTTGTTCACTCCACAATTTTTTATTCTTTCCAACCGTGGTTTCGACATGTATAATGTCATAATCAAGGTAATGAAATCATAGATAATGACATTAAGGATGAGGAAACCGTAGTCGGAAAGAATGAAAAAGAGTGGAATGTAGAAAGTTAGAAATTACATCATGTGACACAGTTCCACAAAGTAAAGTCTGAAACTCTTAGCTAAACGACTCCGATTTTCACACCGTTTATCCTATTTTCATTTTGCTATCAATGAATATCAAAAATCCACTTTTCAACACAGACACAGTAAGTAGAATTTTTATCAAGAAGCAATCTAATGCAAGAGAGTAAAGCCATTCTGGAAAAAGTCATTCTCTTGGGTTATTGCGTGGAAAGTTAAACAAAAGAGTCTTTCTATTATTACTTATCCATGAATCACATTATTTATACAAATCGACAGCATAACCGATTGAATGCTCATTGCTTTACTATATATTAACATTGTTATATAATTTTAATATACTGAAGGACAGAATTTGGTCAAAATGAACTGGTACTTGTTTAATATAATACACCGTTGAAGAAATGTCACAACATTTGACGATCTAATGCCACTCAACATCAAACATCAGCGGTAGTTCGCAAAGTTAATTGATGAATTTAATATTATTTCTATTTATTGTAACTCTATTTAAATTTTAGTTCATTTTTAAGAGGTAGAATCAGACAAATATTATTAATTTTCAATCAAACATAATCTGGTATCCTTAAACCTAGCTCGACAGAAAACACTTTGTGCGACTAGACCAAAATTTGCTAATGACCAGATCAATGTCGACGTCTGTAGCACCACTTTGGCATTTAAAACCTTTTTGTTGAGTCCCTTACATAGAATGGGTGACACTTTTGTTGGGGACTAGGTTCCTATCCCGAGTTATTTATTTAATTTAGTCTTCACCGCAAGTTCTTAATTAGACCTTCATTTCCCAATCAATTTTATGAAAAGGACTTGATTACATATTTTTTAACGGTAAAATAGTCATCGAAAGTGATTGTGCCAAGAAAACTTATAGGGAATAGTACAAAGTATTTTCCTCTCTTCATGTTTAACTCAGAGGAATTCCACCAGGAATCGTTAAATGTAATTGAAATCCAGGAAATGTCAAACCTAATTCTGGTACAACAGAAATCGGGTGATGGTGAAATTTATCTCTCGGAAAAAATTAATAACAAATTCTCATACACTCCATATTTAAGATTTTGAGAAAATTAAATTACTCAGCAGCTGTTTAGCTACATGGGTTTCAAATGTATCACCAGAAGTTTTGCCTGAACCTCTGTTGTCAGATTCCGGTTAAAATACATCGAATATTCTTCTTCAAAGCCAAAATTTAGCGTTTAGTTAGCGTCATTCAGTCAAGAAAGCTTCAGATTCCAATAACGCTTCCCTTTACGTAATAAAAGGAATTTTTTACACCCAAAGGTAAACGTATAATTTTATTAATTACAAAAAGGTAATATGCTTAGGCTTATAAATTGCAGAACACTTAAGGAGAAGTAGGCTCATCAATTTACGGTAAATCTATACTTAGGTAATAGCAAAGAAATACTTGGATTTTTTTTTCAAAACGAGGCCTTAGTATTTGAGAGTTGATAATGATATTAATAAAGTTAAGCAATTTGTAATTACAGCTTTTATTGTTGGCAAAGAATCGTCTGCCGCTTAATACTTGTCGGCTTTTGATGGAATGCGAATTTGAAAGTTGTAATGATGATTTACTTTCTAAAGCTTTACTTGTTGGAATTTCTTTACATATTCGCTGCTAAGATGAAATCGATTCCCGACCCCAGAACCTGATTTTATTGATTGGATTGTGTTACTAGGCAGCGAAATGACTGAGTGGCGGTTCCCTTTCCTGTATACGGAGGCAAAGACCACCAAAGGCAAATGTTGGTTGGTTATTTTGAGAAAAAAAACAGTAGCTGAGTTACTTTTCACTATACAGGGCAGAATCTTGGAATGGTAATAGGATGGATACTTCGAAAGATGACGCGAAACCCTGGATCGGCTTTAGCCTACTCCTGACGAAAGAAGCCAAGCAACGCACGGTTTTACCTTCTATCCTTAGGCATTGCGTTTTCTTTCAAGTGCTCTCCACATATCACCCATCTCCTATTGGGACTTAGTTCTCACTGGAAAAAGTTTCGCCAATATCGGGGTTCAAACCCGGGCCATCGGGATGGGAAGCACGTACTCCAACCTCATTCCGAAATGGTAAAAGAAACGCTATTCTTCCAAAAAAAATTTTTAACAGAACTAAGGCCATTATTTTGTTACAAGACATCATCAGGCGATTGCAAGTGCATGTCCAGAGTCCATACTAATATCTAAGATGGAACTGTTAAGATTATATATCAGGATCTAGGGTGTTACGAGTACTAAATTTCTCAAAAGTGTAATTTCGTCACAATGACGATTATTCATCATCCCTTCTGTCTGTCGAGAAAAAATGCTCATCGTTATGTCGTTCGCTGGGATCCGGTATACACTTGTGTACTCCTTGAATAACTACTTAACCATCGGTCGTTCCAAGTGTAAATTAACAACAAAGCAATACGCGGTGACTATTTCTATAACTCCGTACTATATATCTAGTGAAAGGATGCTAGTGATTAAAATCTAACCACACCCAACTATATTTTATCGTGGAGAACACATATAATAAATATTTGTGGCAGAGCTCTGAAGAAGCTAGGATTCGTCAAGCGTATTGTGGGAAGATTTTCGGATGAAAAAGTAAAAGAGAGGTGCTTTTTCGCACTCGTCCGGCCAGACCTTGAATATGCAGCGAGCATATGGGATCCGGTACAGAAAGACTTAATCCGGGAACTTAATAAAATACAAAGGAAAGCTGCGCGATTCGTCAAAAACTGCTACGGGCGTACAGGCAGCGTTACACAGATGTTAAACGAATTAGGCTGGGAGCCGCTAGAGACTCGGAGGCTGCGTGCTAAGCTTAGATTACTTGAGCAATTGAGAATAGATATCTTTAAGAGCGACACGGAAAACATCATATTAGAACCCCACTATATTTTCAGGTCCGACAGAAACGATAAATTAAGAGAGACATTTTGTCGAACGAATAGGTATGGGAATTCGTTTTTCCCCCGAACAATAAGGGACTTTAATAAATGCTCGGTGTAATTTCATTAGAGCGTTTCCTTTTTATATGTAAACGGCTGGTGGCCTAACACTCCCCGCCACACGCCTATTGAGGCGGCTTGCGGTGTAGTATGCAGATGAACTAATTTCGCAGTGGTCCAGATATATGTGCCACCTATAAAGAATATATAGGGCGAAGAACTGCTGAACGCCGTGTTAGATGGGAGGATGTAGGATAAGCGGGGTTTAATAGACGCGTTCTCCCCGCGGGATGAAGAGAGGCAGGTGGTACGCTGAGACAAAGAACTAAATCGTGTAGGTACGGCCTGCGCCAGCAACTGCGCCTGTAAAATACTAGAGAATTTTAACTAACATTTAACCCTTACTTTCTTTGGATTATACTTATAATAAAAATATTTTTGTTGCTCTCGGACGATTTCTTAGAACTGATAAAAGAAACAGAATAAGATAGAGACACCGCTTAACTGATACGTGCCTTCCCATAAAAATCCCTTCCTTCCATGGGCCATTATAGACTGCAACAAAAATAGAGAGAAACACCAAGGCACTCTGTCAACAGTCAACTCGCTTCCTTAAGTGCCCTCTTTCAATCCCTCTTTCCCACACTATTTCTTATAATGGATGGTGTGGTAACACCCCCTGCCACACGCTCCTTCGGTGGATCGAAGCGTTATTGACTTATGTAAATAAAAAAATTAGTCGAATGCCCAATAAGCGATTTATATAAGCGGTCAAGGAAAACAATGTGAGAGAAGTATATAAGAATCAATGTTTGTTACCGTTAAAAGAATTGTATAAATATATGTGTTAATTTTTGACAACTTCTTTGACAGCAAATTAATAAAGCAACGTGTGATTAATACTGACATGCAACTGCGTCGAATAAATAGGTTGTCAGTACCTAAGTATTTTAACCTCCATGGCAAGAGATCTTTGGCACATGTAGTCCCTGGGTTGTTAAACAAATTACCTATGTCAATGCATGATATTAATAGCATATCTGTTCTTAAAAAATCACTAAAATAGTGGCTCACAGGCTAATATTGTTAAGCTCTTAATTGTCCAAAACGCTACACAGTAAAAAAAAATATTTTTTAACTAAGGGCACCTGCTGACAAGCCGCTTTGGCTTAGCAGCACCTCAACTGCACTATTATTTTTTTCCAACTTTTTTTTATTATTGATAGAAAATAATTTTCTTTGTGATAGCACCACAACATTGTAAACTTAGAACCTGCTGATAAGCATCAGCTTAGCAGGACCATACTGGATAAAATCATTCATAATGACCAGAAAAAATAAAGTATACTTGTAACTGTGTAAGTTGTAATATTTCTGTAACCCATCCAAAGGGAAATTACAGCATGCAAGCTATTTGTAAAATAAAGTTATTATTATAATAATATGTTAATATTCAGGTTTTTTCCACTCTTTTTTTATGATTAAATCACAAAACCTTCTGTGCTTTTTAACATGCACTGTCATTATGAGTGGGTGTTCGGATATAGATGAAAAGTTTCAAAACAATCAAGGCGCATGAGGTCCGAGTGTGCGATTTCTATTTTTGAAAGGCATTGAGACCTTGCCCAATGTTTTCAACCACCACGTTGAAACTGGCCTATTCTCAGGGTCCTTTCACTTCTTACGCACTGATTAGGATCTCTTTGCAATTTTCGATTGCTCCAATTGGGAGCTAGAATTACGAATTGACTTTCAGTTATGAATGGAGAGGGTGGGCTAATCTTCCGCACAATGTTTGTGGTCAGTGGTTACTTGACAAACACTGGATATAGCATAGAAGGAGTTCTGGAAGCAAAAGTAACCTCGTAGGAGGAAACAGAAAAACGAAGTTTTTGATCGCTCACACGTTAATGTGGTTCCACCGTAAAATGACTTAAATGTCATTTTATTCATATTCTGTCTACTTGTGGAAAAATTTGTCCTCTATCTGATATGAACAACAAAATAATACCTTTCCACGCTATTTTATTCAATAATTGAACTTGAAATAACATGAAGTTCAATGGGGAAATGAGAGAAACACAGGGAAAAATAGGTTATTTCTATAAAATACAAATGCCATTTTCGTGGAAAGCTGTCTCTAAGAAGGAAATAATCCAGAGAAATTGTATAAAAATAAAAAACAGGCATCTTACCACCTTATTTTTCTAGTTATTGAAGAATTAATCCCGTAATTGAAGTCAAAATGCGGTAATTCGTAGGAAATGGCGCTGCAGTAGGCTCCTATGGCTGGAAAAAAGTGCTAATTTAAAATACATTCGTGGAATAATCGGCAAATTTTGTACATTACTTTTGGGTTTCTATACGTAACGCATTACATCAGTGAAAGCAGGATTTTTTGGACAAAATATAAAATATGTGGAATTTAGTATTTGTTTTGACTCACACAGTCGCGGCGGAACCTCCTTAAGCAAAGCGACAACCCGGAAAAAAGGACGATGTACTTCCGTTTGCAGCGCGATTAATTACGACAAAATAACTTCGCAAATAACGACTTTGTTGAAATAAATGTGGCCTCGTTTGATTGGGTAGTCGACTATGAATCGAGTGTCACTCTTGAGTTGGTACCGAGCATGCGCAGTGCGCAGGCGGAGCCTCGTGACACCTGGCGGCCTGGTGGTAAAAGAATGACAAATAGTAATAGTGAAAAATCAAGATAAGTAATAAAAGTTCAAGTAAAACCTCAGATTCCGGCTCATATTAAACTTAAAATTCCAGATAAAATTGAAGACAACTAATATCATCAAGTAGGCCATCTTATTAGTCATCGATTGATACCTCTATTTACTCGAAGGAAGTAGAGACACCTTTTTTACGGCGTTGGAAAGCCGATGCGGCACTGGCTGCAAACGGTAGCGCAAGCACAAGGACGGCGGCTATGTGCTAACCGCTAACGTAACGCATTCATGTTAAGCCCTAGGCCGTATCCACGGAAAGGATACCCCCAACATTTTCCGTATTTCTCAATGGTTCTCGCTATAATTAAATATTTTCAACAAATAAAAATCCTATGAGAACCTTAAAACTAAATTCCAAAATATGAAAATCACAAAAAGTACATAGAGACAAAAATACACAAGTAATATTAAGGTCACAAGAAGTTCTACGATTTAATAACTTTTATTATAAATAAAAATTACAGTGCACCCACTAATCACTTCGCAGTTGTCCAAAATCACAATAATAATAAATGTTCTACTGATACCTATGCGTACTAAATTTTTGAGACAATCCTTAAAAATAAGTAATGATTCGCTATCCTTCTACATTTACTGTTCAATATGGCGTAATATTTCAGTGTTTTGAAAACCTATCTCCCGACACTATGATCCCAGGTTCAACGGATTCCTATGCACTGGAAAGTAAATGTTTCCCGAGTTTCCTGCTAAGGTGGATTTCTTATAACAACGGGGTACTGCAGAACGTGACTTCCTACAGAAGAATATATCCCAAGTTGGTTGTTATAATGTAGAGCAGTATTATTGTATACATTTTGAAGTCATGATAAGACAACGACTGTTTGCTAAAGAAATCACCATTCGAATTTGTTATTATAAAATCATAGCACAAAAACTCAAGGCATTTTTCTATAAATCCCTTTGAATATTTAGATGTAAATTATTAATTATTCCTATTGAAATTAGAAGCATAAATATTAGGCATTGTATGATTCCTGAACAACAGGTTTTCCTTTTTCCGACTTCGCCCCGTTTAATTAAACCCTTTTCTGACTTGAAGGTTTCGTCGTATTTCCTGAGCAATTGTAGTTCTTACGTCATTAGCTGGGAGTTATTTCATTATCGATGTTGGCTCAGAGCTGTAGAATGTCTGTAGAATCTCTCAGAGCTTTCGCTATTTCTCTATTTCAACTTCTGCCACAATTCATCGGAAAGCAGATTCTCCAGGAAATATGCAGTGGAATGTTTACAACCGTGGGTTCCATTCTCTTTGACAGGGAGATTAAGAATTTCAAAAGAGCAAAGAAAAATTGGTTGCCTCTTGATTGGTGGCAGAAACTGACCTGGTGAAGGTATCTTCACGGGTTTTCGCAGTATTTTTGACCCATCTCACCCAAGAATAGCCCCTAAACCTTCTAGATACCGCCGATTTTTTCCACGACGGCTAATATGTCGATTAAGCTAGTTTATTTTGCTGCTAGCCTCATTATCTAGATGTCGACCCACCATCCACAATCTGGTTGACAGACAAGGTACTTTTATCAGAGCTCAGAGAGCTAGTATCACTATTAATTCTTTGGAGTCACCCTCAATGTCTCATACACGATCTGATTGCCAGAAAGAGCATTGAATTGGGAGAGGCCGAAATATCGAATAAGTAATCAATTCCATTATTTCTTCCATTTAGGGAGGTTCTGTGTCTTCACTCAACTTAAGAGAATTCAATTAAACTTCCTGAAAGAATTAATTATATTGTTCTAAAGCTACCAGCAATTTTTCAGAATTATTTACCGCAGGTTTTTTTAAGATACTTGAACGAGAAGTGGGCATGAAAATACACGGGTTGTTATGGGAACGCAAGGCTTTATTCATCAGAAAGAACCTTTTCTAACTATTCAAATTATAATAATGTATATCATTGATAGAAAAATGTATATGTGACAGATTTGTACTCCGAGCGCTTGAAGAAATCTCTCGCGCGCGTTGCAGATCGTGTGAAATTGGCACAAAACGGGTAATGTACTTGAACGTGGATGAATAACATGCAGGATGCAGAAAAAAAGGCATAAGATCGTGTAATTTCATGCCCAATTCTCGATCAAATATCTTAAAAAACCTGCGGTAAATAATTCTGAAAATTTGCAGTTAGCTTTAGAATAATATTTTAAATACTTTCAGGAAGTTTCATTGAAATCTCTTAAGTTGGGTGAAACCACCGAACCTCCTTTTAACTGAGTGTATGGTGGATTGATTGCCTTTCAATCCCGAGGGCCTGGGTTTAAATTCCTGTTAAGGCGGAAGTTGTCATTAGAAGCCCGATCTCTAACTGCGTACTACGAGGAGAGTATTTCGATGAAAGTAGGTACTCTGTCCATCGAATAGGACGTTAAACTGTGGAACCCTGGTTGACTTTCGTTAAGGGTGGGCTAATGTCTGTTTTGAGACATCAGTTGTCGCTCACCTCCCCAAAACCAACCAACCAACCAACTACAATTAAAGCTTAGTAGACCGTAAAACTGGGTTTACACGTAGCAGTCTGCTGCTATAGCAGTCGTTCGATACGCGATACATCGCTATTGATACGGACTCGAAGTGTCCACACCAACTTCTACAACTATCGAAGCGTATTGCCAGCAGTAGGCACTTCAAAATGGCTTCTATTTTGCAAGAAAGGCGACGAACTCTTCTCACAATCCTGCTTGTTAGAGAGCGGCAGAAGCAGGAAAGGAAAATAGTAGAGGTTTGACCTAAGTTTAGAATAAAATCTCCTCAAAGATCTAGGTACTCCTTTGTGACGGCGAGGAATGTTGGAGTTCTTACGTATTAATCACGACATATCCCTTCTATTACATACTATGGTTGGTTTTTAAAGTTTTCTAATGAATATTACATACTGTAACAATAATAAGATTCGGTTAAAAATGTCATATATTAACATAAATATGTATAGGTCCAAACAGACTGGTCCAAAACTGGAAAGAATCAGCAATGGAACGATTAAATATCTTCAAAGGTGCAATTGGCCATATGTCTAAATGTTTTGACCACTGGGGATTCCTATCGGTCTTTAAGTCGCATTTTTGTCGTCATTATTTTTTATAATCTCCCTTCCTTGCATTCCATAAGCATTCATGCTCCCTATATCCTTCGATTAATCTGAAGAGATGACCTCCTGGCAGAGAAATCCTCGCCAACTTCATCAAATTCCCGGTCGCTTTCCATAGCGCGTCCTCGACTGCTAGCGAGTGTTGCGATAAATTGCACTTCAATGTGATGGAAAGTAGAAATCTTTCTACTTTGGTAATAGCTCGAATCCAGGATCGATCACATTCAACCAAGTCCTCTATCGACTCTTACTCGCATCGCAGTTCGCGTTCACACGTACGAGTCGGGCTTAACAGTCGACTGTTATGGCAGTCAACTGCTACGTGTAAACCCACATTAAAAGAGGATTATCCCCTTAAAGCACTTACTTTTTCATGAAAAGACGCCCCCGTTGATTACACTGTTCCGCAAACTGATTTCTGATTACTAGAGATGCCACAATTCGGTGGCTCGTCTCCCGTGATGTGATCCACTTTCTCGTTCCACGGGCACGCTTTACTTGAGTCCTGGGTTTTAAAATTCCCAAAAGGTCTCCCCCACCGTCTCCACTTGCCAACGAACGCGTTGCGCAATACCTTTCACCACCGAAAAGATCTTTAAAAAAAATGAAATGATTTCAAAACTTGCGCACCACCAAAGTGTCCGCGAACTTGCTTTGGGTCTCACACAGCAGAACAATCGGAGACGCATTCTGTGGTTCGCCACCGGAGGGCACCAAGTCCGGCCACCAAAACAAACTTATTAAGTTGTTCGGAATCGGACCACGAATGTGTCCAGCTCAACCCACTCTTCGGTGCTCAACTCACTGAGAATCAATGACCGCTTTCGCGGGCAAGGCTAAATAAAAATTAATGATGTGCATACATGGAGTTTCCAATCAAAACACTGGCCATAATCAGCATATGAACTCTACCAATATTGTTATCCATTACCGATTTCGTCAGACAAGTGAAAATTTGAGTCCAAGGAGCCTTCAAAGTGCTGCAGGGACTAAAAACAGACCAGAAGGTCGGACGACAAACGCCAAAGTGAACATTTAAAACAAAACCATTTTTGTTAACCATACTCGTAAATGTACACGGAGAATTATGCAAGGGTATAGCAGTTATTTGTTGCATTCTTCTACCAATTCGAGAATTAAATCGCAGGAATTCAGAACCAACGAATGAACCCTGATTTTTGCTATTCACTAGGACTTTATGGAGTGGCGATGTAAAATTACGATGGGGGATGCTAAAGTCATTCTTGTCAACACCCAAAAGGTCCAGGGGAGAAATAGAAATTAGGAAAAGCGACCGTCTACTGAGGTCAGTTGCATTCTTGGGGAGAGATGTGCAGATCGGCAAGTAAAGAATGTTTTGGGGAAATTTTTTTGGGGAATTTTGGGGAAAAGTGTTTTAAGATGTATGTACTTTGAGCACTAGCTCCCCTCTATTGGAAGTCGTGATTGGCTCTATATCCCACCCAAGTGATCACCACGAAGCACTCAAAGAGAAATCTGCATTTCGCTAAACACTGAGCACCACTACCATATGGCTCGAGCCATGGACCTGCAGACGAGAATCCAGTGCTCTAGCCTACACACCCATCCGAGCTCCCAAGTGCTCTCGTTTCGAGCAACGGTTATGCCTCGGGCTGACCCATTACCTCCTTCCATCATTATTCATGTAACTCTACTTCCTGTCTACATGAACGATGCTAAGCGGAGCGGTATCATTGAACTGACTTTAATTCCATTCCAGCCCCAGAGCTGGGTTATGCTTTAGGTGCATTTTGATCTATTCAATACGTACCTGTTCCCTGATGTACCGGATAAAAGTCCTCTTCATTTTCTCCATCATTCTCGCTTACTCCCTTAGGCATACCCTATATCTTAGTACAAATATCCTTTAAAGTCCATTAACATACCCATAACGTTTCGACATTGACATTTAAATATAAATTAGCATGGCCAAGAGATAAATTCCAAAACATTACACTTCAGGTGATCACGAGGGTAACAAAACAATATGGAATTCAGAAAAGGGAATTGCGTTGCTTCAGAATCAACATGCCACATAAAGAAAAGTTTACGTGGAGCCAATATTCAAGTAAGGGAAGTACGTTAATTCAATAGTATATCATAAAATGCTAGGTCGGGGAAAAAAGATATGTATACTGCTGGCCTTTTTTCAATTCAAATAAAATAACAGCCAACTTACTTGTGGAAAATATGATGGGATCAATGACTCATGTTAACGCACCCACCTTGTGTTAGTCCAAAAAGAGAAAGGGAGTGAATCACCACAAATGAAAACTTGTCTTATATTTAATCATTCACGCGTCCATTCCTAGTGCGTTGAACTATAACGTCACGTTCCTCTGTACCAACACGGGTGTGGTGACCTAAAGGTTCAATCGAATCCCGTGTAGATGTTGATGGGATCAAATCCGGGTGAGGCCCACACACAACTCAAGGTAGTTATGTGATTATCTCAGAAACAACTGTGAAACACGAGTTAAGAGCTATAGCATACGACCCTTTCGCGACATGGTCTATTTTTTCTAAGAAAATCTATAAAAAATTACATAAGGTGCTGCCTCCCAGAAAAATTCTTGTTTCACAATATTGATGGGAGAAACGGCGTGCAGAAAAAGACAACTTTATCTATTAAGATTTTTAAATGGAGGATAGCTTCCCCATAGTGTAGTTTAATTTGAAACGTGTTCCAGCTTTTCAAAGCATTTTCAGAAGAAATTGTAATTTTGCACCTCAGTATTACAGCCTTAAACTAACTTTTGTTCATCTCAATATGTTTTCTATAGATAAAGGACCCCCAAACTTATTTATTTGATCATTGCAAGAGCAATGGATGTGTTTTGAGGAATGCGAACTTCGAGCGGTGATCTGCTTATGCATCACAACCACTTCTGCATCTGGCGGCGATTGTAATTTCATTACGTCCTTCTGTTTTACTTATATTTCGTATCCACTTAACGTTGACCGTTCTCTCCACGACGGCTTTTCCTTTTCCGGCTCCGGTAATTGTGACTCACGGGCGCAATGAATTGCAAACGAAATGGGAGAGTCAAGAGAGACCGCCTCAACGCACAGCCAGTCGTCCCACACCGACCCACACACCGAGTCAAGCCACCTCTGAGAGATTTCGTGGCCCGCTCGAAATTCTCCCGCCTCCTCCTAGATGGCTCTTCCACCTCGGAGGAACGCTCAGGGAAACCCGCTCGGAAATATTTCTCCATCTGGCAATTGTCAGCACGATACATCCGAATGCACCGTAAATAAACCAACTTGCATGTAAATACGATACATCCGAATGCACCGTAAATATACCAAATTGCATGTAAATACGATACATCCGAATGCACCGTAAGTATACCAAATTGCATGTAAATACGATACATCCGAAGGCACCGTAAGTATACCAAATTGCATGTAAATACGATACATCCGAAGGCACCGTAAATATACCAAATTGCATGTAAATACGATACATCCGAATGCACCGTAAATATACCAAATTGCATGTAAATACGATACATCCGAATCCACCGTAAATATACCAAATTAGATGTAAATACGATACATCCGAATGCACCGTAAATATACCAAATTGCATTTAAATGCGATACATCCGAAGGCACCGTAAACATACCAAATTAGATGTAAATACGATACATCCGAATGCACCGTAAATATACCAAATTGCATGTAAATACAATACATCCGAATGCACCGTAAATATACCAAATTGCATGTAAATACAATACATCCGAATGCACCGTAAATATACCAAATTGCTTGTAAATACGATACATCCGAATGCACCGTAAATATACCAAATTGCTTGTAACTACGATACATCCGAATGCACCGTAAATATACCAAATTGTATGTAAATGCGATACATCCGAATGCACCGTAAATATACCAAATTGCATGTAAATGCGACACATCCGAATGCACCGTAAATATACCAAATTGCATGTAAATGCGACACATCCGAATGCACCGTAAATATACCAAATTGCATGTAAATGCGATACATCCGAATGCACCGTAAACATACCAAATTGCATGTAAATGCGATACATCCGAATGCACCGTAAATATACCAAATTGCATGTAAATACGATACATCCGAAGGCACCGTAAATATACCAAATTGCATGTAAATACGATACATCCGAAGGCACCGCAACAGTTCCATGTGATTACGTAAATATAGTATGTACTAAAGACAGAATTATTTGCCACACTACAAGATACCTTAGATTAGTGCAAAAGTATTTATAAAAAGGAATTTATTTCAGGAAACATGCATATCTGGGGCGAAAAATTGAAATTTATCCTCCAAATCTACCAATAAGCTTTTTATGGATAATTTATAAAAACACATGTCACGGAAAACGAAACTAAAGCACGTACCTACTCAGGAATACTGAATTCAACGCAAAAATCCTTAGGAAGGGTTAGAAAAAAACTTCAGTCAGAAATAGCTAAATTCCCAGTTGGAATGCTTGGAATCGAAATGAATAGTTTTAAAACCCTCGTTCCAATTTGGACTTTCTAATCACATACACCGCAAAATATTAGATGTTAACCATTGAAATAATTATCCATTATGAAAAAGTATATAGCCTATGGATGGGAATGGGATTTATTGGCAGTATTTTGTGCCTGGCGAGTTAATATTTAAAATCCATAACAATGGATATGAGTCATTTAAATAAATACCTAAATCTTTGAAGAGTAATTTCAAAGTACATATTATGCTAATCTAGCATGAAAAAATGAAAGGTCCACTGTTTCTCATTAACGAGAGCAGTTGTAAGACAGAGCTGACATTTTTAAAGAGGAGGGCATATTGATTGTTATGCACATTATATTTCACATTTAATAGTAACAGTTTAACAAAATAGATATTTTAGAAAAGCTAAACAAATCCTAAACAAGCCGAGCTCCAGAATGAAAAAGTTGAAACATCAAGTTATCGGTGAAGCGGGGTAGTTTTTTTTTTCAAAATTTGTTTTCCATATTGAACAGTTAAAATTTTACACGATCAGTAGGTACTCATTTCATGCCAGTGCTACGACAAATGCACCAAATACATTTTCTTTGAAGCACATTAGAGTCAGCATAAACAATGAATTAACTACACAAATGAGAAGTTTAATGGGTTATCTATGAATACTTCATTTGTGCATTACTACTTAGCACATGGAATTTATCATTTGAACTGATGTAGTTATTTCTTAGCTTAGCACGAAATGAGAAGAAAAACAAATATGCTGCGAGGAAAATTTAGAAATATTGAATTTCTATCATTCAAAAGTATGCCAAGAAAACTTTCTGGCTATAACGCCCACTCTTCCGATAAAATTGTGGTAAGATATATCGTAATGGTAAAGGTTATTAAAACTATGCAGTATGGAGATTTCATTTCATACTGCTACTTACAGAGTAGTTTTTACCAGTTCTTGAGGGGTTTATCTAGGACAAATGTGATGAATATATAGGAATAAAGTAGGATATATTGTACAAAAAGGGTCCTAGAAGGAAAAACAGAGTACTTATTTCTTAAAATGGCCCCGCACCGGTGGGAACTGTAGTATTTCTCAAAGAAGTTTAATTCCTTCGTCGTATAATTTTCATTTCAATTCCGCAATGCGTTTGCTCATCCTTTCTTTCCTTAAACGTGATGATTTTGCTAACTCTTCCGTTACCTCCATCTAATATAAGTGTAAAGCCTTCTTTAGACTCCTATGGACACTATCTATGCTTTCCTAGCAATTACGCAGGTCATTAGACAGTTTTTGTCTTGATCTCTTCTGTCACACAGCTAAATATATTATGTAAATACTAGGTAACCTGTGCGAAAAAGAAGGTGTATCATAAAGTACTTTCTTTACACTTGTTTTCTTGCAAAAATATACAAAACATATGAATACAATAAAGGCAAGAGAGTTTGGTACCAGTAGCAACAATCATGACGTCTGTTACTGAATAATGGCTCGCAATTTACAAAACTTCTTTAAAGACAATATTAGAAGTAACAATGTTGTCGTCTGTAACTTTTTGGTTATGAGTTTCTTTAACACAAACATAAATATCACGGAAAGTGCGAACTAAAAAATGTGTGGAGTCGATATACCTCGACTTTTAAGTCAAATTAATGAGTAAATAGTGAAATTTGAGATTGAGATTGTATTTTTCGTCAAAAGCCAGTGATTCAACGTTTAAAATGATACCTCATTTATCACTGTAGGTACAGTATTAACGGAGCATATACGGAATGACAGAAAAAGACCTTTCTGTAATAATTATGTAAATATGACTTAAAGTCTAAGAAAATAATTCAACTCATTTCTTAGATAAAATTGATCAACTCACAAGAATTGCTCACTTCGTCTCATTTCAGAATTTCCGACCTCTGCCTCCGTGATTTATGGGCGCATGCGCACTCCTCCCCTCCCCTTCATCTCCTCCTCCATTTCCTCCGTCGCATTAATTACTTTCACTTTCGCAGAATGCGGACGCTTTTAACTCCCGCACTCGCCACGCCCAGTCTGGGAGGCGCTGCGGCCGTCGGAGGCGAAAGTGGCTTACAATATGGGTCATAGGATGCAAGCGGGAGACGAAGAGGAAATTGCTCTTTTTACCCCCGATTCCTTGCCCCCCTATCTCTTCTTCCATCCTTTTTTTTCTTGCTCTCCAACCTCGTCGTCATTCCCGACTTTCGCAAGGGGGAAAACACGAGGAATAGCTGAGGTGTGGTTTACAGACTGGAAGAGCATCATCAGTGTATTCTGAGCGCGAAATCATTCCACCGTGATTGTAGGTGGTATGGTGGTTAGGTGACATGGTGGTACCTGAATAACGTTCCATTTTCTACGTCTATATTCATATGCTGCTGAAAAAATAAAGTTTCAATGGCGTATTGTGGTTAAAAAAAATAGTGAAAAATTCTAAAACGAGAGAAAAGGTTGAGGATGTAAGAGGGGACCTAAGTAAATAAGAAAATTGGGGAGTTAAGTGTGAATGAATGAACATCTTAAGACGAAGAAGATGTAATGCATTGAGAGATGGAGGTGACAGACGGTGGTGGACTGATGAGGTAAGGAATGATATAGCGGAGGACTGAGATTCGTTCAACACCGTCATGAGGAGTGCAGCATTCGAATGATCGAATGCTTATTCAACACCTGGGCCAACGACTCTATGAAACGAGACAGATAATTACATTCACATGCTAGACAATAATCCGCTGCCAGGGAATGTGGCGTGGAATAGAAAAGCAATGAAATAGCACGGGCATGGAAGAAATAATCTGGAAAGAATATGGACGTTAAAGGTGGGTTTAGTTGATGCGTTGGTGGTGGGTTGAGTACTGGGTATTTCTATCACTTGACCATGCCGTTGAATTGATCAATAAAGATATTCAATCCATTTGTGACTGGTTAGCCATTAATCGGCTTAAGCGAAATCCAAACAAGACTAAGTCGATAATATTTGGCAGTCCTTCCAATCTTCTCTTTATCTCTATGAGTGACCTTCCTAAAATAATATTCTTATATATTATTCGAATACTTTAAAAATTCTTGGGAGTTCACTTAAATAATACCTTGAGCTGGCGGGAGCATGTTAAAGCTATATATAACAATGTGTATCAGTTACTGTACCAATTGAAGCACTTTAGGCATTTGATCCCTATTTCACTTCTTCAGAAGTGGGTTCAAACTCTTGTATTCCCACATTTTGATTATTGTTCAATTATTTTCTCAGATGTTAACACAGAACTCAGCACTAAGTCACAGCGAATTTAAAACTCCTGTTTGCGTTTTATTTTTCACATCCGTTACGATGAACATGTTACGTCTTATTATTAAAAAAATAAAATGGCTGAAATTGGATAAACGCCGCATACTTCAAAAGGCTTTATGTTTGTTTAAGGTACTGAAATCCAAAAATCCGTCTTATTTGTCGGAAAACATTATATATAATGCAAATACTGGGAAGAGATCAACTCGAATCACTGAGATATTCTATGTTCCTAAATACCAGTCTTTAATATTTGAGCACTCCTTCCTCATTTCCTCCTGCAAGCTATGGAATTGTTTACCTGAAAATGTTAGAACCACCTCTTCTCCAATTTCGATGTTCAAGAGAAATATGTCTGATCAATTATGTAACTTAGCTCAATCTTCTCATATATATCTAATCGATATGATCAATTCTTGATATGTGATTTCATATCTGTGCATTGCAATGTTGAATGAGATTCGTCATGCTCTTTCGTATTATCATACTGTTTGATGTTGTGTCTATTACTTTATATTCCATTATTCTTCATGCAAAATGTATAAGAAATGCGATTGATAATCTTATGTTGCCTGTTTTAATTTCTCAATCCTTAATGTGTGATCTTAAATCTGTGCACTGTTACCCTAATTGTAACATGTTATTTATTCTCTTATTCATTGATTATTGTTGGCTTATATGTGGTGTACCTTAATGGAATTTGTATGTATTGCTGTCACCATTGGCCCCATTTGTTGTGGCATGTAATAATATATAAATGTTCCAGGGGAGAGTCCCAGAACAATATAGACTGTTTTAAATTCAATTTCAATTCAATCTCGAGGACCCAAGCTCTAATCTCAGCATAAGTTTGAGATTTTTTATTGAAATCAAGATCTCCATTTGGATCTCTTGTGCAGATCACTTTAGGTTGATCTTCATACATAATATGTCAGTGTGTGCCTCTACACACAAAGGCGTAAACGTCATAATAACCGTCGAGACATAATAGCACTTATAAGTGCCTCTAATGAAAGGCTGTTAACCCAATCAAGGACGCGAGTCAGAGGCCTTTATCTAGATTCGCCTCGCGATCTTCGGACTGGACCGCTGCAATCGTATGCATCCAAGAGGCATACATCTTATGGGGACGTGAGCCGATGCAATGAGCACAGGCGGGTAGGGAGTGTAACAGAACCCATTGAAATCCTTCTGCTTCTTGAGGAGTGCGACGGAGTGCAAATATTTGGAAATTGAGAAAAGGAAGCCGTGTTTCGTGAGGTCACTGTTTACAAACTGCTGCTGCGACGCAACGCATGAAATTCAGCCACGTAACCGCGCCAATTAAGTACGCTATTTACGGTCCAAATCGAAAATTGAGTTGCGTTGGTCGGTTGCGTTGCCTCACCGGCGTCCTCGTATCGCGTACGACTGATTTTCAAGCGAGAAAACATTTCCTCCACCTCCGAAGCCAAAATGTGTGACGGTGGTGTAATTGGACCACATTACAGAGCCCTATTTAGATCTGAATTCTTTCAAGCTGGCAGTGATACCAATCACCTTTACGACATTTTGCCTTGGTGATTTATTTGCGTGTGTCTTTCCAATATAACCTTGAACATTCGAGCGAAAGTACTTATGATATTTAGTTCAAAATCCCAGAGGAACAGCAAATAATAATTGTCCTCGTTTAAGTTTCGAATTTTTTTTTCAAGTAAATTACCCACGTTATGCGAAACTTACTTATAAACTAATTTCGTTTTCAACTACCATTGGAATCTCAGCTGAAGCTTTTCGCGCACGGGGTTCAAAAATGATGTTCGCAAACATGCGACGATTAACAGAAAAGTATCGATTTTTCATGGGAAAATCCAATAATGCGGGACTTGATTCTGAAACTAGAGGAACGGGAGGCTAGGACTAAACTTCAACGCCAGTGATACCGATTTCCATGCAATTGTTTATTGTAATATATTCAGAATGCCTTCTGTCACCAAACCCCAGGAAAATTAAAGATCGCAGCTCCGTCTTAAATAATAGGTAGGAGGAATCCATTGAGGAACGATCTAGGAATAAAGCCCAAAGAAAACCGGGGAAAAATGTGCTTATTATCGTGCAGAAAACGAAAACATTTTGGAGGAAAAACATTTGAACATGCAACCGGATTAGGCCCTTATCATTGTTTACCCTCCGTAGAGTGAAACATTTTATACTACTCACTTTCCGAAGGTGATACACGAATGTTGCAAGGTAGTGCTACGGCAACAAAATTCATGGTTTTTGTATCTCCAATTAAGCTCGTAATGAATCCAGAGTTTTCGTTGCGCTTTTGTTTTCGCGCCTACTTTGTTTTTTTTGCTCGTCAATGCAATGATTTGTAAGTCTCGTGTAGTCTGGATCTAACTGCAATAAAGTGAAGTCGTGCCAGAAAGAGTTTTCTCAGTTGACCCTTCCATTTATCCTCGAAGTATAAAAACGACAACATAACTCGCATTCTAACAAGAATGGGAGTTGAATTAATTTTGTACATTCGGTGTTTAAAATGCGTGTATGCCTTATGAATGGAATTTAAAATCTGAGAATGCCCTTGAACACAACGACTAGTAGTAGTTACAGAAAAAATCATCTCTATGTTTAAAAAAAAGTAAATAATCAGTAGATATGCATTGATTGAGTAGGAAAAATGTCATAAAAACAGCCGTGCAAAATATCCAGAATGCTTCGGGTTCCATTGGTAAAAGTTGCAAAGAGTGAACTATATTCGAGACTCAAATCACCGATAGCGGCGCTGTTGTCGCTGACGTCATAATTCAACATGGCCGACAGAATGATGATAACTTTGTTTATCGTACCAGTTACACGGCAGAATCAAGGTGGTAGAACACTATATTAATATTCCTCAACTTCTTGCTACTGAACAGCCTTGAGGAGATAGGTTCTCCGAAATTCGCTTTCTCATTTTGTGAACCATAAGGCTTGCGTGGAATTATATACAATCAACATTGGTTTTAAGTGGAAAAACGCGATGAGCGCCGAGTTGCGTCTTTCGTTCACCGAAATCCTAAAATATTTGGGTGGACACCACGACTCGAGGAGTGTAACGGTTAAAATGAAGAATTTCCTGATGCGTGAAAAATCGTTAGAAGAAGAGAAGAGTAACATGAAAGATAGGAGTGTAGTAACTCACTAGTTGTATCGCTTCGTGCCTGCAGGGAGGCATGGAGACGTCCTACTCTGAGGAATACTGGAAAATCAGGCTTCAAAGAGTGGCATGAGGGAAAAATGCAGATTATACAAGTTCACTGCTAACCCCCAAGAGATTAAACATGATCTCAAACAAAGTACATCGATTACAATGACCAAATTAAATAAGTCAGAAAGAAAATGTATATGCAGTTCTCACTTTCTTCCCATTAATCAATAATCTGTTAAAAATTAGCGGGTAGTTTAAAATGTGGCATTCATTGTTACCTGAAATTAGTATACATACTAAAATGTTTTTAAATCTACATTATAATGATTTATACTTTCAGGCACCTCTTCTCAATGGTCCCCGGTAACATCTGGTGTTCCTCAGGGTAGTGTCTTGGGGCCATATCTATTTAACCTCTTAATTGACGACCTTTCCTCCCTTGTTTCTCCCTCTCAAGCTAATACTCTACTTTATGCTGATGACTGCAAAAGTTTTAAGCAAACTCACGCTACCTCGGACTGCCAAGACCTTCAGAATGCCGTAGATTTCACTGCTAAATGGTGCAATACCTGGAAGCTCAACTTGAATTCCAGGAAATGCAATTCTATTTCCATCTCTCTCAAAAAATCCCCTATCAAATTTGACTATTCTATTAATTCTGAGCCTCTTCCACATGTTTCGGCTGCGAAGGATTTAGGTGTCTTAACAGACAGTAAACTAAACTTCTCGGACCACATTAATTCAGTCAAGAGCAAAGCCATGACTCTATTAGGCCTCCTCTACCGCTACACGGAAATAACTGATACCCAAGCTCTGAAATCATACTTCACATCATTTGTCCTTCCAATCACAGGATATTGCTCTCCCATATGGTCCGTCGCAGCTCCAACTAATCTCGCCTGTCTTAACAGTATCACTAGCTTCTTCGCCAGAATAGTAAAACACAGGGTTGCAGACTTCCGCAAAATGCCTACTTGTTCAATCCTATCTTCTCTGTCAATCCCCGATCTCTCCCATCAAAGAATTAAAACCGATTTAAAATTTATTTACAATATTCTAAGCTCACTCATTGATTGTCCTGAATTGCTTTCCTCCATAAACTTCAGAGTCCCTTGTCGATCCACACGTACGCAGTCCTAACTCCATGCGCCTATCCCCAGACTATCCCTTGTCAAGCGCTCACTTCACTACCACCTCTCCTCCATCTTTAATTCTTTGCCGAATAATATAGATCCATTTTTTCTCTCTTCGGACTCATTTATCAATCTCGCCATGTCCCATATTCCCATGAATAAATAATACCTCTCCCATTTACCTCTCTTCCTACCCACGTTTTATTTGTATTCTTTATTATTTTCACCGCATACCAATTGTTTTCATTGATTGTTTTTGTTTTTATTTAAAGTCTGTTATTGTGTCACTTTAAATTGGCAGAAATGCTGTACGTGAGCAATTAGATAAATAAATAAGAGACTCACTCCTTAATGTTACGAGATGAATTTACTTGATTAAGTGTACGTAATAGATAAGGTAATAATAAAAATTATTTACCCAATCACCAAATGAATTTTTAGGTAAATACTATACAGGAGCTTAAGGCAACATCAAAGGTTACAGACAAGTGGGGAGGCTACCTTCGTATTTACTTCTAATAATCTCGGCATAAGATTATTAATTCGATACGAAAATAAAAATCAGTTACGCATTTAGAGTTATTAGAACATACGATATTTTAAAACACTGAACAATTACCATGAAGAGATTCAAGTGGGAAAAAAATATTTCGGCATTAAAAATAATTAAGATTATTAAAACATATTTTCTTTACCAACCATTAAAAGTAGCTAAATGTTTTTGTCATTTTAAAAAAACGTGCACATTCACTGTTTCTCTAATTGAGTCTAGCAAAGTATTATAATCTTAGTTCCCATACCTACATGTAAAAGACATCTTGCGCAAGATTTGATTTAGTAAGAGAAGTGATATATTTTCTGCGAATTTGTAACCATGATTACCATCACAAATTTCGGGTTAATTATCACTCCGCGTATTAAATAATTTCAAGATCTTGAAATCATTCACATGCTTTAATGCAACTATGCTGAGGATGGATAAGTACATTGCGATTACTACAAGTAATAATTCAAGCAATCTTCCTTTGTAAAACTTTGATTGAGTGTAGAGATTTTTTATGCACTCCATATCTAAAAATACGGCCGTAACCTAATCTAGAGCCCAATTTATTAGTACGTCGAACAGAAATTTATTGAAAATTGGAACTTTTTGAAGTATGGGTGGACCATGAATAAACAGTGACCGGAGGAATTCAATTTCGCGCGACTGTCAAAATATCAAGGACCACTCAAGACTTTTCACTCGCAGACAAAGAGGAACCACGTCAGGTAAGGTAAAATTAATTAGCCTCACCTAATGAAAGCCTTGATTGGCCCGTAACGACGAAAATTCCATCATCATTCATCTTAGCTTCGCTGACAGAAGTCGGCACGCCCAATCTTAGCTACTAGTCACTCCGGGCAATTGCTTAGAAGAATGGAAGAAAAAACATCCGAAATTGCCAAATCATTGCACTCACGAAATATGAAACGATATTCATTTCCTTGACGCTAATTCTCAAGCAGCTCTATTGTTCATAGATGGGAGAATGGGTTTTTGAGCGAGAAGAAATTTATCAAGCATGTTGCTAACAGCCAGGCACATTCAAGGGGTGGAAGAAATATTTTTTTGTACACATTCTATTCTTTCTATTGCTTAACCAATGCAACCTTGTGGCTTATGCGATGCCTTATCCTCCATCCTCGCACATAGTTATATATTTCTTTCTTAAGGTTGTGGAAGAATTACGGGCGAATGGAACAGATAGCTGACAGGAGAGAGGAGCGGGGAACTGAAGCAAGCCAATCTACCGATTGATGATGATTGCTAATAAAGTTTCCTCTTAAAGTGCATCAACCAAATGGCATCCGAGTGGGATAGCATGGAAACGTTTCCTCTACTTTCGTTATAATTCGCATCGGGCTCGGAGTCCCAAATGATTTTCTCGCAACGTTAAATGGCATTAAATGAACACCTGGTGTTTTCACGGTGGATGTGCAGGAAGAAGATTTCTCAATGGATCTTCAATGGGCCAGGGACTGGTGCTGGATGACGAGCCACAAACTCAACTGCATTATTTTGTGCCCTGAGTATGCTTAAGCACATGCGTATCTAATAAAACAAAGGGACATCATAGATCATCATCTATGAATGTATCTCGTATACCTTAGAATATGCCTTCGTAAGCCTAAAAAATATCCAAGCACCATTCAAAATTGCGAACTCCTCTAAAGACGGCTTTGACATAATTCACAGTGAGGAGTCAAGGGTAATTCCTTTCATTTTCCTCAGCAATGTACTACTGCGTGTTAATGAGTGGTTAGATAAAATTGGGGTATTGTACTTACTAGGTAGAAACGATTAAAATAACAGGTAGTGTCCCTAACACTACCACAGGGTGTTCATTCCGTGCATAGTTTTATTTTGAGTCTAGCATGTGTACGAAGTGAAATAAACGGACTCTGGATAAAATTTTGCGCTCCTTACATTTATAATTTTTTTTTATTTGTCAACCCCTTTCTACAGAAAATTTACATTCATGTTGCAGAAATATTTATGAACTGTCCCTAAAAAGCATAATTTTACAGTCCTTCACAATTTAAAACTCTCAACTCGTCAATCCTTATGATTTCAGTATGCTTCCTAGTTTCATCTCCTAGGCACATATAAAATCTCATAAATGAACCAAGTCTTCAACTCCTCGCAAGATTTTAAGTTGAGCAACAATAATTTTACGTTGCCGGTGACACGTGATTTTATACCCATACTTGGCAGCCATCTTCATTTGTGCAATGATGGCATCAATTACAACGCGAAATCCTATTTAACTCTTTCAAAATTGCTATTTCGAAGTCCTTATGACTCGTTCAGATATCTCCAACACTTCCAGAGTTGTGAAGAAATGTTTGGTAAACACGATTTTGTTGTTTTTCCGCCAGCCGTGAGTGACTATGCCCCATTTCTACTGATTTATAAGACATATAAGGTGGTTTGAACGAGATAGATCCCTAGTCATAATAGAGACCATATTCAAATTTTATTCTTTGATTTCAACGTCTATGAGAAGTACGAAATAAATATTATAATATTAATGGCGCAAATATATAGTTATGTATGCCCAAAAATCTCAGTAATTAAATAAATAAAGCTACATAAGTCTCTAACTTGACTCGTTTTTTCCCGCCGAACGGCTGAAAACCCTTCAAAACAGTAGGTTTTTTAAGCGATTCTGTAAAAGTTACTGTGGTGAGTAATAGACTATTTTTTATAAATAGTTGAGAAAATATGCAATCTACACCATTGGTTTTTTGACGAAATCTAGGTGTTATAAATTCCTATTTCCATCAATATTCTCCCTCTGGAGCGCTCAGCCATAATCTATCCCATGTAAAACAGCTTATATTTGTAGGCAAATTGCTTTAAAAGTAGTTCGGCAAGGAGTTGATATTTTTATATCATTGGAAAGATGAGAGTTATTTCTTTAAAATGAGGCCAAATTCATCAAATTCTAGGTGAAGTGATTTTTCGCTCAAACTACTTTAACGTCAAAAAAATGAGTTAAAGTGACGCAACTGAACGTCTTGCGACTCTGCAATCCTCCTCACTACGATACAAGAGGGTATTATTTTGATTACGGTCATGTCACTACTCTCTTTTTCCTTTTTTGTTGTCAACGGCCAACTAAACGATGTGGATGTTGTCGAGACAACGCGAGAGTAGGACGTTAATCTGTTTTGGCGCCTGAATGTCGCCATGAAGCACCTCAAATTTCCGACGGATTGAAAAAAATCGGTTTTAATCGAGGTGCACCTTCCTCCACCGCCGCGGCAAGAGTCCTTCGCTTTCTCCGCACGGAACAAAAGACTTTCGTTCGGATCACAGCCACGACCACCACCAACGCCCTCAACTGCGGACTGCGAAATAATGCAAATTCAAGGAACCCGATCTTGTTCTCCAACCCGCGTTTCCAAGCACATCATCAGTGTTCCAACGTGGGAATTCTTCCCAACCGATTCCCGGGGATTTTCGCGGTCTCTCTCGGGACTCCCAAATCTCGTGGGAAGCTGACCGTTAAATCGGGGAAATCGCTCGTTGAAGCAAATAATAACGATTTTGTTTTAAAAGCTAAGAAAACCTCAAATGTTGTGAATAAACCATCCAGCACATCCTGTTAATCAGTACCGAAGTGAAGTCCCCGTATAGGGTCCACTGTGAGGGATACCATCGCCACAAAATTCCGGTCGACCGCTACTAAGGAACTTCCAAAAACGATATGTTTCATTTTGCGACGACTTTGCTGTGCTAGGAAGATCCTTTATTATAAGGCAGTACGGGTAAGCCACGGGCCAATGGGTTTTATATTTCTTATTTGAGGCGGGCCATGGAAGGGAGTGGGGAAGCGACAACTCAGAACCCATTTTAGATATTGCTAACTTCAAGAATGCTGAAGAGAAATAAATTACGCAGCCGGTAGACTAAAGTAAAATATAATGGGATGCGTAAGAACATTTACTTTGATGAGTTCCCCATATTCATTCATCATCATCGCCAATAGCAGTCATTAATCGGTAGATTGGTTGAATGCAGAAGCTCTCCAATCCGCTCTCATGTCAGCCAATCGATTGATTCCTTTACAATTTTCCACTATGACGTCCTTCATAATTTTCCCGGTATATTCCACTCTTGGTTTCCCACTGTAATTATTCCCATTCATGTCTCTTTCTATTATTGTTTTAATCGTAATTATATTTTAATTTTTATTGTACCGAAAAATATGCCAAATAAGTTTCCTTCTTCTTCTCAGAGTATTCTCCATGCTTCTGTAAAATTCCAAGTATCCGTAGGAGTTCTTCGTTCATGATTCTCCAATTTATTTTCAACCTTCTCCGACACACCACATTTCCATTGGTTCCAATCAAACCATACAATGCATGGATATACTCTAATTTTCTACGATGTGCGTTTGTGTTCTCAGGGGCCTCTGGCGGGACGATCTCGGACATACATGTATCCATCGGGCGGGCGGGCCGTGCCAGTTCGAAGGCAGTCGGGCCGGACCAGACCCGAGAAATGAGGCTCCTGGAGCCCTCCACTACTCCCCTGTGTGCAGCCCGAAGAAGCGACAGGACGACATCAGTATCCATCCCTCTACAGACCTGCGGTCGCTTATGCCGCGGGACCTGATTCCTCGGCCTTCACCACGTATTTGCTCTGATCTGACTGCTACTCTAATAATCATCAACACTGATGACCTTGATAAGGTGAATGAGAATGATGATTCCCCGAAATGTCGAGAATTATCGGTAAATACGATTTACTGTTCTCGATACCATTTGCAATGCACAGAAATTGGTTGTGAATTCATCCGAATTATCTACTACCTGCGCCCCACGTTTTTCTCTTCAAGTCTTACAAATATCTCCATAGCCACTAAAAATTCACCCTCAAAAATTTAGATGGGCCCAGGGAAAATTATTTTATACTTTTTAGTCCGTTTTAAAAACGTGGATTATTAAAAAATTATTTTTATTTGATTAATCATTTTCTGCTTTTTAGTCTATGCCAGAGTGAAAGTTTCCAATCGATTTCATGCACCTTGATGAGACTCTGACAGGGACACACAGGAAATTCCCGATGTATTTCAGATTCTGTTCAGCTGACAGTGTGTGGAATTGAAATAATTAATTAATTAAATGTTATCACATGTAGCTAACATTGCATTGTCATCCACTTCTGAGCTATGGTTAAAATTACAAGCCCCTACTAGCACATCAGGAAATATGTTAATTAATAAATTGTTAACTAATTATTAAATTAATTGCTATAATAGATAGCTAATATTGCATTGACATCCACTTCTGAGCTATGGTTAAAATTACAAGCCTCTACTAGCACATCAGGAAATATGTTAATTAATTATGAAATTAATTGCTATAATAGATAGCTAATATTGCATTGACATCCACTTCTGAGCTATGGTTAAAATTACAAGCCTCTACTAGCACATCAGGAAATATGTTAATTAATTATTAAATTAATTGCTATAATAGATAGCTAATATTGCATTGTCATCCACTTCTGAGCTATGGTTAAAATTACAAGCCTCTATTATCACATAAGGGAATATGTTAATTAATTAATTGTTAATTAATTATTAAATTAATTGCTATAATAGATAGCTAATATTGCATTGTCATCCACTTCTGAGCTATGGTTAAAATTACAAGCCTCTACTAGCACATCAGGAAATATGTTAATTAATTAATCAATTATTTTAGTAGATAACTAACATTGCATTGTCATCCACTTCTGAGCTATGGTTAAAATTTCAAGTCTCTAGCTGATCGGGAAGTTAGTTTAAACTCGGTTGCAATATTCCACCCTGACCGACAGAAGGACATGACGGAAACCGAACTAATAAAAACGTGGTAAAAAGGTAAACATTTTTGTGTCAGCGATCATAGCAATTTAAAAGCGATCTTGAATCAGTAGTTGATGATGCATGATGAATTTTAATGAATAGATTCCGTGTTGAGTTCATGATCATAGTTTTTTTTACAAAGGGCCATTTATCAAAATTTTCAGCGCGAAGGACACGCCGTTAATGGACTTTAATGCCTTGAAGTTTTTAAGCGACAGATTGGAAGAAAGAATAGGATATGGAGGGAGGGGTTTGTCGCTTAACGCGATCGCTCTAAGTTAACTCCATTTCGACATCAGGGCCACGCATTATAACGTTTTCTATTGTTAACTCGAAAATCACGAAAATCGGATAGAGCTCCTCCTTATCCTCTATGCTTGGTGAACCCTAGTCTAGCACAATTCATTATCTTTTCCCGGACGCACATTCTCGCTGAATTAGCGATGGTTTGATTTGACGCATGTGACGAAATAAAAATAATCTAACTCGTAAATAATGCCCCACGCGATTCCAAGAGAAGCTTCACACGACTACATTTCTTATAAAGTTATTTTTAAAATATTCCCTAGTGCGAGTTACATTATCCTTTGAGAACCTTTCGAATCAATGTCGATGATTATTTGGATTTGGATTGGTGATTTATTTTCTGCAGAAAATAGTTGTGCGCATAGTATAAGTTGCTAAACACAAATGTGAAATAAATATTTAGTAGAAATTCAGATTTATGAAAAATAAAGGGACATAGAAATGCATTTGTAGTAAGTTAATTACGCTTATATACATCATTTTGACTATAAAGCGAAAACATTTGGATAAAATTGACTCAAAGGGAAAAAACTCAATCCAGAAACGTTAGGGCTCATAAATAATATTTCAAATTTAATATTTAATATAATTACAAAACGTTACAAGTAGGCAATCGCCTGGTGGTAACATTAACATAAGCATAAGAAAATACACATGAAATTTTCAAAACACTTCCAAATAAACCATTACAGAATCGAGGAACACTTATTTCTAAAAATGTTTACGTTAGCAGGAAAGATCTCAAAAATTACTTCAGGGAACTCATTCCACTCCTTTATAACTCTATTTAAGAAGGATTGCTTCAAGATATCAGTTTTCTGCTTTCTACATTTAATTTTGTACCTGTGGTCATTTCTTCCTCTGAAGCAGGGTGAGTCTAGCCTTTGATTTATTTCCTCCCGAGCCCGTTCTTTTGTAATGGCTTTGTATATCCCGCATAACCTGTTTATGTTCCTCCTTAATTTCAAAGGTTTCACACCCAGATACCCCAGCATGGCTGTGACACTGTCACACATTTTGTGCCTGCCTAAAAAATACCTGGCTGCCTTCCTTTGTACTTTTTCCAGCTTGAATATATCTGTTTTTAAATGAGGATCCCACACTACCGTTGCATATTCTAACACCGAACGAACCATAGTCCTGTAGGACATTTCTTTGGTTTCTTTATTACTCTCCTTAATACTTCTCATCACTCAATGGGACAAACGTTGGGGTATGAATATATAAAAGCAATAATACATTGCATTGAGAAAAAATAGGTAACATGTACCTTAACGAAAGTGTCGCAGTTGTATAAAAATTCATTATTTAGACAATATGACACGTGAAAATTTTGTCAACTCTTGAGAAACTCGGCTAAAAAGAAAAAAATAACAATTGCAGAAATTCTTGTTCTGATAAAGTTATTTAAATGGAGCAAATGGCATGAAATGTCATTCGATTTCTTTAGAAAATGTGTCCGAGCACATTTCTCCACCTCAAGTGTGCTACTCAGTACTCGGTGATTTTCTAGGTGCGAAAGACTTTCTACCAAGAGAGGAATTGTGTAAAAGTGGCTCATCTTTGATAACATTGAAAACAAATAAGGAAATCCTCACCAGAGAGTTTTTCTAACCGCGTTACCAGTTCTTGGCACGCTATAGCCAGAGGTCACGCCGTTTCAATCCTTCTCCCAGCGGAACTAGTGGTACCGGAAGCCAATAGCATCATCCCTCCCCAGCACCACATAAAAAACATGGGGACTGACAAAGGCGTCGAGTATGAAAAGGGAAAGGCTTTCAATTCGGTTGGTGGAGACTGGAATGTTGCTCGAGCCCTCAATCTTCCGAGCAAACTTCCCCGTCGCGAGCTATGAGGGAAAATAAGTGAGCAGCGTGGACGCGACACAAAGAAGCTTAGATCGCTTAAGAGAGCCTCTGGTCAACTTACGCAAGTGACTCGGATAGAAGACTTGCGATGTCGATTACGATCGTAAATCTTCTGGAACATTTCTTCGTAAGGGCTCCAAAAATTCAATAATCAGTCAAATGGCAATCAAGCCTCCTTTCGTGGTCGTAAATGTATTTCTTTTCACATTGCATATCTAAAAAAATAATTTTGTTGGTGGATATTCTTGAAATTTTCTTGATTTTAATTTCCAGGGAATACATCTATCACAGCCTGGTTTCGCTGCTGCTCAGGAATTTATAGCAAGCATGGCGTAAAATAAAAGAAAAAGAGATTTTGATGTGATTTCATAACAATTTTTAATTTCCATGAATGATTTTAAATGAAGAAATCAACATTTCATGATTTCTTATGAAACAAATACTGAGGAGATGTCATTTTAAATACTGGATGAATAGGTCTGACCTGATGATGGTGTTGTACACCGAAACCGGTCGAGTAAAACCTTATTCTTGTGGAAAATTGCCTGTCTTTTTCTTTCAGCTAAATATAACTTGGATCGAAACAAGATTCATTTTTATTTCTACTAGACATTCAATTTTGAAAACACATCGATTTCCTAATGTAGCAGCTTTTCAGCAAAGAAAGCAATTAAAAAATATGACTAATTATAAAAAAATACAAAGTACCTACGCAAATTCATAGATGAGAACACTGCAAAGGCTAAGTTCAATACCATAATCTCCTCTGCAATCTTTATTCTTCAGGTCAGCGAGAAAAACAAATGTTTTCCGCGAACCATCTAATTCTTATTCCCTGTCTATATTTAAGATATCTGGCATGCAGTTTCGCTGGCACAGAAGGTTACTGCCTAAGTTGCCTATTATTTTTTGTTATTTTCTGCTAATATTTACTCGATTGCATTCCCATATATTGGTCCAAACGATATTCAAAACGTGCCAATGGAGGAGGAAAAAGTGGATTAGTGGATTTTGACTTAATCTTTTATAAAATGAAGTACGCATAATGGAATTTATAAATTCGGTCCGAGGGTATAAAAAATACAAATGGGTCATTTCACCTCAATTCAACAAACGTTTGTCCCTAAGGGTCTCAAATTTATATAAAAATTGGTGTATGGGTACAATATCAACTTAAACTGAATACCCTCAAACTGTTTTGTGAAAAAAAAATTTGAGAGAATTATGCATACCTACTTATATTAACTTTTTCGCATTTTTAGCAAAAATCCGAGACTTAAATCATATTATCACTTACATCTCCGCTTGTAATTGTCATACTGAATTGTCATTAATAGCTCTTATTAAAGCTATATCATTATTGAATACAAATATATCAATACAAATTATTTTATTCTATACCCTATTGTTTTTAATTACTAATGTTTAAAAATTGTTAATAAACTTTTCTCAAATACTCCATCTCAGAATCGGCTGAAACTTTTTTTCCGCCATATAAACATACCCACATAACTATTACAAAAATTACAATTTTATATAGGAATATTTTTAAAGGAAAAAATCAAGCATCGGTAACCCGTCACTAAAGAAAGGGGCCTTCGCTATATGTAGTTGGTTGGTCATTTGGGGAAGCCCTGAAACGTCTAAATATACCCCATTAAGGACTAGTGGGTGATTTGGTGAGTGAAGAATGGCAGTAGGGTGGAGGGTAACTCGGTGTTGGATTTAACTCTTATGACGAAAGACGCCAAGGGATGCATAATTGAACGTCCTATCTGACAGAATAGGTACGGCAATTGAAATGTTCCCCACAAAGCACCTTAGGAGACACCGGATTACCGCTGAAAGGCTCTGCCCCAGCCGGGATTCGAATCCGGGACCCTTTGGATGGGAAGCCAGTGCTCCAGCCACCACAACATCCCGAACCGCAAAGCTTTTTGCTTACTTCCTCGTATCATTCCATCAATGCCAGTTCTTCAGTCTGTTTTTCGACACAATATCCGAAAAGGGCGACAGATCTCGTAAAATTCCAAGAAATTGCACATGTTTTAACCGAGGCTCATTTTCGGCAGATTCGTAAAAAAAATGTTTGGTCACCGATGCGTAAAACGCTGAAAAAAAGGACGCTCGGCGAAGCGGCCTCGATCCACCGCCAGAGTGCGGGCCGATCGCGCATTGCAACTAGAAGAGGAAGTGAAATCCACTCGCATGGAAACCGAGAATGAATTCATTTTAATCATTTCACAGTTCCTTGAAATTTCTTATCGAAAGTTCCATTATAAACACATTTAAGCCCAGATTTTTTCAGTGCAGGATGAAACAGAAGTAAAAGAAAGGACTAAAGTGTGGAAGAAGGGACTAAAGGCCAAGTGACAATAATTTATAGCATCAAGTACTTGTCTACCGATTAACTTTAATTATGACGGTATGATCATTTGAGAGTTGGTATCATTGAGCAGATTGAGAGAAGGAAGAAAAAATGACACGGGTATGGTCTGGTCTAAATAGGTTGTACGCAATGAGGCAGGAATTTAATTTTCTATATAATATAAATACATATATTTATTGCTCCTTCAAGTTTTGTACACAATATATAACATTAAACACAGACTGGAGCTTTAGGTTATCCCTAAGGCATTTGCCTGTTGGTGGAGTCACCTTCAAAATATCATAGTAATACAAGCACAAGTTTTTTTTTACTACATATAACAAAATGTCTCCAGTTGGAAAGAGAAACTCTTAATAACAGAAGAATAATATACATAAAAAAGGAATAGAAATAAATACACAAAAGTACAAATCAAATTTTGCTCTGCCACCTCGAAACAATTATTCGGTATCACAATTAAAATGACCAGAATGTCATTTTATCAATTAAATCGATAAATTCACTATCGTTATTAATGCCAAAGATTAAACATGAAATAATTACACAACGCATAATACTACGATTAAAATTCAATTATGCATCCAGTTAAATTACTCTTTTCCTCTGATTGCCGCGGAAGAAGACGGACATGAGCATCAGGCGCTTGGCCAAGCAGTTTAACTTGGACGCGAATAACCCAGTGAGATAGAAAGAATTCGTGTGAGTTTAAAAAAATTGGCCTGGACTTGGGTGCGAACCAAGATACCCAAAGTTAAAGCACCCGGCGCGGATTTCAAAGGATCTTGGTTCGAAACCCAGGTCAGGCGAATAAATTTTTACATTTGATTTCCCAAAGTAATATCAAGCGTTTGATCTTCTGCGATATATTAAAACTGATAGGCACCGATGTTGTGCGACAGCTATGATGTTAAACTACTGTATTTTACCCACCGAAGCTGTTATTTTTTTCCAGCTTACTTAAATGGATACGCAACACAGTGAATAATTGGCAAAGATAGAAGCAACTGCCAAATAATTTCCTAAACATTGGCGGCTTCGTGTTTTCCCATTGAATTAAAAGTACTAAACAATTCTTGACATAAAAAAATCATATTATTTGCATTCAGTAACATGACTGGATATTCTACCAGCTAACCGTTTGGCTTTTGGTTCCTATCTCAACTTCCCCCTTTTGACGTTTTCTGTTCACTTTCTTTCATATAAATTGCTCGCCATCATGTCTGTCATCGTTTAATTATTGACTTCGGCCTCATCTTAAGTCGTCCGAAGTTACAATTATCTCCCTTCCTCTTCCACTCATATCAATATTTCTCATCTCTATCAGATTCTTCAACATGCCTCCACCTATTAACAAATCCTTCTTCCACCTCCACAGCCTTCTCTGAATCTGAATTTTCTTCTCCCCCAAAATCTTTACACTCACCGTTGCAAAAATAAATAACGTCAAACATCTGATTTTGTAATTCACTTCTTCAAATATTCGTTTCTTGCTTTTGGAATATTTGGAGGTATTGTAAAAGTGTGATGTTACCCTTGGAATTATTCATCTCACACCCAACATTTTTAACTGTCTGAGAAGTCGTAATTATTCAGAGAACAAAGGAATTGCTTAAATAGACGAATAAATCCTGTTAATTGGAGAAAGCGTTTATTTTTCAATTTTAAAACCTGCCATCGTACAAATGACCCACTTCGCTGAAAGCATTTCGAGTCGCAGGCTGGGCAACGCCATTCAAGTCACGTCATCTCGTCCCCAGTGTTTATTAAATATAATGTAAGGATGGAGATAATTTCTTCCGTCCGGGAAGTTTTTCCCGTCACTATGCATCAAGGCAAAGAAAATAGTTAGTTGGCAGGGATGAGTTAAGTGTAGATGAGTAGTCAGAGGAAGCGAGTCCATAGGGAACTCGTTAGGGACCTTTGAACGAACATCATTCCAGCTGTTCAACCACCATCATAAGCCGCACCACATATGATAGCCACATATGAACTAATTTTTCTGCTCCAAAATTGTAATTAACATTGGAGAGGTGTCGAAAAGAGTTTATCTTGAAGTAGGATCTTAAAACCAACATAATTTCTAATAAAACCACCTCGTCCAATACTTTATACTTCCTTTCCTTACCTAAGGCTCTACGCGAGTTAGCACCAACAAGGTCTGAAGTTATGAGAGACCTACACAAGCATGTAAGCCACAAGTTGTTCGGCATGGGGTGATATTATTATGGATAAGGCATATCAAAGGGCAGATGAAAAGTTTTTAAATTAGCAGCAATGAGATAGATACTGGTTATACAGAGTTACTTGGAATTTTTGAGAAAAACTTCTGTTCTTCTTTTACTAAAATAATGTCACCACATATGAACTAATTTTTCTGTTCCACAATTGTAATTCACATTGGAGAGGTGTCGAAAAAAGAGTTTATCTTGAAATCGGAGCTTAACGTCGACATAATTTATAATAAAACTACCTAGTCCTATAATTTATAGTTTCTTTTCAACTTTAACTAAATATTTCCTAGTGCGTTAAGAAATGTTTAAACGTGTCAGTTATGCATACGTTTTCTCGCATTTGCTGACAAAAATCCATTCGAATTCTGTATTCAGGCCGTAACGATTTTCGGCTAGAGAAGAAAAAAGACTTTATTTTAAAGTATAAGTTGAGAACAGTCTGTACTTACAAAATAAGTTAAGCATATATTCATAAAGATTTAATATCTCTGTTCCACCTCCCTGGTGATTGAGTCTCGTAAAAAATAAGTAGGCTGACAATCAGGGATCCCGGATTTATGTTGAGGCTACTGCACTCCACTCGAGCAAAAAGGAAGTGTTTTATATTTCCAGGAATGAGAAACACATGGGAACCCACAAGCAGCATGTAGGAAGAAAATACTCCAAAAAAAACTAGATATTTTAATTTCTCTTTGAGTCCTGTCCTCAGCTATCAAGCCAGCTTCCGGATACTATCCCTTTTTTCAATGAGAATCGTCTCAGGTGCACGATAGGAGAGTAAAATAAGTAATCGTGGCAGGACCTAAATGTTTTTTGTTAAAGAATACTTCTTGGCCATTAGTTTTTCACGCATTCCTTGGATCACCAACAAGCTTTCGCGTTCAATGTGAATCGGCCGTTGATTTCCTTTCCAATGCATTTTTTAAGAATGCGTGAAATCAAGCGAAAGCAACAAGAAAGTGATCCACCACGCGTTAATAGCTCTTTTTTGCCAAAAAGCTGGTATATATTGCTTTTAAATGAGGAAATAAACTTATTGAATAGACGTGAATGAATTCTTCACGGGTTTCCCATCAGGTGAGATGTTCAGCCAGAGACGACGTTTCAATGGCTAACTCTGCCATCGTCCTCAAGGCGTTGAGTTGGTGGGAAACCCGTGAAGAATTCATTCACATTGTTCGCCAGGAAAGCACCAAGTCTTACATTCTTGAATAGACGTTTAGTACTACTTACACCACGGTACAAGTATGAAGAGAAACCAGGAAGCATAGACCATTTTTTCATGAAATATTACCTCAGCTACCAATGCTAATGATTATTTGAGAAACTGTTGAATATGAGATTTTTCTCAGCCATATTTTATTCAATATTATTAGCGATCTCACTAAGTTTATCAAGAGATGACCTCAGCTCGGTAAAATTCCATTAGCTTTTCAGCAGAAATTACCCAAAATCAGTTATTAAAGGCATATAAAGAGCGACAGTCAGCTCGTGAAAATTGCAAGATGACCAAAAATTTGTCAACTGAATTTGATCTCGTTTCGAAACTTACCTCCAGGTGTCAGAGAAAGGAGGATGCGCGAAGCAGTTGTGGGTCCTTCACATGTTGAACTTCATGAAGGAAAAGGGTTTTTTTTCTGATTTCAACTAAGCTGGGATGAGGCCTACAAAAAGAAAACAGGGTAAAACTACTGTACCGGAGTTGTCAGGAGAGATGCTGTTAATCTAAAAAAGGAAAATTATACCTTCTATTAATCGGCCAAGAAAAGGTTCAAATATCATCTAGGGCTAAACCAGGAGCTTGAGGAAATATACTGTTATCAAAGAAAGATGACGGAGGATCGGAGTCACCAATAAAAAAGCCCTACAAAGAGCTGGTGAGAAAAAATACTGAAAATTTGTTGGCCACATTCTGAGACAAATACATCCTGAAAGCTATGAAGAATGAATAAAACCTTGGGAATAACTACGGAAAAAATGACACACGTTCTTCGGTAACTTTGTGGTATTTCACTCAAAATTAATTTCATGTGGAAAATGTTACAAAACCACGAAAAATCCAAAACATACACGACCCGGGTTTCAATGCTTTAAGCATTATCTTCAGGTGATTAAAAAACATACAACAACTCCTTATAGGTGGTAAGTGGAACAACACAGTAGGTGGAAGGGGGAAGCGGCTGAGGGAAGGGAAAAAGAGAAAAAGGGAAGGGAAAGGAAGAAAACTATGAACCCGGATAGTGTATGTTTTGGATTTTTTCTGCGGTGTTGTAAAAGTTTCCACCTGAAATAAATTTTTAAATAACTAAGGAGACAAAAGAAGAATACACGAAGCACATTACGTGGAATGTAAACTAAGGAATTGTGACAAATGGCATTGGAAAAATGTACAGGTTAACTACTGATGAATTTTCGATCAACTGATGACAAAATGTCATCCTTCGCCAAACAGCATCGGGCCACATTGATTAGGAATTACCACCATAAAATACCCTGTGACTCCACACTTGTAATTTCTTATAATTGACTGATGAAGGCTTTACTTCGTAGAAGTTACCAGTACTTATAATTGACATAGCTTAGTACTTTTCAACAACATTTTATTATTGCACGACGCGTTTTGCGGCATTACAGCATCGTCAGGTTTACAAAATATAATATAAGTACATAAGTTTGTTATTTCAGTTTGTTATTGTTGTTGTAGTTACGGAGGAGGAGGGGGGGGGTGAAACCAGATATTGGGGCAGGGTTGAGGGTAATAAATATGAAAGACACAATGGTTAAAGGCTGGTGAGGCGGGAAAGATTAATTTTATCTGAAAGGAGGGGGGGAGGGATGCCGAAATAACAATTCGTTGCAAAGGTGTTTTGACTACAAAAAGGGAGGAATCAGGCGAGATGTTGTGGAATATGAACATAATAAGAACTAAGACGATTCAATCTGATGATGATGCAGTGCATAGAAACCCGGGTCGATTAAAAATTTGTTTGACAAATGGTGAGGTGGATCCCATATTTCTATAACATCTGGTGTGTTTTTTTAATGTGTGTATTAAAACTCCTACCAGTCTGGCCGATGTATGCCATATTGCAACTATTGGATTTAATTTTATAAATTTTATTTTGAAGCGGCAAAACGCGTCGTGCTATAATAAAATGTTGTAGAAAAGTACTAAGCTATGTCAATTATGAGTTGTAATTTCTTGTTATCAGGGAGGGCTATCAGACTAGTTACGTCAATTTTTGCCATTAAGAGTGCTTATTGTTGAATTGGTAGCATTTATGGGCAAGATATTGGCCGACAGGGTGGAGAGTAACCCGTCGCGTCGTTGGCATTATTTATTTATTTATTATCTCACACAACCAAAAAAGGCACTATGGCTAATTAAATTGATCGATGCAACAAAAAAATAAATATAGAACAAAAAAAAGAAAGAAAAACATGAATGAAATAAAAAAATTAACACAAAGACAAAATAATCTCAAATTTGGGGTTCCATTACCCAAGTGCCGTTTGATGAATGATTTGAATATGTTGGGCGAGGAGAAGAGGTCAAGGGACGGATACTCTGAGGACAATATGTAAAATTTGGAGGGGATTCGGTAAAACAGGGAACGCTGTGATAGGGAAAGCCGGAATTTCGGGATGTGTAGGAGATTGAAGTTCCGTGTGGGACGAGGAGGGACACGAATTGGAAAGAGAGAGAGGTCGCAGGAACGAAGCTGTCCATTCATTATACTGTGTAAGAATTTCAATAGTGCACGGTGATGGGAGAGCAAAGGAATTCCCAGGAAGGACGAAATGTATTCATGGGTTGAATTCTTGAGGGAAGGAATGCGATGACGAGTAATGGCTAGGAACAAATTGACGGGACGATTTAGAATTTTTAGAGTGGTTGGGCTAGCATTTTGCCAAAATTAGTCACCTTAAATCTAAATGCGCGAAGGATACTCTAGCAAAAGAGTACTGCATGTCTGAAGAGTTCTTCACGAAGCATGCCTCTGCTTTCTTCCGAGTTCTTTTTCGCGGCTATTGACTAGTTAACAGCTGACGACAGTTTCGCCAGCACCAAATCCTACCGTCGTTTTCGCTCGCAAATGTTGGTACACAATTATTCCGTTCTCTGTAGCCCTTCCTATGCTCATTCTGCTATCTGATTGGCCCATTGCTTTCCGCGATTTTTGGATCATTTATCTCCACGCGTCGTGATGGTGGTATCCAACATCGAGATGCATACCGTCTGCACTGGGTGTGAAAAAACATGAATGGGCACACACAGGCATATAAAGGAATCGGGTAGGTAGCGAAATATTTGACCTGAATAAGCCGGTAAGAGTACTGGCGAAACTGTTATCAATCTTATAAAAAAACGCGGGAGAAAACTCAGGAGAATGCAAATGCACTATCACCGCGAAAATTTACGAACGAACATGAGTAGTCTCCACAATGTGCCGGGGTCGAGATTACACTGAAAAATCTCCATCTCAATCGGGGTTAGAATCCTGGCCCACAGGATAGGAAGCCAGTATCGAAAAGGCAAGTGGACGCATTATTTCTAGATTTTAAGAAAGGTTTCGACACGGCACCTCACAACAAACTTTTATACAAATTACAGTCATGCGGGCTAAACGAAACAGTAGTAAACTGGATACGCGACTTTCTGAGTGAGCGTTTCCGATCTTTCTGAGTAAGAAAAAAGTAGTTCTTGACGGAATTAGCTCTGATTTAGTTAAAGTGACATCAGGTGTTCCACAAGGAAGCGTAATCGGCTCCCTTTTGTTCATTATACACATAAATGACCTATGATCTCGAATTAGTAGTAAAATACGTTTATTTGCTGACGACGCTGTCATCTATCGCGAAATTAGTGATCACTCTGACTTTGAAATTCTATCATCGGATTTAAACAACGTTCATTTGTGGAGCCAAGAGTGGGGACTCGAACTTAATCTGAGCAAATGCACGGCGGTACATTTCTTGCGGAGGTCGTCCAACTATCCCCATGTATATGCTGTGGATGGTGTTAACATAAAGGCGACAGATGAAATGAAGTATCTAGGAGTTACGATAACTTCGAGCCTATCGTGGGGAACACATATAAGAAATATTTGTGGCTGAGCTCTGAAGAAGCTAGGATTCGTCAAGCGTATTGTGGGAAGATTTTCGGAAGAATAAGTAAAAGAGAGGTGCTATTTCGCACTCGTCCGGCCACACCTTGAATATGCAGCAAGCATATGGGATCCGGTGCAGAAAGACTTAATCCGGGAACTTAATAAAATACAAAGGAAAGTTGCGCGATTCGTCAAAAACTGCTACGGGCGTACAGACAGCGTTACACAGATGTTAAACGAATTAGGGTGGGAGCCGCTAGAGACTCGGAGGCTGCGCGCTAGGCTTAGATTGCTTGAGCAATTGAGAATAGATATCTTTAAGAGCGACACGGAGAATATCATATTAGAACCCCACTACATTTCCAGGTCCTACAGAAACGTTAAATTGAGAGAGATATGTTGCCGAACGGATAGGTATGGGAATTCGTTTTTCCCCCGAACAATAAGGGACTTTAATAAATGCTAGGCGTAATTTCATTAGAGCGTTTCCTTTTTTATATGTAAACGGCTAGTGTCCTAACACCCCCTGCCACACGCCTATTGAGGCGGCTTGCGGGGTAGTATTTAGATGTATTCTAAACACCACATATAATAATAATTCCTAATGCATACCTATCTTGAGCATGAGGAGAGATGACTGCGTCCATTGGGACGGAGTGCACGAAAACGAAAACCGCCCACGGCCGATGAAAGGATAAAACTTGAGGCTTGTTAAACCACGAAAGACTTAACGAGAAAAAAATATCACGAGAGACGCGTCCCCCTGCTCTGCTATGAGGGGCGAAGGTCCTCCTCGCTGTGTCGAAACGGTGTCCTCAGGTGTGGTGTGGTGATGGACGCCAGAGCCTCAAGGACGAAGAGTGGAAATCTTTCCCGTGGAAGTCACCTTATTACGCGTTCCAGATTAAGTCAGAAGGGCGGATCGTGGTTCCCGCACGAGGGTCGACGGTCGACATTTTAGAAAACGGCCGCGCTTAATGTTTCCCAACGTCCTTTGCGGCAAGTGATGCGACGCTTCAACAGACTACGAAATCTGTAATTAACATCTTCTCATGCGCCAAGGTTCTCCGATTTCCGGCAGGTGGCTGGACGTCGGGTTCCCTTTGACGAGTGAAAAACTGAAACATCAGACATCAAACGGCATCGTTCCTTGAGGGAGACGATGACTGAGAAGATTGAAGCAAAATCGGTATCAGTGGCATCAACATCAGCTTTTGATTGCAAACGAATTCTTTGTCGTCGTGACTAAAGTATTGGCAGCCGGATTTCTTCACCTGGTTTCAAATGTCGGGTGTCGAGGAAAATTTTAAACGGTATCCCGTTCCCTACCTGGTGGGCACTTGAAGAGTACTTTAACTGCATTAGTGCGTTTGCCGGATAGAAGGTTAAACTGCGGACTCCTATACGTAGGTGTTATAGCAAAAGAAGGCTAATAAAGTCAACGCGTTTCTCTCCAAACCTTCCTCCTCTCTCATTTGAAAAACCTTATTTCACCAGCCTACCCATGAATATACATCTGGATCCTAAACTTCCCCCAGTGGGTGTTACCAAAAATTCCGCAAGCACCAAAAAATCAGAACCAAGCAGATTGTAGCGCCGCCACTCTAGAGAAGGTGGTTCTACTAAGGAAAGGCCGTGAATTAAATGGATATATTGGAAATAAAGGTACCGGAATTGGCATCCCAATTAAACCGGCCATTTTTGATACACAGAATCGGAACCATGCCGATTGCAGCGCGACCTATCTTTTGCGGAAAGCTACGCTACACTACTGCCCATACAGTGGTGCCGGAGATTTAGATCCATATGTATATTCATGAGCCTACCAACCTGTCCTCAATGGCGTTACTGACCTCAACTGTCAGTCACCTCACCTAAATGACCAACCAACGACTTCCTTTGGGGGCTTAATTGCTAAATCTAGGATATAGGGGAGTATTTACGTTCATGCCTACCTTTTTTTTCTAGATATCAATGGTAGGTTTACACATGTGCTTCATAATATGTAGTATTGGATGCTTAGAACTCCTTATTAATATGATTGGAAGTTGGAGATCGCGAAAATTTAGAGGTGAAGGTTAAGTACTTTTCATTAAAAATTAGGAATGACACATTTTGTTCATATTCTTTCACCGAGCTCCCAAGATACTCCCATTATGGGCAGGAACGCCTGGTTCTTTGATGAGTTAAAACTTAAGGATCACAGGTTAATTGGTATTATTTTACCTCAAGAGGCGATGACTGCGAAGAATTAGGTATCACCGGCATCAACGTCCGCTCCTCATGATAGCTTACGACTCGCTAGGAAGCTAAATTGCTATCTCAAGGGTAAAGGGATGAGATACCTTCTCTTACTCCTTACTTAATACGTTTTACTTTCAATGATTATAATATTGAATTACTCTATTTCTTGAAAAAAAAACTGTGTACGAGAAGTGACATGCACTCACTGGAATATGCAAGGAACGATCTTTAAACCAATTTGAAATGCGTCGCTTGCAAAGACACAATTAATTCATACGATGTTACAAGCGATGCGATGACAACATGCAGTGGAAGAAGTTCAACGGGCACTAAGGACAGATCAAGAGGGCATTCATAACGAAAAGGCAACGCTCAAAGGAGGCGAAGATCCAGGTAGTTAGGCATCGCCCTGAGACACGGTGAGCTCGTTAGGAGCATGCAGCAGGAGAAGATAGAAGGGAAATTCCTACAAGGAAGATCGATGGATAAATACGTCAGCCAGATTAAGAGGGAAATTATCTAGCAGAATTCTAAAGGCACAAAGGAACTAGCATAGGACAGGGAAAAGTAGAGAGCTGAAGGGTACCAAATTTAGGAATGATGCACGATAGGGCTTGATCCGTAACATGAGATAATTCTTACTTAATAACGTTAAGATGATGGGTGAAGTCATGGATTGCTTCAGAGAGAGTTCAACTATTGAAAAAAGTCAAACTTAATGGCTTTTGCGCACTGCGTGACCGAGTTACTATCTCATTGACCACCAACGCTGACTCTTAGACAAAACAAATATTTATAATAGAAAAATATTGCCACAATGTAAGTTAATAATTATGGCTAATCGGATGTCGTATAATATTTCGAAAGAATGCGATGTACGCCAAAGGGCAAGCGTCACATTATTTCAAAATTTCGGGAATGAAACGCAGGTGAGAATTGGAGATTATCCTTTGATTTGTAATGTTTGACGAAATATACCGTGTGATTAGCAAACGTTTTAAAATAATCAGGGTTAATAACCCAGTCGATCGAAAATGACACTCAAGGTATATTATATAGATGTAGCAGCCAGAAATAGACCGTGAATCTTTGGTATTACTGAATTAATATCGAATCCAAGAGAAAAGAGAACACGAAGAAGCCTATCGTGGAAGTCGCAGAGGTGTAGATGCGAAATGTTATTGCGTCGATGGTTTTAGCATGTAATTCCATCATCAAGGTCTATAAGTTTTGTTGATGGATAGCATTAAAATCCTGAAATCATAGTGAATACTCCAAATTGTGGAAATTATTGATAACAGCTCAGAAAAAGCTAATAAGAGTAGTGTCTCTGGATCGACTCATGCCTTTCCTCTGTTTCAGAATCTCAATATTCTACCCTTGAGGCATTTATTTATTTATAAAGTTTTGAGAACTTTTTACAACCGGAGTGGTGAATTACTTAAGCACAGGGCTTATGAATTTAGATCTAATTATAACTTACTCTTCCCCAGGTTAAAAAAAGGAACTATATAGACAATCCTTTAATTATTTGGGACCAAAAATATTTTGCTCACTACCGCCAGATTTGACCGAAGAAGGTAGTGAAATGAAGTTCATCAAATCTGTCAGAAATTGGTTACTTAAAACTATAGAGGTTGGGTTTTTGCTCACTTATATGAAATAAGAGCTGTAGCCAATACACGAAGAGTGATGCAGGGATAATATGAAGTGTTGTACTTTCTTTTCTTTCTTTGTATGATTTCCATTTTTGGACACTGTATTATCTGTATGTATTTTATGTGTCTATTTCGTATCTCTTGTTTTTACACTCCAGCAGTTAATTGCAAGTTTAAAAAAAAATGAATGCAGCACAGGCCAATTTAAAATTAATATGCAAATGAGTGAGTCGGCAACCCTAAAGCGAGGCGAAAGTCTTAAAGGGTGCCTAATTCCTAATTTTTGTTTATGCATACTTCAAGTATTATTTGTATTATAAGGAATAAAATTATTATTAATATTATAATTTGCTACTGTTTTTCTTGCAGCATTAAGCCTTTCCTGGCTTGAATTATCGGAGCTAAATGTAAAAAGAACTTGAATCCACTTCGTAACACAGAAGTAAAAATCTCATAGAAAATTTGAATAATCCATCTTTAAAAAAAGAGCATCGCATTAAAGAAAATTGCAAATAGGCGTATGAAAAATAAGACCGCATCTCAAATGAATAGGTCACAGACCCGACAGCAATAGATGTAGCACGACCTCTGGTGAAGCCCGTCACGCGATTGATGCTCAGATGTGTAGTGGTGGAGAAAGTAACCTCTTTCCGAGTGGTCCATATTTGAATACAGAACGTGGATGAAAGTGAAATGATGCGGCACGGGAGCTTTTACTGAGCGAATGCTTTCTTCGAGCCAAATACAATCGCTGAACTCCGAACATAATTCCCCGGCGATCGTTTGCCTCCGTAATATTTTATGTTTTTACGAGCACCTATTGAAAAACGAAGCTGCTTAAAATGTAAGAATGCCACTGCGGAAGAAACTTTCGTAAATAGAATGTCAAAGGCACAAATAAGCCAAGATACAAAAGTGGCAATCTGAGCTATCATGATTGTCCAAATAAATTATAGCTTATAAAGTCGTAAAATTCATTACGAAGACAAAATGTAACTGCAAAAGTTACTAATTAAACAATCGCAGGCCACTGATTCTTGTTCCTTTTTTGATACCTACTCATAAGTTAAGAGAGTCTTCTTCCCATCATGATTTCCCCAATTTTTTAATATTAGCTAAAAGATTATAATATTTACATAAGGGACACTGTATCGCCTTTCAAATATTCCACACAAGATTACCAAATTAAAGGAGAGTTCAAAATATTAAAACAATATTTTTTCGTAATTTCACCAAATTTCCATTCTAAAGGAAGCGATCAGGTACTGGCAATTTGACAAAGAGTTATAGGGTATACTTGTTGTTATTTGCCTACATAGAGCCTCAAATTCGGAGAAAATGGAAGGCTTTGGAATGCATAGTTAACTAATTCGACTATCATGATTAGGCGTTAGAAATATTGAGTACAAAGTCAAAGTAGAAAACGAACGCTCCCCGTTGTTTAAGTAAGATTGGATTTGGAGCGTGGACCTGTCGTCTCTACTTTTCTACATCACTGCAAGAATGACAATCCCAATCGGACGGATTACTCAATCCTGGGATTACGGGATTGTGGTTTCTTCGATATTGGGATTGATTAAAAGTGGTCTTTCTCGGGTAATAAAAAACCTTCATTATTTGTGAACACTAATTTTATGCGCGACGTCATATGAAGTAGGTAGTATATTAGTATCATTAATACACAATAACTAAGCAGCAGAAGTATTGTTTCGAGAGGTAAATCCAAAATAAAATACAGTCTGTGGAAAAATCAAAGGAAATTTAAATGAGTATTTAGCTATTGTTGTAGCATCTTAAACATCTTTTTTTAATTTACGAAAAGAAACAATTCCTCCAAGTTAAGGTTTTCCTTAAAAAAAATTCACAACATTTTAAATATGCCCATAAAAAGCAAAGTTTGTCTAATGCTGCGTCATTCATTCTCGATGTATATTTATTGCAAAGCAACCCTGCGGTTAAAAAAATAAAATTCTGGTTATACCCTAGCGATATGTATACTTAGTAACTGCTCGTGAGGCAGGAAATGATTTTCACCTCTCTGTCCACAATTATGGAAATCCTCCACCTCTAGTGTTACTTATTATTCTAGATCACTGGAATTAAAGGAGAAAAAAGTCGTGGAGGAGCTTATCATAGGGTAATCGACGAATCGAGTTCTTTTTAATATTATCTGAGTATGTTAAACTACCCTCGGAGCATTCAGGTTCAGGAGCTGTCGTAAGCTCAGTTTGAAAAAAATAATCAATAGATCGGCTTCTAGATTCTGAAGAAACTTACCTACTCTATTTTCATGTCCACCGGTTCAATTCTTTTACTGGAATGAAATTTAGTCAAAATATGTTAAGCAAGAATTTATTTTTCCAGTGGGGGCACCCAAACTTAATTCACGAAATCATTACCAGGAGTCATAAAACCGTAGTACAGATGACTTAGTGCCCTTGATAACGCTTGAGTGTCAAAAATAGTATTTATTAAGGCAGCAGTAACGTTGGATCTGAGGTCAATAAGCAAAACATAATAACTATTATTGTGCCTATTTCCAATAAATTCAAGAAACTCACATAGGGTGATCACGAGCTTGAGCAAGACGGATAATTCAAGAATCAGAGAAACATAGTCTGCTCACGGAGCAGTGATCAAATTAAAATAGAAAATACTATCAATTTATCCAATAGAAGTGCATAACTCGTATAAAATATTAAAATCAGCATTGCCATTTAATCACGGTAAACTTTAGATTTATAAAACTATCATAAGACGAATGCTATTTCATGGAGCAGAAAAATGAATTTTAGAGAAGAATACAAAAGAACTTGTTTCAACAACAGAGGGCATCTTGGATTATTAATAATAGTAGAGAAATTATAAGTTTATGCAAAGCATCTGATATAGAACAAAAACTAAAAATTAGGCGACATATGGCTTGGTTATGTCATCAGAAATCCATAAGGTTTCAGGATAAGAGAAATCTGGAATCAAAACCCAGAAGTAAGGAAACCCCAGGAAGTGTCAGAAAACGATGGTAAGACCAGCTTAAGCAGGGAATTTGTAATATAGGTATCACCCAGAAGGATAAAAAAGACCGAAAGAATATGAAGCAATGGGCTATCAAGGACAAATATCACCTTATGTAGGTAAAGAAAATAAGGATATTTAAAGGTTACAATACTAACAGAATTTAAAAAAACTGAGGAAAATGCTGGATGAGCTCTTCTCGGGTTTCCAACCGGGTTAGGCTTTCCATGATTGTCGACGTTTTAGCAGGAGACTTTTTCTGCCATTGTCAAGGCTCTGTATGATCCAGAACCTTGATAATGTTAGGAAAGTCTCCTGCCGAAACGTCGGCAATCATGGAAAGCCTAACCCGGTGGGAAACCCGAGAAGAACTCATCATCATCATTTGCCGGGAATGCCTGAAATTATACAAACTGAGAAAAAGTTATTCAAAAACGTTTTTGATTGAATATAAATAGAAATAAAACTTTATAATGAATGAAATGAACGATAGGTCAACGATTTTACAAAATGTATGATGTTCTGCTAAGAATAATAGAAAGTAATAAAATACTAATTTAAAACCAATCTTTAAAAACACTGGGATTTCCTCGATGAATTCAACTATTCAAAAGTGATAAATATCCCGGCATCGCACAGTCTTTATATTATGTATGCACTCTTTGAAATTCGTTTAATGGACGGAGAAGGGCGAAAAAGAGAACAATTTACAAATGAAAAAATAGGTCATTATCTTTATGAATTACGCTGAATAATTAATGGCTTCGAGAGGCATTCGACGAAACATTTGGCGGCCTTTCAATGCTCGAATGCTTTCAAGATTGGCAATACCTATCCTTTCCTGAATATATTTAACTGATAGTGGATTCGACCTCGTCTACCTAACAGATGACGCCACTAGTGATGCAGTAAAGAAGTGTTAACCTAGCTAGATTTCTCTCTGAATGTTAGGAACCTTTGAGAAATATACTTCTCGCATCTGTAATTACAATTACCATGTTATTGAAAACATCTTTATGTACTCAGGTTGGAGGCTATAGTGAGAATACAATTGTTCACTCAAGTAGAAAAAAATATGTTTTTCATGAATTTCTAGTCTTTCGCTACTTTGAACTTCTTACCCAAAAAACATGCTTAATACGATCCAAGATAAAAGTGAATCACAAATAGCGTTTTCTTATTTTATACCCATTCTCCACATTAAGCCTATACCATGTCAATGGTAGTTCGTCACTAAATTAGTACAGCAATGCAAAATTCGATTTCTTTAATTAAACTTTTAGTGTCATTTTGATTTTTAGTTTTAGTTTTTAGGGTTTGGTTAAATTGATTTCAATTTTACTATCTAGCACCCTCTGTAATAAGACATTAATGATACAAAGGAGGTATAATATACATAGTGATAGCTCATCTCTGCCAACCACAGCACCATCTCCAAGACAATTCTGTATTATTACAGTTATTAGCTTACTATTAGGTAAATATATCCGATCGGTGTTCTCATTTCAAAATTATTTTTCTACCAAGAAATAACTACTGCGCATATCTTTTACTGAAATAATGAACTACGCTTAAAAACGTGCTTCGACAATTACCTCACCTAAGTCACCAGTAATTTAAAACCTTGATGCACCTGTTTGAAATTGTGCAATCATTAATGGAGAGAGGATACCATTTACTGAATTACAGAAAATGAAAACGATAAAATAATCGCATAGTAAAAATAAAAAAATTACTCCTTTCGGGCTCCAATTCAACCGCTTTAACATTAAATCCTCTCTGTAGAGGTAATAAGGTGATAGCATTAAAGTAATGAAACATATTCGACAAGGTCCACCCTATCAAATCGCATAGATTGCGTTTTTTTTTCAATTCCATCGCTGTCTGCGTATTCATATCTCTCTCGGAAATGATTCCTACGGTTAGCCTCCCGCAAAGATAGTCTGATTCCAACAACTTCTCCCCCCACTTGAATGTCACTCTCTCTACCCGAATTCCCCTTTCACTCTTCTGCATTTACGTGGCACAACTCAGCGCTATATTCATTTCTTCCTCTAGAAACTTCCTCACTCCCAGATGGCTGATCATGAGTCGGCACAGGGAGACCGTAAATTATAATTGCTTACCTCAGCATTGATATATGATCGCGGTTCAAATAGCACTTGAAAATATACCTTAGGTTCACGTGACCGTACTTTTTGATATTTCAGCTGTATATTTAGCCTTTCCAAATACTTACTCTCCAAATGCTTTTGGCCTTTGTTTCTTTTACGAGCGACAACTTTCTACGGAATGGAGTTATTCAAACAAACAATTGTTCAGTCTAATGAGTCTATTTCTGGATATTTTTCGCTGATTGCGCCCTTATTTATGAAATAACTTTCACAGGCAGGGTCAACTCGTTATTCCTCCAAACAAAAGTCCAATTTCGCTAAGCACAGCCATTTGGCAAGAATATTCACCTGCTAGAAAGTTATGCATCGTTGTTTCTTAATCCATATTAAAATTTTATATAAGACGGTTAAGTTTTGCATAAACGTTTACAGATAACGCATATGCCTGAATGAATTCGTCAGCGTTTATAGTAATGATATGCGTTCAAGTTAATATGCATATGCTGCTAAAGCATTCATAATAAAGAAAATTTTCAGATAAAATTATCCAGCAAAAAGACGTTGTAGGAGACGGGTCCCAAGTTTGAAACGTGAAAAAGATCTGTGAGTATACTCAGCAAAATCCAAGTTGCCTGATAATAATGAGATTTTATTTTTTCAGATCTTTCCGGGACACCACATACGGTGTCGAGAGGAAAAACTTCCATAAAGACCGATACATAATTTTTACTTTCCGTTGAATGTTCCAGATTTTAACATTTCGGTGAACAAAGTGCTTGGTGAGATCTAGCCTCAATTATTTCCAAGTAGACTTCCGGTTTTTAGTCGATGAATTCGACCACAGTGGTGGTGCTATTCTATTATTATTCTACTATTCTTTTCTAGTATTACTATTCTACAATCCATGTTGTTAAATACAATTATTGATCAACCAACCACCCACAGGAAACCTAAAAGTTTCCACTAAGTCATGCATTACATTTAGTGACATACATTTAGGTATTAGAAATATGCAGATGTGAGGAAGCAACCATGATTTTTCAGTGCAATAATTATTTTTTTTGCACTATTCATTCGTGTTCCTAAGTAAGCTTCATTTCTCAGCTTCAATATTCTAGTTACTTCATCCAATGGTAATTGTACGTGGAAAACATGCAGTTGCTATCATTTACAACGAGTTGTGATTTGAGTTATAGTGGTTTGCTCCTTTGGGCTCTAACATTTCCTTAAATTTTAAACAATTCCAAATTTCACGTAATATGGGCATTATAATTATGCAACCATCGTAAAAAATTGAAATTCCGTCATCATCAAGAGCCAACATATAATCCTAAGATTAGCTGATTAGTTGACCGCAGTCCTTCGCTCTTCCCTTTCGTCCGATTACTCCTGTATTTCCTGGAAGCCGCCCTTCATATTTACGAGTACGTACCGATCTGACTCGACGTATATATCCCTCGGTCTTCCTAACTTCACTTTCATCACACTCCTCCAGAATTCATTGAATCTTAGGAAATGGCCAATTCTTTGAATCATCCCTTCCATTTAAGAGTGCGCCATGTATTCTCCTCCTCACTTACTCTTCCATATTCTTCCCCATCCATCTATGATTGTATCCATCCATTTGCTCTTCAGTACTCGCCTGAAACTCCAGATTACGAAAGCATCAATTCTCCTCTAATCCGTATTTCCAATTGTGCAAGCAGCCCATCTGTGGTGCGCCACTCTTCACACGAAACGTACTCGCGCACTCCGTCCCGTGAAGAGTTCAATGAACAGGTGGCATCAATCAGGGGTTAAGAAACGGGATAATACGTAAAATATTGCACTTCTAGGTGTTTCATCCTCAAAGGAAGATTAGACACAAACAAAGCTAATGTCCCATAACCAACGGTCTCCTTTTGCGTGGAAACAGGGGTCGGTAAAGATGATTACTACGAGTCGATGAAGCAAAGTGGCACACTCGATTATGAGACAGCGTGTCTTACATGCGTGGATGAAACGTTCACTCGCTTTCGCAACACCTCGTCGCGTGGAAACGAAGCAAAACAAACGAGAGAGAGGTGTGGAGAGAGAGAGATTTCGCGGTGGACCGAATGGGTGGGTGAGTGAATGAGGTGGGCAAGTGCACAAGTCACGCCTCCACTCATTGACGAGGTTGGAGCGATTTATTATTTCGCACAGATTTGCGTGAAACTTTGCATGCGTGTTCCCATTAGTGATGTCAATTTAACCCTTTGGTGGGCGCGCCCGCGGAAAATTTCCGCATATTGTAGTTTCATAGCTCTCCATTTGGTACCCTTTGTATTTTATGCCTGTGTTTCCAGGTATTCATTTTTCATAATAAGAGGGAGTATTTCCGATATCCGGATCAATTATCCACCGGACGCTTCAGTAGCTGTGTGACATCAAAGAGAGTTTGACGTTTGACTAAAGGCATAAAAAAAATTTAGGAAAATATAAGAACAAGGAACCGGTTTCTGAAGTACCTAAACCAGTAATATGCTATGTTTGCAGGTGGCATAAAAATTGCAGGTCAAAAATTGTGTGCCAGTGATGTAAAAATAATGTATGTAGGAGGCATTGTCGTCAAGAGACAACATGTATTAGATGGGAAGATAAACAGGACCTAGATATAAACTAAGATGATTAACAATGTACACTCAGTGTCAAACAATAAAATATGTAACTGTAAGAACTTTTCAACCTTTTTTATTAGTAAATTATCTTGCCCTTAAATATACGAATGCAATTAATTTTTGCGGTAAAATTGACGCGTCGTACCCACTCGTTAGGAGTGAATTTGGCGCGCCCACCGGATGGTTAAAAAAAAGCGAAAAATTGCATCATACCGATTTGTTTATTTTCATTCAACGCTATTTGCGTCAAAGAAATGACGTTTCTTTACCAAAAGCCAATCTGACGTTGTACCAAAGATTTTTTTTATATATCTCAAGAAAAATAATTAATGTCCTTCCGACATACATCAAGGAAGAAAAAAACATCCGAAACTTTCTTTATGAAATAAAATCCTGGCTACTTCTTATAAAAAATACAGAGGTCTTTCTCTGTAATATTCATGCAATAAATACTGAATTAATTGTAAAAAAATGAAAGCTGTTGAAATGATTTTGTTATTGTTTGTGTTAACGTTCTACAACAGACAATCATGTATGTATCTATCTAACTCATTTCAACTACAACAGATAATCAAGTATGTATCTATCTAACACTGCTCTCGGTGTTTTATCGTTGTGTCAATTCCCCTATTATTGTCATAATTTTCACAGGATTCTATAGATATTTGTTTGTGTACAATTTCTACTCGTGTATGTTTTGTTAGCATTTTTGCATGGATGACATGATATTAGCCCCAATACAGGTGTATTCCTTAGGGGTTACCCAATTACTGTTCTTGTAATAGTAGATGGAAATAAAAATTCTATTCTATTCTATTTTGACACGTAGCCATTCTATTCTATTTTGACACGGCAGACGACATACATTTCGTAATGATTGATTATATGTGTACAGATTTTCTTCTAACCTCGAATTATAAGTTTCATATTCTTATTATGAAATTCTTATGGATCTTGACCACCTAATGAATAATGGTAAAACATTTCTGGAGTTTTGGTCAATTAAAATAATAACAGCATATCTGTCTACGTTTCGTCAACTTTTATTGACATCATCGGGGCTAAAAACATAAACAGCACCAAGTTAGAAGTATTAGAACAATTTATAATTACATTATTTTCTCATTTTGGTTCAACCAACTAATAATTACAATTAATTTATGGTGAATTTGGCCACAGTACGAACTTAAAACTTTACACATACCTTCAATACTTCTAAAAATATTACATGAATCTGTTAACAGCATGAGTGTGTGGTGATTGACAAGACAAGCAACAGAACAAATAACATTTCAATTACTACAAAATCACATAGCAACTAATATTTTCACCATCAAAATAAAATAAATTCATAATCACCAACTATATAAATCTGGGGCAACTTTTTACTGACTCCTTCATTTCTGGATATTTTAACCTTTATTTGTGGATATATAAATTAGGATGGTGGCATGAAATTAATTTGAAATGAAAAACTAAATTTGTTTAAATTTAGTCTATTGTAATATTTAATGTAGATGGGATTTCAAAATTAGTGAAAAAATGTAACTATAAATTGTTCTAACACTTCGAACTTGGAGCTGTTTATGTTTTTAGCCCCGATGATGTCAATAAAGTTTGACGAAACGTAGACAGATACGCCTTTATTATTTTATTTGACCAAATCTCCAGAAATATTTTACCATTATTCTTATTATGTTTTTTAAATATATCAAGGCATCATACCGAGTCAAAAATATATATAATATATTTGAGAGGTAATTAGATATCATTTACGCCTAAATTTCGAAGACCAAGCCGAAAACTCTAGTCATATCATGATTTCACTAAAGCCTGAATCACACGATCATTTTTCACGGACAGCTTCAGGGATAGCGGCAATGATAGCTCCAATTATGGCTCTCTTAGGTCTTCATTCTCAGGGATAGAGCCAATAATAGGGTTCCCTATCCCTTTTTCCATCATTGCGACCGTCCCGTTTTCCGTCCCTGAACACGTCACGTGATATCCAGCTACAACCAACCAGAGCGCACGACAGCAAATAGGAACTGTGGCGCCACTAGTGAGAATAAATTCGACAGTCTCTGGCATTATATAGTGGAAGTAACTAATTAAATAAAACTGCAGTAGTTGTACTGTCCACTTGAATTTTAATGTAAAATATTACACTACACGTGTTTCGACGTTTCTTGGGGTGTCATCATCAGCTCTACACAATGTATATTATTATTCCCATTTGAGATATTTCTTGTGTAGAGCTGATGATGACGCCCTGAGAAACGTCGAAACACGTGTAGTGTAATATTTTACATTAAAATTTAAGTGGACAGTACAACTACTGCAGTTTTATTTAAGCCACTAGTGGGCTTTGATATAACTTAATGTAGTTAGTAAACATCTACGGTCGATGATTATGTAAACAAAATCCCGGGTGCGGAAATTATGATCGTAGTTACGACACAAGTGGCCGTGCGATATGGAAAATGATGGCTTCTGCTATTATTTTCCCAAGCATTGAAAAGCATAGCTCAAATTATCCCTAAACTTGTACGTGAAAAATGACCGTGTGATACAGGCTTGAGGGAAAAAATTAAAATATAATTCTAGTATCATTTCCGTGACTGCCTGTATGGTGAGTTCCAACGCATAAGCAGATACACTTTCGGTGGTTTGAGCGAGAGATAGTTCCCTAGTCACAATGGAGACCATATTCAAATTTTATTTTTTCATTTCAGTGTCTGTAAGAAGTATTAAATGAATAATGCAATATTAATGGCGCAAAGATATAGTTATATATGACCAAAATTCTCAGTAATTAAATAAATAAAGCTACATAAGTCTCTAACTTGACTTATTTTTTCCCGCCGTACGGCTGAAAACCTTTCAAAACAGCAGGTTTTTTTGCGGTTCTGCAATAATTACTGTGGTAAGAGACTATTTTTTATAAATAGTTGAGAAAACATCCAATCTATACACCGTTAGTTTTTTTACGAAATCTAGGAGCTAGAAGTTCCTAATTTGTTTAATATTCTCCCTCTGGAGCGCACAGCCATAATGTATCTCATGTAAAAAAGGTTACATTTTGAGGCAAATTGCTCAAAAAGTAGTTCGGCAAGGGTTTGATATTTTTTATATCATTGGAAAGATGAGAGTTGTTTCTTTAAAATGAGACCAAATTCATCAAATTCTAGGTGAAGTGATTTGTCGCTCAAACTACCTTAAATGTAATGTGTTTGAAAAGTAATAAAAAATGTGCACTCAATAACTAACTATTGCCGCTTCAGCCACATTCCTGGGCCGTGGGGACGAATACAAGAGTTCGAAAGTGGAGAAATAAGTACTCCATGGTCGACGGGGAAGATGCGTGCGTTGTTTGATAGAGTGCGAAGACATCGGGGGGGAACATGGAGGTTCTCGAGACATTGAAAGATAGAAATAGTCGAATTGTGAATTAGGGAGTTCCAAAAGGAGATGTGAGGGCTAAATCCGCGGCGTAGCCCCATTCCTTTTAACTCTCAAAGCCCTTCCTCGTTCCCCTGCCCCCATACACTACAGAAAGCCATGCAAACCTTGAATCAAATAAAAAAATGGAATAGCATGGCTTTCAATAGCATTAGAAAAGACTAAATGAATGGTTTTTAGCAGAAAACAACAATTACAGACTAATTGCCATATTATACAGAAGTAAAGTTCATAGAACAAGACCAACATCAATGTGAGGTGAATAGATCTCGATGATGTATAGAATTATTAATATTTTTAGAAATAACTGTAGAAAAACTCATCGGTATATGATTAAACAAATAAATTCGAATGTCTTTTTAATTCACTTCTGTTGCTGACGACACTGATTCATTCCATAATAAAAGTTGTCGAGGATTTTTTTTTAATAGCTCAAAGTGGGACATGAGTAGAGCTATTTTGGACCAAATACTTGAAAGATACTAAAATAGATAAGGTTTTTTTGCACCGTAGTGCTTCCAGGGGTAATGAAAGGGAGTGAAGCCATAGTAATGACAGAAATGGACAAAGCAAAAATCCAGACAGCTTGATATGAATTTTAGGAGAAGCATTTCAGGATACAACACTCCAGAGGGGAAGAAAAATATTGAAATGAACATCAATCAGTAATAAGGGTGAAGGGAGGAAATAGGGAAAAATGAGGGGGGAGAAGACAAGAGGATAATTGTATGTCAACGAAGTGCCTTGCGATAGTGTCTTGCTGTTTTTGTTCTAATCAGTAGTGGTGCGAGAAAAGAAGGAATATTTGTACAAATCAGTTCGGCGGTGTACCTCTCTTATTTTTCCGCTTCAATCAACTCGAAAGATAAAGAGCGGGATTGAAACAATGTCCTCTGTGTCTCATTGAAACTCACCTGATCTGAATGTTTTAAGTAATCTGAGCCTAATGTGGAGCATCTGAGTCTCTAATGCTTCCCAATCTAATCCTCTCATCAGCTGCAATTCATGATGAGTAAAAACACAGTATTACACACAGTAAAAACACAGTAAAATACTGTATAAAAAGAAAGCAATAAAAATTATTACTATTATTTATTATTTGTTAGAGTTGTAACACTTCCCTCAGAGTCCCAGGCAAGCATCAGGTTTCATTGCCGTCATAATGGCCGGAGACTCGAGTGGGGTTGTGCAGTAATCGTTGCCACGTCCGACGCCCATCGGATGAGTGGCTACGCTGCGGTCGGGTCATGCGTACGCAGTAGACGTAGTGACCCCAGGATGACGGCCTTCTGCATGCGTGCAACTAGTGATTCCGCCTGTGCCACGCAGGACGGAATGCACTTGTTGTTATTAAGCAGCGAGTCCTTGACTCCACCGAGCACACCTACGATGAGGACTACTAGTTTTAGTGTCCGGGGTACATCTGTCGAAGTTCGAAAAGCAGGATAAGCAATTTTATTATTTTTAAAATTTTAATTTTTAATTTTTCCCATCAGCTGCTTGGCCCTTTCTATTCGCTCGTATCAGTTTTTAACGAAGCGTGTAGTTTCAGTTTGCATTTTATTTACTTCGCGAATTAAATCATTGTCTTCAAGGTTCGGAATGCTAGTGGTGTACTCGAGATGTGGTATAGCCGGAGCAAAGTAGCATATCTCGTTCACTTTTCATCGAAGTACAGACCTACCTAATATTCACTTGATTTCTTTGATGGTGTTGATTTTTAATTTAATGTTTTTTAATGAATGAAATAAAATCCAAATCCATCGAAATAAAAAAAAAACTTGGGATCATTGCTGAAGAAATTAAGAAGAAACAAAATGTACTTGTGGCGTACACCTGGGAAGAATGTCGAATAACAGAAGGACCAGCAATGGAGTAAAAACCAGAGGGGAAGAGGTTAAGAGGGGGTTCTCGAGCGAAATGGGTCCAGGGACAGGGTCTGATCCTTAAAAGGAGAAGAATTCTCCTGGCTATGCATATCTCACCTCTTTTACTTCCACGCATGCGCTGATTGGTTTGTTATTCGGGGAGGTGGCGGAAAACTAAGATCATTTGCGCTTTGAAGGATAGGTTAGTTGGATGGTGAGGGAAGGATAATGTGGGGAATGGAGGAAGGGTGACAAGAGTTGCGAGAAACCTCATCCGTTGGACGGGGTACTGCACTTGAAGTCATTTCCACAGAGTACTTGATTAGGATTTGGGATTCCGCGGAAAAATCTCCTTCACTTCGGGAGTTTCATCACTTTAAACCTCTTGTTGGAAAGCATACCATCCAACTCACCAGCCGCGGTCATATTCCATGAGGTCTGTTAAGGTTGACTCGTCGATTGCCTTGGTCAAAATGAATGATAGATACCACCTTCATACATCTGCCGTTGAAAAATTACTACATCCAAAGTAAGACCTTCTTTATTGCTGACCTTTAATAGCCAAAACTGATGACAATGAATGACTGGATACTCAGCATTTTGAATGAAAAGGTTATACTTTGTTTTTCCACAGTAAATTTCAATTTCAATCGACCATGGATTCGACGGTTAACGTCATCATCATGCCGTCCGAACCATGGTCGCGTGAAATTAAAATGTATTTTGGAAAAACAAATTATAACTTTTTCATTCAAAGTTTCATAAAAACACGCCGGAAATCACCAACTGAAAAATTCTTTATGTTATCACATTTATTGGCTGTGGCGAGATTTCAATGAACTCTTACATTTTTAAATAAGGCATTTCTCAGTTATTAGCTCAAAATTTCGATGGTTTGGTGGTACCATTGTACCGCGAACAACGAGAACTTACAATATTTCATTCACCTCAAAATCAACTCTATCCGTCGAACCATTCAGATCGGATATATCTCTTCGACGCTAATAAACAAATATGATTCGCGCTCATGCATTCGGTTTCAGCAAATATTTTCCCAAGGATACAAAATTCATTCTTTCATTCAATATTGCCGGAATCGATTGGCTTTTGTTTTTTTTATAGGATATTGAAATAAGTTTTCAAGGGGCACTGTAACCGTGTGAGGCGTGAGAATCACCATTGGTTAAAATTCTGAAGATTATTTTAATTCATGTATGATTTTAGGCTTCCCCGACGAATGATGCTGATGAGTTGTTCTCGGGTTTCCCACCGGGTTAGGCTTTCCATGATTTCCGACGTTTCGGCAGGAGACTTTCCTGCCATTTTCAGGGCTGTGGATATGCATTCGGTCTTGGTGTTCCGGTCTTTACACTCTGTTCCTCCCACCGTGGTCTCCGTTCATTGGCTATCTATTCCCGCCAATATTATGGTTTCCCGCCTTTTTCAAGATAGGGTTCCAGGTACAGCTGAGACGAAAACCCTGATCCCTGTTGAGATTGTTGGTCGTGAGCCGGGTCTCAATGGCCTCTTTAGTAATTCTATCCCAGTATCCTCCGGTTCTCCCCAGAATGGTGGTTTCCTCCCAATGGTTTGAGTGATTTTTATTTTGGAGTGGATTATTTTAATTCCGTTTTACAATTCATTTTCTTTTCATCCAACCGCTTTACTCCTCCAAAATTCCTTATATTAATATCTGTCCCTATTTGGTGTAAGTATTCCATTCTTGATGTAGCTTGGTTACTTTTGCCGCTAATTTATCCTTACGTTAGCGTTTCACAGGAGGCAAAAATGAATAGATTTCATATAATAAATTAAAGGTAAAGTCGAAAAAATATCAAGAGCACCGTGAATTAAAATGCATTGAAATATTTTTCCTCCGCCCATAAAAGTTTCAATAAAAACAAAGAATTAGTACTGATTCCACACTATCCAAGCAAAATTAAAGGTCCCATGATTTTCGCAATGGAACAAGAATGGAAGTATAATAGGCGCAGCTTTGACAAAATTACAATTCCTTTCGCAGAAAGACCATAAACATTCGTGGGCATTTCAGACGTGTGAGCAGATGAGGTCACTGGAACAACGACATGAGCGTGCCGAGTCCAATCATCTCCACTGCATTTGTAATTCCCCGCAAGCAAGTCTCGTGATCTCTCAACAGATGGCGACGTTTCACCCATCACCTACTCGCAAGCACGTTTCACGTTATCTTCAACCTCGCCGACGATGCCTCCTCACGCTGTAAAACAACGCGCCTCAAGATTGGTAGCACGCAATAAAATGGGAAACCAAGGAGTTGGACCGCAAGTTACACCTCGATAAGATGCACGATCTTTGAGCTCGTTCCAAACTTGCGTATAATGCTCTTTTAAAGTTTTTCAGCCACCAGTACTAACCAATCTCGGTAAATCTTTCTTTGTGTAAGCGCGTCCCTAACAATAGTTTAATAGGGAATAGATAGAACGCCAGCAGAAGGCGAGACAGCTTAGGATTAATATTGAAACCCTTAAAATGCACAATCCGCTCTTTCGAATAGATCGATAGTCATATATATAACAATGCATGTGCAACGTACACAAGTAATTAATACTCATCTATAAATAACAAATGTACACATTGAAAATCTCCTATGCCCATAATCTGAGTTGAGGCATTATATCGCAATTACTTCATGCCATTTTCAGCAGAAAATATAATAAATATAACTTCATATAGTACGTATTTAATACAACCATTCCATGTATTTGTTTTAGAAAAAAGCCATTTATTAAAAGTTTGACCGGATGAAAACTTATTATTTTGGGCAATAGTATGGTATTTTTTAGGCCACATATTCGTTTAAGGTAATACCACGAAGAAAAAGGTATACGTGAGAGTACTACCGCGCGTAACCATGGGAAGTTATTTAAGCACATTTCAGGCAAAAACAACTTGCAAATACAGCAATATTGATGTCAACAGAGAAATTTCGTAAAGAGTAGCCATTTAGGATGGATCACATCTCACAAAAACATGCTTCATTTTTTTTTTTGCAAGAAGGAAGTTAGAAAAACCTATGCTTAATTACCTTTACAACACTCAAATATCTGACTCAAACTTCCTCTGGGGAAGACAACCGATTTGAATGGGCAAAGCACGAAGAAAAAGCACCATTTCCTTTTTAAAACTCAATATTTCAACACAAGATTTGAAAGTTTCTTTTCATATTCCGTAAATATAATTTTTCGCACATCTTGGACGTATTTCTATGGATGATGAAATAATTTTAGCAAGAGGAAGTAGCTTTTATTATAGATATTATTTAATCAGTGTATTTATTAAAAGTTAACCAGTTACAAGGCAAATGTGTTTGAAGTTTCACTCTATCTTTGGTGCAGTCATTATTGGTGTATGGGAAGAAGAGGTTTGTGAACGTATTAGGTCGGGAGTGTATCTCTCGTATTTTGGCGGTTCTATCACGGGGGTTATTTTGTAATCTCAATTTTTTAATTACTTTTTGCGGGAAGGCGGGAGACCTCTTCCACTCTCTTAATGATCGGCTCACCATCGGTCAAGGTCCGATGGTGGCTCCATTTCACGTTCCTAACGACAGGTGAGATGAGGGCCGATTCTATAACTTTACGTTCGAGCGTAAAAGAGTCATTCCCGCTAGATTGTGGGCAATATTTGGATAACAATTGCCGATCGCGATTCTGTAACTCACGTTCGAATGTTTTTTTTTGCCTCACGCTCGACTCCTCGGCTTCGGCATCAAAATAAATACCGAAGCGGCCATTATCGTTCGAAGAACAGTTTATTTTGGTTTTTAATTTGAATCATATTTGAAGAAGTAACGCAGTGTGATATATCTTGTGAACTAAAAATCATTTAAAGCATACTTGGACTTCAAATGTAAATAGTGGTCTAGAATGCTGTGCAAAGCTATATTGGAAGATAGTTTCGACCGAACGTCTTGTGTTGCGATTTAGCTGTGGCGATTTAAAGAAAGATTATCCCAGTGGAGCATTTTATTTTAAGTTTTAAATAAAGTTTGCATCACTAGCTATCTATTTACAAGAAACAACCGTGTCATTTTTGGTGATAACATTTAAACGAAGGTTTATCCAGTGTTTATACTGTGTACATTGAGACATGCCAGTGATGACAAGTGTTATTTATGTGCTACGCTGGATTGCGTGAGTCTAAGTGGTGATATATTTACGTTAATTAGCTACACTTGTTCTCTTTAAATAATGCGTTATGACATAAATGGTAATAAAAGTATAACAAATACGTAGTAAGTGTTGGAGAAGATGTAACAGCAATCATTTCGTTGTTGACTCGTGGATTGCTCTTGCCTTGTAAATGTGGTTGTTTACGTCTCAGTGAAAGGATAAACAGTGTAGAGTTTAATTATTCTTCATTCAGGAAATTGTGCTACCCCAAGTGTCATATTTTTATTTTATTGCATTGTTGTGTTAAATGTGATTTTGTTGAAATAATTAATCCGTTTGCGTTTAAGGCAGGTAATGACTAATTAGCAATAGGTATTTTGATTGGTCCTGGACAGGCATTACTGTGTTATTTTAGAGTATCTTCAATTGCGAGTGTGGTTGTTTACGTCCAAGTGAAAGGGTGATAATTGTTTTTTCTACTTATGCAATGTATCTTGTTTCATTATGCTTCATTCAGTAAATTTTGCCATCTCAAAAGTTATCTTTTCATTTACTCGACGTGATGTCATTAGCAAGTATTGTTCCTTTATTTGAGTGCTGCTGTGTGTGCCTGGAGAAATAGTGAAAATGATTAAAAGCTGCCAATTGTATATCTCAAGGTAGGTAATTATATATGCTGCATGAAAGCTCATGACAGGCGGTGAACGGTCCTGAAAAAGTGAGTTATATTTTTATTTCTATTCGATGTGATGGGGCGAAGGTTGCGTTTAAATTGTAATGAAGGTTGAGGAGTACGTTAATGATGGGGACTAGCTAGAGGATAGTATTTAAGTATCAATGAATATCCTATTCATTTCATGTCCGAAGTTATATGCCAAGCTGTCATGTATACGTCTGAGTGTAGTTTTGGAACATTATCTTAGAAGTGAACCATAGAAAATTAGTTTATTTAGATGACGAGAAGTATCAGGCGTGACGTCGTGGAATTACAACATAATAAAAGCAGAAATTGCAATTTGCCACTAGTAAAAATGCACTGGTCTGCCAGTGGAAAATGTCAATTTCTGTCTTCGGTATTTAGATGACTGTTATTTTTATTTGAGTCCGCGACAAAGTTTATTTCTGAGGGAAAGCGTTGTTTTTTGAGTGGATTAAAAGATGTTATGATCGACAGGAGACCGATGTCCTTGAAATACATTATATTTTAGAATTTTCAGATGATAAGCTTGGAAATTTTGATCACCCGTCGGAAATCTAATATAGTGTTTCATAATCCAGTAAAGAGGATTGGAGTGTAATTGAGTGTATTAAGGATAATATAAGAGGCAATTCAAGCAGACGTCTATGTCAATCTCAGCAGACGACATTACAGTTGAATCCGTAAAAGTCATAGAATGACAAGTAATTATGAAATAATTAGTCTAATGAGAACGCATTTAAGGCAGTATATAGCGTTTATAGTACTCGTGAGGAAGTAAAGTTCAATTTTTCAGACATTGCAATGTTTATTTAAATTAATATCTCTCAAAATTATTCAAAACAAGTGCAGTCACTCCAATGTCAGCTCATTGCGCATGCATAGAAGAGAAACAAGTGCGAACTATGCTGTAAATCTGACAAAACCGTGACGTTCGATGTTCTGCTGAACCTTATGGAATCGCTCGTTGGTCATCACTCGAATAAATTGAGTTCGATCGAAGGTGAACGAATCCCTAACTTTCGAACGTCAGCCAAGTTATAGAATCGGCCCCATGGAACTAATGAAATGCGGAGCCAAATGAAACGGATCAAAAGTCGAAAGATACGGTTCTAGAGTCGAAAGAGTGGGTGAATCCTATAAATAGACCGGCAGTTCACCGCTTGAGAGCCGAAGATGGTCACGCCGCCTGGCTGGCAGAGTAAAACTACGAAAAATGACGTAATTGTCCTCATTTTATGATGTATTCTAACTCAAATGAGATTAAAAAACAACCCCCCTGTTCTAGAGGCGAAGAGGCAAGAGAGGCAAGTGCAGCGGCAAGTAGACGAGAGGTACTACAATAGAACACTGAATTGTAATAATACTGAAATGAAGTGTAATAAACTTTTGAAATGCTTCATTTACGTTATTCAGGACTAATATTACGTTGAACTAAAATGCAAACCTGTGAGGCAATAGTGGAGTTCTGGTTTCCAAAACTAAACTTAGCAACCGAAAACAATTAATAATGAAATAATGTATAAAATGACGAAATATAAGATAGGTTACCAAGTAGGCATGCCTAGGTTACTGAACGCTCCATAGTTATTTCTACTTCATTGCGAAATTCCATTGATACTTTCACTAACGTAAAGAATAGCAAATGCCAGAGAGGGATATTGGAATCCACATATGACGACAACACTGTCCGAAGTAAGGTTAAGTCATTCTAACGACTATGGAATGCGGAAGGCGTCAGACGTTTGTGTTCCCTTTCGGTCCAAATCAGCGGGATCTGACGCCCAGCCAGAATGAGATGCAATGCATCGGTGGATTCCGTGCTGTATCCGTACACGATGCTTCTTCATTCAACTAGCGATCACCAGCCTTGGGAAGTTATCACGGAAGAGCCTTCGGAGTATCCGATCCGATTGTCCGATAACAAGTCTCCTCAAAGAGAAAATATTCTATGATAAATCTTAGATATTAAAGTATTACACAGAATGAGTTTCTAGTTGAAAAAAAACTAGTTACATCATAAACCACCTCGTATTCTAGTTCGTTCCATCTAGCCAACAATAGAATCTTACACATTCAATACCCTCGTACTCATATGACAAACTACTGTTATGGCCATCAAACCGACAGCACATAATTTCATCCCCAAATGCGCATATTCTCGAGTTACAATGTCTTATTTAATGGTATGGATCCTCTCTCATTATTTCTTGAAATAATTTTATCTGATATCGAGTCTCTTCAAAGAGACAGACCTGATGATGACGCCCTAAGGAACTTTGAAATACGTTTAGTGTAATATTTAAATTTATATAATATTAAATTATATAAATGTGACTTAAATTAAATAATATTAAAATTTAGTGTAATTAAAATTTAAGTGGAAAGTACAATTACTGCAGCTTTATTTAAGTATTAACAAATGCAGTTAAAATTTACTAAGTATAAGTACCTGTGACATACTCCCAAAGTCCGACCATCACCCCTTTCAAAATTTACCTGTCCACAGTTCGCGATGGAGACGTGAACGAATCTTTTGCAGTGTGACCTCGAAGATCTTGCCGCGACATTGGGATTCCACGCTTAACAATAGAATTCCTCGACGCTGGAGAGCGAGTTGTCCATCCGCAAGACGCACGGTAGAGTCAGTTACGTGCGCTGAATCGCTCTTTTCTTTCACGGATATGGGCATTTCAATGTTTGCCAAGACACTTAGATCTGCGATTGCACGACAAACTGGATGAGGCAAGGCCAAAAAACGGATTTGCTGCAGGCATTTGCTCCACTAATGAACAAACGAACGACATTACAAAAAAAACTCTACGGTAGCCCTCTAGGAAAATGACCATGAAAATATGGGAGGAGGTTACAAAAATATAAATAGAGAGCAGCAAGTATAATAATATTTACTAATTTTAATACGTTTATGTTACTAATTATTAAGGTACATTGGGATGGACGAATAAAATATCTTTTTAGGAAAGCCCTCATTCTCTAATGCCATTCTATCCTCAAGTATGGCAAAATTACAAACCTCCTTCGTTCCAGTTAGAATGTTCTTTCACTCTTTTTTGCCACCCACCAATATACCTTCCTATTCTTCTGGTATCTACCTTCTCATTCTTTTTTTATCCTACCTTCGATCACTACGCTTCCATTGCTTCGTTTTATCTCCTTCATTGGCCTATATTTTCACCGTCTACCCTTTTATTTACCACCCCACTTCAAGTAAACTTTCTTTTTATCTATACCATGCCTAGATCTTCTTCTTTGATATCTTCACTGTTCATTTTTCTTTCATCATCCTCCAAACCAAAATTCGGCAAACAACAAATAGGGAAAATAAATAGGTATGTAGAAAGAAATGACAAGTGAGCAGGTGTTGACTGATTATGATGTCGCAGTTTTTTTATGGCCATTAATGGTGAGTGAAAATAAGGAATGTTTGTTACCACCATTTTGTGAATGCACTAAGAACATTTTCCTATTTGTTAAAATTTGTAAATGAATTCGTGTTTAAAATCACTCTGCTTATGGAGTAACAGGAAGGAACGGCGATAAAACATTAGCAGGGCGATCAAATCTGACACTATTACGTCCGACTAATAACACAGTGGAAATTGAAGTGAGTGTGCTAGATCAAGTATAGGATGACGATGGATGGGTGAACTAAAGTTACTGCCGCACATGCGCGAAGTACAGTTGGGTGCCCTCGTCGACTGACAATAAGACTCATTTTGGGCGTCAGCAAAAATCTCCGCTCAGTACGTTCCGTGACTTGAATGCACTAGCGTGCTGATTCTGGTAAAAAAGGAAATCTAGTCTACATTTTCAAAGAACTGCGGAACTGGCCGGGCAGTAACTTTAACGGAGTCACCCGCTAGTGGTCACACGATAGTGTGAAATTCACAATGAAAAAATCATTCTCCTGGACTGGGATTCGAACCCAGACCCGCCGCGCGCCGAGTGATTTCGCGCCGAGTGCTCTACCAATTAAGCTTTTATGGAGGCTTTAAGGAACGAGATGTCTTTCTGAAAATTCACAGTGAGAGATGACGCCTGGGTAGCTTAATTGGTAGAGCACTCGGCGCGAAATCTGGGTTTGAATCCCAGTCCAGGCGAATGATTTTTTCACTGTAAATTTTACACTATTGTGTAGTCTACATCTGTCTAATTCAGTCCAAAACTGATTTTCCACAGTGTTTTTTGGTCGCAACTCAAAAACGAGTAGTGTAATTTCAAGTAAAATATCATGTGTAAGTCCATAATCATGGAAACACCCAGAAGAAATATAGTAATACTTATTTCATCGGAGAGGGCGTGTTATTTGCTCATCGATCAGTATACTTATGTCCGCTGCAGAACGAGTAAGACGGCCTCAAGAACGATGGTAAGTCGGCGTTGCAGGCTCTGCCAACGACGGTGCAAACACCTCCAGGGTCGCTAAATCCCACCCGCAAACGCAGACGCAACCACGCACCAGAGCCCGCGGCCGCGAACCCATCTTGGCCACGCCCGACTTTTACGCTTCTGAAGATGCAGGTGGGTTTTCCCCGAGGGCATACGCAATTTTTCTCGGGTGAGTAGGTAAGTGAGGTTCGATCGCGGATGCTCGCGGTGAGGAAGGGATTGCGAAGACGCAAGAAAAAGCATTGGAGACAGAGACGACGAGGCTGCAAAACAGAGACGGACGCATCGCAGGCCGTGGGTGTGGCAATACAACTCCACCTTGCGTCAAAGATTTTTCCACAGACTGCGAATTCACTTCGGCGACCCGAAATTGAGAATGCGAAACGACATAATTCCACTTTTTTCACTTCTATCGCCGTCTCATTTGAAGAGATATTTTTTCTCCTTCGAGAACTCCTTTCTAATTACCGGGAAGTGAATACGAAAAAAGCTCGACGGCTCAAAAAATAGTCAAGTGTTTCGCGAGACAGGGCACGAATAGGTTCATCACCTGTCTGCCTCCCATAGACCCTCCTCCCATCATCCTCTCTCCGAGTAGGCAACTAGATCGCTGTCCACCGTTTCCTGGATAAGTAATTGCGGTGGTGAAAGCAAATAAAGCCGCCGCTCGTAGCACGGCTTTGACGGGAAAAGATCGAGGGCGGAGAGTACCCATTATGAGATTCCCGCACTCAGCCGCGCATTGCGTTGTGGGCTAGGAAAAGAAAAGGCGGAAGGTGAGATTGGATAAACAAGGAATGATGAGAGGGAAATTGGAGTGAGGCAACACATTGGGGCTTAATTTAGTATTAGTATTCAGGGATCGTTCCAACCATTCCACAAAATGACATCTGTATGTTATGAGGAAAATACCGGCATTGCTCGTCTAACTCTATTGCAGCAGCCATGCGAATATTCTTGATAGAGTGATAGTGCATACAGTTTATCGTTTCCGTAATTAATCAGCAATTGACAGCTAGAATATTCGTAAAAATTCATGGTTGAGAAGTCTTGAATGGGCTTAGGAGGCATGAAGATATTCGTAACCGGTAAGTACTAAGGATATTCCTTCATCAATTGTTAAAAAGTAACCATAGTAAATATAAAGTCCTACCATGCTCTTGCCGACGCACTTAATACTGTCCGTAAACGGAGTAACTCACTTCTACCGAAAATTATGGCGAAGAATACGTTTAAATTTCCACACGAAAAGTATTTCCTAAAGAAAAACTTCACATTAGAGGACTTGTTCCCAACCCATTTAGATTTTTTTTTCATTGCAATTTCAACTCAACATTTCCGGATGGGCATACCGCGAGAATAATCAATTAAGATATAGGAGCTAATGTCCCTTACACCTTTAGTGCATCAAACAACGCGATAATTTTGAGGCGGCGTCTTAATCCTAATGGGTATTGTGAGAGCTTATTCACCGGGATTCCCAACTTCAAATCCGGCAGTGGCTTCTCAGGACACATCCTGTTAAACCTAAGCTCTGCGCAATCTCAGAAAGAAGATCTTTCTGGGAAACCGCAGACGGCACAGAGCCTGGTCTCCCAATTCTGATTTAGAAGTTTTCTCCCGGCTGGGCTATGTAGCGATCTCTACCATCACCGATCAAATTAACCTTCTGGACGGAGACTGATTTATATGCACTGCATGTACTCATCCTCATCAGTCATCAATCCGATGAATGGTTTGCTACAGCTCTCCACTCCACTCTCCTATCAGCTAATCGTTTTTTTCCTACTCATTCAATATTTATTCCCATTTCATCTGCCAAACGAATTCCAACCCTGGTCTTCTTACATAATTCTAATTCATTTCTGCTGTCAATATTAATTTCAAAAGGCTATAATTCCGCAGAAATCGCTAAATAAGTTAGTCGCTTGTGCTTCGCACAGTTTTCGTTGAATATCATGTTTGCCCACGTCTTCGTAGGACCCTCCATTGGAGATTTGCTTCGTTCAATTGGTCTTCGTCATCCTATTGTTGAATCATTGTTTATAATCAATTCACCCATACTGCTGTCGCTGTCGTAGCCTTACTGCCATGCAAACGCATGATCTAAACATAGACATTGACGAAGTGCTTCTAATATTGCGCTCCTAAGTGTTAAGGTGGTTCCGCCGTAAAATGACTTAAATGTCATCTTATTCATATTCTGTCTACTTGTAGAAAACGTTGTCCTCTATCTGATATGAAGAACAAAATAATACCTTTCCACGATATTTTATTCTATAATTGACTTGAAATTACATGGTTTTCAATGGAAGAATGACAGAAACACGGGGAAAAATAGTATTTTTCCATAAAATATAAATGCCATTTTCTCGGAAAACTGTCTCTAAGAAGTAAATAAACAAGATAAATTGAATAAAAATAAAATACAGGCATCTTACCACCTTATTTTTCTAGTTATTGAAGAATTAATGCCGTAATTGAAGTCAAAATGCGGTAATTCGTAGGAAATGGCGCTGCAGTCGGCTTCTATGGCTGAAAAATAGTGTTCATTTAAAATACATTCGTGGTATAGTAATCTGCATATTTTGTACCTTACTTTTGGGTTTCTATAGGTAACGCATTGCATCAGTGAAAGCAGGATTTTTTTGACAAAATATAAAAAATATGGAATTTAGTATTTGTTTTGACTCACACAGTCGCGGCGGAACCTCCTTAATAGTGACTTCTAATGGCAGAATATTTTCATTGCTTATGCTTCTCTGCTCACTGTATCTTTCTTGCTTCTCCCTTGCATAAACCATAAATGGGAATCATGTATACCTGTTGATTATATTTTTCCAATTGAGCGCAGACTATGTGCCTTTCTAATTTCTAAGCAAAATTACCGCATTGCGCATGTCTCGTAGAGGCGATTTCTATGCAGAGTCTCTCAGGGGACAGACGGGATTCACAATACTTTCACCCCCACTCCCATGTGAGAGACACTCGAGAGACAAGACCTCGTCTTGAGGTACAGAGAGGCACGCCGAGTATTAGCGTACACTATGCCGAGGAAATGCCGCAAGAAATGAACGGCGGCAATTACGTCTGCTGGTATGTGCGCGACATCTGAGGTAATTTGCGCTCTTTTTTATAGAAATAGTCGATGATAATTCTGTTAATTGTAACCAGAGAGAGAGCTAAGACGTACGCACCTTTGAACAAGGGGTCGCTTGACTGCATTTCGAATGTGTCGTTCGAATTCTTCATGTGCGTCCTTCAGTAGGACGCAGGTTCATTGTGTGAGCCAAGTGGAGCTTTATTCTACAGTTTTAAGATGCTCTACAATTAAAACATGTTAAATCAGCTTTCTAACGTATTTCGAAATCGTAGGCCAATAGGTGGAGAAGTTAGGGAATGGAAGCAACAGAAGAGGGCTTAGGGTTTATAAGCTCTGAAAACCGTGCCCTTATCAACATAAAATATTCAGTACAACTACAGCTACGTTGACAAAACCTTATTCGCAAATAAATAGAGGTAAAATCCTGCATTCTATCGAATACTTTCAATTACATGAACATCTGTGCACTCCTCTTACTGATGTGACTTGCTAAACTCAGGAAACTCGACTCTTTTTCGACTGCCACTAGAAGTTAAATCAAAATTTCATAATGCTTCGAGATTGGAACAAGTCAAAATAGGTGCTGCTTACACCCAACATCATTATATTCATAATAATGTAGTAATAAATAATTAACATGACTATCTCCATCGTCTCAAGCTAAACCTTGTGGAAGTTCATTTTATCGTAAATGAAAAGGAAAACTTTGTTATATTGCACCAATTTATTTTCAGGTACTACTAGTTTCGACGCAGCGGCGACATCTTGAGGTACCTGAAGATGACGCCGCTGCGTCGAAACTAGTAGTACCTGAAAATAAATTGGTGCAATATAACAAAGTTTTCCTTTTCATTTACTTAACATGACTCTAATAAGGGTAATATACTTTTAAAAAAGAAATTGAAGTGAATATTCTCCTAAGGAAAAAGTAAAAATAATTCACTTTGGGGTGCAGCTGACACCCCGCGCACCTCCCGCGGGTGGAGAGAGGAGTGGAGTGGGAAAAGGGGGGTTGGCTGCCTAGCCTCCCGCCTCCTCAGCACGTCTCCCCTCCCGCTGCCGTTGCCGAGACAAATGATCATCACCGAGCGACGACTTCACATTATTCCGTCACATTACTAGCAATCTACGCGAGATTCAAATCGGGGGTTGGTCGTGCTAAAAAGTTCCAAGTTCTTCTAAATGATTCTTCTGGTTACTGACGATTCTTTAAATCCCATTTATCGAACTAGTTGACCACGAAAACCCATGTGTAGATACACCTCATACCATGGTAACATGCCGTTAAAATTTTTCAAAATTAGCTGCTATTTTGACCGCCTTTTTGAATTTTGGTCCCTTGAGGTGGTTTTATGGGTACTGTGGGACAAAGGGTAATTACTTGAACGCATGTTATTGAAAAAAATCCAGATGGGTTGTGAGTACCGAGTGGAGTGGAAGAAATCCAGGCTGGAGGGGTAAAATCTCCGCCATCTTGGTCGACATCTTGTTTTTGGGCCTTAGGACGGCTTGGCAACAAGCAAAATCGGATCCATTGGGGTCGAAATACCCTAGAAAAACATGTTGCCATAATGTCTCAAGATTTGCCGTTAGATTTGTAAAGGGACGGGGTTTTTTCCCATTCTGCGCCTGGACTCATGAGTGAATTGGTAAGCTGAGAAGAGAGTGGAGAGCTGTACCAAACCAATCTTCGGATTAATGATTTCTGATGACGATAAATAATACTACTCATCCACTGATGTTTTACATGTTTTTACAAATGTTTTTACATGAGATACAACACTTTAAGGATATTACGACTAAAGAATTCTTCTTTTCAGCGCGACGAGATAATAAGTGTAATAGGCACTTTCTCTATCAATTTCCGGTCATTGCATTTCTGTGAAATTAGAAATCTTAGAAAAGCATTTGGAAATTTTGGAGAGATTCTTTTTTATCTTATCCTCGACTTATTTTCATGGGCACGATATATTGGATATTCTTATTTCATTAATTTAAACTTTTTATTTGTCATGATATACTTCTGCCAACTGATGGTGTGCACTAGCTTAATTTCTGCGGATATTTAATGGTAGTAGTAGTTATTAGGGGAGACGACATCATTCAGGATACGTAGTTGGGATGGTAATCAATGGTAATCGCGTTGAAAGCTCCAGGTAGCGACAAGAGCACGGTACCCAAGGAGAAGACACAAGAGAAAAAATATATAATAGTACCTACAGAGTAAACTACGACATCATTGTTATCCTTCTCTTGCTATGGGTTAAAATGTCTTGTTTGGGATGTGCAAGCCGTAGGGATTAGGGTTAATGTGCAGCGAAGTGTAGCAAGAATTGCAAAAACAGGTTATGATAAACTGAGGTTCGTGAGTAGAACGTGAGCTGAATTGGGATTTGGTTTGATGTAACTCACAGGTTTCTCTTTCACAACGCGAGGAGAGATCGGAATACCATTGTATTTCCTATTGTCAGGAGTCGAACCCATTCAGAGAGTTACAATTGGTACTCTTGTCACTACACCGATCCAATCCCATTTTCTGGTGTTTTTGTTCACTGGATAATACTGACTGTGACAATCTCGGGTAGAATAGGTATTACACAATGGCAACTATATCTACACCTCATCTACATCTACATACTACCCCGCAAGACGCCTCAATAGGCGTGTGGCGGGGGGTGTTAGGACACCAGCCGTTTACATATATCTAAAGGAAACGCTCTAATGAAATTACGCCTAGCATTTATTAAAGTCCCTTATTGTTCGGGGGAAAAACGAATTCCCATACCCATCCGTTCGGCAAAATATCTCTCTTAATTTATCGTTTCTGTCGGACCTGGAAATATAGTGGGATTCTAATATGATGTTCTCCGTGTCGCTCTTAAAGATATCTATTCTCAATTGCTCAAGTAATGTAAGCCTAGCGCGCAGCCTCCGAGTCTCTAGCGGGTCCCACCCTTATTCGTTTAACATCTGTGTAACAACGCTGTATGTACGCCCGTAGCAGTTTTTGACGAATCGCGCAGCTTTCCTTTGTATTTTATTAACTTTCCGGATTAAGTCTTTCTGCACCGGTTCCCATATTCTCGCTGCAAATTCAAGGTGTGGCCGGACGAGTGCGAAATAGCTCCTCTCTTTTATTTTTTCATCTGAAAATCTTCCCACAATACGCTTGACGAATCCTAGCTTCTTCGGAGCTCTTCCACAAATATTTTTTATATGTGTTCCCCACGATAGGTTCGAAGTTATCGTAACTCCCAGATACTTCACTTCATCTGTCGCCTTTATGTTAACAGTCAACATCAAGTTTGTACAGGTAGCAGATAGTTTCCATAGTATCGGTGGCCCACCATATATGCTCTCAAGGGCCACACCTGTACCACTGGACCATGTAACTGCTACATGCTAAAGAATTAAAAAAAACACGATGGAATCGAAAACCGAATACTGTCATTGAATCCGGCACTAAAAAACGCAAACTTTAAATACTCCAGAAATTCCATTGACCTTTTCGTATTCTCTACACTTGGTACATTGGTATTACCTCAAAAACAACACCTAATACGAGGCCATGAGCAATGCAACATTTCCCACTAGCCTTGATTTCAGCTTCCGAATTTTCAGGATTTTTTCAATGAATATTTTTGATTATTGACGAAATGGAATAGTAGCATCACACACAATAATTATTCAAATTATAAAGTAGGTTAATCTGTAACATAATGTACAAAGGATTTCAAATTCATAATTTTTGGACAGAATTGATGAATATCATGGTGACATATGCTTGTATATTCTCATCTGATCAGAAACCTTTCTCAATTGTCCATTGGTTTCGTGCAAAAAGATGAAGCTCAAATTCTTCCGAATAATTCTACGCTGTGCACATGCCAAAGCCTCTGATCCGATGTTTAGCCATATTGGTTCTTCTTTGTCGAAGTCTTAACTTAGGATAGTGAGGAATTGAATTCTTATTAAATTTGACCAAAATTGTCAATGTTTCAAAATTTTACACTTTTTGTTGCTTAGAAGTACATCTTTAAAACGCTTATTTTATGTCCATCACAATTAATTTATCCACACAGTTGACTGACCTAAATTAAGCAATATAATATCGTAAACAGCGGACTTTCAAGTGTATACATACACTTGAAAGTCCGCTGTTTACATACACATGTGCTAAAATAATGGCTGATACCAAAATAACATGCATAAAATTAACCTTTGCTTCTTTGTCAATTACCTGGACCTGGAATAAAATCTAATGATGTTTCGGATTATCTAAGACATTTTCCAAAATTTTAAATTTAAGTATACGGATCTTTATATGTTACTTTGACTCGAACAAGCTTGCGGAGCGGAAATAGTTTCAAACTGATTCAATATTAATTGAGATATTTAAGATTAAAATAGTCGAAATTTCATTTTTTTTAAACGGCTGCGAAATGAAATCTGATTGGCTTGACGTCATTTTCGCTGAGCGATAGACAGCTGTGAGGGAGAAAGTGAAGAACTGTAGAAGAGACCGTATATTTAAAGAGTTTTCATTGAAAACAAACGCTATGGCGTGTAATGGTTTTATTAAAACCACAACAGATAATTTGCCCATAGTATATATGTTTATGGTAGGCGTTTTAATGAAGAAGGACGAGCGATTTAATGCTGCGGAAATTCGTTGAGCTTAAGTCCAAAAAATGTAAGCATAAAGTTTGCTAATAAAACCGTCATTACTGTTGTTTATCATTTTAATGCATATAATTATGTATTGGGTGTATGAAATTTATTAATTGTTTTTCCAATATACTCAATCATTATGATACTTCTTTCTTTCTCAAAGTCCATACCAGTCCATGCAACAGTAAACAAACAGTACCTTAGTAACATATCAACATAACACAGTACTTGCCAAATGCTTGTGCTGCCAATACTCAAAACCCTTAAGACGTTAATTTTTGATTTGTTTATTAGTGATTCTTTGTAGACGATATTTCTTTAAGTGGCTTCTCTGCTATAGAAATGCCTGAATATAGATTCATATCTCCTAAATGTCTATTCAAAGTTTAATTTAAGTGTTGCTTTATTATAAAGCTTCTCGTGAGAGTTATGGTGATAATGCTATAGGATACGTCCAAACTGCGAACCACTGTGAACAGTCATTGCAAGAATATGTCCAGAACACAAAGTGCGAAGTAAAGCATACATTGTGCAGGTGGACATTGAGGAATCCAAGGAAGAAATTTCAAACATTCAATGTCGTGATTGCGTGAATGCATTTCTTGTTCGGTGTTTTCACCGATGTATTTGTACATTGTGACACAAAACACTGTCTATAGATGCCATTTAAAGGCACATCAAGAAATAGAAAAACATCCTAAACTAATTTCGCCTCACTTGTTTCCACCGTAAGCATAAGGAAACGCCTGGGTCTAAATGTAAACAGCGAAAATGACGTCACAGGTCATTCGGTTGTTTTCGGAGTGTGCTCAGGAGCATTCGTAACCTTCGACTTTCTTTAGCTTTTAAAACCGAAATTCATACAATTTGACAGGAAAACTTTTAGCCAATGCAATAAGTTCAAGTTACAGAGTCAGAATATCGATAGTTTGAAATACGTGGAAAATACCCAATTCTCAAATTTTGAAGCAATCATCGTCATTATCATTTGAATAAATTTAATTGCGTTACAGCGGAAAGAGACATTACGTAGGAAAATTTGACATTTCTCAAGAATCACTTTCGAACGAGTGTCCATTATTTTTTTATTTTGGTACCGTTTTCACGAATTTCTGAGGATGTAATCAATCTTATGGTAAATGATGACTAAATTTTCCCCATCGTTTTTCCACCATTTTCCAAATGGCCCACATACTTTGAAATTTATTTTCTTTCACTGATCATAATTTTTTGCTGCCACACCCAAGATGTGCATTTATTGCTTTCCTGAGGAGGATAATTTGGTTAGAAAGCTGTTTACTTGAGCAATTCCATGCATAAAAAATATATTCAGTCACTATAAAAGACTCGCAATGCCTTGGTTGGCAATTATCTCCAAAGATATGATTAATCGCAATGGGTCCCTCGAAAGAAATGGCTTGGAAAGATAAAAATAAATCACTTGCTTTGTAATCGCCCTAGCATAAATCGAAAGTGGAAGAAAATAGAGCCGAGGTATTAATAGAAGGGGGAAGGATATTAACTACCGCGAGAGGAAGTTTTTCAACTTAAACAGAAGAAATGAATTTATTACAATGTGAAGTCCAACGACCTACATCTTAAGATGAATATATTTATATATTTCAAGCATAACGAAACGGCCATTTCTAACCATAAGTCCCCAAATGCATTTTTAATATCTACGTTCACACAAGGTATTAGATTAATTCTTTATATAAATCTATGTAATGTACTAGGTGAATCTATTACAAATTAGCACCAGCATTTCTGGCTACCATCATCTGGTAATCTCGACAGAAATCCGTTTTCTTCTTTTATGTATTGCTTTCTCCAGTCAAGCCCACCGGATCTTATTTGGTGTAAAGATTCAGACTCATATTATTTAATTATTTCTCGATCGCATACCTCGTTCTTTATTGCAAGTGCCGAGCTAAAATCCAGAGTTTCGAAATTAATTTCTTTTTAGTGAAAAAGTAGGGAAGGTCCTGACGCATTGGTCATTGAACAGTCACGGGTTTCTAGACATAAAATAAACCATACCAGGGCTTTAAACCCGCAGAATTAACAACAACTTCGTAGAGTTGGTAATAGTAATTCAAGTACTGTTTTTCGTGCCTAAATAATGAAAAGTATAATCACTCACTTGATGACTGAGTTGTCAATTCTACGCTGACAGACATAACCCTGCGGCTCAAACTACGAAATTCATTTAAAATTATTCTTGTTGCATTTTTGTCCATGAATAAATCTGTACACGTCACTAGTGCAGAAACAATATGCATCATAATGTATATAGAGAATAAGAAAGTAGCGACGATAAAGTAGTATTTTCTGTAATAAAAAATATCTCTCCAGGTCATTTCAAGCAAATAGAGAATCACGAAAGCTATATTTCACTATTTGGGTGATGCTTAGGATTAAGAATGATATGTTATCGTTAGATATGAACTCTAACTTACGAATATCATTCTATATTTAAAACAAAATTACATTGTTAAAAGTATTCGATGCTTATAAGTTCCTCTTGACTCCACGCACTTTCTCACGGTTTATTACTTGAATGTCTGCATACAAGCTGTCTCAGTTATCACCAGCATTAATTTCCGAAGTATGTTAAGACGTCTTCTACAGCATTTTGGCATTAATCATCAGGGTGTTGGTTAAATTATTGTTGGACACATGTTTATTTTACAGTTAAGTAGCCCAAACAAAGGTGAATTCGGCAAAGGAAAAAAAATAAAAAAATTACCTTTCAAAAGTTACCACTGGTTCATTGATATTTGATTTGCTTTGCCGAACGGTGGCGAGCGACGTTTCCTCCGCTTATCCGTTGTCTTTTCAAGGCTCGCCTCCCTTCCACCTCCCCACTCTTCTTAACTATACCCGATCTTTAGAACAATCTTTCGGTGAATTTAATTTTCAGAGCGTGGCTCCTCATCCTCCTCCTTAAAGGTCGTTTGTCCCGCACAAGAGGAACTCCCATCGCGAGAGACGTATTTTTGACGGTCCCATTATTAATCACGGGACCACGAGTCACTCTGGCTTATTTTTTTAACGTCGATTTTGTAATAACTCTTGCCTTGTCTTTGTTACACGTCTGAATGCGGCGGCGTGAAAAAATATAACACAGAGGGAAAAGAGAGCAAGAGTCGCCCGTGAAGACTGGCAAGTCTTGGGTCACAATCGGGGTCAGTGATAACGATTTTTTTTGTTTAAAAATTTCCAAAAGATAATTAAAGAATGCTCGGAGGAAATTGAATTAATACAATGCCAGCTCAATGTCATCTCATATCTAATTTCTCCTACTTCATTAATTCTTGATCCTTAAACTTTAATTTATTATCCTGACAGCTGACGAGGCCCCACTCAAGTAAATGCCTTCTTTTCCTGACTCATGATACGTTCATGGTATTCAATATATCTCAGCGACGCAAACACCACAGCTATGAGCGTTTTCATTCTCCCTAAAATATAAAGTTAAAATAGCCCAAGAGGAAAATTAATTTCAGAGGAAAATAATTTCAACATATATTAAAAAAGCATGATACCTTTGTTGAATAATCTGATTTTAAATATTCCATTTGAAAATAATTATTTTTTTATTAGTATATCAGGCACAGTTTTTGCAGGCATAGACAAATTTAAATTAAGTCAATCTTGTTAGAGCTTAGAGCAGTTCTTCTGATTTGCTCAACTCATATATCGTCTAGAACATGGCCGTTGGCGCCATTTATCTTGTAAATCTCCTAAAGAATTTTGTTACTATTCGACTATCCAGGAAATTAGGCATTATCAGCAAACTAAGTTATAGCAGAGAGTATTCTCTGCAAGACAATACCGCTGCATATAAAAGAATGAGGCAATGGTTGTAAAGGTAGTCATTCTTCGCTTTGAAATGTTTCCTAACGCGATAGCTAGTGTAATTTAAAAAGAAGATGGACCTGTGCTAGATAAAAGCAGGAAAGGTTGAATGATGCTTTTACCACTTTAGAGAATGCTTCCTGTGCGCTAAAGCTCTCATTAGTTCCACATCCCCACCTTCATAAAATCGGGCGCTAGATATTACCTTTGCCAAGAGTAATAATCCCATGGCTCTACGAACGGCATTAATTTTCCGTCTTACTGAAGGTTATAAGAGATGATTTCAAAATGCAATTTCACATCGCCAACTTCATTCTGGTGAACATAATTAAATGCATTATTTAATGGCAACATATATTGAGTGCGATAAATATCAACAACCTTAAGCGGAATGAAAAAGCGAAGCGTCACTGCACACCGGCCGATACAGCTATTAAGAACTGTGAATTTTTACCCCGAAGATAATATAAAAAATAACCAAATGAAATAACTTAGGGTAGTTTGAGCGAGATATTTCCCTAGTCATAATGGAGACCATATTCGAATTTTATTTTTTTATTTCAACGTCTGTAAGAATTATTAAGAAAATATTGTAATGTGAATGGCGCAAAAAAAAAATAAAAAAATAAAAATATATATATATATATATATATATATATATATATAACAAATATTCTCAGTAATTAAATAAATATATCTTCATAAGTTTCTAACCTGATTCATTTCTTCATGGTTTGCGGTGAAAACGCATTCACAACAGAAGGTTTTTTGCGATTCTGTCATAATTACTTCGGTGAGTAATTGATTAATTTTTTTACACTGTTGAGAAAACATACAAACTACAAACCATTAGTTTTTTGACGTAACCTAGGCGTCATAAGTTCCTAATTTTTCAATATTATTCCTCTGGAGCGCACAGCTGTAAACTATCCCACGTAAAACAGCTTATTTTTTTAGGCAAGTTACTCGAAAAGAAGTTCGGCTAGGGGTGAATATGATATCATCGGAAATATGATAGTTTTCTTTAAAATGAGGTTAAATTAATCAAATTCTAGGTGGTGTCATCTCACCCATGCTACCTCAAGTTGTTAAATTAAATAGGTCCCAACAATAAGAAGATAAAAATGCCTTTGGTAGATTGTAGTAGTACAGCTATTTCTAAAAATAATTATTACTACCAATTTGCAACGCTTTTTTCGTTTACTTTCAAATCATAAATTTTTATATTTATCTACTGCAACGGTATTTCGATGGCCTTTTTAAATATCGGTAGCCTTATGTACGGGAGCAGACACTTCACCGCTTCGAAATACGTTCCTACGAGATCGGATGGCGAATGAAAGTGGAAATGGAAGGAGGGAATACGCAATTATCGGCGAAGAAACTTTGTGGGATACACTCATATCAAGAGGACGAAAAATACTTGGTGATTTTTCATGCATACTTATTCGATTATTTCACGCCATTTTGTTAAAACTACCTTTGATAATGAGGTGGAACCATGGAAATTGGTCAGGTCAGAAAAATGAGCACTGAAAAATTAGCAAATATTTTTCATCCTCGCGATGGGAGGAAGAAAATGTGAATTCCATTCGTGGCTAGTACTATTTCAAATTCCACCTTTCCGTTAAGATTTAAATCATCACGCCGCCAGGAAGGCATGTGGTAAGAAGTACTAGGAAAGGCTTGCTATCAATAAAATGAAGAAATGCTTAGTGTATATGTTAATAGTATAACAAGTTTATTAATATCGGAGTGCTTTCATCACCCAGTAATTATCATGATACATGAGAGAAAAAAAATTTACAAAAATGTCAACCTTATTTTCTACCTTCCTAAATTTATCTGAATAGTCAAATTTCGAATGTGATGGGATTTAATAATCTCCATGGAGTCACAGTAAAACTCAGATCCCTTTCTCCGCTTTATCTTCTCATGTAAGCTGATACTTCTTATTCATTACATTTGCCTAAGAGAGTAGGTGCAACATGTATGGAGATGACAATTTATATTTTATACTATGAAGGCGTACCTTCGTGCGTACTATGCCTACTCGCTTTTATTATCCCAAGGTAGTTTTCCCCAAGTAGAAGTTAATGCCATTTTCTCCTTCCTTCCAGAAGAAAATTCTTTCTTTTCCTTGCTCTCTTCCTGTTTGGAGAGATTATCCATTAACTTCTTCCAATAACTCGATTGAACTATGCTTGTTTTTACCATGAGTTTCCACAAAAATGTGATGGATTTTTCCCGAGATATCCTAATAAGCGAAACAAAATAGACGAGCCAAAAAATACTGTTAATGAGGGAGATCGTCTTGGTAAGACGGGTGTAAAGCAATAGAACTCGCCTGGCCCATATACCACGCACGACTCCCAGATGCCTCTCCTATTCTCGGAACTTTGAATGAAACTTCCGGCAGCACTGCTAGCTGCTTAAATCATTGACCCCTTTAACCTCTCTACGATTCCGATGCTGAAACGATATTCACGAACTCTCTTCTCGTTACTTAGTTGGTCCTCCACGGTACTTGGGAATACAGTTCGTGCTCATATATGGCAAAGTAGGCAAATGCATTTCCTGGTGAAAACCTTTCTTCCCGGTGATAAATTCCGATTAAACTCGCTGCCCTGAAATGCATTGATTTCAAAACAGAAAGTGAATGCTAAAATTCACCAAATACAAACTACTACTTGGTGAATGAATCGCCGTTTTATTGACGAATATATTGAGTCGTTCACCTGAAACATTTTCATTTTTACCACGTTTAGATGCATTTCTCTCACGTCGTATTCAAGGGTGGAGGTTATTTTATCACTTGGCTTTGCTGCGCAACTTAAAAACGTAAATTAAATCAGTATTCCCTTCATGGGCTGACGTAAGCGCGCTTTCATTATCATGGCAATGGTGTAGGTATCTTTCGCCATGGTGCTAGTTAAGCGACAGGATAAGTGTTTTCGAGTGTGTTGCTGTAGCCTTGAACGCCTTGAAAACGAAAAATGTGAATTCTGGCGATTTTTCTGTTTCCCATGGAACTGAAGGTTGGAAAATATCAGTAGATTTATGTATGTACACCAAAAAAATGCCTTTGTCATGGTAATCACAGATCCAAGTGAATCGCTAATTGAAAAACCTATCCTTTTTAAAAGAATATTAATATTCCATTGGATGACACATTTAGTACTCGCCATGGTGGATAACGCCACAAACAGATATTCTCATTCATAACTGAGAATATGTCAGCATATTTTTACATTTCATTATTTGCACAGCTAACCCGTTGATAATTCATTCTCTCTGTATGCCTTACCTTTTCACTAGAAAGAATAATATATGTACAGAGTATCATTCCTTATTAATCGTTTCATCCTCTCTTAACTACGGACCAACAAATAATGTTCAAAACCAATGGCTCAATATGAAATGCAGCAGTCTGCAACGCCGGGTGATTGGGCTTAAGATTACAAAAATATCGTCCCTCTCCTGTCAATACGACGATTTCAATCGTGTTTTTCCAACTAAAGCTCTTGGCCTTCAAAAACGATATCTGAATAAGAAGGAAAATTCATCCTTAAACGAGCGGAACATATATTTCAAATGAATGGACAGAAGCAAACAAAATTACATTGATCCACGTGTTTGGAAACAATATTCCAAATTCAAGTGATAGGCACTTCGTTTGGAAATCTAAAAATCAAGTTTTAATCCCATTAAACTAGAGAAGTTTGATCTCATATACATGTCTATTTTAGAGAGTGTTAAATGAGTTATCAAGAAATATTTTGGCAGTCTTAATCCCTCTCTTTTTCTTACGCAAAGGTAACTGTAGCAAAATTTAATATAATAATAATTAAAAATCCTCCTAAGCCTAATCCTGTGTTCGTAAGTTTCAAGCGTCTTTCCAATTTCCCTTTCGATATTCGCTTCCCAGTCAGGCCCTATTCCCAATATCATCTTTTTATCGTTTTGCCTTCTTGCTTCATCCCGTCAATCTCTTACACTCCATTAGAATTCTTAATTCTGAGAGCTTCTTTCTTTCTTCCCATCTTGCCTCTCCTCAGCCTCTTCTCACGACCAAACTCTTTCTCAGATTACTCTTAGCGAAATTCTCATTTCACAAAAACACTTCTACACTTCTATTGTTGGATCTCTCCATTATTCAGCCGGTTCTAGTTTGCTTTGCTCATCTTGTGCTTCAGCATAATTATCTTCACAAATCAACTGCATTACACGTTGTGTCCAAAACAGGCGGACACTATAATTATACCGTCGCACAGTGCGTCGCACGTCGCAATTGGAAAAAGCTGGCCAAAATTCCAAAATGGATTTTTTTGAGATATGAACTTGAAACTTCGCATGGAAACTCCAAAACAATTCATGTATCTGCAATAGCACTTTATTTGGCATAGTTCTAACTCGTTTCTGAGATACAGAGGCTCAAAAATGAGAAAATTTCCAGAAAAATGCCCGTCTTCAGTTTTCTCGGAAAATCTTCCGACTTAAGTTGATGGTGAAGTTTAAGGAGGATTTTTATGGAATAAAAAACGTAATTATCTGTTAGCATGGTCTTTTTGCTTTAAAATTCCGTAGTTTTAAAGAATAGCTTCGATACAATCTTGCTGTGCCGTTACAAAATGGCGGACGCTGTTTTTAGACCAAGTTTTACATTATGTAGGAGATTAAAATGGGTTTTTTGGCAAAGTGACTTACATCAGAGCATGAATTCATTTATTCAGCTTAATCTTACTCGACTGACTCAACGCGTCGAGTCAGTCGAGTATTTGAATTTTGAAGATTCAGCAGAAATTTCTTCTTCTCCAGACGAAGTCTTTGATAGGGAGAAGAAACCAACCATCCAATACTGACGCAAAGAATTCCCAATAAAGCATTTGAACTATGCCCCGCGAAAGTTGAAATCAGTTACCATTTTGATAGTTCGGACACTTTTCTGCAGTAGCAAACCGTTATCAATTTCATTTAAAAATATTAAACTCGAGAAGAGGGGATACAAAAGCACACTGTACTAAATCCCAGTGATACTGGGTGCGACATTGTTATACGTAGTTCATGAACACCGTTAAAAATTAGCATCCCTGTTTTGCATGAAAACCGAAAGTCTATTTTTCTGTAATAATCATCCAATACTTCGGTTGACGATACATAGCATAGTGGAAGGGGAATTTTGTTTCACTACGGAACATACCGGTCACGACGAGCGCCGCACCGTGATCATATAACAACCGATCCAATGCTGACACTCTCTTTGGGTGAGAACAGCCTCATCTCTTTAATAGTGTGTACTTACCACAAGACCCCATTGCCATACATAAACTCAAATATTGGCTTGGATTACTGGCAAGTATGTTTAAATATTGTATAACTAATAATATTATGGTATAACTCCAGCTATTTGATCCCATTCGTTATACGAATTCCAAATCCATGGACTGCCCTGGGTAATCATGTCTTGCTCGAACTAGCTTCAGATAGCAAAACAATAATTGAAAAAACTACTTAATTTCAAATTGCGGAATTCAGCGCATATAATAAATGCGGAATGGCGGAACTCGGTGGGATAAATAACTGTTACCTATCGAACTCCACAAAAAGAGAGTTTTAGCCGATTTTTTAGTTGCATGGATCAGGTTCCACTATCTCAAGGCAGCTTACGAACGGTTTTTTCACCACACGTTCGTTAGCGAATAGATTTTTCAATCAAGGCAGAAGTTTCATCACGTTTCGTCGCAATATGTATGCGAACTATCAATTTGAATGGTGGCCTTCCTGGAACTTAGTGGCTGACAACAAGAAGAAAGTTTAAAGATCGTGATTGAACCCACGCTCAAGAAAGTATACTAAGGACCGTTCATGAGTGCAGACGAAGGGGGTGGGGGAAGGGGGAGAGGATCGGAGTGGAGGGAGAAGAAAGGGCTTTCCCCCTGTCACGTCATCGAGATCTTACCAGATCGGACATGCGCCTTCAAGGCTGCTTGGATCCGGTGCAAAGCTTCGATTCCAAAGGAGAAATTGCTTAGTTCAGGAGGCGATTGTTTTTGTCCGGAATGTCAGAGACGATAATACCTACGGGAATTTTCATATGAACAAGTACACCAGGACTAAATATGTCCGTAACCTCTGTCAAACGTATACACACAGCAGAAGAAAAAAATGTGGTGCTATATACGATTTATTTTACGATGGGTTTCAAGATTCTACAAGTGAAAAAATTAATTCCGTTTCCTTATCACCATGAAACAGTTCCACTCTACAAGCCTAGACTCTATATCAATTATTAATATTTTTGGAAGATTTTAGCAAATTTTTTTACAAGCCACCACTTCCTGTTCCACTCCAATTCACACTCAACCAAGTATAAATAAAATTACTCATAAACCTAGATTAAATATGAAAATTCGTGAATGTGGCTGTTAGAGCTACAAAAAAACAACCAACCAGAAAAATAAGTCAAATATATGTGCATATAAAAAGTTTTGCATAGGAACATATACACAATATAAATCCACAAAGTAAGTTATTTTTTTAATGACTACGGGATTTTACTAATATTTAATTCATTTCCAAGGCCCTTGCATCATTTCAAATATTCGAAGTGTGTAGTATGGTGCTGAAAACAATAATTTCTCCGCGGTGAGTAATTATTGTTTTCAGCAAAATTCAGGCGCCTGCCTCATCTCATCTACATTGTTGTATCACTTTCATAGACGCATCCCATCAAGACCTCTCATTGGATAAAATGGGAGAGGATGAGGTAGGCGTGGCGGCTTGAAGCTTAAACATTCCTGAATGCATGAGTTTGAATCCCGGCAGCGTCCGAGATTTTTCAGTGGCATCCCAACCCCTTTCTTGCGAGCTATAGGGAAGGCATTTGAAGTCAAATGTTTGGTCTGCCCGATGGGGTGTAAAACCGCAGACCCCTTTCTTTGGTGCTTCGTCTCGGTTTAAGAAGGCTGACAATTTGGACTCCGGCTTCATCTCCGCTCTTTCTCGAATTCAATCAACCCTCGTAATTGTTTTCTTACGATCCCGCTCTCAAAGGCGTAAATGACCTCGGTTGTCGGCTACCTACCACAAATTAATCAACCAAAGGCAAATCAAGCATTCGCTGCAAAGCCTTGACCTCGAACCGATTTTCAAGACACGAAACGTACTCCTTCCCAGATGGCCTGGACTTCAGGAAAGACAACGACGCATAAGAATCTATTGCGTTATGGCTTGCACCGCAGGTGACATCTCACTCCTATTAAGGAGTTAAAACCAATGTTTCATCCAAAGACAAGTGACCAGAAAACGGCGGAATGAGTTTCGGATAATGGCGAAGGCATGTGAATCCAACTGAACCACAAACTAGACTTTCTAAAGTTTTCCTACTAGCCTATTGGAACTTACCCTCTGAATACCCCTAATGTTTAATCCCTTTTCTGGAATCCCTTCACGTTTTTATTGCTCGGGTGCAACGGATGCAGGTTCCCTTTACTCTACGAGTTATCAAATATGTGAACCACAGTCACGTGATAAGTATCTCTAGTGCATAATTTCTTGTCATACATCAATACTTTGTTTGTGATACTCTTCATTGCTTGTCCAGGATTTTTTTATGAATTCTTTAGCGGGTTTCATGCGATGAATATTCGTAATAAGTAGAATTAATAACAAACCTAAATTCATTAATAAAATTCAAGGTATAGATACGGAGAAACCCTTGATTATTGCATGTTACATTAACCAGATAAGATATATCTCCAATGGCCGTAAAATATATGCACCACTCGTCAAAAAATATCAAACACTTACTGTGTTGGTTTGTGGGAATGGGGACTCCGCAACAGGGACCAACCACAACCTCTCCACCAGAATACCCTCCTGTGGTGGTTTACGGGAAAGTTATTTCCTCGCCAGGGACCACCACAGACACACACACACAACCCAATTGGAATCCTTTGTAGACTAATGAGTCCCAGCTAAGGATTCCTGGGTTATAACAATTTATCAGTTAATATCAAATATCAGTTATAACCCAGTAATCCTTAGCTGGGTCTCATTAGCCTACAAAGGATTCCAATTGGGTTGTGTGTGTGTGTCTGTGGTGGTCTTGGCGAGGAAATAACTTTCCCGTAAACTACCACAGGAGGGTATTCTGGTGGAGAGGCTGCGGTTGGTCCCTGTTGTGGAGTCCTCATTCCCGCAAACCAACACAGTAAGTGTTTGATATTTTTTTGACGAGTGGTGCATATATTTTACGGCCATTGGAGAAATATCTTATCAGGTTAATCTATAGAGGCCGTAGAGCTCATCTACCTTGATTCATGTTACATTAGCTTTCAAATATTTCAATCATAAATTAATCATATTTTACAAAACATTTGTATTACGTGACAAACTCTTTCCAGTTTTATATAGCTCCTAAAATGAATTAAGATCGATTTCATAAAAAAATAACATGAAATTCCAGAAGATACGAACGCTGATTATTATAGTAATGCATTATATCATATCATATCATATTATATTATATTATATATATTATATTATATTATATTATATTATATTATATTATATTATATTATATTATATTATATTATATTATATCATATCATATCATATCATATCATATACTATCATATCATATCATATCATATCATATCATATCAATCATATCATACATTCATCATATCATTCATATCATATCATATTATATCATATATTACATTATATTACATTACATTATATTATATTATATTATATTAATTATATTGTATTGTATTGTATTGTATTGTATTGTAGTATTGTACTGTACTGTACTGTACTGTACTGTACTGTACTGTACTGTACTGTACTGTACTGTACTGTACTGTACTGTACTGTACTGTACTGTACTGTACTGTACTGTACTGTACTGTACTGTACTGTACTGTACTGTACTGTACTGTACTGTACTGTACTGTACTGTACTGTACTGTACTGTACTGTACTGTACTGTACTGTACTGTACTGTACTGTACTGTACTGTACTGTACTGTACTGTACTGTACTGTACTGTACTGTTACTGTACTGTACTGTATTGTATTGTATTGTATTGTATATATTATATTATATTATATTATATTATATTATATTATATTACATTATATTACATATATTACATTATATTACATTATATTACATTATATTTATTACATTACATTACATTACATTACATTACAATACATTACATTACATATACATTACATTACATTACATTACATTACATTACATTACATTACATTACATTATATTATATTATATTATATTATATTATATTATATTATATTATATTACATAACATTACATTATATATTATATTATATTATATTATATTATATTACATAACATTACATTATATTATAATTATATTACATTATATTATGTTATATTACATTATATTACATTATATTTATTACATTACATTACATTACATTACATTACATTACATTACATTACATTACATTACATTACATTACAATTAAAATTACATTACATTACATTACATTACATTACATTACATTACATTACATTACATTACATTACATTATATATATATATTATATTATATTATATTATATTATATATATTATATATTTATATTATATTATATTATATTATTATATTATATATATATTTATTATGTTTATTATTTATATTTATATATTAATATATTATATTATATTATATTATATTATATTATATTATTATATTATATTATATTATATTATATTATATTATATTATATTATATTATATTATATTATGCAACTGCACATAGATAGCTTCCTGATTCTGGCACAGAAAGAAATCATGGATGTAATTCTTATACCATTCTTGATTTTTTAAATCAGTCCAGCACTCTCATCCAACATAAATATTTTATTCAAATCACTCTGCCTCAATCTATTAAACAGTTTTTTCCTTACTTTTTAACTGAAAGACAAGTCGAAAACAATATTAACGAAAACATTTGAATTTTGCTTACTTTTCCCCAGGAAAAATGAACTTACGGGATCACACGCTTTCACTTTCTGCAGTCGTTTCTCTTCTGCGTCGCTTGGCGGAATAAAAGTGTAAGTAATGATCCGTAGCTAAATGATTTTGAGGAAAGAATTAATATGGATTCATTAGACTTCACGGAATGCCACCCATGTAGTCGAGTCTTCGTACGAGTCCACGCATAGTAGATCGCAGGAAGGTATTCAGTGGTTTTTTTTCAGCCGACCTTCCCCCCTCAGCCACACCTGTGCGAACGGTACTCATGGCGCCACCGTGATTTCTAAAAAAAAAACATCTGAAGGCATTATGAACGCCGGAGGAGAGATATATCGATCTGCATTGGAGCGCGGAGAACGCCATCTCTTGTTGGGACGGAAGGAATATGAGCGCAAAAACAAAACAAACGAGCGACTCCGACGTTGCGTCACGACTACGTTGGCTTTCTTATTTTTCTACTTGAAGGAAATACTGCTGCGTCAGTCACACACATACCCGGGACATAAAAAAACACATTATTAATGTTGAACTCAATCCAAGCGCCACTTTGAAATTGATATGTGCAAATGTTTCGGGAGCTTGGAATGAAAAAATAATTTTTCTTCATGTTAGCAAGCAAATAATTTCGATTAACACTTCTAAAAATCAAATCACTGTTATAAAGTAGCATGTTCTAAATTTACACTCTATTGGCATGAAGTTGGAGATAAAAACAGTGCAACAATGCTAGGAGACGAATGAGACAAAATACTTAGAAGTAATGCCTACATTTCAAATAAATAAAATAATGCATGAAAGAATAAGACCGATTGGAAGCTGGAATAGTTCAACAAGCTCTTTTGGTACTGTGATTGCTATACCTTCCATAAAAGAGGTGCAAAGGATTCACAATTTAAGACTATGCTTGCATCAGTGAAAATTATGGCATGGCAAATTGTTTAATAAATCGTAGGTAAATAATAACTCGCAATGAATTATTTAATGAAGCAATTGACGCATCTCAACAACATATTTGGAGGGAAATTGATTTTGCAGCTAAGAAATATTGATAATTTCCCGAGGACGGCGTACACTATAAGAACAGAATCTATGACAAGAATTCGCATTAAAATTTGAAGAAAAAGAGAAGGCTTTTGAATCAGACCTGGAGCAATGCATTGCGCTAAAACTTAGAAACTGAGAGGAGGTGAGCATGAACTTATGTCTTCAAGATCAGGATCAGAATAAAGATTGAAAGAGTAGAATGAGGAGGGGAAGGCCATGAAAAAATAGAAACTAAATATGGAGGGGAAAAAAAGCTAATTACTTACGGAGATTTAAAGGGATCAGACGAAATATATGCACAGAGTGCAAAATATGAAGCATATCACACGAAAAAGACGCTATATTATAACCGTGGATTACTGGAAATCTCCTACGACGTACTGAGATGAAAAATTACCTTTTCAAAAAATACAGAAAACACCCAAGCAACGTAAGCCTAAAAAATCAATGCCTTACGTGCAGAAACAAGTTGCGCGAAAACCTGCGAAACGCCGCAAGTAATTACTACATGTCAAAATTTCAAAAGTCAAATAGAAACATTAAATTGCTATGGAGTTTGTTTAAATAAGTAATTGGTGAAAAACAAATAGATCGTTCAATAATGCATTTAGAATTAAACGGTATTGTTGTTAATGATTCAAAACATTTAGCCTCTGAATTTAATAATTACTTCAACAAAATTTTTCTATGTGCAAAAGTAAAATGTAATGATGAGAACAGAGCAAGTACTCAAAACCCATGTGCTAAAAGAATGAGTTGACTTCCTTTTTCTTTTTGAACCATTGGGTCTAATAAGTCCCCCGGACATGATGGTATTGACATAAAAATGTTGAAATTAGTCATTGACTATGTTGATCCATTGTTTTCTCACGTGTGTAACTTAAGTATGACGTAAATGACGTATTTGCGAGCCCTTTGAATAAGGCTGTTGTTATACCATTGCACAAAAAGGGGACAGACTGCAAATTACGAATTACCGACCCATATCTCTTTTGTCAGTGTTTGCAACAATGTTAGAGAAACATGTTAGAAGCCGCCTACTGAAATTCTTAGATAAAACCAAATTTTTTTAGCGAAAACCAGTTTGGATTAAGAACTGAAGATGCTCCAGAGAAGCATATGACCGAAGTATACAAAGCAGTCAATTCAAGCATGCAGACTATTGGGTTATATCTAGGTATTACTAAGGCATTTGACACACTCTCGCACAAAGTATTATTAATGAAACTTGAGCAAGCCGTAATACGTGTAATATCACAAAAGTACTTCGAAAGTTATTTGTCAACGAGAGCACAATGTGTGAAAGTAAATAATTGTTTAGTGAATATGTACCTATTGAGACAGGAGTTCCACAGGGCTCTCTTTTAGGACCTATTCTTTTTTTGATTTATGTAAACGATTTGTGTAAAAATAAATTCAATGGTAAACTCACAGCATTGGCTGATGACATAGCACTGTGCTACTCAGCACCTAATTGAAATTGTGTTGAAGAATTTGTTAAAGAGGATCTACGTTTCTTAGAAAAATGGTTTGGTCTCAATGGGTTAGAGTTAAGTGATAAGACAAAGTTTATGTGTTATGACATCTGTAATACACGTAATTTTAATTGTAAATTGGTATTTGGTTATTGGTATTGGTAATAAATTGTTTTAATTGTGCTTGTAACTGTCCAGATATTGAGAGAGTGAACGAAATGAAATATTTGGGAGTAATTTTGGACAGTAATCTACGCTGGGATAAACATTTACTTACTGTAAACAAATGCCTTAGAAGTGTCTTGTCCAATTTTTCTTTTTACAAAACTTCACTTCAAAACTTTTACTTCGCAGTCAAAATAGTTAAACTCTCGGCGATAGGCCTGAAAAGCTGACTCTGCTTTAATAATTTCCTCCATATTGTCCTATTCTTACGTTTGTCTTTTGTTTCAGTTACATTCATGCATTGCTACATGCAAGCCCTCCTACTCGTAGGGCTCCTACTGGAGTATCCTTCTCTCAAGAGTATACTTTCCTTAGAGGAGTTTCCTATTCTTAAGAGTATCTTCCACCACATTTGCTCATAGCCTTCTCGTTTTACCACTTCCTATCACACAATTCACTCCTTCATCATAAATCTACTCAATTAAAATAGACATAAGAGGCATAATCCATATGACTATGCGCCAATCGCAAACGTTAATAGTTGCCTTTCAAAAGGGCATAAAAATTTTAAAACCACGTCATCTAAAACGACATCTTACAATCAGGGGCGTATTGCTTCTCTGTATTGTGTATTTCTCTGAGTGTATTTCACTTGGGAATATGGAATCACACTAGTTCGTTGTCCACTTCCGGTCAAAAAACCATGCATCATGCTTTTGTTCATTCCAAAATCTCTTATGGTATAATCTGCTGGGGCAGTGCATACATGAACACATTTAAGTGTGCACTCGTCTTGCAAAAAAACATAATTCGTGTAACATCGTCCATGACTTATTATGAAAATTCCTTTCCGTTGTTCGTGGCCCTCAAATTGTTGCCAATAAGGCAAAACCTTCAACGGTAATTGAAGAGATTGACGGAAGGGATAATTTTGGAAAAGAAGAAAGGCAGTAGAAGAGGCGTGGGGACTATAGAAAGCATAAGGGAGGATTGGAGATATGAGTAATTTTAGATGAATTAAAATGTTTATCATTTTGATAAAAGATTAGTTTAATAGTTTATGGAAGGTGTAAAAGAGAGTCAAAATAATAAGAACGAAATGCATGTGCAGTGATTCGTGGCGAGATTGGATTAGGATAGACTTAGGATTGGCTTAGGGGTGGAGAGCTAGGCAGGCATAGCCAATCTACATTGGCGGAACATATCTTATGCTGAATACACCTCTCCTGGATTTCTGACGATAGAGGAAACAGGTTAAAACTTTAACCTCGTCATAATAAGTCAATAATCCAATGATTGGTATACTGTAATTCTCCACGCCGCGCCGCTCTGCTATAAGATAACAGTTTCATTTCAACACAAGTATCTACTATATGACATTCTTCGCGATTTTCCTGATGTTTTTCCTCTTTAGTATTCCTCGGGAACTCTTTCCATCCATTTCTTTTTCTTCGATTATTGCTTTCATGAGACTGCTGCGACGCAAAATGAGTCTAATAAGTTTGAATCTTTTTCTTCTCTTTTCATTGTATATTTATTATGAAGATAGGAAAATATGGTACTGCAATTCCACATAAAAATTTATTGTACGACCCGGGTTTCGCCACAGTGCAGAATCACCACCTGATGATGCTGCACTGTGGCGCAACTCGGGTCGTACAATAATTTTTTATGTGGAATTGCAGTACCATATTTTCCTATCTTCATGATGGATAAATCCCACCAAGAGGCGTTACTTTACGGAAATTACTGTCTACATTTCTTCACTGGGCTTCTTCCATGGTGATTCTCTCCACCCATTTCATCATTCTTCTATGCCACAACACATCCCTAGCCTCCAATATTATTTACAGATTACTCCAAGCTATCTGTAAACGTAGACACATCCTTTGATAAAATGCTTCTTTGCTTGTAATATAGAGTTAACAAACGACAGAAGAAACATTATCACGCAGCTCTAAGACGCACGAAATAAAAAAACGAACACTTTTCCAACTCATTATACAATTAATAAAATTTCACTATTTACTATACATCACTACAGCTACAATTTCGTAGATACAACTTTCACATAAAGCGAATGGGAAGCTTTCTATAAAAAAAGTGTGAAATACGGATATTCGAATCACTAAAATCGATCAACTCTGTAAAGATAGTACTCCAATTTATTCTTTTTGGACATTTTTTCAATTCTCGCAATGGCGTTTACACACTCCCTCTGCCCTTATTCCCCTCTCCTTAATTTTCGCGGGTGGTTTTGATTTGGATTGAAAGTGAAATCAACTCCCGGGGAGGTGAAAGTAACACATTGGCGGACCAGGCGAAAAAAAAAGACACGAGGAGCGGATCCTTTGTTTCTGAATGGAAGCGCGGACGACGGAATGCCGAAATTCACGGCTTTTCCCCTCGGGCGGTGACGACCGAACCAGGCGGACGTCTCAGATCCGTGAGCGAACTGTATCGGCCAGCGGAAATGAAAGGAAATCGCACGCATTTCGGGCCCGAAAATGAGCCTCACCAGGTGCCCACGAGGGATTACAATTGGGCCGTTAAACCCGGATCGCGGAATGCATTTTTCACTGGCGGAATTCTTTTTTTTTGCGTGGACTCCTGAAAACTAATGTGCGAGTCCGCTGGCTGAAAATGACGAGCGCCGCTGGCCGAACTGATTGCTGGCTCCGCTCGAATTTTCTATCTCTACATAAGTACTATCCTGTGAGCGGCCGCGATCAGTGGATGGCAGTAGTTGTTACGGCACCAGTAATAGAAAGGAGGGGCAATAGGGGGAAGGAAACGGAAGAGGAAAAGGACGAAAAAGTATTCCAACGAAGTGTCTTATAGTAAAAACCAACGTCAATGCTAGATTAATAGATTTCGATGATATATGGATTTATTAATATTTTTAGAAATAACTGTGGATAAACTCATCGAAATACGATCGAAAAGATAAACTCGGGTAAGTCTTTTTAATTGACTTCTGTTGCTGACGACACTGATTCATTCCATAATAGCAGTTGTCGAGAATGTTGTCTAAAATAGCTCTAAGTGGCACATGTGTTGAGCTTTTTTGGGACCAAATACTTGAAAAAAAAATGGATAAGGTTTTTTTTGTATTGAAGTGCTCCCAGGGCTAATGAAAGGTGGGTCATAGTGTCATAAAGTGAAGCCATTGTAATGACAGAAATGGACAAAAATTTCCAGACATTAGACATGAATTTCAGGAGAAGCATTCCTGGATATACCACTCTAGAGAGTTACAAGGTATAAAAACTTACAATCTTACACTTACAACCTTGCGTTGCAAGTGACTACTCCCTTCAGTTCGCTGAAGAGGGCCACCTTGTGGCCGAAATACGCGTATCCGAAGCACACTCTCGTCTTTTCTTGTTTGTGCCGTTTTATGACTACGCTCTTTTGAGCTAGATTCTCCCAAAAGTTGGGCCCGTCTGAGTGTGTGAGTGAGTGATTTCTTGAGTGCTTGTGAGTGTGTTTGTGTTCATAACCCAGGCATCCTTAGCAGGGTCCCATTAGCCCTAGTGAAGGATCCCTATTTGGGTTGAGTGTGTGTGTCTGTGGTTGTCACTGGCGAGGAAGTAATATTCCCGTAAACCACCACAGGGGTTTTCTGGTCGAGAGGTTGTGGTTGGTCACTGGCGTGGATTGACTTCCATTTTTCCCGAAGACCAACACAGCAATTGTGGCGTATTTTTGACGAGTGGTGCCAATTTATTACGGTCATTGGAGACTTTTATACCTTGTAACTTTAATAGGCCGTAGAGCTCACATTCCCTAGTATCACTCTAGAGAGGATGAAAAATTTTGAAATGAGCATCAATCAGCAATGAGGGGGAGGGAAGGAAATAGGGAAAAATAAGGGGGGGGGAGAAGGACAGAGGATAATTTTATGTGCACCAAAGACGGTGATATTCGCCATGAAACAAATCATATGACTTGACCGGGATTCGAACCCGGATCTCCCAATTTCCGGTGAGGTATGTTAGCCAGGAACATCTCTAGGACATCTTAATTCAAGGCAAATTTCAGCGGGGGTGTTTTGTACGAACAAGTTGTTCTCGTCCCCAATCTACATTGTAGCACAGGACACGTTGTCGTACATGAAATGCCACAGTAGCGGAGAATAAATCCAACATTGTCGCATTAGATAATTGTATGTTAACGAATTGTCAAATGCTAGTGACATGCTGTAGTTGTTATAATAACTGATGGTGCATGGGAAGAAGAAATGTTTGCACTCATCAGTTCGACAGTGTACCTTTCTTATTTGGTCGCTTCTATCAGTTCTAGAGACGCAGCGAGGGGTCAAAGGAATACCCTCAGGGTCGTACTCTGAAATTTGCCTGATCTGAAATTTTCAAGCAATCTAAGCCTAGCGTGAAGGATCCGAATCTCTATCAGCTCCCGAAGTGCCTACTGATTTTTTTCCTCATGTTTAGTAGTCCTTCCATCAGCTGTGTCACACACTTTTCTTCCCTCGTAGCAGTTTTTAATTAAAAGTGCGGCTTTCCTTTCTTTTTATGTTGTTTATTTCAAATATTAAATCTTTTTTGCAGGGTCCCAATGCTCGCGGCTTATTAGAGATATTTATGGATAGGTTAGGTGCTCTTTTGGAAGAGCATCTAACCTATCGTCACGGAGTGATTTGAAAGCGAATAGCGCAATATCATCGTGCTTTCAGACATGCTGTCCGTGGAGGCCTATCTGCATTGAGCTTTTGGTCACACAATTAGCAATACCTACATGACGATAGATAAGAAAGGAAAACAACAGAATCAACTGCATTGCGTGAACTGCTAGACTGGGACAATGTAAAACTACTTGTCCGTTGAGAACATCACTGACTGAGGGGCTGACAAAGGAATCCATCGAGGTATAGCTGGAAAACAAAGATTTCAACGGTGATTCCTGTTGTTTCGGATATCCGTGATTGTTAACAGAAGTGCTAGGAAAAAAATCCTGAAAAAACATATAAAAGACCAGAGAAATGTACCATAGGACGACGACTGTCCAATCAGGAGGCATTATGCTCATGGTGGAGAGCCCAGAAAAAGAGTTCACCATCTACTAGTATCCTTTGGAAAACCCTGTTTCCCCATGTAATCCAGGAAACTATTGGTTTCGACTCCAGGCAATGGTGGCATTTGTTCCGAGGAATCCTAGTTCCAACTGTAGCAACTTTGTAAGTTCACCTCACGGAACATGACGTCACGGATCGCTCCTTATATGGAAAATATTACCGAAAGTGGAGTCGTAAGTAAGTAAGTAAACAGTGTACGACAGACGGCGACACAATCGACTCGTTCTTTTCGGCCGTGAATGGTTCTATTCCTAGTTATTTCCGTCGTAGAATTAAGCTTCTAAATTGCCTGCTAAATGCTTCCCGCCCTTACCGTGGGTGGGAAGTAAAATTCTGGGACCTTGGGGGTTATTTTGTGATTCCACTTCCAAAATAGCTCTTTCGGAAGAGCACCAACTCAAATGAATGATCCATTTGAGCTGCTCTGCTCTCGAAGTACTCATGGAGTTAGAACGCGTGCAGCGAAGATCGTCATGATACGTTAAAGACCGTTATAATAATCTCGTTAGTGTTACTGACCTTTTGCGACAAATGGAATGGGAAACGCTTTCAGACCGTCGATTACAATTTAGATTCTATCTATTATGTAGATTCCAAAGCGATCTATTTTCTGACGACGTTGATAATATTTTACGGAATCCGACATACTACGGTAGATCAGATCATGAGAATAAAATTAGAGAACTAGATTGCATGACGGACAGATTTAAAATATCATTTTTCCCACGAACTATCAGGGACCATAACAGCGGTCAACGAGACTTTTATCTAGGTTTGTCGATAAGTAGTGTAGCTCTTAGTAGTAGTAGTACTCCCTAATACTTAAATCCTTATCTGCTACCTAGGACTAGCAACACGCCGTGCATGTTTTCTAGATAAGTCTTGAGTCTCTGTCCATTAGTGTAGTTGCACAATACATATATATATTAACGGCCCCTCTCCATTGTGAGCATATCTGTAGTGTAGTGCATGCTTGTAAGGCTTCGCCCCGTGACAAGCATTAGTGATTTATGCTAATGCATAATTATGCGTAGTTACACTAACTTAAGGGTATAGTGTAATGCATGTTGGTGAATACTCACCCCCTGCCACCCACCCCTGAGGTGGCTTGCAGGGTATTTTGTAGATGTAGATGCACATGGATTGAGTTCTGCCACTACTCATGGCGACGTCACGGTTGACTTTCAAAGACAATCATGGAACTCGGAAATACGTAAAAGTAGAGAAAAACTATTTAGTTACAGAGGTTGCATGGCAGCACTTGGAAAAAAATACAAAGTACTTTGCAAAAACAATAACTGCAAACTCACCTTGCGAATTTTGCGGGATTTTTGCAAATTCGGAAACGACAGCAGCGCCAAATCGCCTAGCATTTAGCAGGCAATTTAAAAGCTTAATTCTACGACGGAAATAACTGGAAAATGAACCATTCTCGGCCGAAATGAACGAGTCGATGGTGTCGCCGTCTGTCGTACACGGTTTACGACTCCACTTTCGGTAATATTCTCCATATAAGGAGCGATCCGTGACGTCATGTTCCGTGAGGTGGAATTACAAAATAAGCCCCCTTATTCAGAAGGGACTCGAACTCAACCGCATTGTGGGCGTGACGTCACAACCGAAAAAGTACTACTTTAAAATTAAATTATTTAAATTTTCCGAGGCAATTGCGTAAGAATCACGTCATTATCGAGGCTTGAAAATTTTGAGGCCTTCCAGTGTAGGGTACCAGGGCTACTTAAACGCTGATTGGCTATTGCCGACGACGGATTTATCTACATTTTTCATACATTTCCCAAAAGTAATTTCCGTATCAATCAACCCAACTATGTTAACGGAGTAAATAACCTCAGCTGCTGGTCACCTTTCCTTCTCGAAATCAAAATGGCCCAAAACTTTTCGTGAGGAGTAAACAAAATTACATTCAAACGTTAATGAATGTAATTACGATTTTTTACGTCCACTTACCACTGATTTTTAAAATAATTGAGAAAGCATGATTGCCATTTACATATCCTCCATTTATTTTTATGCAGAGATATTTAAGATTTTAGATCATGCAAGGGTAAATAGGAAATTCATTAAAAATACAATTTGCAAGGGTAACAGAAATAATAGAAATGTTTCCCATTCAAAATTTTTGGCACACGACAAATAATGAATTCAACATATTTTTATTTAAGTCGAGATTTAATGTCAAAGGTCAGTTAGAAATTGAAGGCATATCCCAGCTAAATGTTAAATAGAGCTGGCAATGACCTGGCTGGCTTTTCTCCTTGAGCTTTCCCTTTTCATAATTTCGAATAACTTATACAAAATACATCCCCAACATTATTTAGGAATATCATATTTTGCGCGTCCCATCAAATTCAGCTCCGTGAACACCTTCGGAGTCGTAACCTGCAGTTTAAGAAGATCTGATATAAAAGATCAATTAAACTTAGACGAAGTGAAATTTTCACTTTCAATTCTTTCAAATAAATAAAGACTAATTTTTAGGAATTTCTGAGACCTGGTGCGATTCAGAAAATTTCAAATTCGTATCGCAGTGCTTAGTTAATTCGAATGACTTTCACGTTGTTTTCGACTTACGATGAAATCAACGCGATATATTAGATACGCATCCAGCGAGCCGAGTTTCAAATTTTCTCTTGACGATAAAATCTTCTCATGAGCGGCACTTATCAATCCTTATCACTTCTTCCTTTCATGGCGATTGTTTTGATTTATCGTCTTAAACCTTGTGCATTTTTTAATCATTAACTGCGCTTTGCTTCGAAATTTGTTCTTGATTTAGATGAAAATCCACACACATATATGAAACCCTTGGCTAGACATTTCCAAGGTGATCGCAAGGTGTTTATTCTCACTATCGGGCGGAGGCGCTCCTAACCACCCCCGAAGCGCCTTTACATCACCGTTCTCAAGACGCTTTGCTCCGCATACAAGGTGTTGTGGTACGCTGTGAGCAGAGGCGTTCCACTATTGCAGCACCTTTGGACTACGCCTTAGGAGGTGTTGTACTTTAGTTCAAAGGCGCTTCAGATCGCCCTCACTAAGAGAGCGATTCAAAGCACCATCGAAGTATTTTTGAGTTTCCTTAAAGGGTGTTGTTACAATGCTCGAAGGCGTTGTTACACGCTCCCTAAGACTTGCCTAAGGGGCACTTCAAACCGCTACAGCGCAGAAATAGGCGCTAAAGCCCATAAATTTCTTGTACATATTAAACATTCGGTTTGTCTAAATTAAATAAATTTTTTGATCCAAGAGATTTCCATGCAACCAGATGAGCCGCGTTTTGACATTGTTTTTATTCAAGTAATCCGAAGACTTTCAGCAAAAATAATATAAGTGGCATCTTTCTAGTCACCATCGCATCGTGGAGGTATTTTACTCACAAACATGTCTGTAGTTGTGTCCATCAAAATACACTGCCCCCGTATGAATCCAGGCAGCATAATTTCTAAGCCCTCGATATTTTCTACTTTTTGAATGTGTTGAATGATAACATCTTCAGTTGAAAGAACGGCATTATCTGAGAGCACAATATTTTCAACCAGCAATCACACGCTAAAGGCTGCAGACAAACAAATAGCTAATATCAGTAAGAGAAACAATTGCACTTTTCCACAAAATGGTTTATTGCGTACAACGCGTTTCGGCTCACAGAGCCATCATCAGGTGTCTTGTACCTGATGATGGCTCTGTGAGCCGAAACGCGTTGTACGCAATAAACCATTTTGTGGAAAAGTGCAATTGTTTCTCTTACATTATGAAGAACTTCCATGATATCTCGCCTGAATCTGTTGAATTTATTAGCTAATATCAGCACTATTTTACCAAAATCAGGGTACACAATTGAATCATCATTTCTCTTGCCCGTAGAATACTGAGAAGTTGTTATTCTTATACCCTTGAATAGCATGCAATAATAAAAAAGACACCTTGATGGTTGAAGGCCATTTATCTCAAGAAACTGTCTCTCATTCGGATTTAGTTCACAAATCTGACTTGCACCTAACAAAAGACGGTTATCAGAGATCTAAAAGTAGTGTAGTAAGTCTTTGGTCCAAAACATCTTGGAATTGGAAAAATCTTGTTTATTCTCAATAATATTGAATTTATATTCATGCTATGTGGCATATAGGTTTCAATCAATTAATGTCAAATAACTATCATCGCGATGTGATGGTATTTCCTCAAACTATCACGAAATAGCCATCCAATAATTAGTTTTCGAAGTCACATCAGCGCACGGAAGTGGCCGTATATATAAGACTTTCTTAAGGCCGGGATTTCAATGTCGGGTGTAGGTAAATGCGCAAAGAGCCGTACAATGTCGTTAGGTCGAAACTAGGTAGGATAATTTAATAAATTGCCGTAAGGTATCGCGTAATAGTACATTCATAATAATGAACTGTATATTATCATTTTTTTTTATTTTGAGAGAGCAGGGAACCGTGCACGGCGCTCCAAGGCGATGCGACAGCGCTGTAGGCATTCGTTCAAGGGCAGCACGGCGTCTTCAAGAGCGCTGCGCAATGCTATGGACGGTACTTTTCAGCACTCTCAGAGCGCCGTACAACGCCTTGTAAGGCGCTTCCTAAAACACCTTTAGTGTTCACAACTTCACCATCGAAGCGCCTTCACAGGCGTTACGAGAGAGTTTGCGAGACGCTCCGAAACACTTTACGACGGTGTTCTGAAGGCGTACCAAAGGAGTGGAAAAAAACGCCAGGGCACCCTGGGTGGGAGGAGGTGTACGAGCAGAGGGGCTCAAAGCGGGGAATCGCGGGATGCAAGGACTACATGCTCATTGATAGGTGCATATGCCAGGATGCTATACGGCATTAGCGAAACCTATCAAGGGCCTACAAGAAGGCTTTTGACACCACTTCGCATGAGCTTTTGATTGCTATGCTGAAGTGGATGAAAGTCCACCCAGATGTCCAGAAAGTCCTGCATCTAACGCCTGCTACCACTATGAAAAACAACGTGGCGTTTTCCAAGGCGACAGCTTGAGCCCATTACTTTTTTTGTATTTCCCTCCTACCCCTGTCCTTTAGGCTGCGACGAGGTAGTGGATACATGTGCGGTGTTCCAGGTGACAGGAAGCATAAGGTCACCCATTTGTTTTATATGGATGACCAGAAGCTTTATGCTTCTAATGCGAAAGACCTTCGAACTGCCCTGGACACCTTACTGGAATATAGTGAGGCTATAGGGATGGCGTTCGGATTGGACGACTGTGCATCCATCCACTTGGCGAGAGGAAGATTTTTGGAGATCAAGGAAGACGTACAACTTGTTGATGGGAGCGTCATTCGTCACCTCGAGAAAGATGATAGCTATGAATATCTCGGCGTCCCCCAGCGCCGAATGCTGGAGGTGGCAGCAGTGAAGGAAAGACTCACCGCCAATTACAGACAGACTCTCAGGAACATCTGGAGTTCTGAGCTGTCTGGCAAGAACAAGGTTCTTGCCACGAACATGTTCGCGGTTCCTACACTGCCGTATACCTTTGGCTGCATGAAGTGGAACGTCAACGAGTTGCAGAACCTCGATAGGGGAACGAGGAAGATGATGACCATCTATAGAAGTCTTCATCCGAAATCTTCCGTCGTCAGATTATATCTCCCTCGCAATTTAGATGGTAGAGGACTATTGAGTCTGGAGAGTCTCCACAACAAAGTTGGCCTTGATACAGCATGCCGAGTGTTGAAAAGCTTGGACCCCCTGCTCAATCTCGTTAGAGAGCACGGGAGTGAGGGAGCAGGGGCGTTTCCCTTCAAGGCGGCAAAGAGGGCAGCGGACGACACCGGTCTCGACTTCGACCCGTCATCCGATGGAAACTACAATGACACGACCATCTCGTCATTGAAGGCAGACGTCTTCAAGCACTAAATAAAAAAAAAGGCGAGCAGAAGGACTTGCTCAAGGCGCATACCGATAAGCCCATGCATGGATGTTTCTATCGAAACATCGATAAGCATAGGTTATCGAAGGAGCTGACGTTTGCCTTCCTACGCTCAGCCGGTCTAAAGTCAGAGACCGAGGGTTTTGTACACGCGTGCCAGTATGGTGTCATAGACATACTCGTGTACCGCCGCATTATATTCAAGGCGGAGGCCACGGACACGAGATGCAGGGCGTGCCGAGCCCAGCTTTGGGTCACCTTCTCTCCGGCTGTAGTTATTACACAAGATCAGCGTATCTAGTACGACACAAACCGGCCCCGTGTGTGTTATAGTTTCACCTTTGACACCATTATGGCATCGACGAAACACTTGTGCTGCCCTATGCCCCTGGAGATATTGAGTCCATCGTGGAAAACGATAAATGCACCATCTGTTGATAGGTTGTGATAGGTACCGGCATCTGTGGCAATAGCAAAGCCTTGGGCCCAGTATTCGTGAGTTATGGAAGTCCTGAATCACTCCTTCTCCACCACCAGGCAGTTGGAGGCGACCAAGCCTGATATTGTTCTCCACGAGCACCTCACACGCTTCATGTTCGTGATCGAGTGTTCGGCTCCGGCTGAAACTAACATGGATGCGTAGGAGGTAGAAAAACGGATGAAATATCAAGACCTGATTTTCGAACTTCAACAGATGTACCCCGGATACTCAGTAAAACTAGTGGTCCTCATCGAAGGTGTGCTCGGTGGATTCAAGGGCTCGCTGCTAAAAAGCATCAAGTGAATTCCGTCCTGCGTGGTACAGGCAGAATCACTAGTTGCACACATGCAGAAGGCCGTCATCCTGGGGTCACTCCGTCTACTGTGTAAGCATGACCCAACAGCAGCGTAGCCACTCATCCGATGGGCGTCGGACGTGGCAACGATTACTGCGCAACCCCTCTCGAGTCTCCGGCCATTATGACTGCAATGAAACCTGATGCTTGCCGGGGACACGGAGGGAAGTATTACAACTATAACAAATAATAATAATAATTTGTATTGCTTTCTTTATTCAGTATTTTTCAACACACTTCAAACAATAGATGGAAGCTTTAGGTTACCCCAAAGATAAATAGTATCTACCCTCGATTATGGTCGTAAGCCAATCCTCGTGCCGTAGGATGTGTTCAATCCATTCATCTCTTCTCCGTTTCTGGCTCTCCCAAAGTGTAGGATGTTCTTGAAATTTTTTGAAATACCTACCTCATTGTTGGATATCATATCTGTCGAACGAATTTTCAATAGCCTCCTATAACACTATAACTCAAATGCTTCCAGCCTCGTTCGTTCGTCTTTCCCAATAGTCCAAGTTTCAGAGCAATACGGACACTCCACACAAACACTTTGAGAAATCTTTTCCTGAGGTTTAGACTAATATTGCTAGTGGTTAATAGCCTCTTCTTCTTGTTGAATGATACATTCACCGTGTTCACCCGGTTAGTTAATTCTCGTTTGCTCCTTCCATCAGCTGTTATTTTACTGCCTAGATATGTAAATTCTTGGACACATTCCAGTTGCACACCATGAATGTAAACATTTGTATTAGCATCATAAGTTTTCCCCACTCTGAGCATCTTCGTCTTCGTTTTGTTCAATTTCATATCATACTGGTCACCAAGTATAGTTTCCAATTTATTTAGCGTAAGTGTAAACTAATCTTCACTCTTTGCAATCATGGCTATAGCATCAGTGAAACGTAGCATATCCACCAGTACTCTCTAGATCTTTACCCCCCTCTCATTTCCTCTATTATCTTTTCAAAGTTGTCATTTGGAAAGACCATGCAATCAATATTCATTTAAGATGTAGAAAATGTCTCAGGAATTCGATTCGAAGGGCTAATGTCGTGATTTTCTCATCTATACTCTAGGCTTATTATTAGCCTTGACAGATTTATGTAATTTTCATAGGTATCAACAGCATTAATTCCACAAAATATGAAAGCTTCTCACTTCCCCAATCAGCCATACTACCTGACAGGTCATGGCAGTAGCTTGACATGTTAGCACACTAAATAAATGAACAAAGTCGTATGTATGAAACTTTTTCACCATTATCTTGACACATAATTCTTCGTAGGCTTTATGGCCTTTCTTATGGCCAAACTTATAAATACTGCTTTCTGTTTAAGACATTTTGATGTCATTAATAAATATAATACCATATTGTGAATGTAGTAAAAGTTAATGTTTTCTGATTTTTGACCATACCGTGGTGTTTGCCATGAAGCCACGGGCTGTCTCGTCGCCCGCGCCTTGAACCGTTCCCTTAAATGAAGATGCGTATAATCACATCTCCGTTAAGATAATGACGCCTAGGGATTTCCCGTTCAACGATCTTTCTACAAGTCAATCCTCTTTTGAGGTCACAGCGAGTGGATTACGGACACTGCCCCCGGTTTCTTCGTAAAGCACGATAGTGAAAGTGGTCTTGGCTGAGGTCAAGTGGGGTTCCACACGTTCGCTTTCTTTTGTGCTCGGCGCCTTCGATGCAACTGCCACTGCACGCGCCAGGCTCCATTTACAGCGAGAGGGGAGACGTCATCCACCTATGTAACTCCAAAGACGAGGATGCTCTGGATTAGAGAAACTGATAACTCGTGCTGCACAACGCTTCTTTCTAAAAATAACTACCTACGACTGTTTGAAATAATTGCGTATGAAACGTGCAACATCATTTATTGACGACTACCCGAGAGAAAATAAGAATAGAAAAAATAAGTCCTTAACTTCTTTTGCATTATTTAATTAATCATTTTAAACCTAAGTCAGACAAAATTCACAATAGATAAGTATTAACAATAAATTATGAAGAAACAAGGTGCATAGCTGAAAATGGAACAGTTTATAGAGCTGCAGCAAATCATTCTTAGGATCGATGACTGCTGATGATGGAGATGCAATTTTATCTCGTATGAAAATATTTCACTTTATTCCACGCAGCGTTTGAGCTGATGTAAATAAATAAATACATGCGTACAAAATCACAACTCTTAGACATCCGAAGAATGCAGGAAGTTAAACGCCACTGAAGCTCGGCAAGGGGACTCAGAAAAAAATGTCATGCATACCTAATGCCCAATCAATGAAACACTTTGTGATTTAAACTCTGCAAGGTGAAAGGTAACTTTCATATTGCACTGAGCCGACTTTTGCAAGCTCATAAAAAAGCTAAATATCTTGAAAGCCGATGTCTTACGACCAAATAGGGGAAACCTTTCGCCGTCAAAATATTTCTCAACATTGCAGAGAAAGAGACTCGATTGTAGGCCACTCAGTTGTAACGTAATATTTAACATCAGAAAAAAATACTTTTAAGACACAATGTTTGGAGCTAATCTTACGCTAGCTGATCGTAACACATTAATATCAGCTGCCATACTATGGCAAGTGAAGAATTTCAGAAAGTAGGCTTTTTTCAGATCAATAACAGCTCTAACTGTTATAACTTTGATAGGAATTCTTGTTGCTAATCTTACGCTAGCTGATCGTAACACATTAATATCAGCTGTCATACTATGGTAAGTGAAGAATTTCAGAAAGTAGGCTTTTTTCAGATCAATAACAGCTCTAACTGTTATAACTTTGATAGGAATTCTTGTAACGATCTAAAATATGTTGCAATCTATGCATTCCTCATTAAATAACTGGGAATATGACCAACTTCTAATTTTGATGTCATCAATAGCATTGAAAAATAGTAAGACCATTATGCTTATTTATTGAAATAACCAGCGAAAAACCTAATGGGACGTAGGACATCGAATTTTCGTGCATGCGATATTTTCAATTATCTTCCAAAAACATTTCAGTTAACTTATTGAATACAGTATTTCCAAACAAAACGGTAAACATATTCAAAGTAAGCAAATATAGAAATTTGAAATTTACAATTAAAATGCTCCTATTAATACCGGCTCACCAGCACTATTGTACAGCACTTTATATATCAGTGATGCATGACATACTATGATGCAGGACTACAGGTAAAATTAATCTTTGGATACCTACCTGCCGCTCAATGCTATCGTTCAGTATGACTTAAGAAATTCCAAAACCCCTTCCTTATTATGGAAATAAAGATTGGTATTCAACTGTCAGTGCAATTGAAAATGCGAAAAAAACTTGTTAGTTAACTTCAAAAGCAACATTCCACTGAAAGTGTTCGCGCCATATTCCTGAAACGAGCGGCTTGCTAGCGGCAAGTAGTTGACATGATCACATGGTCACGTAAAAATGTGGATGAAATCTATCCGTCAATGAAGTGTACCAATTGAGTGTGCTTCGCTGCTTTTCTCGATGGAATGCGAGAATGGATGGTGGCTGACTAGATGGAACAATTGTAGGCCAGAAGAGTGAATGGCGTAGACGAAAGAGGAGGAACAAGAAAGTCAAGAACAAATGTGGCTTGAATGACTCCAGACAGCAGGAGCATTAAGAGTCACGGGTTCATGAAAATAGGTGTGAATCAATTGATGATTTTTATGAAATCATGTTATGCACGCCGTAATGAGGTGGAGCGGAGGACATCAGTAAAATGGAGCCAAAGTTAGAGCACTGTTATAAGCAATTAAGCGTAAATAAAACCTTAACAAATAACTTTGTGAGTTATTAAAAATCGCATGGGAAAAGTGAACTCTCGAACTATTTTTAAAACTATTTTAATTAGTGTGACAAAAAAATTAATTCCATTCCTGATTGTGAGTAAACCAAACCCGATGAACGCCGATGGACTAAAAATGGGAGCTATTGCACAATCATTTTATTGCCGATGGTGATTTTGTGTTTATTTTTCTCTCCAATGACAAAATCGTTGGTTTAGCACTCTCCGTAACATAACCAAGGCAAAATTTCGCCATACGGATGAGAAAATAGAAAAAAGCCAAAAGATCGGAATTCCTCAATGACATTTGGTTTAAATAGTGATTATTATTTTTGGTGGCGCTTCATTAGATGGAATAGAATCTCAAAAAGCCAAAAATCTTGCGCATATTTTTTAGAGCAAGCGTTAAACGTATTGGGTAACTAGTCATTTTATCAGGATGATGGCGATATGAGCTCACTTTATCCTACAAAAAAGTTACATATATGTTCTTTTATGATTTTCAGGTTGGAAATTGAGGTAGCATTAATGCTAAGAACGATCATAACTAATTGTTTAATCATCATCAATAACTTAACTAAAAACTATATCATATTTCAGTGAGCTGATTCTGAGTGCTTGCAACCATCTTCTTTGTTTATATAAGGGAAAGCTTACGGAAATGTTGGGGTGACTATTGTCTCGCAATCTTGGATTTCATACTTATTTCGACAAAAGTAAAGGTAAATTTTGCGCTAAAACATGAAAATGTGAAAATAGACATTTGGTGTACGTATGAGCGTATCCCATATAAGTTGGGTTCATTTCTTCCGCAACGTCCATTTTATCAATATAAATAAAATATTTAACAAGCCTATTATCCTTCAAATTCTTAATTTGACCTATTCTATCAACCTCTATATCCGTTTTTACGCCGTCAAGGTGTTTATCTTCAAGCTCATACGCAGCCATGTCTGAAAGATAAAAAGAAACTGTATACAGGCATTTACCTTGGCGAAGGAACTGATGACCATGCATATGTAACCCTCTATGTATACAACCGGTTAGCTCACGTAACATAAAAGTAGCCTACGCAAGTGCGCTTTTACCAACACTGCAGGTAACTTGGGGTTACGGAACTGATTGCGATGAGCTTTTAGCTTTGAGATTAAAAAGTTAGAGAGAGTTTCAAGAAACTCCAGAGGTTGTATTTCCAAAGGATAATCGTGATTTGATCAAGGTCCTGAGGTTGTTCAGTGGTGACGAGAAATACTTCAAACACTGCGGCGATCTGGATTAAACAAAACTAGTAGTCAGTCAGGAAAATTAGAAACTATTCAGAGATTAAGTAAGATATACCATTACTTGATAAAATCCACTACAGAGTCAATGACTCGTCCTAAGTACATAAGTACTATTATCAAAAAGAAGTCTTTCAAATTATTATTTTTTAGTTTCCAATCTCGTCGCTAGATGGCACATGTACGAATATGTTATGTACATTTGGAAAATATGTGTAATGTATAACCGTTATTAGACACTTGTGAACCCAGTTATATGTTATAGATATGTTTACTTATTGAACACATGTTTGTATGAAGTTTAATTTAATTTTTTAGTCTATTCACCATGTTTAGTTACTGAGGAATATAAATTACATTTACCATTCAAAAATTTCAATATTCATTACACACAAGGAAGACTGGGGCATGAAGACCCCAGAGAGGCAAGTCCAAGGAGCCTTAAAGAGCTGGAGGGACAACAAACCGACCCAGGTCGGGCGACACAGCATGATGATCTCAATCAAACTTTTTCACCTCCAGGGACTGTAATATAGTTTTTACGGTAGTTCATAAATCAAAAATTATTGTTCATTAAACTTACGTTATGTTACTATTGTAGTCATGAAGGTGAAGATATACATTTTCGTAACGTTGACAAGAGTTACACATGTGATCAGATTATTTCATGACCTACCCTCCAAAAAAATCTTTCCATTAAAATTTAGTGGTCAATATCTAGCTCTCAACAAAGTTATAAAATAATCGTTATAAATATTTTTTCCATATTCTCTTTCGAAGGAATTCCTAATCGTCGCGAGTTACCGCCAATGTACTTACAGGAATCAGACACTTCAACGACTCCTTCCCAAGAGCTTCGTTTCGTTCATCACCGCCTAACAATGCTGAAATGAATTTTCGGAAGTGATCCATGGTGACTTAGCAAGCAGGTCCTGCGATATGACCTTGGTGAACCCGACGGAGGCCGGTTATTTTCAAGCCAACGAAGACCTTCAGGGATGCACGAAACAAAATGCGCGAATAACTATTCACCAAAGTGATCACCAAGGTCTCCACCAATGCCGACTGTCATTCAACAAACGAAGTTGCTTGGTCATTCAGGAACTTCCATCAGAGACGAGAGTGATTTTCGGACGTAGCGGTAACTAAGTGCCCAGCTAAAGCCACTGGTATCACTAGATAGAGAGAGAGACTAGGATTGGAGATCGTTCTTATAAAGAGAACCTATTGGTAGCCCTGAATTTGTTGGCACTTGACAGTGGAGAGTCTGGAATAAGGGGTTTTTAGTAATCTCACGTAAGTGAGAATACGTCATAAGTACGTAAAATTACGTCTTTTTTCGATCTTATCGATCCACTCCGCCACCCAGGCGACGTGACTGTCTTCGGCTCTCAAGTGGTGATCTGTAGGTCTTTTCCTTGACTCAGCAGCCATTTTCCTTAACTCACTGGCTCTTTCGACTCTCGATCCGTATCTTTCGACTCTTGATCCGTTTCATTTTGCTCCATCTTTCATTAGTTTCATCTTACCTGTCGTAAAGAACGTGAAATGGAGCCACTATCGTTTCCACGGACCTTGGCCGATCGTGAGCCGATCATTATGCGAGCGAAGCGGGTCTCCCGCCTTCCCACAAAGAGTCACTAAAAAGGTGAGATTACAAAAAAACCCCACAGTAAGGGAAAAGCAAATGAGGGTGGGCAGCCAGAAGAACCAATGGCATTCATGAGTGACCTCTGGAAGGACCCTTGGTCCGAATTTCCAACCATATATCCTATGATTACTACCCACAAAGGATCACATTCCATTCTGGCGAACGCAAATAAGATCTCCATCTCTTGTAGCAGGGGGAATGAGAATCTCGGAAAACATGACCGAAAAAAAGGATGGAAAACCCCTCTCACAAAAAAAAACAATCAACAACCAGTTATGACTTAAAAATGCAGAGGAACTAAGTGAAATTGAAATCATTATCAGAACCTTGTCACTTCAGCACCGTAGAGGTACCCGAGGATAAATCTCAGTTAATGATGGATTAGCTGGAGGTAATGCAAAGAAGAATCAATATGGGAAGACATCGGAAGTTAAACCAATGAATATTGAAATACATCCTGATGCGGAAACCGATAATATCGACAAGATCCGTCGCCTATGACAACTGGAGTAAGATGCCAAGATAAAGGGCAATGCTCAAGGTTGCATGCACGTACATACGCATGAAGAATGTGAATGAATTGAATGTCAAATTGATGGTAAAATCAATTACTTTTTGGAATAGAAAGCCAAAGTGATCGCCATATTTAATAGAATGGGTTACCAGTTGAATAGATATACTAGCAGACCTACTGCCTGCTTTGCTCTTGGTGTGTGGCTTGGCTTGCTCTTGGCTGGTGTGCTCTTGAGATGAACTTGGTGTTTTTCCTTTTTTTGCACTACTCACGTGGAATCAGTGAGAAATGAGGCTAAATGAGTGTATGTGTTTTCCAAAAATGTAAAAACATTCAGAATAATTTTTCTTCCCCAAAACATCTATTGCATTGTTACGTATTTAAGTGAACCCGGGAGTCTCAAGAAAAATAGACTCCGCGGAAAACCAGCCGGCTATCGGGGACCCTAACGCAATAAAGTGAACCCGGGAGTCCCGAAACACTTACGCTAACTAAATTTAAACTAACTAAACTTAATCTAACTAAATTTAAACTCTAAAAAACCACGGTTTTTTGCATTTTTCTTTGAACCACCAACTGAAAAAAATCCAAAACTACTACCAAATCATACAGACAGAGAATCCACATTTAATGCACCAAACCTCATTTCTCTAGCTCAAAACTAGAGAGAGAAATAAACAAAATGACTGACTGACACGCTACAAAATTAATATTTATGGATAAGAACAGAGCACGAGCGTAAGATACTTCAGATAGTAAAATTAAATCGTTATCCTTATAAAAATTTTATTTTAAACGTATGAAAAATAGATCCTGACATTAATTAACTGAAATTGTAATAGAGAAGAATTTAAAATTATCATTTTCTCTGAACGGCGGCATTCCGAAGGTAAGCCCTTTACATTTACAACATTTTATAATTTTTATAAGACATTTTTACTCTAATAAAATATTAAGACTCATACTCTTCCATCAAAGAAAGGTTTATTATTGATATTAATTAATTCATGTAAGAGTAGAATACACAATTACAACATGCCTCTTTTTACCATGAATCACAGGTTAAAAATCCCTTACCATGATGAAAAATGTTAATAAATGCCTACTTATCATCCGCTCAAATAATCTTACACTGAGCTAAGAAAGAGCTGACACGTATTCTGACAATCCCTTCCCTGAAGTCCATTTGATTCGTCAATTAATTTTTTCAATGCTAACGTCATAATTAGATTGTATTTAGAGAGATATGAAATGAAATAAGCACCCTTCAAACGGCGAAGGACAAAGTCTTTCCAAGGACAAGTTGGACGAGTCCCATATAGTTCCATACATTGTCGTACAGAAAACCTCAGATTTTTTTATTACTTCAAGACACTAAGTGCAGATTGTCCTTCAAAGAGCTGACAATAGAAGGACATGCTACTCATGCAATAAAATAAATATGCATATAAAATTATGTAATCAACAAAGACAGAATCTTTCTCCTTAAAAGATGGCGTACGGTTTATGCATGCCTACTGTTTTTCGAATTACTCTCATCACAAAAATAAGAATGGCTTGAAATAGTGTGAGTTTCTGAAATGTGCGCCAAATAATCCGAATGATTCCACTCACGCTATCTGATTGGGGGGGAGGCTGCTGCGCAAATTGTTCATACCGAATCCAAAATTCGACTCGGTGGAATAGCGATAATATTTTGGAAATTCGGGCAGGAACGAAGGAATTTAACCGGAAGAGAGTTAAATAATAAACTTTACGGCAATCCGTAGTACTGTGATATATATTAACTGAGGATCATTGACGAAATGAAGCACGGATATAATGTTATTGTTCTGAAACTACTGACATCAAGGATGAATATAATTATCACGTACCTACATATTTTGGTATGAAGATTCTCTCAGCTTCTTTTATCGGTAAATAATGACGCTTTCGGGTCATGCTTGATATGTCATCTGTTACTGAAATGCAATTCTAACTTACGATCTCTACACTGTGAAGTTAGTATGCCACGGGTAATATTATTCAACGAGTATATTTAAATGCCATGATAAGTACGTGCTTTCAACAAATTGTTTGACCAATTGCGATCGGCTCTTTCTTATAATTTTACAGTGGTGAAATAAAAATACTCCTCAATACTTGGGTAACTTTCGTATGCATAAGAATCGAAAAAGAAATTGATCACCGCAACTCTCTCCCCAAATGGCGGTTTTTTCAACACAGATGAGTTACGCATTAAAATTAAATCAAAATATATTACTCTAGAAAATGTTAAACTCCTACAACACTAATGTTATCTATTTCTACATATATCGCAAGCACCGATGGCATAGCCTATCTCCTTCCAGGTTTATTTTAAATTAAGGATATCATGGTGCTTTTCGTCTCTAGGATCCCAAATGTACCGGTGGTATTCTACCAAGGAAATCAACATTTAATTATACGCCATGCTCGGATGTCATAGTGCCCACGGCGTATCGCGCTGTCGTAATGAAATGTCTTTGAACACTTCCCGCGATATGTCGGTTACCGCTGTTTCTTTGTATGTGACGTCAAGTTGCGCTCGCGGAAAGCGGAAAATATTAATAATTTTAATCCGCCTGTTCCGCCTTCCATGGCTCCACTCCTTTCTTCGGAGGCTCCCCCCACTCACCCTCCCGCCGACCCGTGATTGGCTTTCCGCTTTACCGTCTTCCGTCTTCCGCGACCTTTTTCCGTCATGTGAACCCGCCTTACGAGAGCCATATCTCAAAGGCTCAAAGAGAACAAGAGAGCAATGGAGTTGCACAAATGAGACTCTTCAGCCGTCGCCGGACATTCTACATCAAGCCCAGGTCACAAAATAATTTTTAACTTAAAACGGGTGTCAGCCAAGACGGAAGAGTACCATACCCGTTTAGTACGCGAATCCATGGAGATAGAAAAATACCTCAACATTTCAATCGTGAGGGTGGAAATAATCTTAGGCCAATTTGGAAGAGGTTCTTCGCACCCGCGAAAACCTCAAAATAACAAACGGTGTTCGTTTAAAAATTTTGAATCGGTCCAACAATGGAGCAATGGTTACAAGAAAGTTAAACCAGTATAATTGGTCGAACGGATGCCGAAAAAATATAATTATTCTGACTACGCTGTACGTACGAGGAACTAAACGGTGAGTTCTATATAAATGGACAATACGCAGCATACCCTGACAGCATCATTATTTACCGATAAAAGAAGCTGCGAGAATCTTCATACCAAAATTTGTACGTCATAATTATATTCATCCTTGATGGCAGTAGTTTCATAACAATAAAATGATATCTGTGCTCCCTTGCGTCAATGATCCTCAGTTAATATATCACAGTGCTACGGATTTCCGTAAAGTTTATTATTTAACTCTCTTCCGGTTAAATTCCATCGTTTCTGCCCAAATTATCAAAATATTATCGGTTTTCAACTGATTGTGAGTCGAATTTTCTATTCGGTATGAACAATTTGCGCAGCAGCCTCCCGCAATCAGATAGCGTGAGTGGAATCATTCGGATTATTTGGCGCACATTTTAGAAACACTATTTCATGCCATTCTTATTTTTTTAATGAGAGTAATTCGAAACACAGTAGGCGTGCATAAACCGTGCACCATCTCTTAAGGAGAAAGATTCTGTCTTTGTTAATGACATAATTTTATATGCATATTTATTTTATTGCATGAGTAGCATGTCCTTAAATTGTCAGCTCTTTGAAGGAAAATCTGTACTTAGTGTCTTGAAGTGATAAAAAAATCTGAGGTTTTCTGTACGACAATGTATGGAACCATATGGGACTCGTCCAACTTGTCCTTGGAAAGACTTTGTCCTTCGCCGTTTGAAGGGTGCTTATTTCATTTCATATCTCTCTAAATTCAATTTAATTATGGCGTTAGCATTGAAAAAAACTAATTGACGAATCTAATGGACTTCAGGGAAGGGATTGTCAGAATACGTGTCAGCTCTTTCTTAGCTCAGGGTAAGATTATTTGAGCGGATGATAACTAGGCATTTATTAACATTTTTCATCATGGTAAGGGTTTTTAACCTGTGATTCATGGTAAAAAGAGGCATGTTGTAATCGTGTATTCTACTCTTACATGAATTAATTAATATCAATAATAAACCTTTCTTTGATGGAAGAGTATGAGTCTTAATATTTTATTAGTGTAAAAATGTCTTAGAAAAATTATAAAATGTTGTAAATGTAAAGGGCATACCTTCGGAATGCCGCCGTTCAGAGAAAATTATAATTTTAAATTCTTCTCTATTACAATTTCAGTTAATTAATGTCAGGATCTATTTTTCAAACGTTTAAAATAAAATTTTAGAAGGATAACGATTTAATTTTACTATCTGAAGTATCTTACGCTCGTGTTCTGTTCTTTTTTATATATATTAATTTTGTAGCGTGTCAGTCAGTCATTCTGTATTCATTTTGTTTATTTCTCTCTCAGGGTTTGACCTAGAAAAATTAGATTTGGTGCCATAAATGTGAATCTGTATGATTTGGTAGTAGTTTTGGATTTTTTTAAGTTGGTGGTGCAAAGAAAAAAGCAAAAAACGGGGTTTTTGTGAGTTTAAATTTAGTTAGATCAAGTTTAGTTAGTTTAAATTTAGTTACCTAAGTTTTTCGGGACTCTCGAGTCCACTTTCAGTGCGTTAAGGTCCCTGATAGCCGGCTGGCTTTCCGCGGAGTCTATCTTTCTCGGGACTTGCGTGCTCACTTAAATTTTCTCTTGCCACATCTAATCTTTAAACATACACCAGGTGATTTGGCTATTAAACATTTCATGCTATATTACCTTTAATACGCACAATTTTCCTTCCCTGTCCAATAGCAGTAACTGCTCAGTAAGCGCATTACTGGTGGCGGTCAGCTGAAATTTTGTGGAAGTGGATGCGAAGACTTATATCGATAGAGCAACATATATATCGAATCGAACGAGCCTGGCTTCAGGGGCCTGGATTAAAATTGGTCGTTGTAGATTACAACTGTACAATCCCCGTTGTAGATACCCAGCAGCACAATCTGGGAAATAAGCTATCATTTTGGAAATATACAATCATGTAAGATACATTTGGAGCATGCTTGTACTACTAGTAGCCATAGAAGGTTGGTAGATCATTTACAAAATAGCTACTGCCAGAGAATCTCGGGAGAAAAAGAAGCAGAACCAAGTATAATATGGGAAGTAATAGGGATGTGGCGTTAAAGAAGCATGATGAAAATCGTAAGGACTAGGTTAGTCATCAATTATGATAATTTGCATAGCTGCACAAGGGGTTACTGTGCACCTTTTGAGACATGACAACCTTCAAAAGTCAATAATGGAAGGAAAAATGAATGGAAATAATTACCAAGGAAGACCCTACATGAAATACGTTTAAAAAATAACAAATAATTATTAAATAAGGAACCGCGAAGGAATGAGGCTATAAAAACTGAAAAGTAATAGTATAACACTGAAACAAATCATTCCTTGAATGCTTGGCCGCTAATTGAGATCCTGTTTCAATGCACTGGTTATTTATTAGTCCTTCGGTTTCTTTCCGCAATCCTCATATCCTGTTTTGGAGAAAGTAAAAAGTTTAGCACAAGCTCACAACACGGTATCCATCGTGGACTTCCCAGGAATCACCATGTTCGCGCAAGGGGATGGAAACCCCATTACTCTCGCATGCCGTGTTGCGTATCCTCATGCTAAACTGTTCAGCATACTCTGAAATAATCTTCGGTAATTTCAACGGGCGAATTTCAACCTCAGCACACACATGGAGAACGATATGGTTGATACAGCTCCACCTAGGATCCGTTTATAACATGAATCATACGTCAGCTAGTTCTTGATTCACCTTGTGAAAGTGCTATCAATCCATACCTATTATTATAGGGCACAATGTACTTTTATTCAATAATTTTACGATATTTTACAGTATCTCACGATGCTGTATCACGGTGAAACGCGTTGTACTAATAAAATTTCGAACCTGGCCCCTCGGAAAGGGAAGCTGGTACTTCAGCCAATTTACAGACATATTTGCTATTGAAAACCGTAATGAAGCGATTTAGACATTGACTCAACGCCTCGGGAAAATTACATTCTGGAGTAACGGCGGAATACCAAGAGTTTCAGGGACACCGAAGAACATACCTATTCACGTTACGCTTGAGGCAACGAAACAAGTTTGAAATCTCTATAACAACATGGACGTATGAATATAGGTATCATTTTAGCATGGCAGACGGCTCCTTGTTCATTTCAAACATATACTGCATTGTCAAATTATGCTATTATTTTTTACCGCGGGAGTGAAAAAGACGCAGGTAGATCTTTGAATTACTAAAACTCTAAAAACGAATTTAGAAATGTATATTTTGGGAATGGGGCTATTTCACTGAGAATCCACGTTGCTAGCACAAAAAAAGCAATTAATATAATGAATACAGAGCAATAAAATATTTTAAATAAAATGTTATAAATGAAAATATAGCTTTCATTCCTTGTCCGTCTAAGACGTAATCTCTGGCGTTCCTCAGTTCGTCCCAGAGTCTGAGAATGCTTTCCCGCATCTTCACAAATATGCTTGTGATTTTCTCAGAGGGAAATAGGAGCTTAGCTTCATCAACCTCCATAATTCTTCTGAGGAAAATGCATACCCCCAACACTTGCGTCACTGATTGGCCGACCGGTACTTAAGATTTCGCTGACAGACTCAACTGATGAAGTACCACGCAAAAAGACCTCAATCATAGACAACCCACCTTGAACTTATCTCGCCAAAAAATGAAATAAATTCTAAGTCCAAAATAATCCGTGAAAAACTAAAAATCGCGATACACGTAGTCTTGAATGGCAAGAATTGAATTAATTTGCAAAATAAATGTTGTTCAGCAAAAAAAAAGTCATAAAAGACTAAAGTATGTGAACCAAATGTATGACAATCTTAAATTCCAAAATTATGCCTTCTATCCCAAACGATTCTGAGAATGGGCAATGTCTTCAAAATGCACTACGTTGCTCAATTATTCCAAAAACATACATTAGGGCACAGCATGCGACATGAAATATATCATTCTGAACAATCAGAATATAATGCTCATATTTGTTCATGCTGGCTACGATAGCTACTCAAATTAACCCAAAGGCGGAAATATTCACATAAAATGCTAGATCCTATATGTATCCGAAAAAAGCAGACTTCATACAACTTGGAATAAAAGCTTCCCGATAGTGTATGCATCAATTTCGTCGTTACATCTTGATTTAATTATCTCTGCAGGTTATTTTCCCCAGTGTAGTTTCAATTTTTCCAGTGGAAAAGATATTTGCTCGTAGCGGATCTTCAAATTTTTTTATGAATAATAATAGCAGTTGCCACGTCGCTGTACACCGAGCTACCAGTGGCCTGAGCCAGACACTACCGCATATTAAAAAATCGAATTTTATTTTAAATTTAATAAACAAACGGTCGCACCTAATATCATGAAGTCACACTTAAGAGACATTGGACTAGCTCGTGAATGAATATCTCGATGTCTATTGATGTCTAAATTTATTTCTTTCCTACATAATTTAAGAAATTGACTCAAAAACAGACCTTTTTGTACGGTAATAGTAGTAAAAATACGTGTGTGTGTGTGGTATGTGACCACCACCTACAAGATGTAGATGGACCTCTTTCAGTCACCGAAAGTGACGTGAAGAAGGCCTTCTCTGGCAAGAAGATCTTCTCGGCTCGAAAAATAGATGCCGTGAATAACTTCTGGTGGAAGAAGTATAATTCCACCCACCAACACCTCGCCAGAATCTTTACGTCCTTTCGGGTAGGCAGATACCTTATTCCACCTTGGATGACTGAGGACGCACGGTTCTGAAAACTAAGAATCCAAAAAACTATCGCCCTATTACCTGCCTCAACACTGTATATAAGGTGTTCAACTCGATCTTGAGCGACCTTATCCTACACCAAGTCCAGCCGGTGTGGGAGGAGGTGACGAGCAGAGGGGCTCAAAGCGGGGAATCCCGGGATGCAAGGACAACCTACTCATTGATAGGTGCATATGCCAGGATACCATCCGGCATAAGCGAAACCTATCAATGGCCTGGGTGGACTACAAGAAGGCTTTTGACACCACTTCGCAGGAGCTCGTGATCGCCATGCTGAAGTTGATGAAAGTACACCCAGAGTCCTGCATCCAACGCCTATTACCACTCTGGAAAACATGCTTTGTTCTGCCTCCAGGCAAGTGGTCAGTTTCCACAAAGTTGGTAACATACCACCGTGGCGTTTTTCAAGGCGACAGATTGAGCCCCTTACTGTTTTCTATTTCCCTCCTACCCCTGACCCTTAGGCTGTGACGAGATAGAGGATACATGTGCGGTATTCCAGGTGACAGGAAGCATAAGGTCATCCATTTTATCTATATGGATGACCTGAAGCTTTATACTTCTAATGCGAGAGACCTTCGCACTGCCCTGGACGCCGTACTGGAATACAATTAAGCTATAGGGATGGAGTTCCAATTGGACAACTATGCATCCATCCACTTGGTGAGAGGAAGATTTCCGGAGATCAAGGAAGATGTGCAACTTGTTGACGGGAGCTTCATTCATCACCTCGAGGACGATGATAGCTATGAATATCTCGGCGTCCCCCAGCGCCGAATGCTGGAGGTTGCATCAGTGAAGGAAAAACTCACCGCCAATTACAGACAGACTCTCAGGAACATCTGGAGTTCTGAGCTGTCAGACAAGAACAAGGTTCTTGCCACGAACATGTTCGCGGTTCCTACACTGCTGCATACCTTCGGATGCATGAAGTGGAACGTCAACGAGTTGTAGAACCTCGATAGTGGAACGAGGAAGATGAGGACCATCTATAAAAGTCTTCATCCGAAAACTCACGTCGCCAGATTTTATCTCCCTCGCAATGTAGGTGGTAGAGGATTATTGAGTCTGGAGTGCCTCCACAACAGAATTGTCCTGGGTACAGCATGCCAAGTGTTGAAAAGCAGTGACCCCCTGCTCAATCTCGTGAGAGAGCACGAGAGTGCGGGAGTAGGGGCGTTTCTCATCCAGGCGGCAAAGAGGGTAGCGGACGGATAAAAAAAGCCGAGCAGAAGGCCTTGCTCAAGGCGCATACCGATAAGCCCATGCATGGATGTTTCTATCGAAACATCGAGAAGCATGGGTTATCAAAGGAGCTGATGTTTGCCTTTCTACGCTCCGCCGGTCTGAAGTCAGAGACCGAGGGTTTTGTTCTCGCATGTCAGGATGTTGTCATGAACACACTCGTGTACCACCACATTATATTCAAGGCGGAGGTCGCGGACACGAGATGCAGGGCGTGCCGAGCCCAGCCAGATACTTTGAGTCACCTTCTCTCCAGCTGTAGTTATTATGCAAGGTCGGCGTATTTATCTCGTCACAACGTGGCCCTGCGGGTGTTATACTTTCACCTTCGACACCATTATGGCATCGACGTAACACCTGTGCTGCCCTATGCCCCTTGAGATATTGAGTCCGTCGTGGAAAACGATAAATGCACCATCTGGTGGAATTACTCCTTCTCCACCACCAGGCATTTGGAGGCGACCAAGCCTGATATCGTTCTCCTCGACCATCTCACACGCTCCATGTTCGTGATCGAGTTTTCGGCTCCGACTGAAACTAACATGGATGCGAAGGAGGTGGAAAAACGGAGGAAATATCAAGACCTGCTTTTCGAACTTCGACAAATGTACCCCGGACACTCTGTGAAACTAGTGGTCCTCATCATAGGTGTGCTTGGTGGAGTTAAGAACTCGCTGTTTAATAACATCAAGTGCATTCCGTCCTGCGTGGCACAGGCGGAATCAATAGTTGCACACATGCAGAAGGTCGTCATCCTGGCGATATCGTAACCGTCTACTGCGTACACATGACCCGACCGCAGCGTAGCCACTCATCCGATGGGCGTCGGACGTGACTGCGATTACTGCCCAACCCCTCTCGAGTCTCCGGCCATTATGACGGAAATGAAAGCTGATGCTTGCCGGGGACTCGGAGGGGATGTTACAATGGTAACAATTAATTAATTGTAAAAATATCATAAACATATTATTTATGAAAGGTTATAAGTAAGAAACCGGTTTACTGACCAGTATTATTTTATATTCCACAACTACATAACATCAGGTTCTGTATCAGCTTGACCCCTGTGATTTTCAGAGAGAATTGAGGGTGGTCTTTATTTGCAATATTTTTCTAACTTTGAATTTCATATACATATTACTTATGCGTTACATATGACCCAAACGACTTGTGTCACGTCATGAACGAGTCAATGGAGAACGACTATGGGAAGTTTCAAAGTACGATTAGAAAAAAGGAACACTTTATTAATTTTGGCCGACCTTTTTCGATTTCAGCCTATTGGGCGTTTCGTTGCCTCCTTCTTTGTCACCGAAATTAGTCATCGCTGTCCCTTGCTCGCATTCTTAGAAGAATGATCCTTCTGTTCGTCCCCAGTGCTTTTTCCCCTGTCTGCGAGCGGAATATAGAAAGAGCGATATGGCCTTCGTCGTCGAAGAAAGTTACGCTAAAGATCTTCGACAGATGAGAGAAATGCTGTATTTCATTTGCATTCCCCCACATATCCACCCTCAAAATAATCACAATTACTGTTCCTCCAACAACCCGTCGCTTTGCCTGACTCTCCGATTGCCCAAACAACGAAAACAAGATGAGAATCACGCTCGCCCTAATGCCCTTAATCTTCCGAGCCACGTCTCAATTCTTTCCTTTCACCTCTTAATTCGATTATTCGCGAGAGGAAATGGCCTCGAGAAATTTAACTCCATCCACAAGACCTATCGAAGCAATATCACTGAAGTACATCTGCAGCATAAACTGAAGCACTTTCGAAATAATACTCGAGGTCAACGAACTGGTGCTATTTTTTTGGACAATTTTCCGTATTTTCTCAGAGAGAAAACTTCACCTAAAAATTCTCAGAAGTGTGTTTTGCGATGGAATGGACGAACGCGCCCAGCCCTTTGGGAAACTAACGGTCAAACTTCACGATTCCCACTACGCGCTTCACAACATGCAATCCACTCAGTGGTCACCAAAGTGAAATGAAATAATTAAAAGATTTCACCAGGAGTGTGGCGTGGCATGTCTCCGAAACTATTGGAGGCTTACGAAAATAAAAAGAAAATGATCTGGTTAGATTAATAGATAGATAGACGTCTTAATTGGGGCGATTTTGAGACTTTAAAAGTCCATTCAAGATGAGAGGAAGAGATGGGATAGAGAGGAAGATGAATGAAGCGGTATTTAAAACAATTGAAGAGGAAAGGAGGCTTGTGAATGAAATTGAAAGAAGACAGTAATTGGTTTATGGATGTTATGAAGGGCAAAGGGCCATGGAAAATAGTGATAGATGAGAGAATGCTATTCAAGAAGTGAAACTGAACAAGATTATGAACGCCGTGGAGGAGAGTAGCAAATATGATGAATGTATGAGGAAGACCTCAAGATAGAGATGATGTAGGACATTCATAGTGGTTGGATTTCAATTGGTCGATATATATGAAGAGTGGGAGTTATGTAGAAAACATCCTTATATATGGGTCATTCCACGCCACTTCGGACAGGAGTTGACCCTTGACCTCTCAGATTTTGATGAAAATTGGTGAAATTGTTTGCCTCACCAAATAAGAAATATAATTTCAAGCGTTTTGCGAAAATCGAAAAAACAGATGAATAACGGACATTTTACAAAATGGCTGTTTTCGATGTCACGAAATTTTCGTTATCATATATCATGGGTAAGAATCTAGGTAAAAAAGCACTTGATGGCTCATTTCCAATTTAAATTCTTTGAAAAATCTGAAATTGCCATGAAAATACCGATAAAATGATAATTTGTTTAAATAATTTAATGTTAAACAATTAAAAGTTTAAACGTTTGAAGTTTTTAACATTTTATTTTTCTCATTTTTTCAAATATGGTACCTTGTAATATTATGAATGTTATATAAAAAATTTGAGAGGGTGTTTTTCCATTTAAGAGAGAAAAATATTTTTTAATTTTCCCCTGCAACGACCATTTGATGTAAACTTCGAAGATAACTCCACAAGTTTTTATCTCTTATCTATCGAATTCATACTTCCGCGAGACAGACCAATGGTAGATAAACTTAGATTTAAAAATATATGGTTAAATTTTAACACCAAAAACTTCTGAAGGCATGTTTTTAACAAAAAATGGAACAATGTTGTTCTGTGAAAAAAGATCTCGTAACCGATGACTTCAAATTATACCGACTTTAACAAATTGAATTTACATGATTAACTACGTTGTCATAATTACGAGTCAGAAATGAGGAATAAAAAGCCGTATATCCTAAGCTTTGCTGATTTCATGTAATTTAAATCTTTCCATGTTAATTTTACCTTAAGAGCCTTTTTATCTTACCAAAAATTTTACCTTACCAAAAATTATAACTTTGTTTTGGACACCGCTTCTAATTTTTGCCCGTGGCTCATACAAGTAGCCTGAAATATTAGGGAAGACATTCAGCCAATAGAAGAAAGTTTATTCCACGTGATTATATGGCATTATTAATAGAACTCTACCTCGTCTGAACTCTAACTGGTTCCTCGACATACCTTATACGGGGATGGGTTTTAGTTGTTCCCCTCATTCGCATCAAACGCTCATCGAAAACTGATGATTGTGTCTTTGAAATGAGGTATACATCACCCGGTGGTAGTGCTGCGTGGCACGAACGGATTTCCTTGACAGCAGGAGGTTGTCGATACCTTCTTGTTGTATGTTTTTTCTTATCATTCACTTCCACATTAGGCACGTATGAGAAAGTCATACCCTTAATATTTTCCACAGCCCACTTATGCAGCTGATAAGGCGTCTGTATTTGAAGGTTAAGTGGTACCTAGTTGCAGACTAGCACGCGCGGATAACCGTTCCATTGTTCCGCCCAACCCGTCACTTGGGCCTTTCCCATGGGAGGTGGCAAAGAAATTCCACTCCGCTGCAACTATAAAATACTTTTCGTGATGGACTAGGTTAAGAAGATTATATCTATTTTTATATTTTGCATTGGATCCATCAGAAAAGTATATAACTTTTTCAAATTGCTACAGTTGCTCTCAGAAAATGAACTAGTGAATGCTGAAAGCAATGCACAGTCGCAGTAACATGAGCAGTGCATTCAGATATGAGGGCTTCAGAGGGCTTATTTACTTTCCTTCGACTAGGTGATAGTAGCAGGCAAATGGGTGTAATCTATATTTCCTATTGTTCCAATGCACTCCTTGCACGCTCTCCTGAAGTATAATGGAATAAATTTCTGAGAAGTCAGCAACAACTATCGCTTCCCCCACTGCTAAGTTTTCCCTGGTGTATTGAAAACATTCAGCAAACTGTTTTGCCACGTGATCATGCCTCACCAAATTCAGGATATCTCCACAAAAAAGTCATTAAATTCATCTAAAGGTTTTGCTAACAGTTTCGAGTGCACATGTGTCTACTTGCACCCATTGCTGGTAAGATACGTCTTCTAAGAATTTTGAACCAAGCACAGTCTCTAACACTCCTCTCAATTTTCTTATGGGCGGGAATTTGCTGCAACTACCAAACTAACGTATCTCTCGAGGAATCTCACATACAGCCATCAGTAGACAATCTATGTAAGAGTTAAAAACTGTTTCTCCATTTTCGCCCTTGTATTGGCCAAGCTTAGCACCTTCGAACATGATTTTTGTGTTTTGATGAATAAGGCACGCGCAAACTGTGCATATCTGAAGCTCCAGCAAGAGCACACTCCGTAGGTCTCAATGAGCAAACTTGGAAAAAGAAATATCTTCTCTTGGAAATTTCTCTTTGAACAGGGTGAATGACTCCTTCAAGTTTCCTAAAACTAATCTCCTTTATTTCAAAATATGCTGGGATACTTCTTTTACACTTTTGTACTACACTCGTGATCAGTTGATCTTTCCTCGGATCCTATCCCACCAGATTGATGGTGCACTCCTGAAGGTCTAAGATGCCTCGTTGTGATGCGCGGAAGAAGTGGATGTTTTCTTGTTTTCATCATCAGGGTCGTGCTCTTTCGGTAAAGTCTCATTCGTATTCACTTCATTATAGACGGCCTTCCTTTAAGCTATGCACAGTTTTCCACCCCGTTTTATCCCAGGAATGCATATAATTTTACACTTCTCGTGAAGTTCGAAAGAAATAGTTTTCAGCTGTTTTCAGACGGATGCTTTCTGAATCGTGAAAGGGTCGGACCATTTAGTTAGCTGAGCCGGATATCTTAATAGGCTCTCTGTTTCGTGTTATTGACACAAAGCACTCACTCTAAATTCATTTCTCAGTCGTAGTAAGTACAAGCCCCGGCGTGAAAACTCCCTCCTCATTTTTAAAACGACGGAGCGTTAACACGGTGTTTTTAAAACGTTTCCTAGTGAGCCTCCATTGCAACCCATTTCACGCCACAAAATACAAAACAATTCGTAATAACGCTTCACCATATATAAAAGCACAGATTTAATGGCAAGGACCATGACCAAAGAGAGGTTAGCAAAAAAAAAGACTAAAAGGTAGACTGGATAGAAAAATATTAGTGAGAAGCAATCGCCCGTACAGCTGGTACCCCACGCCACACAATGTTTACAATTTTTGTTTTTTATTGGTATTTACATATTTTAATCCATAAAATCCGTCGCATACAATGTGTACAATAAGTATGTAATAACATTGAACCAATGAACGCCCGCTTAAGAAATTCCAGGAAAGAATAACTGAGAAGTCCGTATGACCTGAAATCATCGGTTACGAGATCGTTTTTCACAGAACAACATTGTTCCATTTTTGTTAAAAACATGCCTTCAGAAGTTTTTGGTGTTAAAATTTAACAATTTATTTTTTAAATCTAAGTTCATCTGCCATTGGTCTGTCTCGCGGAAGTATGAATTCGATAGATAAGAGATAAAAACTTGTGGAGTTATCTTCGAAGTTTACATCAAATGGTCGTTGCAGGGGAAAATTAAAAAATATTTTTCTCTCTTAAATGGAAAAACACCCTCTCAAATTTTTTATATAACATTCATAATATTACAAGGTACCATATTTGAAAAAATGAGAAAAATAAAATGTTAAAAACTTCAAACGTTTAAACTTTTAATTGTTTAACATTAAATTATTTAAACAAATTATCATTTTATCGGTATTTTCATGGCAATTTCAGATTTTTCAAAGAATTTAAATTGGAAATGAGCCATCAAGTGCTTTTTTACCTAGATTCTTACCCATGATATATGATAACGAAAATTTCGTGACATCGAAAACAGCCATTTTGTAAAATGTCCGTTATTCATCTGTTTTTTCGATTTTCGCAAAACGCTTGAAATTATATTTCTTATTTGGTGAGGCAAACAATTTCACCAATTTTCATCAAAATCTGAGAGGTCAAGGGTCAACTCCTGTCCGAAGTGGCGTGGAATGACCCATATACCAATATTCACTGATACAACATGAATTAATGTCACCCAGCTATAGCAGGAACCAATTAGTATAACACAAATTTGTAACATTCGCCATGAACTAATCACCCACCTGGGATTCTGACCCAGATCCTTCGGTTTCCTCTGCATGTGATTCCCAATGCAATGTGATTTTTTCATAATAGTACATTCGCAAGTTCATGTATCTCTTCTAAGGATGACTCCCAATAAATTACTATCGTGGACTGCCCGCAGTAATTTGAACATGTCTAAGGAAACACTCACACATGAGCTGAAATATACACACATGAGCACTGCTTTCGAAGGAAGCTTATTTCAGAGTTCCATTAAGTTAGGCCTGAGCTCTATGTCCTACAGTTTTCCATCCTATTTTTGTTCACTCTACATTCAAGGTTCTGGGCATGCTGAGCACATTTTCAGGTCCTTTGTAGTTATTTCTAAGTGCTAGTGGACAAATTTCGATGCATATCTTCCAAACAATTCTTAAGAATTCAGTGTTATGCATTTCGACCTAACGGGAATTCAATAATTTTCACCCCAAATTATCTTTCACCGTTGAAACTGAAAAGAACAACACCATTTATTTTTTCGATTCACGCATCATAAAAAATCCTGATGACTTCATATCTGTCGATTAATGGAGAAAAACTCAACAAACAGACAGATATTTCAACTTCCGATAACACAACACCCTTTGACAAAAAATAAATTTAGCTTTGGCTCTAAAGCACAGAGTCACAGTGCTCAGCAATGCTCAGTGACACTCAGTTACATGAGAAGAACCTGAGGATAGCCTAAAATATTCTTAAAACAATGATTTCCCACATGCATTTACAAACAGCATCCTCCAATAGTTTCGGAGACATGCAACACCACTAAATCCATTAACTCTCATTCCGTCAACACAAACTAACCAAAACCTGAACACCAGCCTTGACAATGGACATGCGGATAATAGTATTCAGCAATAAGCAGAGAAGCATTAAACACAGAGGTTTGATCTATGTAAGTAAGGTTTCAGAACAAAATGGAAATTATTCAAACAGACTGAGTACATATTCGGTTAAACAAACAAGAAAACACTTCACTCCATATTTTTTTCTAAAACTAATATTAAAATCTGCCCTAAAACAAAGAGTGACCTAGTATATTCCATTCCCTGCAAAGGTTGTGATCAAATTTATATTGGTGAAACTGGACAGTATCTCAGCAATAGAATGTCCAACCATAAATCAGATATAGCCAACAAAACATCCCGTGCAATGGCTCAGAATTCTTTTGTCAGCAAGCATACATTTGATTTTGATAAATATGGTAAATATCTGATAATGAAAAACAGTGAAAGGAAACAAATTAGTGAAATGAATCATATATCTATAAACCCCAATACATGTAATAAAAAACAGATGCTGATAAGCTCAGCAACGTTTATAACAGCTTGAGAAAAAAACAGATCTGGTCCACAAAGACTGAAGATTAGCCTAGCCAGATTTTGTGTGATGCTCTTTTGTTATGAAGTGGATGTGTACATCTAGTATAATTTTTCTATGTACATGTGGAGTTCTCTGTAACACCAAATTGAGTGTAACTGCCAAGAAACCTATACTGGGTACTTTCCATTCAAGCGACTATTGCGTCATTTTGTGTTCACTTGCGATAACTCAAGTCGGCTTGTGTCTTCTAGAAAGGAAAGCAAAATATAAAGAATGCGCAGTAGCTGATGAGTCAAAATATTACACGGCGACTTCTGACTGGTGCGCGTTGGTGGCATTTTGTAAAGGCAACCATTGCCAAAATCATTAAATTATCCTCTAAATGCACATTTTTGAACCTTAAAAGAAACACTTACAAGAAAATGCAGTAGAATATTTATCTGTAAATATAGATATGCATCTCCAAAAACGTAAACATACTATTTTCTTATGATTTTAGGCTTCCCCGGCGAATGATGCTGATGAGTTGTTCTCGGGTTTCCCACCGGGTTAAGCTTGCCATGGTTGTCGACGTTTCGGCAGGAGACTTTCCTGCCATTTTATTTCATCCACATTTTCATTTCACATACATTTCATCCACAGCCTTGAAAATGGTAGGAAAGTCTCCTGCCGAAACGTCGGCAATCATGGAAAGCCTAACCCGGTGGGAAACCCGAGAAGAACTCATCATACTATTTTCTTACTCTGTTATTTCTGAAATCTAAGCATATTTTATTGAATACGTTTCCAACTATCCCGTTAACCTTTAGGGGCAGTGTATATATAAGACTTGAGCCTAAGGGGATCGTGTTTTTTCTGTGCCTACGTTGGCATAGACGTATGTAATAAACCAGTTTTATCTGGAAAATATCAGGTAGAATCAAATATTGAAAAAAAACATATTTAACGCACGAATCACAAGAAAGGTGTAAACTATACATGACTTTCTATTTTAGATAAACACCTAACAAAGGGTTCAATTATTAAGTACCGATGTGACGTAATACACATTTATATTTTTTAAATAAAGTATCTTCGTAGGTAAAACTTCCTCTAATGCAATGAATAAACGGCAGCCCAAATCAGACGGCAGCCTTTTTAGTTAATAAGTAATCTTAGCATGTTGGCCTGAAGGTTGATTAACTGAAAAACATCTACCATAAACATTCTAAAATAATTCGCTATAAATTCACAGCTTCCTTTCAAGGACTGATTTTCCTTAATCCACAAGAGCAGTCTATAAATATTTAGACTGCAACAATGGCAATAAACTACTGCAGGTGCTTAATTATAATTCATGGTAGATTGCACACTCTTTCTTTCAATTTCTTTTTCTCTTCAAATCATTTTCCTCGTGGGTCTCCGAGTGTCGACTCACGTCTGGCGACCCTAGCGACAACGACTGATTGGAAAGCGCCATCTGCTCCCTGAGTCGACTCCAGTCAGCTTGCATCGCTGAATGGAAAGCACCCATTAGTCACTATTTATTTACACCTTCCTTTTTCTTTTCCATTCTTGACGCCTGACGATGACGTCAAATTCAAGGAAGTGCAGGAGTGCGTTTGCACGGTATATCTTCCAATCCATCCCTGCGGAAAAAACGGAGTTAAAACGATCTAAATCCAGTCACATTTGAACTTGGATCAACTCGTAGCTACGGTTTGTCAGCTCGTCCTAGTTGCTTTAACTCTGTAGCCCCGTGAACACACAACACGCATGGCTAGCAGTCCCTATCACGAATTGAACTAGATTCAACTCGTTCGGTGTGGAATTCGTATCATGTGATTTCAAGTCGTTGACTAGATAACTTGTCTTACCTGGGTTCGACTCGTTCCACTCAAACAGGTATCAACTGGTTAACTCGTCGACGAGGTAACTTGTCTTAAACCACCTCGTCCGATGTGGATCCCATATAAACTGTTTTGAACTCGTGACCGATGCCACTCGTTTTTCCTGGGATCAACTCGTTCCATTTAGAACTCGTATCAACTGGTTTTAAGTCGTAGAAGACTTAACTCGTTTTAACTTGATTCACCACGTCCAATGTGGATCTCTAAAAATATATTTGCTCCTTTGTGGTTTTGGCTACGAATCTCCTCTTGCCTATTTCTATTATTTAAACTAGCTTTTCGTATTGTATGACATAGGTAAATATCCCTCGTGAGCAGGTAGCATATCGTTTATACAATGAATTACATTCTTCTCGATGATCTCTCAGAAAGACTGATATTATTTTTTTACAAAGAGGCTATGATTAAATGCAGCTTTGACTAAATGCAACTATGTTATGATGGGTAAGGTAAGTTTTTTCTTCCCTTGATTGATTTTTGAGATGAAACTGAATGGCTGTTGAGCCAATTTGTCTCTCAAGCATATGAGGCTATTGAATAAGGACTAATATCGGTTCAATTTAGTTTCTCGTACAGATGGGGCAAGATAAAAGGAGCTGAGGATGAATGCTGTTGACACTGGGTAGTAATAATGGGGATGATCAGTCTTGTGTCAATTTAAACACGTTAACTAAGTGTAACAATATAGTCATACACTTTACTTCATCCTATAAATATCTACCGAGCGTATCCTTTGTTTTTATTTTTCATTAATACATAGTAACATGTTTAGCCTGCGATTCATCCTCGCCCGAAATTTTAGCAAAAATGGGAAGCTTGCAAACGAATCATAGTTGCTTTGGTTCATCCAGTAAACACTTTATTGATAGCTTCGAGGAATTAATATTCGTTGTGCATTAGATTACTGTTATGTTTTTATTGGTGATATCAGTAGTTTCACATTCATAACACTCCCGCAAGTAATTTTGAGATTGAGGTGTAAACAAACGTGTGGGAATTGGAAAAATCTCATTTATTTTCAGTAATATTGACTTTATATTAATTTTATGTGGCAACGCTGGTTTCAATTAATTAATGCGAGGAAACAGTCATCATGATGGGATGGCTTTTACTCAAAATATCATGGCATTAGATTTAAAAATTAGCTCTCGCAGTTACATTGACGCAGGGGAGTGGGCAAGTATATAACACTTTCTCAAACTCTTATACAAAATCAACTGCCTAAATTCAAAAAACACTCACGATACCCCCACCCTAAAAAGCTTTTTCAAGTCCAGGGAGTCCATGCTCATAAGGTAACTTAAAGGTAAAATAAAATATCCTGTAACAAAAGAAGCCGGAAGCCGCGCGATCCTTAGTTTCAGATTCGAAGATAGGCATGTATTGGCATGTTATAGGTAGCAAATGCAAAGTAAATTGGGTCCTTCAGGTAGGTAGTAGATTTGATGATTCAAGGAGTCAAATGCTGACATTGAGTTTCTGTAGTAAAATCCTTCAGAGTAATGTTATTTAAAGTTTTTATTTCGAAAACCAAAAAAGAAAATGATTTAAAAGATTATTATTTTGTCCCCGTACGTTATTCGACAGGAGAGGGTACAGGTTGAAACTAGCTAGTTCTAGTACACAGGAGTAAATTCTCCTACAGTTCAAACGAGCTGTTACGACGTGAAACAAGGTAGCGTGTTCTAAATGAATCAGTCAGTTGAAGTCAATACGAGACGTAACAACTTATTCCCCTCCAGGAAAATCGATTTGTTTCAAGGAGAATCAAGTTGCCAAGAAACAACAATTATAAGTTGAAACAACATTGTTCAAGGTGAAACGAGGTCAATATACGAGTAAAAGCAAGCCAAAAGCGGCCATAACCAACTTGAAAGGAATTGAAAAGTCGAATGAAAACGAGTTGGAAACAGGTAAAACATTGCTATTTTAGTCCAACTCGTTTTGACGGGAATTATCCACAGGGATTCCATGGAAAGAAAAAAGTGACAATCAGGAAGCGAAATGTTGAAATTATTCTATAAGATGCATACCTTAGGCTATGTAAGAATTGTCTAAAATATTTAAAGAAAAATATCTGTACAACACGCAAAGTAATAATACTGTTATATTTAAATAATAACATTGTCATTTTCTCATTCACACGCGCTCAATCTTTCTACTGAACTACATGGTAAACTAGCAACTAGCTCTGAAATGTGCACCTAATAATTACTATATGAAAAGTTTTTTTTTTAATTCGTGAATTAGACTTCTACCCCATAGCATAATTAAGGTGGGCTAGGTACGCCTACGTTAGACAAAGGAAATAAAATACAAAGGAAAGCTGCGCGATTCGTCAAAAACTGCTACGGGCGTACAGACAGCGTTACACAGATGTTAAACGAATTAGGCTGGGAGCCGCTAGAGACTCGGAGGCTGCGCGCTAGGCTTAGATTACTTGAACAATTGAGAATAGATATCTTTCAGAGCGACACGGAGAACATCCTATTAGAACCGCACTATATTTCCAGGTCAGACAGAAACGATAAATTAAGAGAGATATTTTGCCAAACGGATAGGTATGGGAATTCGTTTTTCCGCCGAACAATAAGGGACTTTAATAAATGCTAGGCGTAATTTCATTAGAGCGTTTCCTTTAGATATATGTAAACGGCTGGTATCCTAACACCCCCCGCCACACGCCTATTGAGGCGGCTTGCGGGGTAATATGTAGATGTAGATGAGATGTAGATATAGGTACCTTGTTGCTCTCAGTATGCACCCATAATAGACAAGTAGTATAGTTTATTTCCCCAATACCATGGACTACCTTCTCCTGGTGTATATCAGCTCCTTACTCTGCTCCTTGCGTCCACCGAACCATATGTAAGCGTGTCTCATTTACTGATTAAGTTGCCTCGACGAGATGAATCCCTTTCCCGGATATTTGAAAGCGCTACAATCACACATTCTAAAAAATAACATGAGGGCGCCAATTGCATTAAAGATAAGAGAAATGCTTCACCTCCTGCGAGAAATCAAATTCGAGATATCACACACAAACGCAGAAACCAGAAAGTAAATAACAGTAATTTAGGAAAGGTTTACGGATAAATTATAAATATTTTTATGATAAATATATTGTAGTTTATTAAAACATACTAGCCCAAAAACAGAATGGCTGCTCTCCCAGATAACAATAGGGAAAAATATATTTTAGAGACGGATGGTTATGAGGTATAAACTCTTATTTTCTTAAATTACAAAATTAAATGATAAAAGAAAAATATAAAACTCCTTCGAACTCGTAGGAAAAATCGTGATGATGTGTTCCTGAAATTTATTCCCACGAAAGAAAAGAATGCATTTTAAAAACAGGGCACAGCGATAAAATTGTACAGAAAATTGGCCAAAATACACTAGGTAACCATAAAGCAACAATGATTTTAAAAATTACTGACAGATTTGCCGAAAGCCCTAAAACACATATCCCATCCCTATTTGGCAAAATAATTACACAAAATTATGTCTGTAATCCCAACAAAGTGCAAAAATATGTGGATAAAATTTAACTATAGCTGAAGGGAACACATTAAAAGCAAATAAGGTGAATGTAGGGAACTGCAGTAGAATTTAGATTGGAAAGAAGGAATAAGATTTTCTCGTTCTAAACCTGGTATTTTTCAATCCATAATGATACCTAAACTATCGGAATAAATAATTTGGTAAAAATGTTCTCAGCTCCCGAAATATCAATCTGTTGAGTGCGGTGTGTTTTTTTACATATGGAAGACTCGGACCTGAAGACGAGTGAAAATAAAAGCGATCACCGTGAAATACATTTTGAATTTCAAACTCAATCTTTGGAAGGCACGGTTTTAGCCCTTTCGCTACGAACGACGTTTTATAACGGCGTAAATTTTTCTACGCAAACCAACGAACGACGTGTTAAAATGGCGTTGCCGCTAAGCTAGCCTTAATAAAACAATATTTGGGAACACGGAAAAATGGGAAAAATGTTTTTACAATGGGGAGAAAAGAACTTTCAAGGAGTATAGGATAATATACGATTTAAGAACGATACCTGACTATAGGAAGACTTAATTACCAACAATGAAGTGCAGAAGAGATCTTGCTCTGAGCATAGACTAAATAATTTAACAAATTGATCACATACACTTCCGGTATTTGAGGTATCCATGACGCCTGAATGAAGGATGATGTACTGATGATGAAGTGTAGAGCAAATGCGAAGGAATGAAAATGCACTGACATAACAGACACTCTTCAACACCGGAAAATGATGAGTCAAATAACAGCTAGGCGGTCATATTCACAAAATACTAGCAATATTAGAAAGAAAACAACGCCGTTTGCATAAAAAAATACATGGAACCTCTTTGAAAGCTATAAAGAAAAGGGCAAGCAGTCCACTGAGTCCAATTCAGAATGTACGAGGAAATTTTCCAATTTCTACAATATGAAGATTGTGACATATAACCACAGAAAATTTAGAGCGCAATAATCGGGAACCTCTGAGACGTCGAAGCTCGTCACAGTCCAGGACAGATGAATTCGAATCCTCCCTCAATAACACCCAAATGGAAAACAGAAAAAAAACAAGGCATGGTGACGGAGAACAGCCACTCAACGACTTTTGCGTGGATTCGGACGGGAGCTGGACGTGCGGAAATCTGCATACGTTTCGCTGGCCTCGATGTCCCTTATCAATGCGTCGTACTGGTCTTTTCTCAGCGGCCTGCACCTCCTCCTATTGTTGTAAACGCAAGGGGTCTCCGTAGTCCTGTAGTTGTTGGCCCGCCTGCCGGATACGATGCCGGCCACGCACCCATCGGCAGCCGTCTTGAACACCACGGTCGGTCGCCGTTCTGGATACCCACTCAGACCGTCCCTGTAATACTTGATGGTGCGGACCACATGATCGCATTTCTTTTCGGACTGAATCAAGTCGTAAAAGGAGACTTTTCCACTCCGCGCCGTCTCCGTCCGAAACTCCGGGAGTTTGCGTCTTCTACCGGAGTTCACTCTTTCGCACCACGCCCTTAGCTTCTTGCCCGGTGGCCACCTCACGTGACAAGCTGTGTTGGGCCTGGAAGGATGCTGAAAGTCTAAGTACATGTCCCAGATCCGGGACTCGCTGTAGACGCCGTTCTTCGGAGCCAGAACACGGATCCGACATGAGGATTGCTGACGGGGAAGCACTGGGTCGAGACAGTAGTTGTCCTCCAAGTTGAATGGACCCTTTTTGCCGGATGCCTCTTCTTCCGTCAAGAGGACGAGGAAAACTCTTCCCAATCCATCGGAAGACCCGGAACACAGGGAGAGTGCTGCGGAGAATGCAATGGCGTAGACAACGAGCTTCATAACTAAGTGTTCTGAAGAGAAATGAGGCGTAGTGCGACTTCCACCGTGCTTAAAGCGAAGAGCGTATGACCTCCAACAAAACCGCAACCATAAAAGAAGTTTCCCCGAGGCTGCGCAGTTACGACTGAGAGGAAATCCAACTAGATTATTTATCACGACCTTCCCTTGATCATTCCAAGCAGGTATTAAATTAATTCCACATTTATATACTAATTTTTCATTGCAAAACATTAAGTATCGTTTCACAGTTTAAGTATCATTGCAAAACATTAAGTATCGTTTCACAGTTTAAGTATAATTGCAAAACATTAAGTATCGTTTCAGTTGCATTAATTCAAACCTCAAATGATTTCATAGTTGCCAAGCCATTTATTTCCCGACGAAGAATCACAATTCATTTTGCTCGTAGTATACTCTAATTGGAAGCTACTGCCAAGAGCCCTAGTGGTTCAAGGCATGGAAGTTCGGGCTAGCAACGTTATCCGGAATGTACTGTGACAAATAACATTTTTCGCGAAAATTAGGCCAGAAATTTGTGAAACTTACATAGTGATCAATTAAAGTAAAATACACTTAGATAGCTAAACATAATAGGCTTAAATATATTCATCTAAAGCCTAAGTCATTATCCCAAATTAGATAAAAATATAAGCCTAAAAATGCGTTTTCTTGACGCTCAACGCTTCTTTTTTTTCAAGAACCAGATGTTAAACAACTTTCAAATGTTTGCGTGTTATTAAATGTCGCCACTCTGGAGATCATGTTTGGCTCCAGATCAGTCACATCAATTTCCATAAAAAAGCATGTAAATTTAATATTTATCACTTGCAGGCTACGTTTTTTTGCAAAATTAAATAGGAAGTTGGTTGGTGTCATGGTTGTCAAACCTCGAGAGAAGTAGTGCAAGATAGGATATTGACTGCAATTTTTCATATTTATCGTTAAATGTTGTTTTCTAATCAAAATTAAGAGAACTGTTTCAAAATATTCTAAAAGTTACTAAAATTCGGAACTTCTTTGGAAACGTCCCCTAAGCTACCCAAGCCATCGTTAAGAAAACGTCCAAATTTAAAAAAAAATTAGTTTTACCGCCTAAGCTTCTTTTATTTTTATCACTAAAATTTTATCATATCACTAAGGCGCAGGGACTGTCTTTAAAACTACCTATGCGAAGTGTATATGAGCGTCCTAAAGGTTGCATTTCAGAGAGGATCTTGCGTGAAAACGAAACGCATTGTGTCCAAAAATTGTACTTGAAAGAGTTGTAAAAGTGTCTCTAGACTAAACGTACAGAAATGAGCAAAAATTGCATGTGAAGCGTTCGGGAGGTTAGCACACATACATCTTGTATATTGCTCGTGCGTTACTAAGCATGCGTAATTCTCTCCATGGATGTATGTAATGTGGGTCTGAAAGTGACGCGTATATAAAATAAGGAACATTTCATAAACACTCTTTTTCAGGAGTAACGGCAATGTGAATTTCATGATGGAGGATGAAGTATTTTTGAAAAAACTGTTTCACCCTCTTCATACGAGGGCAAGGTGAAAAGTTCTCGGCCTGGCAATGAAAGACTGTAATTTTTTTGTCAAAAATGCATTTATTTTTCCACATCGTCCCCCTTTATGTCTATTCACTTTGTCCAACGTTTTTCAAATGATTAGATTCCATGACGGAAGTGCGATTCTGGTAGTTCTGCAAAATAACCATCTGCGGCTGCCATAACATCTTAATTGTACTCGAAACGTTTTTCATCTACAAATTTTTTAAAATGTGGTAATAGGTGGAAGTCAGATGGTGCCAAATCTGGTGAATAGGATGAATTTTCCAATTATTTTTAGTTCAAATCCCTCAGATTTCCTAGTGCCAAAGCAACTTTGTGGGCTGAGGCATTGTCATGCTGAAAGATGATTTTCTTTTTTTGCAACCCAGGCCTCTTCTCACGTATTTTCTCATCCAGTTGGTCCAGAAGACTTGCGTAGTATTCACCATTTATTGTTTTACCATTTGTAAGGTAATCAATTAGAAGAATCCCTTTTGCATCCCAGAAAACACTGGCCATCACCTTTCCGGCAGATGAAATCGACTTCGCCTTTTTTGGGGCAGGTCCACTGGCTTCCACCCACTGCTTCGATGACTATTTAGTTTCCGGTGAGTAGTGTTGGACCTACGTCTCATTGACAGTAACAAACCAGCGACAAAATCAGTTCGATTATTTTGAAAACAGTCCAAACATTGCTGAGAAATTTTTTTACGCACTTGCTTTCGGTCAGCATTTAACAAATGCGGCACTCAAAATGCACAAAGCATTTTCATATTTAATTCTTCATGAAAAATTTATCGTACTCTTTCCTCTGATATGTCTATGTCATCAGCTATTTCATACACCTTTAATCGCCGATCGACCAAAACCATATTGTGCACTTTCTCGATGTTTTCATTTGTTGTTACAGTTTTGGGACGTCCTTCACATGGTTCACCTTCAAGAGAATTTTGGCCACGTTTAAATTCGGCCACCCATTTTTTAACTCTCGATAATGAAGGAGCAAGGTCCTTATAAAACTTCATCAACTCTGGATGAATTTCCGTTCGCCATTAACCGTCCAAACGGATAGTTTTATGACAGCACGATACACAACACGTCTACTTCAAAAAGCCATGTCAACAATACAATGCGGCAGCTCAAGTTGAAATTTGAATTACATTGTTGGGAAACGTGTACGAATATAACAAAACCAAAATTTCATTGGTACTTGCACCATCTCTGTGTCAGGCCGAGAACTTTTCACCTCACCCTCGTATAAGCCTACAATATTGAATATACGAGTAGTATTAGCCAAATCTACGCTAGCTTGTAAAACCACGGACACGGACACGGCATAGAATAATCAAGACTGTTCACTTCCTGATAGCCTTGTCGCCGCTATTGTCGCTGAGAAGAAACTGTTCGAGTAGATATCAGCACTGCAGATCGCCCCAGGACATTGTGGTAAGATAGAAGGACCTTGCTCCAGGAAACTTAGTAATTGCATGGTGAATACACGTGAGTGTTCGGTGTTAGTTCTAATATTGCCATGAAAAGCAGTTCTCAAATACTTGCTCTACTTCAAGTACACGTAAGGAAGTACAAGTATGGCGGGGCAACGGTGTATCGCACCTCGGGATGCACGTTGGTTTTCTAGAGTGACCCGGAGAAGGCGCTGTTTTTCTTAGCGCCCAAGGCCAACATTCAGCATTAGCCGTTCAGCCGCATCTTTCTAATTTCTCGTGAGTCGAACCAATGCACTTGATTTGAAACTATGACACAAAAACATTTCGCAACTTGCCCAAAGGCGAACACTTGTTTCCTGTCATATTCTTCCTGACGTAGCCTCTGATTATTATTATACACTTCGCGAGAAATTAGCTCATTGCGGACGGATCACTACTTTACTCGTGTTAATGCCACTCTCAGATGTCACCTGCTGTTATCCATTGTAACTACTTCGTGTATTTAGCTATCAAAATCAGTAATCAATGTATCATTCTCCATTTCTTTCAAGTTTTATTTGCCCATTTACCGTTTTTTGATAGCATTTTGGTACTTCGAAGAGTCACTGTATTTAAAAAATACATGCCGGAAAAATACCCGGGAACTGAGGTATTCTGAAAAAACATTTCCTGCCTTTAATGTGAAAATACGCCAACGCAATGGCTATCGGTCGTTATTTTAATAAGATACCCACTTGAACTGACGTTATTTTGGTTCAGTAATACTTTTACCATGCACTTCATATCTCCGTACGTATTATTTCCGCCATTGCTCTTATTGAAATGAGCATTTTTGGTAAAGTACTATCTACTTAAACCACATAACGCCATCGTTATGAGATCCGTAATAACCCCCCACGCCTCGACGTTGGCTTTCTCTCGACGGAAAACGCCTAGCGGTCCACAGTCCATCATCCCATTCTTCGGACAGGGTACTTCACTTGACATGCTCTCCTCATGACACGTAACTAGAGATCGAGGTTACAACGAAAAATCCCAAACCACTGCCACGTCATTATTCGAAACGAGACCTTCAGAATTGGAAGCCATTAGATACGCTATAGCCATCTCACTGTTTTGAAACTAAAGCATAAATAAAGCTCAGCAGTAATTTACAAGGGAATCAATCAAGTATTTCGAAATCGAATAAATCTTACGTTTCCCTTGGTATCTCTTAATACGTCTCAATATCGTACACTCAACCACTCAAGGAATAATTGCATTAATAATGCCATAACTGGCGGCCATTTGGGAACGGGCAAAAATAACCGCGCAGTATTTCTTGCGGCCCCAAACTGAAAGTATGATGAATTTTGCGCCAACTAAACAAACATTACCTGGGTCCACTGAGTTCAGTTGCCATTAAATTTACTGATCACAATATTTTTCGGAGGAAAATCAAAAGTAAGTATCAACTTAATTCATATAAAATGTCAGTGGTTGGCCAATCCACCATTAAAAGCCCGGAATATACCCAATTGTATTTCGTCGTACAGGGGGTGTAATAGGCCATTAATCAACCAATCGGGAGCTCTTCGTTGCGGAACGAGTAAGAATGCTACAAGGTCAAAAAAAGTCGGCGCAGCGCTATCCGCAAACGACGGGGAGAAAACCTCAACAGCCTCCAAGTAAAATTGTCCGCTAACGCAAATATAGTCACGCAAAAATCACAGTTGTGTCCACTAAAATCCGACAGCTGACATTTTTATTCGATTATTTTGAGCACTCACCGCAGACTCATTAGCCATCATAAATTATTCTCCATGAATGTGGAATTATCCCGAGTGATGAATGCCATCGTGAAGTAAAACATGCTAGGTAACCCGAGCGAAAATTTCGCACTTTCACGGTATCAGGGAATAAGTATGTGAAGGGAACAGTGTAATTGGGTTTTAAATAGAGAAGAAAGTGTATCATAAAGTACTTTCTTTATACATGTTTTCTTGCAAAATATACAAAACATATGAATACAATACAGGCAAGAGAGTTTATTGAAACTTTTAAGTCAAATTAATGGGTAAATTGTGAAATTTGAGATTGAGATTGTATTTTTCGTCAGAAGCCGGTGATTCAACGTTTAAAATGATACCTCATTTATCACTGTAGGTGCAGTATTAACGGAGCATATACAGAATGACAGAAAAAGACCTTTCTGTAATAATATATATGATTTGGCAAATGCATTCACGTTCAAACACTGAAAACACCGTGTTTATACGATGCATTTGGTCAATATTTGGCTAGCCTTTGGAATGAGAGTTTGAAAAACGTCGCCAGTGAGATAGGATGGTGCCAGTCGACAGCTTCGAGATAGCATGAGAGGGGTGGGGAAATGTCAAAGAGGGAGAGGAAGGGAGGTCAGCTTATCTTCCTCATCCGTTGGTGTCGCCGTAGACGAGTTGACGGAAACATCTCTCTGCTTAGCATAGCCTACCCATTTTGTTTTGGAAGAGAGAACGATGAAGATCAACGTCTGCGATATTCTGTGCATTCTCCTCTTCCATCTAGCTTCTTCTTCTTGCGAGGACCTTGGGGATGTTTTGTTCGTTCTCATTTCGGAAGAAGAAGATGGTCCATTCATCTTAGAGGACAACTACTGCCTCGATCATGTGCTTCCCCGTGAACAATCCTCATGTCGGATCCGGGTTCTGGCTCCGAAGAACGGCGTCTACAGCGAGTCCCGGATCTGGGACATGTCCTTAGACTTTCCGCATCCTTCCAGGCCCAACACAGCCTGTCACGTGAGGTGGCCGGCGTACGAGGACGTCAGAACGTGGTGCGAAGCAGTGAATCCCGGTGTGGGAGCCCCAGATATCCAGACGGAGACGGCAAAGAGTGGATATGTCTCTTTCCACGACTTGATTGTGTCCGAAAGGAAATGCGATCATAAGATCAGCAACATCACTACTTACAAAGACGGTCTGAATGGCTATCCAGAGTATGAGTACCCAGAGCAACGACCTACCGTAGTCTTCCGGACGGTTGTCAACGGATGTGTGGCGGGAATCGTTTCCGGTTATCGAGTCAACAACTACAGGACGACGGAGGCTCCTTGCGTGTACAACCGGAGACGGATGTGCAGACCGCTGAGGAATGATCAGTACGACGCCTTGATAAGGGATATCGAAGCCAGCGATACCTACGCTGATTTCCGCACGTCCAGCGAAAGACCTCACCTGAGACCTTGAGACAATGAGGATATGCGGTGAAGTTGGTGCAAGAAGTGGCAACAATTGATCCGTGGTGTTCTGATATAACTCATGTAATTTCAATTTTCAATTGCTTGACCATATATCACATCAGCATGTACTCCAAAATATATTTCATTTTAATGACTCTTTGAGATATAATTTCTAATCCTAATTAATAATTGTCTTTGATTGGATTGGAATAAAATGCAGGTAATCGTGCCACTTAACAAACTGCAGTCACCTGTAAATTTGCAGTCAATTTGTGGAAGACCATTTACCACATAATATGTCTAGTCCTGGCTACGACATGTTAAGTCTTCTAAGCTTTACAATGTACTTATTTTTACCAACACTTACAACTAAGCCATTGATGCAATTGCCATCATATACCTTAATCTGCTGTATTGACCCACTAATTGTTGAACAAAATGAGCAGAGCTTTGGAAATGAACACAGACTTGGAAGAAGGACGTCTTTTTAGAATGATACTTAAACTTCACCTTTAACTTTGTTAAGATAATTAATCAACTCCTTAGCATTAGTAAGTCTTTTGCAATCTCAGTTCAATTTTATCATTTTCCCTCTCTTAAATTCTAGATGCGTACTTACGTTCATACACTTATTATATTTAAATGGAAATACTAGCCTCAACCTCTCCTCCACGTTAATATTTTGGTAGACATTCGTTATGTCCGTATGTGCATCGACTCCACCAGTGGTTTGTCCTGAATGTTTTTCCGTAGCATTAAAATGTCCTAAACACTTAACTATTTGGGAAATTGGAGAGGTTAAAAAGTAGTCATTGATTTTTTTTCAATGAAAGAGTTCCGATAAACTGCATTTTTTTCCTAATTGGATAAGTTTCATTTCGAGGGAAAGTAGGTCGGTACTGATTGTTTTTCACATAAATTTCATGGAATTTACTAATCACGTGGTTCTACATGTCACTCACTGCTGGTAATTTACCGGCTGACTGAACGTTCATAGCAATTTTCTGCTTATCCCTATTTCCTATAAGAATTTGATGAGTAAAATATTCACAGGTTTAATGTTATCATCACCCCACGGTTTTGGGTCCATCCGGATACTTACCATTCTTCTTCATTGTCTCCGACGCATAAAAAAGATTATTTTCCAATTATGACTCTTCTGTGATATATTTCAACCACGAGTAAAACCTATTATCATTCTTCAATTAGTTTGAAACAATGTTTGGTTATCGAGAGAAATGTTATATTACAATAATTATAATGCTGACAATTATTCTCCTCATGAAAGAACTCACGAATATATTCATATAAAAATAATTTGGATCAGTTCTACCACAATAAATTCGATAAAAGTCAATACATATTGTTTCAGAACGATGAGTAGGAACAATATTAAAAAAATACTTTATAAGTGTTTCCGTAGATACAAAGCATTCCGGTAACACTACATGCTTACTCCTCTGAATTATGCTCGTACCACCAAAAAATAATAGTAAATGGTGTTATGCTGCAAAAATTGATTGAATGAAGAAGGTAGATAAGGAATAGAGTCAAGATAAAGAGTGTGAACAAATGAAGTAGGCAATAATGTAACGAAGAATGTCATATCTGTTTATCGAGTAGTTTAATGAGGGCTTGGTCTATTTATTTCAATCACTCATACACGCTACGATTTATTTATAAATCTTTCTCAGGGCACTGTTTTTGTATGAAAAATATCATTACATTCCTCTTTTCAATCAATTTTTTTGCACATCACTCAAAATCAGTACAAAGTATCTGAGAAGAACAAATAGTTGAATTTTGAATGAGTAACATTTTATTAATCATAAATCACACTATATGAACACCATCTTAACCATAGATACCGGGTGACATACATAATTTCCAAATTAATTATATCATGTAGTAACAGCTTCATCAAGCATGATTTCACGATGCATTGTACAGCATATACTATCAGAATGAGAAAATAATAGGTAAAAAACGAGGAGTAAACTCTAATAAGAGATACTGCTTAGTGCTCACAAATACGTGTTCAAACATCAAAACAGGCGTTGGTACTCCTCGAAAAGGCCGGAAAAAAGGTATGCTTCAGCTAGATTATATGGATGATTAAAGCTATTGTTAGACAAAGATTTTCCCAAGCAATGTAAAAAAACGAAGGTCACTCGTACAGGAAATCCTCATGAAGGTGCATAATCAAGATAGAAAACAAACGCATTTGGAGGATTTTAGCTCGTATCACGGTTAAGACGAATGATATTTCCATTGTGAATTGAGAGCCATCGCGTTTATGAACATTTGTCTATTTTTTATAACCATTTGTCTAATATTTAAAAATAAAATTAATTTACATCTGAATGATTTTATTCCTAAGGTATTGTGATCAAGAAAAAGTAAGGATCTGCTGTAATTCTCAAACGTGATCAATGTATTTTTCGTTGAATAACAACTGTTTTAGGAAAGTATGAAATTTTTAATCAAGTTAAAATTATATATGTTTACGCAGAGCTAAAATCCATTAGATGCCGATGATAAACTCCAAACAATCTCTGTTTTTTAAAATAATAATAAATTTTATTCCACAACATCATATACATTATACATTGACCCTTAATATTAGGAATATAGGTACCCCTAAGGAGAAACTCCGTTTTAGGGTTACCGACTTGTTCCTACTTAACAAAAAAATATATGAAATGTGTTGCAAAATAAGTAATAATAACAACTTTGTGTAAACGCTGGTATATTTAGATAATGAACAATGATAACTACCACTGCTGTGAGATCTACCTTTTCATACAATTTTTAAAATAAAATTGATATATCATCAATAGAAAATAACCATTTTTTCACACTTCTAAAAAATTTATATTCATTTTTTATATAAGCGACAGTTTCTGGTAATGCACAAAATATTTTAGGCACTAGAAATACGTAGCTGTGCTTAAAAGTTATTGTTTTAGCTCTAGGTATGGTTGCATTGTAATTGGTACGCAGCTCATCTACTCTTGGTGTTTTCCATTAACCACCATGATTATAAAAAAAATGCTAAGGACCTTATAGATAAATAAATGTCTTAAAGGTAAAATAATCATTTATTTGAATAGTGGAAAGGAATGGGTTTTATTTGGCGCCCGTATCAAAACCCTTATTACCTTTTTCTGGGATAACAGAAGAGGTTGCATATTAGTTACGCATGCTCCCCCCCCAGCACGCAACTCCGTATTCTAATCTTGAATTAATGAAAGCATAGTATACCTATCTGAGAACTGATGCTGGGCAAATATATCTTAGCAAGTAAAGTTTTCTAATTATAGAGATCTTCTCCGATCTTAGTTTACTATTATGCTGTTTCCAGTTAAATGGTTGATCAATGTAAATTCCCAGATACTTTATATCACTGACCCTTTCTATTAAAATACACTTATTACAATACAAGACATAATCATTTATAAATTTAAAGCATCTATAATAAATCAAACTGTTGTCTCTTATATTTATATTTTTTAAATTATACAAGATGTATTTTGTTTTGCTGCTGAGCACCATAGACTTAACAGAAAACCAGAACTTCAATTTATCCTAGTCACTTTGCATAGGCAAATGTAAAGTGTACATGCTGCTATCGGCGTAAAAAGGTGCAGTGTTATCATCAAATGAGGTAAGCTTTCCATAAAACTTTCCATTTCATAGGTTATTTACAAAGATTAGGAATAATATACAGATAATAAATATCGAATTTTCACACATTGATATCTATCACTAAGGTAACTTTCGAACCATTTATAGGCAATTTACAGACAGCTTGCTGTAATCTTTCCAATAAAATTTTATGATTAACTGTGTCGAAAGCTTTTGCTATGTCTATAAATAATCCTGAAACTTTATTCAGCCATTCCATTTAAAGTGAGCCCAAATATGGAAAAATAAAAAAAAATGTTTTTGTTCTACAATTTTAAATTTCGAATTAGCCAGGTTAAATTGAACTTATTAATCAATATTGAAACCAAATATTTCCAAAATTCAAAAGAAAACTTTAAACTTACTCATAATGGAAAGCAGAAAGAGTAATTAGGTTACACCCAGAAATTTACCATGTCACACCCGGAACTTATTAAAAAATTCATAACTAGAAAAATAATGCTTTTGGATACTTCTCCATTAGTTTAAACTAAAGAACAATTACACTTATCTTACTGATTTTAATATCAATATTTAATGTTAAAGCTATTCACAGTTTACAGGTTAAAGTAGCCTAAGTCACTGAGTGTCATTTGTCTGCGTCACACCCGGAAACACAGCATTATTCCAATTACAACGGCGCTAGTTAATTTTTTAAATTGCAAATTAATTTGTAAATTACCTTCTTATATATGTACTCCAGTATATTTTATTTGAAGTATTTGATGTGAACGTATAAAATTATACGTTCTTAAGTCACACCCGGAACCAATGGAATGGCTGCATTGCCTTTGATGAGTCCATCATGTATATTAGCACAAACATTAAGCAGGGCATCTTCCATACATTTTCCTTTTAAAAAACCAAATTGATTACTACTGAAGAACTCATGCAGGTTTATAAAGCTTAATAATCTCTTTTAAACGATTTTTTACAATAATTTAGAAAATACAGGCAATAAGGATATCGGTCCATAGTTGTTCAAATCCAGTTTGTCACCTTTTTTATGAGCTGGTATTACAAAAGCGGTTTTCAGCTGTTTCGGAAAAATCCCTGTTTGTATACTTAAATTTGCTATGCATACAAATATGTTAGAAACTTCATCTCTTCTTTTACTACAATAGCTGATATTTCATCATTCCCTTTCGATCTCTTTGGCTGTAAATCTTTTACAAAACAACTGACTTCTTTTTCATCTATAGAGGAAAGACAAAAAGACCTTTTAACAATTACACATAGAAAACCAATCATTCTGATCAACTAGGTCCCCTAGAATATCTCATACCGTGAAAATTCTAAACGCAATGATCAAGTGGGTACATGAATGGTCAACGCTATGTTGAAAAAAAAAGTGGCAAATAAATAAACATCTTAAACTGCTACCCTTTCACATACTGCTTTGAGAAGAAATTTAAAATCTTAAATAAAAACATGAAAAATCTAATGAAAATCATGTAACGTGTCGAAGAAAAAATTGAACTAATAAATAGAATTAAACAACACAGTTTGCCAAAATTAAAGTTAGCCAGCCCTATTCATCCCAAAGTGAACATTTCATTGGTAATCCTGATTGTCTTAAAATCTCCTGAGGTAAGGGAGTTGGCTATGCGTAAATAAATTACACGTAGAAATACGTATGGAGGATTCATGCTGAAAAGAGTCCACCGAACAATTATTTGTATTAATTGGCATATTTTATTAACACATATCAGAGGATATAGATATGGTTTTCTCCACTCATATTAGCACACTCCGGCCATATTTATAACAAGATACAAGCATAATATAAGCCCTTAAAAACCTGTTACCGTGAAACAGTTCAGGAAGTACAAATCAATGATCACCATTCATTGAAATCAACATCTATCCCTGAGTTACTAACATAATGCACAATTTAATTACTGATATAGGGCATTCTATAAGAACTATACTTATGGGCAATTGAGAAAAGAAAGAGCGTTCTCATAGGATTATTGAATAATATGATATTTTATGCTAAGGATATTCTGATGAGATGAAACGGTCGTTAGTTTTAGAAACACTTTTTCAAATAAGACCTCTCCACGTCTTAAAAAACAGACACTCATACAGACAAACCAGTGTTCGCCTTCCTAAACGTCACGCGCCAATTCTGCTTATGATACAAATTGTCTCACTTGTTCAAGGGCGGTCGTTGGCTGGACGTGCGGAAATCTGCGTAGGTTTCGCTGCCTTCGACGTCCCTTACCAAGGCATCGTATTGCGACCGAGTCAGGGGCCTACACCTCCTCCGGGCATTATACACGCAAGGAGCTTCCGTCGTTCTGAAATTGTTCGCCCGTCTTCCGCTGACGATGCCCGCCACGCATCCGCCAGTCCTCGTCCAAAAGACAACAGTGGGTCTCTGCTCTGGATAACCCGGCAGACCATCCCGGTAGTACCTGATCGTTGTGACCATTTCATCGCAACTCTTCTCGGACACGATCAGGTCGCTGGACGTAATGGTACCGGTGGTGGTCGTCTCCGAACGGAACGGGGGCAGCCCGCCCCTGGGCGCTCCTAGATTGGCCCTCTCGCACCATGACCTCACGTCGCCGCCCCTGGGCCACCTCACGTGGCAGGCTGTGTTGGGCCTGGAGGGATGCTGAAAGTCCAGGGTCATATCGAGGATCCTAGACTCACTGAAGGCGCTGTTCTGCGGAGACAGGACTCGGATGCGGCAGGAAGACAGTATCCTAGGCAGCACGGGATCCAGGCAGTAGTTGTCCTCCATGATGAAAGGACCAGTGTTCCCGGTAGCCTCACTTTCCGTGATGAGAACGAGGAATACATTTCCCAACTGCTCGCAAGATGAAGAAGCAAGGTGGTGGAGGAGGATGCAGAGTATTTCAAAGACAGCGATATTCATCGTCCTCTCTTTCTAAGCGAAATGATGAAGCGAAAGGGATACTATTGGTCAGCGAGATCGCGGGGATTTCGACATCACCCGTGCGGGAAAACCACTGATCAATCCAGATTATATACCAAAGGCAACGATTTTCATATACTTCTTGTTCAAAAATAAATGAGAGGTCTTTCCAGAACGAAATAAATATGATGGCCCATTATGCAGTGGCGGCCGCGACGACGACTCGTAAAAAAGCTCATCTTAAAACAACTCGAGGTGATTACTCTCGACCCCTCTTATCTCGTACTCCGCCTTTCTTTCTTCCCCTCACCCCCTGAGATCCACCTCCCCCTCCACCAACCACATCCACATGACGCAAGTCGACCTTTTCATCATTTGTTCCTTACAAAGCCCTCAGAAATCCACAGACGACAAGCACGCTGCGGTAGCCTGGCTGGCTAAAGCACTCGGCGCGATACCGAGGGATCTGAGTTCGTATCCGGTCAAGGCGAATGACTCTTTCCTCTAGGAATTTTCCACTTTCCATTATTTGTTGACCACGGCTTAGCGACCGAAAACAGTGGTTGTTCAATCGGAATGCACCAACAGAAACTCAAATTATGCCTCAATTATCATATCATTATCATGCGACTAAAATTAATTAGTTTAAGTCACTCCGCAAGCCAACCTGCGCAAGCCAAAGTGTCAGTTCAATATTCATGAAAAACGGAATCGAATGTAACCGGGAGAGTAAAATGATTTTATAGAAGATTTGAATGGCTAATAGCGAATGAGAAAAATTTAATTTGTACACAAATATTAACAAAAAGTTAATTAGGATATCCATTACTCTGGCAGCATATTATTTGTCCACTTTCATCGGACCTGCACATGAAGGCTCAATAGATTTTATAATAAGACTTATAACCCAGTTTTCAATAATTAACAGTCAATGATCACACACAAGGATATTTATAATTCATACATAGAATAATGAGCGTCAAAATTTCAACATAATACAGAATTATGAACAGCGGAATGAAATGGATGGCTATGAATATTAACCAGACTTGGATGATAACTTAGTCTTTTAATTTTAATCGGCAAACAATGAAATATTGGAGAATTATTATTGACAAAGGTGTTTCACCTAATTCATGCATAATAGAGTGAAAAATAACTTGGACGGCATATGCCATTCATTCGGCCTTTGCCTTCGACTAATATTTAACCGACCACTCAGGAGTAATTTCTCGCGTTTAAATTTTGAGTTTCTGGAGCCTCTCTTCTATGCAACCTCCGATGGCTTTATGAACTTTCGACTTTCCTTTGGGTTTTCATATCGTAATATGACCCCCCTTTTTTCCTTCTGTTCCATTTCAGAAACAAAATATTTTTCTGGGATCCAATTAATTGTACTGTCCTCAATATCATACAATATTTAAATAAAATAAAATTGCATACAATATTTATCTTTCAAATCATAATCCTTCCCAAGGTTCTTTTGATGAATTTCACTAACTTAAAAGCCACAATGCCGCAAATAGTTAAATTCTCTTCACCACGTTAAATAGGATGTTATCATTACGCGCAAATATCTCACTTCCTGGCAATGATTCCATGGCATTAGCCAGTTGTGAATAAATTACAGATTACTACTGAAATGTCAGAACTCGTTGTCATTACAATCTGTCTGTGAAAAAGGAAATGGAACGACGGTCAAGGCAACGGTAGCGGCAGTGACACCATCCCATAAGAAAGCTCCGGTGATAAGGAAGTTCGACGGGAAATGAAGCACAAACAACCTCCGTGCAGAATGCTGCGCTCTTTTTCGTATATATCCGTGGTTAGTAGCACATGATTTAGGTCACTCAATGAATATTATGAACAGGAGTTATGAGGAAGATATACACGGTGATAGCAGAATATTCCGTGCAAATGCATCTCATAGGAAGAGAGAAAAAAGAAGAGTACAGTGAGTCCTCGACTTACGATCATCCGACTTAAGAACTTTTAAAGATACGAACATACATATCCAATCAAAAGATTCAAACGTGTGAAGAAATGTCAAATTTGGCGCCACCGGATAAGTTATTTTGCCGTTGCAGCTGGTGGTACGGCGTGCAGCAACTCGCGGATTGGTACTACCCCTCTTTGCTGTGACGAATTTTAACAATAGTATCTCGATACATCAATTTGAAATGTTCATTGTTTACTTGCGTCATAAATGTTTACGGATGATTCGGAAGTAAGACGAAAGCCGAAAGATGCCCTTCAAGTAGTGATATATATGGAGATATTGCTACTCTTGACATTTCAATGGAAATCGACTTCCGTGTGTCAAGCTGCCTTCGCATCAAATAGAGGCTTTATTCCATTCACTCATTAGTTTTGTGATTACAAATGATTGTTACCGGAAATACGAGGCTCGATTCAGGTTATCCTGATAATTGGTTAATATCCTTTCTGTACTGTAATATACTGTATCCGGAATGACAGATCAGGCAAATTTGTAGAAAAAAGCCAAATGATGCATGATGAAAGGACACATTTTTCCGATGTGATTATCCGGCCAAAACAGAAGAGATATCATTTTAAAGGATAACAGTGTCCTTGATTGTATAACGATTTCGAATTTTGCATTGCTCAATCATGATGTCATTTCTTTAATTTTTTAAATTTAACTCAGCACTGATGATCATAGGGAAATTGTTACACACAGTTTCAAATACGTTACATTGATGATACCGAGCCCATATGTTAGGTTTCAGCATTAAAATCCAGTAGATGAAATATTTCTCCACCGCTGTGGATATTCACCCATGTGAATATATATATCCCCACAGTCAAAAGCCTCCTCGTTTGTTACTTTAGGCCCCCAAACATCCATCAGAATAGCGTCCTCGTCGCCATGGATCGAGGAGACGGAATCTTCTGAGATTATTTAAGCCATCTCAGAAAGCCAATTTTTCGCTCATCAACAACTTGTCTTCAGCGAAACAATAAATTATCATCAGAATTAATCGATCGATTAAGGAAGGTTTAGATGGAAGAAGGAAGGAATACTTATCTATTTTGTTACAGAAGTGCGATATTCCACAGAGGAAAATCCATTCGCCTTGACCGGGATTCGAACCCGGATCCCTCGATTTCGCACCGAGTGCTTTAACCAGTTAAGCTACCGAGGCGTCCTTCTCCCCTGTGGATTATTTGGTGGCTTTATAGGAGCATGGTGGTCAGAACTGCTAGACATATGATGTCATTAGCAGTCCAAGTCGTGCGCTAAGCGCCACAGTCCGCGAGGATAAAGCCATACATGGAACAAAAGGAGGTGTTCGCTCTTTTGACTAATTTTGAGGAAACCGGGACTAGCCACGGAAGTAATCTTTACGGAGTCACCCGCAAGTGCACCGAAGTGCGGTATTCCACATGAGAAAATTCATTCGCCTTGACCGGGATACGAACCCGGATCCCTCGATTTCGCACCGAGTGCTTTAACCAGTTAAGCTACGGAGGGGTCCTTCTCCCCTGTGGATTATTGGTCAAGGCCCGGTCCCCGGTCCCGGTGATCCCAGTCAAGGCGAATGATTTTTCTCCTGTGGAATATCGCACTTCTGTGCACTTGCTGGTGACTCCGTAAAGGTTACTACCGTGGCTAGTCCCGGTTTCCTCAAAATTATTTTGTTACAACTTCAGGCCCTTTTCTCCTCTTACGATTTCATTCATCAGCCCTTACGTATACGTCTTACATCTCTTCGTCCCGTCCACAAAACTTTTTCTCTTTCTTCTCCTACGCTCACTCAACATCCTCCCCTCTATCACGACCTTCAGCATCCCCTTGTCCCTCATTTCCTGTCCCAACCACCAACTCTGCCTCCTCCTAGTCTCCTCGGCATCCTCATCATCATCATCTCCGACCGAGCCCTTCCTCGTTCCTCCTCTTCTCCGTCCAACACACCTCCTCTGTTCTCCTCCACACTCGCATCTCAAACGCCTTGCAGCCTCTCCTCATCCTCTCCCTCCCTCTCAAGGTTCCCACGCCATACAATGGCTTCACTCCATACTAATACATAAGTTGGGGAGTCAGATTTTGAGCACCGAAAATAGTAATTTTCTTTAAATAAAATACCGTAAAAGGGCATTTAAGTACAGGAAAAGTTTTCAACACACATCGATAAACGATTAAATGATCATCATTCATGACAGCTTCCTAAACTCGATGGACTCGACTATTTTACTGGAAAGTAGGCTCTTTGCCCTGGCCTCGCCGTGGCAGTGGCCCTCATAAGGCCCTTGTGTCACGACAATTCCTTTCTTCTTCATTCGTTCCAATTACTGAATTACCAAAAACGTATGACTCTAGGTGAATCACATGAACAGAGTATTTCTTGTATTCTGAAATGACCCAAATTATTCCTCCATAATTCCGTCTCATCTGTCTCCTAAAGCCACTAGCGAAGGCTTGTTGCATCATCGGAAAATCAAATGGAGTATATGCCATCATGCTAATTATTAAATCCTGTTTTTATATTTTACTGTTATGCAGTGATAAAAAGATTTGTGTTCCCAATAGTTTTGTATGAAAAGAAAATTCCACAATGCATCGTGTGCTATATGTCAGACCTCCGGCAGCACTTGTAAGATTCAGAATTCCAGCCATATAAAAAGGAGTCGGACAGCATATAAATAATTCCAATCATAACTAAGTAGAGCAAATATTCTTGGCGGAAAAGTTTTATTTTTCAATCTGGTACTCCAAAAAAATAGATATCTCTACGTTCATATAAAAGCACAATATTTTTTTGAATAGGGCATGTTACCCGGATAAGAGTTCATGCTAGCAGAATTCATCGAAAATAAGGTCTATTCCCGAAAATTTAAGGACAGTGAAGATCGGTAAATAGTTAATGATCACTCTTTGAATACAAATTGTACATAAAAAAGAGTTCACTTCTGTCTAAACTAGGAACGCGTGAGTCACGCGTCCTTAGTTTCGACAGAACGCACGCGTCGCGTGACAGTCATTTTTTCCTGTCTACACCACCTCCTATGCATTTAGACACACGGCTGCTTGGTCAACTCATTCAGCAACCGCCCGATGACTACATGAAACTGTCGATCGGAATTGCGCGATCAAAAGACCACAGTCGATCGTAATTCAGGCGTGCCAAACAAATTTGTTTCTGTAGTTCCGAATGCGATAAACATCGTGCGAGAATGAGTCAGACTCGAGGAAGCTGATATCTCCGTGCGCGACGCCTTCCTCCCAATATGTCCCATCTTCCGCAAGGAATCCCGGGAATCTTTCACGCGTCGTGGGCTAGACTGCTTCATCTATATCTACAAAATACCCTGCAACCCACCTCGGGGGTGTGTGGCAGGGGGTGAGTAATCACCAACATGCATTACACTATACCCTAGAGTTAGTGTAACTGCGACTAATTATGCATTAGGATAAATCGCTAATGCTTTTCACGAGGCGAAGCCTCACAAGCATGCACTACTACACTACAAATATTATCACAATGGAGAGGGACCGTTAATATATATGTATTTTACAACTACACAAATGGACAGAGACTCAAGACTTATGTAGAAAACATGCACGGCGTGCTGTTAGTACTAGGTAAAAGATAAGGATTCAAGTATTACGGAGTACTACTACTACTAAAAGCTACACTACCTATCGACAAACCTAGATAAAAGTCTCACTGGCAGCTGTTATGGCCCCAATCGTTCGTGGGAAAAATGACATTTTAAATCTGTCCATTTTGCAGTCTAGTTCCCTAATTTCATTCTTATGATCTGATCTACCGTAGTATGTCGGATTTCGTAAAATATTATCAACATCGTCAGAGAATAGACCGGTTTGGTACATAATAGATTAAGTCTAAATTTTAATCGACGGTCTGAAAGCTTTTCCCATCCCAGTTGCTGCAAAAGGTCAGTAACATGTGTAATGTTACAAGTAAACTTCGCACTGCGTCGAGGCGTTATTTATGAAGGACCTCACGGTGCATGTTACGTTGGAGTTGGAAGGATGACGGAACCGAAGGGAACTCTCGTCCATTCAGGGTCTGCTGTAGATGTTGTTTCTCGGAGTCAGGACTCGGATCTTGCGAGAGGAATGCTAGGGGGAGAAAACTAGGGGTCGAAGCAGTAGAAGTCCTTTAGCAAGAGGGGATCGGTTCCGTTGAGGTCGTCATCACATTCAGCTACAAGCACAAAGAAAACGGAGCCCAGTTCTTTCGATGTAGTGTAGCGAAAGGAGACAAGGATGCTAAATAACAAGGGATATACGACCTTCATATGCTTCTTCTCCAACCAAATGAGCCGAAATTACCGATGCATTGAGTGGTAGAGTGGAAATTGAGGTCATACCTTCGATAGTGACCGTGATCCAATGAGAGGACTTTGAGCCCACATTTATCACCCCACGCCTGAAAATACCTGAGCAAGAAGTTAGAATTTTAGTACATACTTTTCTGGTTTTCCGAAAATGATCATGCTGCACACAAAACGAATGTCCTGCATGTGTATGATATTTTTTGTTTTGTTATGGTTGGGCATTTGGATAAAGCTTTTCTAAGTTTGCAACGAAATTAGTTCCAACATCCGAACAAATAATGCCATGCAAATCTGATACACATGAACTCCCGCTCTTTGAAAGATTTATTTTTAAAGCCTTCAACATACGCCATAAATCAAAATCTGTCATAATTCTATTGCCAATGACACGTATTTCCGGACAAATGCATTGAATTTTGTAACTTAGAGCTAGCCTCTATGCTTCATGCTACTCAATGCAATACTATCTGTAGGTTACACAAATGCTTGGTTTAGTATAAAACTATAAAGCATTGTAGCTTAGCGGGTGTAAATATCTTCGAAAATCATAGAAAAAATCGACAAATAGGAGTCGCTCCAGTTCGAATCACATGAACTACCCTTCCAAAAAAACAACTAGATTACTGCAATAGACTGTTACATGTGCAACAGAATCAATGACAATTTCAATTATGGCTCATTTACGAATGCATGGTACAAAATAAGGCAAACAGGTGAATTTGTTAATCATTTGCGCAAAGAATATCATTTTAATACCACATTGAATCAAATATGTACAAAAATTAATCATTCACTTCCTCCTAAAATGTTTTAGCATCAAATGAAGTTTCACGTTTATTTAAGCATTGCACTATCATATACAGGTGATCGCATTTTTTTCAGTATCAATGTTTTCACGACGCTGTGACCACATCTGTCAATTTCACTGAACATCTACATCTACAAAATACCCTGAAATCCACCTAAAGAGTGTGTGGCAGGGGATGAGCAGTCACCAAGGGTAAACGTTTATTCCAAGTGAAAACGAGGAATGGTGGTGAAGATTTCAACGATCTCGCTACCCTGAAAGCACCTGTAGACAAGGGAGCGGCATTTATTTCTATAGTAATAATTGCCGCTTAGAAGAATCATTCCCCAAACATATCTCTTCGACCGCGAATTTATCTTGTTTTATCGTTTTTGGCTGTTCCACAGATGTAGTTTGGGGTTGAAATAACTTCCTCCGTGTTAACCAGAAACCCGTGTGAGGGGAAGTTTTCCAGAAACCAAAACATATCATGTGTCCTTCGAGTACCACGCGGCTCCTAATGAGCGTGGTTAAAATTAAATGGAGGAAGCATGGCCGTGAACGCTCATTTAGCTCACATTAGATTAGACGGGAGTCAAACTCAACCATCGGAAATGTAAGCCAGAGTAAGACCAAAACTGTGTCGACTGTAATGGCGGAATCGGCTTCAAGAATAAAGCGAAATGTCACCTCCATTTTTTTCAAACCTCCCAACAGGCTTCGACACACTTTCCGTTTGCTCATGGCAGTATTTGACAAAAGAAAACATATGCAGCCAATTAAGGAATACTTCACTCACCATAAAGACATGCTATGCCACGCTCGTTTATTAGTACAACGAACAAAATGTCACTTTTTGGCCAAAAGACGGTGATGATTTTACCACGAGGAAATTCAAAGTTCGATTTTATTCAATCAAATTACGTTCTGCCCCAAATCATGCTGTATTAGTTTAAAAAAGGTTTAGCGGCGTGGTGGTATGTGGTGGATGTGACTCGCATCAAAGGCGAAATCATGATAGCGAAAACTCACTTGATTGCCGTAATAACAAGGCTGTCTAAATTTTTCAAATCCTTTTTCTGGGACACTGTTTAAATATGCAAAATACCAGCACTCACGGCTACGATCGTATTTCAATCCTTCCCATTAACAAATTAAACTGTTTGCACTTTACTACTTGCCCATCTCACTCAAGGGATCATTGTATTGCTTTGACAATGTTCTTTAATTAAACTTAATCTCATTCAACAGATCACTTCTAAGAAAGTACCTACCTAAAAACTCGGCGTGACAATTCAACAAGTACTTTGTCTTCATACGAATCTCATTTTTCACTCCCATTAGTATTTTATACATTTGTAAACGTGTGAGCCAATCGAGGCATTTTTTCATTCAATAACGCCATCAACCCCAAAAGAGAGCTGAAATCGAGCTTAAAAGAAAATAGGCGAGTACGATTTTATGCACATTCAAAAAGAAAAGAATATTCTAAAAGCGAATTGGCGTGATATTAAGGACTCTGCAATAATAAACACGTAATAAGATTGGAAGCAATTTAATATAAAAAATAACGCCATAAACGTCATTACAAATGAAATATTAAAAAAATTGACATCAGGTTGTTCTAATAGAGTATATACCTGGAAAAAGCGGGGATTCTTGAAGTGATTAGGAAAGTAACCACACCACTACGAGTTGTAGAGGGAATTTCGAGACATCCAATGCTGACGCCAATACGAGTGAAACCCGAGCTAAAGTTTCAAAAAACTACTGCTTCACACCACTGAAAAATGAAACTGAATTTTCTAGTGCATTTCTTTGGAGACAAGAAAACGTTCTCCCAAAAACATCCGCAAATAACCGATAAAAGGGTTCCGCGGTGCCAATAAACGACACCTCGCCGTACGCCCAACCGCAGTGCAGGGTGCGGGGGAGTTGCAGCCGTGCGACACCAGCTGTGGGTTGGTGGCCTCGAAGAGAAAATAATCCTGTGTGGTATGCATGCTGTATCCGTTAAGAGTGTACGTATTCATCAGTAGGCGATGTCAAGTTGGTAAGAAGGGAAACGCCCGCGGTGCACCCGAAGAAAGCAGTCTTTCAGTACCTCCTAGACCTCTACCCCATGCGATAAAATGCAAATGTTTTCCGAGATTTCTCCAAAATGTAAAATTTGGAGGCTCTTTTCAATGTTAGTACCTCAAAAATCTCCATAGCGGAGTGGATTCGGCTAAAATCGATTCCATACCCTTGCCGCGCCACCTTACCGGTGGGTTGGACCAGACTCGACCGCGCGATCGGAAAACTGATGTAAAATTCGGGGTCGCAAACGGTCGCAGCATAACTCATCGGTTTCGCACTGTGGAAGCTTTGTAGAGTTTCCCCATATAAGTTACGTCGTGATGCTCGGCGATGCAAATAACTTTTTCTCTACAAACAGTAATTCCTCGACTTACGTCGGAGGATACGTGCTGAAGAAGTGCGACGTATATCGAAACGACGTAAAACGGAACCAGATTTCCGAGACGACTTTAATTCAATTATTTGCCAAGGCTAAACTTGACTGTGGCATGCTTCCCATGGTAGAAGTTTTAAATGCTCGTATTCATGATAAAGTGAAGTACTTTGTACTTTTATAATATATTAAATTATGTAGTACGACGCGTCTCGCCGATTTACGAATGTTTATTTGGTAGTTTTATTTATATTTGGGCTTTATTCTCTCATACGTATGAACGTTGTTGCTGTATTCGAATACACCTAAAGTTTTAATAACCTAACATTTTCCAGTCATCATACTACATTGTTCGTAGATCACGGAACATTTCAAATAACACAGACCAGGCACACACAATCAACTAATAACTGGTCTTTTTTCAGGTCCTAAGGGTAATAAATGACAAGCCAATTTCCTGGTTTTATTTTCCAAAGTATGTAAATTAAACATAAGTTGAGCATACGTCCATAACTCATTCATTATGCCTTTATTTACACAGTGAAATATACTGGGTAATCCATATAGTTTAAAATATTCTTTTTAGGTTCCTTTCTTCATCGACGCAGCTGCCAAGAATCAATGTGAGTCTGTCTAGGAATACCAAAATGGATACCAAATATTCTTTAAAAGCATTTATATGCCAAGTGACCCTTCTCCCCGAGCGGCAAAATATTTAGCGCGCATGCATGTGATTCAACAATTTATTAGTATATTTCGGTGTATTGGACATACATTCTACTGGCTGAGTGTCAGGCAAAATCATCAAACATGAAATCTATATAAACCTGCCATGGTTCCGTGAGGAAAGAACCTTTAATTGCTTTGCATTTCGCCATTAGGTTTTTCACAGGTCTAACTAACCCGGGACAAATAACCAATAATTACAACAAAAAGGGGAAAACTCCAGCAGTAACTTACTGCTAAAGGAACTATCGAATTTCCTTTTAGTTAATTAAAATGACATACAGGATAAAAATGAAGGAAAAACATAATCGGACGTAGAATCAGGACGGGCAGCAGCTGGCCGACGATAGTGACAAAGATTGCCTGTCCTGCAATCGTGAGCGTATTCAACTTTCGTGAAGAAGATACTGTAAGGGATACTTTGGAATGGCTTGAAGTACGCTTCACAGTAGACGAAAAACTACCTGATTTACAATTTACCAACATTAGTTCATAAACTAGTACCGATACATCACTGAAATTATGGCTTTGGAGGCAAAGGATAATGAATAACCACATGAAACAAAAGCAATGAGATTTTCTAGAAGTACAAAGCCAGGGTTAACAGAGAGCTGGACAGAAGTTAGAGCAGGTAGAATAATTAGCTTACCGAAATAGCTCTCCAGGTGGCTTCTTTGCCTTCAATGGGGCACACTTCTTAGCCTTTCCCTTGGAGGGCCGGATACTGAAAAGATGCAATACGGCAACATAATCATTGATTTTTACAAAATGAACAGGATTGGTGCAGTCACTGAAATCTCAAACCGATTGTTTACTGTGACTTTGTCAACTTCAGACAGATTGCAATTCGGTGAATAAAACCTAACTTTTAAGGATCTCGTGTATAACCTGCGTGCCGTGAGGCCAAACTCGGTTGGCGTAGAACAATTCTCTTGTTCCACCATTGCTAGGTTCCAGTAGCCCATAAATGTATTCTGATCTTTAGCTTAAAGTGTTGGGTATCGTTGTGCCTTGATGGATAATCGATCTGTCCCAGGTTTTGGTGGGGAGAAGTCATTCTGGTAATGCTTCCTGTCCTGCAATAGAACAAAAACTGGAATATCGATGCACCACATACCAAGAATGCCTAAAAAACCACAGTTTATGTAATATCAATGCCAAATATGTACCTCATCTTCTATTGCCATATGACACGGTAAGTTGGCAATTGGTAGGTACCACGTTGACAGGTATACCGCGACTACACATTGCCAGCACCATCGCATTTTCATTGACAAGATGGGTTATTGTCTTCTTCAGAAATTCGCTTGTCCTATGGAGTTTGGAAATGTTTTCTGAAAAAATAGGCGTAATATCCTTTCCCTCCATGTTTATTTTCGATCATAAGATCCTCAGGTACCGAGTTCATTCTATCAGTAATTACAGCTCAACCTCATTCGAAAATTAGAACACAAACTCCATAAAAGTATCAGTCGAACTCTCTCAAACAAGTGACTTCTCTTTCTTACAGTCTCTTATTATCTTTGCCCCGATTAGCTACCAAAAATTAGGCAACACCTAACCTTACAGTCCACAAACAAAGGAAAGTTGCGTGAAAGTCATCCCTAGAGAATGAGAATCAAATTACGAGTTAATAATTGAGTTGCAGTCAAGCGTAAACTGAAGGTGAAACAATGTTTAATGACAAGTCAAAATGTTTTGAGGACTCGATTCGAAAGACGATTCAGACGGACTCAAGAGAGCCCAAATTATGCTTTGGAATCTTTCTATGTTGTATAGCTCCTAGCTATACAACATAGAAAATCATTGCTAGAATGAGCAAATGGCTGAAATATTCTCTTTTTTAATCTTTCTTTAATGGCTACATGATAGCAAAATCGCCATTATCTATTCATTCTTGTTGCAGAAGGAAATTGTTTCGTATATTCCGCCTACGTGGTTTGCGCTCATGCCAGGTTCTCTCTGAGATATAACTCTAGAAGTCTTTGGTAAAATAATACTATCATTTCAAAAATACATGTCTTGGGGTGCAAAAACAGATGAATATGGTTCATGACAAAGAACTTTTTAGCCAAATAATAAGTGACAAAATGTTGAAATTATCATTGAATCTTGGTCTTGGATTTTTTTCATTTTATATTTTAGGTTTTATATACCTGGAATCATCTTGTGTTTGGAGGTGTTTCTTCGGCATCCTCGGCCCTCATCGGTTTGATCGTTTAACTCCACTCTAGATCGTCCTATCGCATTGCCATCTTCCTGCTCTACCCTTAGTAAATACTGTATGAAGCAGTATTTTTTGTCGCAGAAAGTGTCCCATCAGTAAACTCTGTTGTCTCAGGCGTAACTTTATGGAATTTGCTTAGCATATTGAATGACAAGCAGGAACTTTGTGATTCCACATTTATTTATTGTAAACGACCCGGGTTTCGACGTAGCACGTCATTATCAAGTCCCCAGTCACGGTCATCATCAGGTCACCTATTGATGACGTGCTACGTCGAAACCCGGGTCGTTTACAATAAATAAATGTGGAATCACAAAGTTACTGCTTGTCATTCAATATAGTCCCATCAGTAGGTTAGTCATATATTTTCTTAATAATTCTCAGCTGACATAGCGGCGGTTAAAACCATTGCGGACCCCTATCGTTTGAATGTTATCTACTCATGAGATATGCAGCATGTTGCAAGAATCAGTGGGTTCGTAGTATTGGAGAGGAAACTAATTGCTCGAGTCAAGAAGTTCACCTTCGACGCTATAATTTTGCTTCAAAAATTGTTAAAGTGCCCTTTAGAGAAGAAACTATTTCTATCTTTCCCTAGAAGGCAGAGAGAGGATGGTAAGACCGCTTGAACTCATATAAAATAAACTTCAACACTTAATTTACACATTCATAGTACCCCGAGGGCCACACTAAAGGCGGGTGGCAGGGTATATTAGGGCAGCAGTCACGACACATGAATGGAGTACAGAGGAGGAGTTGGTAGAGGGAAAGAAAGTGGCGACCGATAGACTCACTCTATTTTTTGGTGCAGTCTTGAACGGAGCGTATAAAGAAGGGATTTTTTTTAAAATCTATGTCAGCGTAACTCTCTTATTTTGTCACTTCTATTAGATCTGGAAACGTAAGGGCGGGTGTCCTCCTGACCAAGGGTCTGACGGAATTGCGGTATCTCGTATGGATTACTACTAGCACCAATAGTTTCAGGCTCAAATGGAAAAATAAGTATGTGTGAAAAACATAAATATTGTATGCTTTTGCCGTAAATCTTTTATTTTTTGTGAAAAAATACAGTAATTATTCCTTTTGTTGTAAGACGTTTATCAGCGTCCATTTAAAATACGCCTGGGACGACACGAAACATCGCCATCGCAACCGTAAGTAAACAAAGAAGATGGCCGAGAAAGTACACTGCGAAAACGCCAAGAGAAAAACTGGACGGCATTATTGCGCCGCAATCTAGTTACAGAATTACTTCAGGATGCTGAATTGATTATACAATTACCTTTTTAAGTTTCCGCTGAGAAATAAATGGGTAATTTCCTAATTAAATCTGCCAGATATTAAAAAAAGAATATTAATTATCTTAAATTAAGAATAAACCTGTCGCGCTTTTGCGCTGATAGTTAGCGCCTGACCGCTAGAGTGCTCTGGTTGAGATGTTCAACCATTGGAGTAATGTGAGTGTCAGACCCTTGCTCCTGACCATGTACCTAACTCGCGTAATCTTAATTTTCTTAGGTGTTTTGCGAGTAGGCTCCTTTTTATTATTTTTTAAAGAAACAAGAAAACGTATTAAGAACAAAAGACTTAATTTTTATAAGAATCAAGGGGAAAAACAAACCCTATATTTGTGGGCATCTTAAAATAAAATAAAAAATATGAACTTGAAAACTTTAAGCCTTTTAGTCCTTTTTTACATTAAGTTTACAAACGTATCATGTCTTTAAGCCAATAGTCTCCCACATAGTTTCTAAGGGATGGATAAGAATATGAAAAACTCACACGAATAACTAGCCTCGAATATTGACTACACACCTCAATCCTAGTAGCAACAACTTTTTGAACCCAAGTTTATGCGTTGGACTCGGCAAGAAATCGGGATCACTCACTCGATAAGTGCCTCACCTAGATTGCTTCCGACTGGACCCTTGAACGAAACAATTTAACGCATGAACACATCGTAACATGAGATGTTATCAAATATTTATTATTCATGACCTGATTACTTCCGTGACGAGATAGAAAAGCGAGCCACCAAATAGGTCGTTATTTGTTGTTGTTTACATTTCACATGCAGATCGTTCTTGTATCTTTTCTACATAATTATTTTGATATCTCGATATCAATTGACGAGGAAAATAGATATTCTTCTCATTACATAGAGAAAAATTCAGCTTTCGTTCACCAGTATTCGTCACTTCAAACACAAAACTTCGGCAAGGAGTAGTCCGCACGAAAAGTTACTGCGATTTAAAAGTCCGACCGTAGCGCTCCCTCGAATTCAATTCAAATTTTCCATTCAGGTGGACGGAGAATTTGTGAAAGTAACATCAGGTGTACCCCAGGGAAGTGTCATCGGTCCCTAATTATTCCTTCTGTTATTAATGACATCACTACCGTTGTTACGAGCAATATTCGCCTCTTCGCAGACGACGCAATGTTGTACAGGGATCTAAGCAATGAGTCAAACAGGATTGCGTTACAAAAAGACTTAGATGCTATAAATGAATGGTGCAATATTTGGCAGCAAGATTAGAATTTGAGAATTTTCCACCTACGCAGCCGTCTGCTCCAGTGCTCAGAGAACGATACTTATTCCCCCTGAATTTCGCATTTATGGAGTACTTGTGGGTTGATTGCTGATCAATAGTGTTTCGGTGAATGTGAGGGTCCAATTGGAAAATTCGGCGTACTGACCTATCTGGCGTCAGTAGAGCACCAGTGTGCTGTGTCGCTGATCGGCGCGGGCTAGCCTCCACAGCCTGACTGACTGCTCCGATGTTTCCTGGGGCGGAATTCCGTACATGCTACCGACACCCATCGGTGTCGCTAACTCGCCCAACCGACACATGTCGGTTAAGAGCTATTCCGGGGGCAGCTTCTACCGATACTCGTCGATAACTTCACCGACAATCGTCGATCAGCCGGGGTGATCCCACCGACGATTTTGAAGCCCACGGTAGGCCGACCGACACGTATTTCGTCGATTCCCGATTCCTTAAGTATATCATCTTCAGTGTGAGAAATTTCCTGCACCGAAATTGAAATAGTTGGGTGCAAGGAGATTGTAGTTAGTTGATAAATATTAACTTTAAATCACCTTAAATGAGTGTGCGGCGTTTTAACACAACCTTCGTCCCATCACACCACAAAAAAGAATAAATCTGCATCTAGATTTTATACATTCTGGAAATAAAATTGAACAAGGATTATATTCTATATCTGAATACATTTTATATACTTTTTTTCTGCACAGATTTAGCAATTAACGGTGACCCACACTCAATCCTATCACTTCTAAGGTCATTTACCATAACTACGCTCAGACAAATATGACATCTTGGTATATATAACTTCAGACATAAATTGATTCGGATATTTATTGACACAATTACTATCCTCGAGCCAGTCCCTAGCATTAACGCGCTAACCAACACAACACACTATTAAACACAACATTCGCCCCATCACATCGAATACAAATATTTATGTAGCTCACTTTTAGAAGACCATTTTCCACTTGTCAAGGGCTTTCTTGTAGCATAAATGAATACCTACCGTGAGATACATAAGGCAGCTTTAAATAATTTCCACTATTTCTTCTGGCACACACAGAAGCACTCAAATAGAGGAACAATCCATGGCATTGACATCAAGTCGATTAAATGAAAACACAACTTTTGAGGTGGTAAAATTTACTGAATGAAGGATAGTGAAACAACATACATTGTATAAGTAGATAACAAATAATCACCCTTTCACTTGGACGTAAACAACCAACCACACTCATAATTTATGGTATTCTACAATAACACAATAATAGCTGCCAATGACAAATACTAATGCCTATTGCTAATTAGTCATTATCTGCCTAAAATATAGACGGATTAATTACTTATTTCAACAAAATCATATTGGACACAACAATGCAAAGAAATTAATATATGAAACTTGGGGTGGCAAAATTCACTGAATGAAGAATAATGATACACTTCACTGTTTATCCATTCACTGGGACGTAGACAGACACAATTAAAAGACAAGAACAATTCACCTAGTCACCGTGACTTCAATTCAAATAGATTACACATCTTAATTTAGTCAAATGTAGAGACAACGAACTGATTGCTGTTACGTCTTCTCCAACACTCAATACGTATTTGTTACACTTTTAATACTATTCATGTCATAACACATTATTTAAAGAGATCAAGTCAACAAATTTACGCAAAAATATCACCACTTAAATAACGCTTGTAATCACTGGCATGCCATAATGTAATATACTCAGCCAAAACACACGCAAAACCTTCGTTTATATATTATCAACAAAAATGACACTATAGTTTCTAGCACATTGAAACCTAATGATGTTAACTTTATTTAAAACTTGAAATTAAATGCTCCAATGGGATAATCGCCACAGCTTAAAACCAAAAAAGACGTGCGATAGACTCTATCTTCCAAAATTACGTTGCACAACATTCAAGACCACTATTCACATTTGAAGTCCAAGAATAGTATGTTTGACTATTGGCATTTATCAGGGGCTAAATAAATATATATTAATCACCTGAATGACGAAATTCCAGTCTGTTATTATCTCTCACTTATGAAATGTTGAAGTTTTAAGCTCTGGAATAGTATGGCTCACTGCATTACTCAGCAGTCAATAAAGCGAACATTACCACGACCTGAGGAAAGTAAAACGTTATTTTTTTTGGATAAGTTCTAATTGAGGACTATCTTAAACGGCCGAGTCGATGCATAATTTCCACAAAAATGTGCAGCAGGGGACATGTTCACACAAGGACCGTTAATAATCGGCAATATGAGGAAAGAGAAAATTGTGAAAGAGTGGAGTTTCGGATATTCCAAATAAGTTGGCGACTCCAATCACTTGCATTTGTGACGAATTCTCCCTTTATTTCGTGATTTTGCGCACGCTGTATGAAATTTCAAGTGGTTTCTTTTGAGCCAATAGGAATCAATCCGTAAGTTTAAAAACAAATTATTTTCCAATTTCTAGGAGCAAAGGGAGCTCTGCTGAGTCTGGTTTTGGGTAATAAATTGCCCGATTCAATTTAACTAAATTTATATTTCCGAAATGGGGTTCTTAATACTCTTTTTATTTACTTGCTCTTTAGACTACATTTTGGTAAAGAAATTGCTACAGTAATCGGATAAAGAAATCTAGAAACAAGAAAAAAATGCGGAATATAGGGCACAGATCGACATTGGATGACAATAATCGAAAAACGAAATCTAGTAACAAGAAAAAATGCGGAATATAGGACACAGACCGACATTGGATGACAATTTAGATTTTGTAAAAGTTCTTTTTAGGGTAGGTAAATATGGAACGTATGCCAAATAAAAAAGTAAGTGGGAAAGCAGACCAGATTGAATTTGCAATGAGCTTAGAATGGAGGATTGTAGTTTTCTTATCCTAGGCATGAAATACTGATGATGATTTTCTTCCCCTTTCTAGCTTACAAGTTATTGAAAATGGTAGAATTGAGATTAACCCTAGCCATCGAAAGGGCTTTTCAAACAGCGAAGAAATCTTTCATGATGAGCAGTAAAAAAAGCGAGTCATCACAATCTCTGATCGGCTGGTCCCTCCCCTCCACCTACGTGACCTAATGACCCAACGCAATGGGAAAGGTCAATGAAGGTCAGGAGAGAAAAGAGATTTCCCTCGACATGACAGAGCGAGCAAATGATAAGGGGAACAAATGGGATTTTTGACATTGGATCCTCTTTTCCATTTCATAAGTAACCAATTGATAGGCGGTGTTTACTTGAATGTCTCCTTGCTTGTATGTGTTACTATAAATACATATTCGTGAATAAATTTGATTGTTTCAGGATTGACTTCGTGGAAGTGATAGATATCCATTTTTAATTTAAAAAACTTTGTACTTTTCCACAATTTATTTAAAAAAATTCCGACCGGTTTCACCATAATATGACATCTTCTGGCACATTCTGAAGCTTAGGTCATACAATATATACCCAGAGAAAGTTAAAAATGGTGGGGGTTGGTTTGAAATGGGGGAGAGAGGAGCAGGGGGAAGACAGTGGGAGGAGTACCAATTCACTTTCCTTCCTTTCCTCTCGATATTTCCACTACCCCTTCTCACTCTGCCATTCCCCAACCGCCCTGCTCCTCTCTCTCCAATTTAAAACCAACCCACACCATTTTTTAACTTTCTCTGGGTATATATTGTATGACCTAAGCTTCAGAATGTGCCAGAAGATGCCTTATTGAGGTGAAACCGGTCGCACTTTTTAAATAAATTGTGGAAAAGTACAAAGTTTTTAAAATTAAAAATGGATATTCATTAATACTTAGAAATCATTAGATGGGCTCGCAAGCGTTTCATTTGGAAAGGTGGTTACTACTAGAAATGATTTTCAGGTTTCCTTGCCTGAGACTTATAAATAAGATAAACACAACGTAGAAATATTTTCAAACAAAGTGAGAAAAATGCTGACTGAGAAAATTACGCACAATTTTCACGACGGCACCGAAAATCCAAAAAGTGTGGAAACGGCTGTCATACACATTTTTTAAGCATTCTCTTTTTCCGAAAATAGATTTTGAAGGGCTCTCTACTAACAGACACACCAGCTATCCATAACGATAGAGAAGTCGATGTTTGCGTGGTGAATGAAGTCACATAGTGGTGTGTGACCATAACATCGGATCTATTGCGGGAAAAACACATCATACACATTTGAGGAACTGCCTAAAGAGACTTATTAAACCAAAAGTAGAATGATCATCGGACAAACAATTGACAGACAGATGTTACTTCGCTCAAGTAAGGGCCACATTTGGTGTACGCCACAAGCATTTGGGGCTCAGCACAGATAGCTTGAACACGCTATACTGCTTTGGTGTTTTGTTCCTGAAACGGCTAATGATAGAATTAGGTTGGGAACCGCAATAAACTTGGGAGGCTTCACACAAGGTAGGTAAGATTCTATAAAAATGTGAAAAATACAGATTTTTGGGTGACAAGGTGAAAAAATAGCGGAGAGACACACTCAAAAAGGAAGGTACAAGAACTCCTTCTTCTTCCCCACCACTGCTTATTACAGCAAAATCAGAACGATACACTAATTGATCTAAAATACATTTCACTCTTTACCACTTCTCCCACGTAATTGATCCACCACTCTTTCTCTCTCCCTCCTTTTTCATGGCATGTATCTTTACATCCTATGCCACTAGCCCCTGCCGAGTCTCGCAAGGTAGAACTTAAATGTAGCTGTAGAATAGCAACGTAATAGGTCGCATGAAGAAATGAAAATTATGTAAGCTTCGATGACGATATAAGGAACACAGCAGCGAACAAAAACTGCAGTGGAATGCAACGTCTAAAAAAAAAGTTATCTAGAAAGGGTAAAACACTCACTGAAAGCCTACACATAGAGTTTTATTTCCCATGTGTAAAGTAAGAGTATTTTGAGCCACTGGGAAGTATTCTTGGAAGCAAGAGATGGTAAGAGTTATCGCAGAAGATATGACGATGGAGAAAGAAAAGTAATGGAGATTTAATAGGCAGAAGACCCAGCCAAGGAGAGAAAATCGCGTCATTGACTAAAAATCGATCGGGTAGGCTTGAGGCTAACACGAAGGGGTTATATAGCAGCTCCGGATTATATCTGTGTAGCAGACGAAGGGGACAGCCAAATAAGGGAAAAGGACATTCGAACAGACAGGCTCAAGAATGCATTTCTCTCATGTATGTAAGGAGCCACTAAAGGCAATGAGTTTAAACATCACTATAGCTTTGAGCTGCATGTATGCGTTTTTGGACAAAAAACTTCCAAGTTATTCCCCAATTACTGATTAGAGAAGTCAGCAGCGATTTTTTCCAGTTATTTTCCCAACGGTATCTAGCACCAGGGTCAAGACTTCGCGATTCAAGGAAGAAAAAGCACTTGAGTCAAGGAAATAGACAATACATAGGACGTAGTTTTATTTTCGCTGTTAACCCCGTGTTGTGAATGACTCAAGTCAATACGCGCAGCCCTGAAACACGGGCCCAAATAAGATCTTTGGCTCTTCCGGAACGAAAGCCCCAAAAGCGTTTGCGTTCGCCCGGCTGAACTCTGTTTGCCTTGGCTAATGGTTTCCTTGAATGTCCCACTCAATTGGTTCAACTCCCCCCTAACCTCTGTCTCAAGCCATTCCCAAGCAGAATAATGTGGGTCGCGGCGGCTCCTTGTTGACCCGAATGTCGTGGGGCGTCGGTGGTGGTCAGTATTTGGCGGCCGAATCTTTGATAAGTTATCTCGTCCCCAAGGACTTTCCATCGCGCGCCGAAGGCAAAATGTAACGCGATGAACCCAAACGAGAAATCCTAGATCGAATATTGTGACCAAGTGCTGCTCATTTGTCTCCCACCTCATACGAATCGGATATCAATTGGACAAGGTGGGGAAAGTAGAGTTTGAATTTAGATTTTTCCGTGTAGATGGCAAATTGCATGCAGTCATCCATGATTCGCTTTGTAATTATTCTCTTTCCGTGACATTTACGACCTTAAAAAAACAGAAAGGTAAGTGTAAGTTATTATGTAGTGAACCAATAAGGCTGATGCTGAAATAAATAATTAGAATTTAACTAATCCGTTTGACCTTGGCGTTTATTACAATGGTCATAGTTTATCATAAGATTTATCAGATTCATGCACGAAAATACTGATTATAGCCACGGCATCCATTCCAGTGAAAAAGTAGCTGTAAACAATGGCAAGTTCACTGAAATCGACATGAGAAATAAATGTATTATTTAGTAACTCATGCCAGATCCATCGGCACTGGTGACGGCAGAGTAAAGTTCTCGCTTGCTTACTCAAGGGTGGCGGATTTGAGTCCAGTCTAGGTACATTTTTCACCACTGTGGTGCATGGCAGTGCGAGTTCGTTCGTTGTTAGTCGTTATATACTCGAGGTAAAAGGCAATACGTTTCGGTGGTTATGGAAGAGAAATTTACTGAGTAAAACTCAAGCAAAACTATGCCCACTGGACGCCAAGGCTCAAAGTGAAAAATTAGCTGAATACCCACGGTCGTTAATTATGCCGTAAGACTGCTCGTCTCGTTCAAAAGTAGCCCCTTTACTTGAAAAGGTTGAAATACTTGGCGAATGCCGACTGAGATGTATAATTTCAAATAACTAGGCTTATTGTTGAATAAATTCATTTTAAGTCATTTAACTTCTTTGAGAATGTTCATTAACCTCTATTTCACAGTGCGAACTACTCAAGACCGGTCGCGTGCATGAGCAGCCAACGGCAGCGCCACCGTTGCCTGCGCTTCGGAATAAAAATGCCAATAGCATATAAAATGGCACTTAAAAGCACCTAACTCTCATTATTTCCTCTAAATGAAGTCTTTCACTAGCCAAAGCATAGTTTCTCAACACAAGATAATGCAAGATTTTTTTAACCCGCCATTGGTCACGCTATGAGATTTTCTCTCACACCAAATTTAAACTTGTGCTCACTTTGTAATCATCAGTTAGGATAAGTTTCCTTTCCTTCTAGCTGACTTTTTATCTCTTCCTATTGACCGACTGTCTCATAAAGTATAAACGAAGCGTCCGCAGCTGTGTAATGATATGTCTGATACCGTCGGCTACAAGGTGTCAGACTTTTTCTCATCGCGCGACTACTGACGTTAGTGTTTTTGTATCACTCAGTTGCGTTACACTTTGGCAACATGCGGTCAAAGTTGATTCATTTCGTGGGGAGCAGATACATTAATGAAAATTTATGAGTTATGAGAAAGTATGTCCTCATAAATAAATATTTCTTCTTGAGGATGGTAATTTTCTTCATTAATACCCAATGGTATCATCGCCAGTAAAACTAGCAATGATTACGTAATTATATCAGTAATTGTGTATATGTGGAAATAATTGTTTCAAATGAACATTTTGAGAAATAAATGAAATCTAAATATAGTGTGATATATTGCCAATAAACGCTCTATGATAGATAATCAATGGTACATACATCTGAGTGTGAGAAAAAGTCTCACACGTGACCGCTCGCGTGATAAGTAGCTTAGCGACCATTCCTGGATTAAACGCCCAATCGATTCCCGCAAAAGCGAGTGACGTAGTAGCACCGTTGAAGAATATCTTGTCACTGTCACTTACGAAAAATCAAAGAGGCGATTTGGCAACATATAAATACTGTACAGGTTTTAAAATAAGTAAGTCATCAAATTGCATGCTGGAAATATATCTATGGCGAGTTGTAATTGGTTTTCTTCTCGAGCGTGAGAAACCTATTTCCAAGTGGTAGCGCCCCGATCACCCCGACGCCCGTCAGTCCTAATCGGACACGGGTCATCAAACTGTGAAGTTTGATTTGGTGAATGATTTAGGGCCGAATTTATAGCCTTCACCCAGCAGTCCCACAGCCCCTAGCAGGCCCCTTCGTCAAAAAAGGTATTTATAGTCAAATTTCCACCCCCAGCAGCCCCCTTAGCCTTTCCTAATTCTGGCAGGAGATGCATGCTCCACCAGGGGCCCCCTTATCGAAAAAATAACACAACAGATATAACTAAACTGATTCTAATGAGCGTGCATAACCTTAAACTAATTTTTCGAAAATTTGGTGTTAATAAAACAACGGTAAGATTTGCTCTTAATCGATAAATATCTCATGTGACGCCAGACTCATTCCAAGGATGTTCATATACACTCGCAGCATATTTTTTCCCACAATTTCTTCTTGTGGCAGGAAACAGCGTCCGTTTTCTTACTTTCCACTATATCTTTATGCTTCTACACCAGGTCACACAAAATCTTCTTCTCCACACCGTTGACGCTATTTGCACGTCGAGCGGTCATCTTAACAGTTTTCATGCTGCGTCTGGCTCTTTATTTATCCGTATCCATGTTGATCACGACAGTCACCACTGAAACATTTGAGCTGCGAATTCCATTTCCCGCCGTTTGTAGTCCTTAGTTACCAGATCTAACCCCCAACCATCCCCTACCTAGCGGCTCCCTTAATTTTGACTATAGGACGCACAATTCAAGGGGCCTGCTGGGTAGGATATGGATAAGGGGACTGCTGGGTAACGATTATAAATACGGCCCTTAATCATTTATCATTATTATACGAACATAATAGACGTAAATTCTGCTTTTTGAAAAATCGATCAGCGCACAGTTGGTTCTCGGACCACTGTGGGGCATGTGGAAGGACACCAGTCATGGAAAAGGGAAGGTGAAAGGGAAAATGAATTGAAAGAGCGGCAGTAACTTGCTTTTTTTCCCTAGAGCCTTTTAATTTGCTTTTTTGGGAAGGAATGAAAGAATTTGTGTACCTATCATTTCGGCGCTGTACCTCTCTCTCAATGTGTCTCTTCTATCTATTCTGCCGATAGATCACGAGGTTGATATTAAATCAAGAAACTGAATCTCGCATGATCTTATTTTTCAAGTAATATTTTGGCTGACGTGTGGCCCCTTTGAGGTGGTTCCGCCGCGACTGTGTGAGTCAAAACAAATACTAAATTCTACATATTTTATATTTTGTACAAAAAATCCTGCTTTCACTTATGAAACGCGTTACCTACATAAACCTAAAAGTAAGGTACACAATTTGCAGATTATTATTCCACGAATGTATTTTAAATGAGCACTTTTTTCAGCCATAGGAGCCGACTGCAGCGCCATTTCCAACGATGAACCGCATTTTGACTTCATTTACGGCAGTAATTTCCTAATAACTAAAAAAATAAGATGTTAAGATGCCTGTATTACATTTTTATTCAATTTCTCTGGATCATTTCCTTCTTATAAATAGTTTTCCGAAAAAATGGCAGTTACATTTTATGAAAAAATACTATTTTTCCCCGTGTTTCTCTCATTCCCCCATTGAACACTATGTAATTTCAAGTTCAATTATAAAATAAAATTATTGGTATTGGAAAGGTATTATTTTGTTGTTCATATCAGATAGAGGAAAAATGTTTCTGCAAGTAGACATAATATGAATAAAATGACATTTAAGTCATCTTACGGTGGAACCACCTTAAGTTTGTAGTAGTTCCGAATCTAGACCTTCCATCAGCTGCATTGCACTCTGTGCTCACTCATACCCCAGTCTTTAAATAACCATGCGCCTTACCTTTGTATTTTGATTATTCCGCACATTCAGTCTTTCTGTGCAGGGTCCCAAATACTCGCAGCGCACTCCAGATGTGGCCTTACTTGAGAAAAGTAACATTTATCTAGCACATTTTTATTGGAGGACCTTCTTACTATTCACTTGTTAAACTTTAATTTCTTTATTACAGCCCCAAAAATGTTTCGAGCTACTTATGCCATCTCAATGTCTGGATTTCCGCTATTCCTGTGTACTTGGGCCCGATTCTGATCTTCCAACAGTCAATGACTGGTGGAAAGTTCCACCATTCGTTCATTGAACGACTCTTGCTCCGTTCAATGAACGGCTCAATGACCCCCTCTGGAGAGCCGAACGTCACAAACTTACGCCGATTTCCAACTTACCTCGAAAATGCGAACAAAACAATGTCTACCTTCCGCACGCTTACTTCCGTCGGAAAGTTTCCACCACGACACTAGCGCTGTTCCACCAAGTGGATGACGGGTGGAAGGGAAGCTTGACTTTCCACCAGTCATTGAACGATGAACGATGTAGTGAACGATGCTCAGGTGGAAGGTGGAACATGTGATGTAGTGTCGGAAAGTCATGACGTTTTCGTGGAAACTAATGACGTTTTGGTGGAAAAGTTGAAAATCGGGAAAGCATCAGAATCAGGCCCCTTGATTCTAACACTTTGTAAATGTGCCGTGGTTGTCATTTGTTTCGCAACATGTACTGCAAGGCATTTACTAAGATTAAGTACGAGCACCCACTCGATGTACTACTGGTTGATGTTGATAAAATCCCATGAGAGAACTTTTGAGTCAGCTTTCGCAGTAATGTCTTGGTAAATGACCGCATCGTCACTGAACAATCTAATTTTCCTTCTACCATTAAAGTTAGTTTCTTTTACATAAATAAAGAATAATGGGGGTCAAATGTCAATCCCAGATGGAATCAATTCTGTCCATTAATACTTTATTTATGCAATCAGTTAGAAAACCACGTATTCAACTCACTATTTTCGTTGATCAATAAATATTATAATTTTAATATTTTTTTTTCGAGCGGTGCATGACAATATACGAATTCAAACCATAATGTTTTAGTTTAATTCACTGATTATTTCGTTTAAGTTACTTAAAATAAAAACATATTGCTTGCAATTTGAATATAATTTTAGTGAACAAATCTATTAAATGATTTCATTTAATCCAAGAATAACACGTCGCCTGCTTCAAATTTCACCTGATTTAGAATGTAATTGCCCTTGTAGATCATTACGCAAAATAAAAACGTAGAATTTTGGCCTTTTTTAGAGGAAAGAGTTGTCTTATTTCTTTCTCCGGACCCAGAAATGCAACAGTATCACAATTATATTCTAAACAATCGAATTATCAAATATAACAGCAAATTATTCTATAGTGTAGAGTAATTTTTCATGTAAATTAATTTGACGATGTAGTTGAAATGGAAATGTTATGTATATAATTGATATTGTATGTAATTGAAATTGATATATGAAATGTAAAAATTATGTATCAGAAATATTAATTGATAAGTTTCATACTATTATTATAAGACGTGCAATACTATCCCTTGACAAAGCCATGCATTATATTGTACATGCTTAAATAATAAGACTAATAATAATGCTCGGATTCCCAGGATTGCCTCAACAGCTGGTTCCCGGTTGGCATACATGTCAACCACCAAGTGCGTACAATAAATCCATAATTATTGTATCAAACAGTTATATGCGATGTCATAGCTGTGAACTCGTACAAATTACAGAGACAAATGGAGCACGCCCACCTTATCCTCAAACCACTTATTGTGAGATTCACAAAAGACTTTTATCTATGTTCACAAACATGTTATTCGTAGATTCAATTCGTACGAAAAATTGACCTGTAATACAAAGATATGAGCGAGAATGTTGTCATCAGCGACATCAGCACATCTATATTTGTTTTTTTTTTCAATAGAACCAATACTCGTTTTCATAACAATAAAATCAGTTGACGACATTGTGAGGCAGCCAGGCAACATCTCACCGGATTTGAAAATTAAATACTCGAGGGACTTAGTTTCGACTAAGCGTCCAGAAGAATTTGTTCCAAAGCTGAGAAAGAGACTTGTTTTTTGTGTGACTTCAGGATGAAATGGAAATAATCCGATAGATAATACAATAGGTTTGAGAGAAAAAAAAACAAAATTGGCTAGATTATTCTCTTAGCAATTAGCTTTCCCGACTAAAACTGTAACGAATTGAAAGAAAATACTGGAACAGGATCGACCCAATTAGTGCTTTGAGAACTCATCTCATTGAACAAACCGGATTACGACTGACAATAAGATCACTAAATTCACACGAAGAGCTTTCTTTTGCTGTGCAAACGAGTTTGCGTTCTTTGGGTCATTCAGAAGTATTGAAGGTCGTGAGAGAAGTTACAGCAACATCACCTGCACGAGAAGCTCACTCTCTCTGCTAGCGCTAGAGCTCAGTGTGGGAGTGGGCCTGCTCCATTATTGCTCTCCAGGCAGGAGATCGGCAGTCCTGGATCGCCATCCTCAAACTCCCATCTTATCCAGGTAGCAGTGCACTTGGTCCATCCATCTATTCCTAGGACACCCCTGCCTTCTTCGGTGGTACAGCTTTCCTTTCAACATTCGTTCCGGAATTTCCTCTCCAGGCATTCTCTCTATATGATCTCTATATCTAATGATCTGTCATTGAGTCGAGTCTTATTTTGTGAAACATGTATTTTACTTTTTATTATTCGATTTGAAAGAAACGTTTCACTTAATTTATTTGTTAACTTTTACACTTATTTTCACCTGATATATTGTCGTTTGATGTGTTTTTTGGTTTATTTTTGTATTCTCCATTTGTTTAGATGCCCTTCGAGGCCTTTATATTTATTTGTGTATGTATTTGTATTTTTGCAATTTAATTCATGTGTTATGTATCCACCTGAACCCAGGGGACATGGGATCCCAGGTTCTAAATAAAAGTTATTCTATTCTATTCTAGTCTATATGCTCCAACCAGCGCACCCTCTGGGATTTTATGAATCTCACAATGTTTTTTCCTTCAATCAGCCGGTCTATTTCCTTATTGCATCTTGTCCTCCAGCCTCTCTGGTCATTCACTGGACCGCATACACTACCTACGTCCGTCTCTCGAAGGTGCTGAGAATTCTCTCTTCCACCAAAGTCAACGTTCAGGCTTCAGAACCATGCGTCACCGCCGGCCGTACTAATGTCAAGTATAGCTTAAGTTTTTGGGTTCTACTAATCAGTTTACTCGTGAATAGTTTTAAAGTGGCGTAATAGGTCTTTTTTCCGGCCTCGAATCAGTCCTGGACGCATCTGCTGAGGTTATTTTCGCTGGTTAATAATGTGCCCTGGTAATTAAAGCTGTTTACGCCTTGGAGGGTGTCTTCATCAATTGTTAGGTCACAGGGTTCTCGTAGGTTCTTCACCACCGATGTCACCATGTACTTGCTTCTACTTAAATTAACTTTTAGGACTATTCTGGCAGATTCTCTTTTCAAAAGTGAATAATGTTGCTTTTGCCTCCTTGCCGCAATCGAAATATCGTCGGCGTACGCGCAGATCTCACTTGACTTCTAGAACAATGTTACTTTTAGATCTATGGCTTGGGCTACCTATTAGAGAGCCAGGTTGAAGAGCACTACCGAAAGCACATCGCCCTACTTGACTCCAGAATGGTATTTTAACTCCGCAATATTCTGGACCTTTACTCTCGCCCTTGTATCGCCTACGGTGAGCCCGACTAGCCTGATTAGTTGTGGTGGGATTTTGATCTAGTTAAAGAGTCCTCATGAGCTCCCTACAACCCATGCCGTAAAATGCCTGTTGGGAGTCAATAATTTTAAAATGCACCTCTAGGGCATGTTCATAAGACTTCTCCATCATCTGTCTAACAGTAAATAATTTGTAGGTCGTGATCTTATTGGGGCGGAACCCACACTCGTATCCCTTAGTACCTACTCTATCCGCAAGTATGGTTAGCCTCTTATTTAGTATTGCAGACAAAATCTTATAGGCTACATTCAGCAGTGTGATAACTATATAGTTTCGACACGTATGTCTGTCACCTTTTTATGAAGGGGGCATACTATATCCATCTTTCATTTCTCCGGCATAATCTTATTCCACCATACATCGTAGATTAGCTCATGCATTTTGGTTCAACAAAGCTGGACCTTGATGTTTCAATAGCTCAGCTACTATGATGTTATCTCCTGGAGAGCGGACACTTTTCATTTTCCAGATGATTTCCTCCACTTACTCTCTGGATGGTTGGACCATTTTATCGCCATCCTTGTTTCTTGGTTTGCGTCTCTCCAGGTCATCATTCTCGGTTCCGTCGTATTTGTTGAGAAGTTGTTCGAAATGCTCAACCCACCTCTCCAGCGCTTTCTGTTCTCCACTCCACTATTATTTTTGGCCTTATCTTTACATTCTCCTAGTCTGGGGGCATATCCAGTTTTCTTTTTGTTCACAGCTATGAATCACTAATTGAACTCATTTTACTAGTGCAGCTCTTCACTTTTGTCAACTTTTCTTTTTAAAATGTTTCTTTTTTGCTAACTTGTCAGCTTTATTTCTTGGCTCTTACGTTTCTCCGTGTTTTCTTCTGATTCATGCTTTTCTATGCAGTATTTTTCTCCGCCAAAATCATCTCAAACACTTCGTCGAATCAGTCTTGTTCCGTGTCCTCCTATCTCCAAACACATTAGCCGCAGTCTTCTAAATAGTTTCTCCTATGTGACTCCACTTTTCCTCCACACCCGCCGTATAGTCACCGTTGGCTAAGTTCCTTTCCATCTCATTTGGAAACTGAATTCGTCCTTCTATTTTTTTTCAATAGGTCTTCCTTTTTGCGGTTTCTGCATTTTTTTACCACAGTGATCCTTTCCGTCACTGTGTCCTTGACTAGAAAGTTATCGGAGTCGCAATTTGGCCCACTGCAGCTCCGAACGACTATGATTGATGATGTAAGTCCGGCTCGCGTCAGCACATGATCTATTTGTGCGATGATTCCTGAGCCTGGTACTGTCCAAGTGCCCAGATGGATTTGCTGGTGAGGGAAATATGTACTTAAAGTCACTTAGTTATTTCTGGAAGCAAACTGATTGAGCAGAAAACAGTTTTCGTTGACAGCCTGATGTAGTGAGTAGCAGCCGATGGTTTGAGAGCTGCAATTACTCACCCTACTTGTGTATTGAAGTCCCCATCGATTATCAGAATATCGAGGTTTTGTATCCTTGCCAATATTCTTTCCAACTCATCAAAGAACTATTCTTTCACTGTGTTGTCTGTCTCTTCCGGGGGAGTGTGAGTTGATATATGCGTAATATTTCTAAATTTACCCTTCAATCCGGCATTACACAATCTTAAATTGAACGGTTCAAAGTCTAACAGGCTTTTCAGAATTTTGGAATTCAGCATTATTTCAGTTCCGTAGAGACCAGTTCAAGCATTATCTATCAACATGTAAGACCAGATCTCTGGATCTGGTCTTACATGTTAACCAGAGACCAGATCTCTGGATCTTCAGAAAGATAAGGCTGAAATCCGGCCTATCTATACGCCCTTGTCCCCGCACCCTTACTTCTTGGAGTCATACCACATAAATTCTGAATTTGGTTAATTCCTGAGCAATTTCTTTCATATTTACAGGTTTAAGCATCGTACTAACATTCCATGTTGCAAAAAAGAGATCCGTGTCCTTAGTACGTATTGCTCGCGGAACTCGTAATCCATTGTTTCCGTCCGGTGTCCGAGGCTGCTGTGCAGTTTCCGTAACATTTTCATTTTTCCGAGAGGAGGTGGTTGTGCTCACGCTCAACCCCTTCTACATTGGAGAACCAGCTTGTGCAAATACACAAGCAGCTAAATATTGTAAAGCTGATAAACATTTAACCTCGAAACAACCAAAACAGCTTTCAAACTACAAATTTCTCGCTGCATGAGTTCATGTTCAACTTACTAGGCACCGACATCATATAAACATACGAGGAAGCGATAGACTCGGATTTACACCTTACAAAAAATTCAATTGGAGAAAAAAGAATGTTAAACCCCGATCAAAAGAATGAAAGTTACCCATACAGTTGCTGAAGTCGAACTTCAGAGAATTCTTGACCACGCTACATCTCGTCTTTCGGAGGTCTACAGGGAGGACTAAATAATTTTGCCTCAGTAATGCCAAAAAATCAAATTGCAAATGGAGTTAGCAAAAAAGTGAATACAACAAAAAATTCGTGAGTGATAATAATGCCTCCTCAAATGTATTTATTTTCACCTTCCGTACCCATACGGCTGATTTCCAACCATGGAAAGCAGCAGAAACCCGTAGCGTTTCGCCAAAGTGAAAGAACATCATCAACGCAATATTGCAAGTCAATCAAATTGCAGTTTAAACGTGAAACAGCAGATCAGTTGGAAAGGAAAAGAAAATACATGGCTGGACAAATTCAGCAATTAAACCCCATTGTTATCGCAACGAAAAATTAGGAAATTGAAGTGAGCTACCAACTTATGCAAACAATTGTGGATATAAATGTGTGCAACGCACTAGCCCATGCAGCATCTACTCAGAGATGATTCATTTGTGGACTCACGCCAAAAGACAACATTGAAAAAGCTCTACTCGCAGACTTGATCGACGATTCAAAGCTGGAATTTGGTTTATCTGTCCTACACGCCAAAATCATATTTTATGAATGCCTGATACATATTGCTTTCAAAATGAAATTGAAAAGGTGGCAATTTCGTGGCAGAGAAGACCAGAAAATCGCATCAAATGTTTAAAAAATTATATGTAGGAAAGGTTTAGGCGTGAGTTTGTCGTATTACTTGACAAATTGAAACCAGGGTTTAAAATTACCGATAATGGTAATACATCCAAGTGTTTCTTTGACAATAAGGAATCAGAAATGACCTAAATGTAATTTAAAGGTTCAGAAACGTGTTGCAAGCAATATCTAGTGCGCACAAAATAGACGAAAACAACTATTGCACTCATGACCAGGACACGGCAAAACATTTTGCAGGCACATACTGCTGGTTTCACTCGCCTTCAACCATTCAAAAAGCATTAATTCATGGTCCTGATACCATTTAACACGCTCTGGTTCCTATTGAGTAACTAAGCGAGGAAACGCCGCGCCGGGGGCAAGAAATAAGCAATTAAAAGTATAGAGAGAATTTTTCCAGCAATATTTCTCGGAGTAAAACAAATGTCCTCAATGCTTATTTATGCTTGCTTATTTATGCTTGCTTATTTATGCTTGCTTATTTAAGCTTATGCTTATTTCAAGCTTGCGAGAAATACCCGCAAAATAGCAAACGAGTTAAATGTTTCAAATGTCCCTACCCCAAGTTGTTAGTTCAATTTTAGTCATCAACAAGAGCATCGGGTGCTGAAGACTTATATAAGATTCAACAGAGAGTTTCTAAGTATCTTAGAACTTGAGATGTTTGTGTGAAAATGTTTACAAATGTGCATAAGATTGATAAAAAATAATAAGCTAACTTTCAAAAGTGTTTAATTGACAATTTACTTTACACGGAATTAATAAAATATTTTTTTCCATGAATGAACGAAAAGTAGTCATTCTTATCGTCATCGGGGCTGCTGACGATTATAATTAACATTCCTGACGACGACAGGAAAGTCTCCTCTCCAAACGTCGGCCAGGATGAATAATTCAACCCGGTGGGAAGCCCTATAAGAGTTCAATACATGATAATACGTCAGGAAATCATGATATCTTTTATCTCCATTCTAGGTCTCTTCAAAGCTTACCCTTGGTACTGGGAACGTAATCAGTGAACCTACAAATTCCTTACGTAACTGCACTCTCCAAAATTAAGAAAAAATATTGCACCACAGCTTCGAATAAAAAAACGACCGATAGAAATTCTTCGTGTCTCTGACGATCAGTCTCAAAAGGCTTAAGAGCTCGAGGAAAAAAATGATTTACCATACAAAAGGATGAGAGTTCATGGATCCGGAGGAAAAAGTGTAAGATGATGCTTTGTGCTAAACCCGTTAGGCACGAGATGGAAGTGAGTGTGTTCGCAACGGAGGGACTTTCGCGCGCTTTCCTTTTCCGAGCTTTCGCCTTTCGACTTTCCTCTCTCACTTTCCGACTTAAGCGCCGAATGTCAAACGCGGTTGCGCGCACTTCAACCTCACCACGAACACGGTTGCGTAGTTCTGCGCGCATTCGCAAGATAGTCGAGGAGTGAGCGATGCAGGGATGAGCCCCAGAGGAAACCATCGCAATTCCAACCTCTATCGCAATGCGCGATCATTTTCGCACATCTCTTTACACCCCTTTAATTACATGTTGATAGATATTGCTTGAACTTGGGAACTATAATTTTTTTATCGACAATTGCGTGGCTAAATGGATAATGCGATGTTTATTCCAAGTCTACAATGCAAGTAAAATAAAATAACTGTAGCCGTGGGAAACGGTCACGTATCGTATTGATTGCACTGGGCCATCAACTTGTGAATTTGCTTTGAAAAAACAAGTTAAACGAATTGCCTTTTGATAAATTTTGATGAATATTCTCCCCTATGGTGACTCAGTGAATTCACTGCTATGCGAGTCAAAAAAAATACTAAACCACACATTTTCATTTGCATTCTTTAAAACTTCCTGCTTTCACTGACGAGATGACCTATTAAAACAAAAAATTAAGGTACAAAATATGCAGATTATTCCACGAATATGCTTTCAATGACCACCTTTTTCTAGCCATAGGAGCCGACTGCAACGAATTTCTATGGAACAGTATTTTGACTTCAATTACGGCAGTAATGCGCTCATAACTTGGAGAAATTGATGGTAAAAGTCCTATATTTTATTTTTATTCAATTTCATAGGACTTTCCACTTTACAAGCAGTTTAAATTAAAATATTATGTATGTATTTTGGTTCAAATTGACGTTTTTCTGCCATAATTTGAGCAATCTCCATAAGAGCCCAGATTAAAAATATCCACTTCCGAAGCTTAATTACAGTAAAACTAGTCTGGAAACACTATTTTGTTTCATTTCAGTTTATAAAAAGCACTTCAAATATGGTATAATTAAATTTTCAGAATTACTGGAATAAGTGACCCTTAGGCCCAGAGCCACCGTAAACGTTCTTGACATTATTTCAGCCAGGCGTCAAATTCAATCCCCAGGGTAGCGTCTTTGGCCCTTTTCCGTTTGCACAATACGTTAAAAATATATTTTTGAAGATGTTCTTACCTCGGGTTGTAACATTCTCTTTAACGCAAATGACTGTAAAGTGTTCAAAACGATTGACAATGCGGTTGATTCCCTGCCTTTACATTCCACTCCAAAAACCATCGATAGCTGGTGCGCCAAATGGTAGCTGCGCATGAATCTGGAAACGTTTGCTGCGATGTCCTTCTCCTTAAAACGTAAAACCATCTCCTTTTAACACCAACTTCAGTCAGTTCCCACAGGGACGTAGGGCTCTCCTTTTACCAAAGGTTTGAGTTCACTGAGCATACTATAGCTACCTAAAGAAAGGTAATGTCAATAGTAGGAATTATTTACCGACTGAATGAAATTACGGACCCCATTGCACTGAAGTCTGTTTCTTGGATGTGCACCACTCATTCTCGAGTGCTGCTCTCCCATATGGTCAACTGCTTCCCCCACCACACTTACTCAACCATCCCCTTCATTTACATTCAGCCATAGCGCGTCAACGCATGCCATCCCTTAAACATATCTCCATGAGGAAACTCCATTATCTCTAGGCCTATCTCACCTCCCGCATTGCCGCCTGACTTCTGACCTTATATTCATGAACGGGTTCTTCCAATTTGATCACCTCTTCTGCTTTCACTCTGCATCAGAGCCCGCACCACTTGTAATGTGAGACTCATGTATGTACCAAAATTCCGCTCCTCCACTTTTCAACAATATCTATTCTACCCCCTACCTTCCCTACTCAATACCCTAGCTGACATCAAGCCTACCCTTGATCTTTTCTCCTTACCAAAAATATTTTAGGAATGATAAAAAATTATGCGAATTTCACAAAAGTTGGTTCATTCACGACCCGGATTTCAACACATTATGTCATCTTCAGGTGACAAATCAAGTCAAAAGGGTCGTGAATAAACCAGCTTTAGTGAAATTCGCGTAATTTTTTATCATTCCTAACATGGAAAAATTTCACCTAATTCACCCTGTAACCGCAATTTTTCTTAAAAATATTTCAAGTCCCGTCCCAACTGAAACACAAGGTGTAACATGGTCTCTCCCCCCGCTTTACTAATGTCTTATTGCACGTGGTGCCACCGTTTCCCGAAATTCAACACACGATTAAATTACATCACATTTGGACCTTATTAACCAATCATCACCTTCGAAGTATTCCCCTATGGGATGCATGTACCGCTCCCAGCGCTTCTAACGATTGAATGCCATTTGTCGGTTATTTTTTTGTGAGCGTGATCAGCTTTGCCTACGATTCCGCTTGAATTTCCTCAATCGCCTCAAATCTTCGGCCTTTTGACTTGATTTTCATCTGAGGGAACAAAAAGAAGTTGCATGGGGCTAAATCGCGCAAGTAAGGTGGATGAGGTGGTGTATTCATTTTGTTTTTCAACAGGTCTCACCAGACTTTCTTTCCTCCTCGCGGCCCGAACTTAGCAGCATTCCGTCTAATACTGATGTCGTCGACTAGTTCCTCTGGAATGTGCCACACGATAATCCCACAATGCAATAGACTTCGTGGATGGTCCGCCTGTGGTATTTCATGACCGCAGCCCGGAGAACAGAGACATTTCGAAGCGCAATGCTCCATCACATAGCCGATGGTCGTTCTGAACAATCATTATCATCAACCGATGGTCGTTCTGAACAATCATTATCATAAACCGATGCTCGGCCATGTTTAAGACATTTATACCATTCGCAGGTTTTAGTCTGGCCTTAATCATTGTCTCCACATACTTCCCTAGATATTCCATGTGTTTCTGCAACGGGTTTTCCCAGTTTGAAGCGAAATTTAACGCTCTTTTAAGCTTAATACTATTATTATCAAGTTCAAGTGATCATTCTCTTCTGGATTAAGTCAGGCACATGTACTACAAAGTACGGCGATTGCATACTCTTTCCTGTAATCGATTTAAATGCTTTGGCTATCAGATCTACAAATGAGTTAATTTGCGTCATTGACCCTTTTGATAAAAATCAGGTGTTTGTGAAATAGATAACAGGCAGAGAGAAACCCCGCGTCAGAATTAAGCTATTCGACGTCAAAGTGCCAGAAATTTATATCCCACCCGATGAACGTAGCATATTTCTTGTAGTGCTTTTCATATGGTATGAAAATCGCAGTAGCTATACCACCAAGGTCCTTGCCACCTTCTGGATTCGAACCCAGGACGACATAATAGGAGGGCCTTTAGTTATTCCTTTGAAATTTATTCCATGACATATATATCATTTGCACACGGTTACTCGTCAACGTGTCTTGCTCAACCAATTCATACTAGTAAAAGAACTTTTTCGTTTGTCCCATTTAATCCCATTGAAAAACGAAATTCTGTCTATGCTCCAAATTTGGATAATTTCTCAAAGTTTTCTATTTTTATCCAATTCACTTGGTGATTAGTAACATTCCCTGAAAATTTCAGCTCTCCAGTTCGATTAGAATTGCCCAGGAAATTGTATCTTATGGATCTTAAGTTTCTTCACTGTCGTGTCGCGTATCGTTAATGAAATGGTTTAACTCCTCATCAAGCGAACGTGTTTACAGCGGGTGCTATAGCGGGCTTAATACACATAAAGACAGTAAATAAGTTCCACTTCAAAAATCTTTAAAGCGTATGAAATGGGAACAGTCGAAAAAATTGGAAGAGTATAAAAAAAGTAATAGTTATAGCGACTGAAAAATCAATAGGGTCAATGTAAATGAGAAGGCTTAAGAAGTAATGGTCCACAGAAGAATGTATAAGGAAATTAGCAGAATGAAGCACGTGGAAAACCTTCAACACCGAACTAGGCAGGATGAGGTTAAAGGATTTAATAAATAGACTGAAACGAATAGGTAACGTAAAACTAGTAAGGAATAGGGCGTAGGAAAGTTGGTGGAGAGGACAATGCGAGGAAATGGAACTTCTACAGGATGAGGGGAAAGTGGGTGTAATATACGCTCAAATAAAAATTTTATCGGTAGGTAATAGAGGGTAAACGATATTAAACATTGAGGACAAAACAGCGTAGTTATTAAACGAACAGGACGCTTTCAAGTATAGGCGTAGAGAATACGTGAAAGAGCCATACGACAGGTGTGGTAGGCCTGTGAAGTTCACAGGTCTACCACCGCTGTCACAGTCTGGATCTAGATATACAGAATGAGCGAACAATAAGTAAAGATTACCTTGAACCAGAGATACTCGACAGTGAAATAGAACATGGATTACGGAAGATAAAGGCAATAAAACTGTGAGAGAAAATAACACACCTTCGGAGTTACTGAAGAAGTTAGGTATTAAAAAACGACGATCTTTTTTCAAACTTAATAATAAGATCTACGAGGAAGGAGTATGGCCAGAGGACTTCCTAAAAAGAATCATATACCTAACCCGAATAACAAGAAAGCGCCCGAATACGTAGAGTAAAAAAAATTAGTTTTATTTCTCACGGGGCAAAAACTGTGCTCAGAATTATTAATAAAAGGTTGGAAGGTAGGACAAACTACTACGTGGGCGACGACCAGTTTGGTTTACGGAAGGGAAGGGTAACTTGGGATGCGATTGCGGTGATGAGAGCACTAGAAGAGAGAAACATGAAGAATAATCAGGATGTCTTTGCTTACTTTTTTTATTTTTAAAAAAGGCGTTCGACAGAGAAAATCGGGGAAAACGAATGCGAAGTCTCGGGAAAATAGGTTAGATTGGAGAGATAGGAGACTGGTAATGGGGTAAGGCAAGGGTACCCATTGTCGCCATTGCTAATTAGCACTCACGCAGAGAAAATGGTGAGAGAGAAATGAACGGAGTTGGAATCAAAGTATGAGACCAGCTGATAAAGTCGGTTAGATTCACGGACGACCAGGCGTTGGTTTGTTAATTATTGAAGGGGTTGAAAGCTTCAGTAGATTCATTACAAATTCAGTGACGGAAACACGGATTACAGATAAATCATCAAAAAAAGTAATTAGATTCTCTAGGACAAAGAAATCTACGTGAAGATGGTCATAACAGTATGAGGGCACCAACTGGAACGAATAGAGCATTTTAATTGCTTGAGTAGTACGCTGAATGAAAATGGGCAGAGTAGCAAAGATCTTTGGAGGAGAAAATCACTAGTGAAAGAAGCTTTCAGACAAAATAAGAGAGATTATGACGGAAGCCTTGAGCAAGGATACAAAGAAGAGAGTGTAGCGTTGTACGGGGCAGAAACGTGGACTCCGAGAAAGAAAGACGAGAATAGGCTGACGGCCTTAGAGATGTGGGTGTGGAAGAGAATGGAGAAGGTGCAGTGGACGGAAAGGAAGACAAACGATTAAGCGCTTGGTTTGGTGGGTAAGGAAAGGAAAATTCTGATAAGAAAAAGACGACTTAGAGATGTGGGTGTGGAAGAGAATGGAGAAGGTGCAGTGGACGGAAAGGAAGACAAACGATTAAGCGCTTGGTTTGGTGGGTAAGGAAAGGAAAATTCTGAGAAGAAAAAGACGAATTTGTTGTTGGAGGAGGTAATGAGAGGCAAAGGGTTGCTCAAAGCTGTGATAGAGGGGAGGATGTTGAGTAAGCGAGGAAGAGGAAGAGATATAATAGGTTTTACGGACGGGATTAAGGAGGGTAGGATGAATTCTCTGATGAAGAAAGAAATACTACGGGTAGATAGGGCTCTGAACTGGTAAATATCTACCTTAACCGGTAAATTACCTAATAATAATTTGATAAAGTTGGTTTGTTCAGTTTACGACCAGGCTTCGGTAAGTCAATGATCCAAGCGATTGAAGGCATAGGTAGACGCATTAGAAAATCTGTGCAGAGCAAACGTCTCACTGTGTTCCATGTTTGACTTTTACCTCGCGGACGGTGACGCTAAGCGCACGCTTTGGGCTGCTTCTGTGACATCATATGTCCGGCAGTTCAGAACATCTTGTTCCTTCAAAGCCATCAAAAATTCACGGGGGAGGAAGACGCCTCGGCGAATACTTTTTCCGCTGTGGAATTTCGCTCTATCGTGCAACTTGCGGTTGACTCCGCAAAGGAAAATACCGTCACTAGTCCCGGTAAACTCAAAATTTAAAAGTAGGTTTCCTTCTATGTTATAGCGATAAAACTCACGTGTATATAAAAATGCATGGTAAATAAAATTACGAGCATATGTAATTAAACTCATTATGCATAAAAAATTCTAGTTTCAACTTTATATCTTCCACCACAACTTCTTCGCGATTCCAAGGATGTGCCTGTTTTGTATAATTTATAACAGTGATTTTCTTTCTAATATGAAATTTGGTTAGTTATGCTTTATTACCATTTATTCCTCATTCTTGAGTTTCCTCATTAAGCTATGCGTTCGATAATTTAAAATAAAACTAATAGACTAAAAACTAAATGTTCAGTTTGGACAGTTTGGCTGGGAAAATAAGTCGTTGAAAAAATCTAATCCCGAAAGAAGAGCCCGAAAAATATACATGTGGAAAAAAATAAAATCGACAAAATTGATTAAAAAAAAACGTGCAGGAGCAGTAAAAAAAACATTTAAATTCTTAAATGCTCGCAGTGGCTAACATAGCATCACCAGGTCGAAGTGTCCTAATAATGGCGAATTGCGATGACTCTACTAGATATTTGTCGTGGAGGTATGTATATGAGTCTGCACAAAGGATGTCTAGAGTGGCAACAGTCGGAGTTTTGTCGTAATAGCACTCATTCGCACATGGTGTACGAATGTCGGGAAATTATGGGTAGCACCCGTCGATGTATATGTATAAACAATGATGGAAGCCGAAAAAAATGGCAGTAAACTTGCAGCTCATCGCAGTAGTGCCGTGCGGAGGCAAGCAAGTAAAAGCTTACTTCAAAAATTACTAAATAAACTATTACTAAAAAGTCTAGCCCTACTCATTATTACATAAAGTGGTGTTCTAATTGCAAATGCATGCCGAAGCTTTTTGAAGAAGTATTTAATCACCGGTATAGTAGCACAGGGGTGTCATTATTCCGCTATTCTCCAAAATTTCGAGAGTGTGGAGGTAGATATTGAGATGCTATTCATTGCAGCTTCAACCGTAAGAAGAATGATTACCGACTAAGAATGAATAGAGTCATAATGAAAATAAAAATAGAAATGTAGACAATGAGTATTGTAGGAAACCAATAATTAATAGAGAGGTAGCATAAGATAAAAATGATGTTGAAAATGCTATGAAGGGGTCTATTATGTAACTTACGGGCGCTATGTTCGGCCAGCGGTGTTCACCGCCAACATATAACGTCTGCATTTACCATGGCTGTACGCAGTGTACGCCTTACTTCATTGGTATATGTTGATCAATCTTTTTCTGTTTACAAAACGGAATCACCCATTTTAGTTTAGCTTTCCGTTAGAAGTAGTGAACCATTATATTTACAAGTAGCAAAGCGAACAATTACAAAGAAACAACGTTATTGGGATACTCGTCATAAAATAATAAAAACAACCTTGTCTTTCTAGTAAAATAAGGAAGGAATCATGCCATTATTATTCTCTCCAAACAGAATACTCATCTTTCACTTAAACAAATTTCGTTTTCTAGTTTTAATCAGTTTAACCACATACCCTGTCGTGTAATTTCCGAAGTATCTTGAAAGAAAAACAAAAGACGGTGCCGATCCGTGAGCAAGAAAAGAAAATGGAGGGTCGGTAAGGTCGGCATTATGGATAACGCAGGCCGAAGGCTGGCGTTATTGTTGGTGCTATTCAACATCCCCAAAGAACGCTTTGAGGTCGCTATTGAAGTTACAGAATCAGGGTTGCGCTACATAACGCCGAGAAAGCGCCCTATGTCATAATAGTGCAGGCGTTATCAGTTACAGAATAAAGCCCGAAGTAGTTAGTAAAAGTAACAGGACTGAATTTCATATTGTATCAGCAATGATAGCTACTGCGGAAATGATACAAAACTCTACCCGCTTTTCCTGAAATCTGAAGCCTTGAGGATTTAAGGTGGCACTAAACCGGGGCTAAAAAGCTCGTTTCAGACGTTTCCCTCTGACCCAGAAACAACTTTGTCATGATCGCTGGAAACCTGCAGTATTTTTTTCTGTAGATGAAGAATCATTTGCTGATCTTAGTAGAATATCATTCTCATAAATCAGTTGCTTTTTATAAAAATTACGAAACTTGTAATGTTTTGGGTCTTGGGTCTTTGGGTCGAATCTTGTAATTGCAAATTTTTCTCTGAGCATTTTTTGTTGCAGACGACCCGAACACTACACTCGAAGGGATCACTATTAACTGGGGTCGGGTTGGTGTCATGACTAGAGTAATGTATTCTCATTCCAAGGGCCTGAGTTCTAATTTCGGATGTGGCTGAGATTTTTCAGTGGACTCCCTACCCCTACTTCCGTCCATCGGATGGGACATTAAAACGTGAACTACTTGGCTCCTTACGTTAAGACAAAGTTAATGCCAGCGTCGGTTTTCTTCTCACCCTACTTCCTCCCTCCAGATTAGCCATCCCTTACCAACCTATCCATCGGCCCTCAGTGCACTAATTACCTCCGTTGTCGGTCGCCTCTCCAAATAGCCAAACCAAAACAGTATTAACTGCGCGTTCGACGTTAGAGGGCTTCGTGTATTGAAAGCTAAGGCAAAATATTTATCCAGTGATGACGAGTATGTTAATAATTAGGAAGAAATATCTATAATAAGATGAGAGAAAAACCAAATGGCTTCTCCGTCCCAACTTGGTCTCCTCTCAGTAGTTTGCGTGGTGACTAGGCCGTCTGCCTGCCTGCTGTCGTGGTTCGCTCGTTCTCTTCTAACTATGGATTTACACTCCCGGTCAACTGCTTCTGTTCTGTCTGTCCCTCGGAGCTTCCCCTTAACCCCTCGTTCTGCGGCGGCGACACACAACACACCAAAATTCATTCAGTAATCGAACCCTTCCTTCGATACCCCGCGTTCAACTCGGAGTCGAACCTCACACCCCGCGACATTCAAATCGATTAATGGCACGCACATCAGGAGTGGTGGTTTTCCGTCTCAATGTGTTAATGTGGAATAACAGGGGGCCTAACAGTAGAGAGATTGGTTGTACAGATGTGTCACTGATCAGGGCAGTAATATTTTTCGATGGAGATCATCCTTTGATGCATCTCCAGAGGAGCCATTCGTTACTTTAAATTGCCAAAAAAATATCGTTGTTACGACCCTTCTCACTAGCAGAAGAGTTTTAGAAACAATCTTTCCAAAGAGAATATTTCTCACTCCATTGAAAATAGAGGATAAGTTGTAGCTTTTTGGAAGGATGTTTCTTTGTTAATTGGCCATAGACTCTTCCAAAACATATAAATTAGCATCTGGGTCACGCCGAAGCCAAAGTTTACCAATAAACATTTGGCAGATTCAAAAAGCTGTTGACAATGGCCCATTTCGTTAACCGACGTTAAATGACTTCTAATTTGACATTAATATTACAATAAAGTAAATTAAAATTATTTTTACGATGAATTACTTAGATGGGAAATAGAACTTCCAAGTAATTTGATTCAGTGTCTTCAAGCTGTACTTAAATGTTTATAATTAAGGAGTCTGAGGTCACTAGCCACAGGAAAGACGGAGCAATTAGCAAAGGTATACTTATCATTCGTTGTGAATGCATATATGTAAATTGGGTCAGCACATGTGGTGGTAATAATTATGCAAATAGGGGCAGGAAACTAGCATGTACCGAAAAAAATATAATTACACACACAAGTTAAATAGTCATTTAAGTCTGTAAGGTATTTTGAGATATAAATATGACTTGCCCGTTAAATCTTGGAAACTCTTAAATGATTGCAGTGAAATATTTTCGATAAACGAAAAACTCTTACTTCGTTTCCTTCGCTTAAATTGATTCTTGTAAAATCCTATTCTGTATTTGACATTGCTGAAGGAAATTCTTTATATCCTGGCAAAATAAAATCATTTACACAAGAATGGCCCAAGATATAAGTAGATTAATATTGCTATTTTGAATGAATGTAGTTTTTTTCGAATAAAATGAATAATTTCTAACACATATCTAATTTGATCCAATGCATTTTCTTAGCATTCCCCTATGGGCGGATTGGTTTTACTTGCTCGCCAATAGAGGCGCTACCAACGTCAGCTGCAAGTTAGCATAGAGAAAATTACAATGTGCGTCACGACGTTATACTTATATGTGTATTTATTTATAAGTGGCAGCACCTCGTGTATTTCTGAATACTGTCGTTTCTGTCTTTACCGTTATTTATTATGCTTATTGACCAAATGTAAACGCCTTAGTCGCTGTTTTTGATGTTATTATAAGTATATAAATACAGTCTTGGCACTACTGATGGAAGACAAATTATTTTTTTAAGCCATGCAATTCCTCCTCTTTCTCGACAGCCACTGCTAATGGTATGGACGTTAACCACATTTAATATATCTACTCCTCTTAATATATGATGTGACGCAACATTTTTCTGACAGTTAAATACCTACTTCTTGTACGTACCTGTGGCCTACGCCCCATACGATAAAGTAATAAGAGCTAATCAGTTTCAATGGCGAAGGTATTTGCATACTCTGTTGATAGTTTTCAAATTATACGATGATTTATTGCCATCCTCACGCAATAGTCAACTCTTTTTATGTAACTGAAGAGGATGCTGATATTATGATAACAGAAAATTATGGAACACATTGAATAAAAAGCAGCAATCACATGGTGGCATTACCATCGAGAAGAAAAGGAAAGCACAGTATTCCACAGTTAGGTTACGCAGCCCGTGCGCTTATTGCAGTCGTCTGTTTCCGTACACTCTCGAGTTACCGGATTTCCCACCTCCAGGGAGACGAAGTTTTGAATCGCTCGAGATAATTCCGATCGCGTAACTAAGGAGTCACGTGGCACAATTCCGAATGCCTCGAGATTTCGGTGTGTTTGATACAATCGGATGGATAATTTGAGGGTCTGATATATGTTGGTTATTGCGACTCGATTCGAGATATTCGACTCCATGAGCTACACGAATGGTATCCCGATAAAAATAGACGATCGAAAAGGCTACGTGAGATTTAAACGAGTCGTTCAAGTACACCAAAATGTTGAACCCTCCGTGATTGCAGCACGTGACACCTTTGTTACGTGATCGGAATAATCTCGAGCGGTTCAAACACAAGCCTCCCACAAGCCCAGGGAGGCAGACGCTTCTTCGAATGTGCTGACAAATGGGTCGGATTGTCAGCCGTGTTTTATGAATACAATGACCACTTTCATTGTTTGAAAAATAATGGTGACCTTGAAAAAACAAGTATGCTAGAAACAGGTCGGCGAACAAAAATAAACAATATCTGTGAGGACGAACAGCAAAGCGAAGACTGGAAGACGAATAACGTATCTTATTACAGAGACAAGAAACACTGACACTGCGGGTATGACTTCAATAGCCCATTTAAATTTGCGTGATCATGGAATCGGCCGGCCTTAACCATGAATTGGTCGCTCATTCTTCCTGGATTCTCCTCCGTCCTGCATAACCTGCGGTACTTCCCCCAATCCACCTTGGCATTCTCGCTGTAACAGCACTCTCTCCCACTCCGAAGAACTCCCCACCTTTTTAACAGGAAACTTAGGTGCTGGACAAGTTACTTCAGACTGGCAACGATCGCTCTGCAGTCGAAACCTGGGTCTTTGACCCACTGGGAAGGAGAATAGTTCATGCATTCATGTATGTTTACAAGTGCGTTCGGTTTGGCGAGCGAGCAGATGAAGACAGAACCTCCGGACAAAAGCGACTGGCCTCCCAAGAGTGCAAGTGTGTCGTGCGCCAAGGAGTTTGAAGGCAGAAGACTTCTGCCCAGGAAAGGACGACCGCAGAGCTGACTCCTCGCTATGCCGGTGCTGCGCTCCTGTGAGTAGCACGACTGTTTTAAGTTCTACCCTTCCTCCGCACCATGGAATTCCGTGATTCTCAGCTACTTCATAATTATTACGTTTCAACCACGCCTAAATTTACATTGGATCCTGCAAGTCGCCTAAAGAGCGGGTGGCAGAAGGTGTTTGGACGTCATCCATTCTTGAATTATTGTGCATGGCAAACGTTTTCTACGCAAATGTAATGGCGTTTTATGTAAATCCACATGCACTTTCCCGGACTCCTGTTGTGGCTATACGGAAAAAAATTATTTTAACTGATCAGTCATATCTTTTTATTTTACCTGTGGTGAGTGGTAGCGTCTGTACCTACAGTGAAAGATCATTATAATGTCAGTTTAAAAATTGGACTAGGGGTTAGTTCGTCAAATTTAGAGAGTATTCAGTTCTAGATCAACCTGATTCAGTTGCGTTTGATTTCCTCATATCCGTTTCTTAAAATCTGGTGGATTTTCTTTCAATATATAAAATTCTTTTATTGATAAATTGGTTCCCAAGAATTTCATATTCTAAGCTCGAAAAGTACAATTTAAATTTACATTGGTCTTCAAATAGCTCATTACATTTGCCAGTAACAAACCAAATGAAACAAGGTGTATTTAAGGCTAAACCGCATATTATTTTAACGTGTAGGCTGTTGGAGAGCCTTGAGGAGAGAATGGTACCGGTGAATTTTACGAGTGAAATCATTTAAGGATGTTTTGGAGGTTTCCGCGGCGCGTTGAAGTCAATTTTCCTTCATTCTCGGATGTTCATTTCGTGGGATGTTTTTTTTATTCCAGTGCCTCTTCAGGTCATATCGATTAGAGGACCATTTCTCCACAGTATACTGTGACAACTTGAATTGGACTTTTGGGACCATAACAGACTTAAGTTATAATGAAACAAATTTACCTGATCATAGTTCCCTAACAGCCCTTGGTGGTAAACTCAAGCTTCAAGAGGATTATTTAATGAAAGTGAAAGACTGAGTGAGGTGACTTCCATGACTTATCTTCGGCAAGTGATCAAAAACCCCTTTTTTCAGGGCTAATAAGAATACGAATGCAATCTTATTGCACTTTAATTTGATAGAACTGAGGGTAAAATTATTTCTATGCGTCCCAATCTAATGTTTGAAGTCGTTATTGTTGTTCATTGGTCAAGTTATCCCACAAACGCCTCATTATTATTGTTATAAGCTGTCATCAATCCGAAGATTAGTGTTCTGCAGATCTGCAATCTTCTCTCCTCTCCATACCAACCGCTTATTTCGTACATAATTTTCCATTTCGATGTCCTTCATAATTTGCCTGATGCATTCCTTCCTCGGTGCTCCTCTGTAGTTTTTTCCTCTGATTTACCCTTCCATTATTGTTCTCAATAATCTATTGTGTCGAAAAATGTGTCCAATAAGTTTGTCTCATCTTATTCTCAGAGAATACTTCTTATCTCTCACAGCCAGCAGATCTCAATATAGCCTACAATCTGCTTTTCTGCCATTAAATGATTGTCCTTTGCTCTTTAGTGTATTGAGCATTCTGTTTCGATTCAAATTTTCAAATGCTTGCTCTAGATCGATGAAACAAATACATGTTAGTGGCCTCTTCTGCATCCTCTTCCCTACGATAGGTCTCAGGGATAAAATAGCTTCCCTCGGGCCCCTATTTTTCCTGACACCGAGTTATTCTTCATCCACGAATTCTTCCATCTTCTGATTCATCCATCCTTTGATAATACTGGTCAGAATTTTCGATACATGAGCAGTAAGCCTAATTGTTCTGAAGTAGTCGCATCCCTCGGCTATTTTATTCTTCGGTATAGGGATGATTATATTCTTTTTCAAGTCCTTTGGCACTTCTCCAGTTGAAAAGGTGCCACAAATTAATTTGTATAGCTTATGCAGGGTCCTAAACCCTGCATTCTTAAAGAACTCCGACGGAATGTCATCAACACCTGGTGCATTTCTTTCTCTCAAGTCCTTTACTTTAGCATCAAATTCTGATCTTAATATCGGGTTTCCCTAGTGATGCCACACGAAATCATAAAGAACTCATACAAAAGTTTTGGCAGTGATTTATACAATTCATTTGCCGAATCCCATTTCGTTACAAGTGCTTCCTCCACATACTTGTAAAAATTACAGCCAGCCTCTCAGTACTGTTAGATCCAGCTTGTCACACTCAAATTAAAAAAAAAATAATTCCAGCTCTCCCGGGTTAACGACTTGAATAAGCGTTTTCTTTTTTCCTTTTTCAGGATTTCGCGGTAATCAACTTGTGACAGGTTTGCGGGATTTCTACCGCGTGTGTCCATTGTGTAGCTAACATTTTCGCCCAACATGCAGTGGGCTTCTTCAGGTCCGAAGTGTGTTATGCAGATTTTGACCGTCTATTTATACACTGCCTTGTCATCTTTGATTCGTTCTGATTGGTCTATATATCGAGCGTTGTCATTGGCTGATTCTTGGAAGAAGCGCTTCCAAGTGTTTAAGAGCGTGTAACTTTCCTCTCTAATGAAGTTTTTTGTTTTCTTTTTTGTCTCAATGGCCTCGCGAATTAGTCTCGGGAATTATCTTTTCTCAGTCTTTCTTAGTCATTCTTAAAATCCGCATTCAAGAGCACAAAAGAGCCACTAAAGACAGACAACTCCGCCTATCAGCCATCGCAGAACACTTCTGGGAAGGCCCGTCCCATAACATCAACTTCGACGGGGCAAGAATTATCAATAACGATAAAAATTACTTCCCGAGACTAATTCGCGAGGCCATTGAGACAACAAAGAAGAAAATACAAAACTTCAATAGAGAGGAAAGTTACACGCTCTCAAACACTTGGAAGCGCTTCTTCCAAAAATCAGCCAATGACAACGCTCGATATATAGACCAATCAGAACGAATCAAAGATGACAAGGCAGTGTATAAATAGACGGTCAAAATCTGCATAACACACTTCGGACCTGAAGAAGCCCACTGCATGTTGGGCGAAACTGTTGTCTACACAATGGACACACGCGGTAGAAATCCCGCAAACCTATCACAAGCGTTTTCTTAGATTATATGACAGAGAAGCGGCATAATATAACAATGCACATTAGCGATAACAAGGAAGAACAATTCGATAGGAGATAGCAATAGAGCACTGAACGATAATCATTTTTGTGATGCTGTATTGATTGTATAATTTTCTACTCCTACATACTACCCTGCAATCCGCCTCCGTGGCGTGTGGCGGGGGATGTTAGGACGCCTGCCAAAAAAAGGGAGGGAATAAGGAAAAGGAATAGGGGTGGAAGTGAATTTTACATTTACGGAGTAGATTCGGGTCTTGTTCAGTTATTATTTGTAGTCACTAATGATGCGTGGAAAAATAAATAAAAAGAAATATTTGTACCAATCAGTTTGGTAGTGCATCTCTCGTCATTTGTCGCTTCTCTCAGTTATAGATAAAATGTGCGGGGTTTAAAATAACTCAGTGTCACCCTGAAATTTGCGTGCTCTTTGAGTTTTCTTTTAATTTATTTATGTTAGCCTTGCGTGAAACCTCCGAGTCACTAGTGGCCACCATTCCCGTTTGTTATGTGTTACATTCTCTGTTCGCACGTAGCAGCTTTTAATTAAGCGTATAGCTTTCCTTTGTATTTTATTAATTTTGCGAATTAAATCTTTCTGCGCAGACACAGAAAGGCTGAGCCTGAAAAAATAGAATTCAATGAAAATTAGAACCCCAAGAGCCATCTATCAGTAGGTATCGATATAGTGGACCATCTGAGATGATTTCGCCAACTTCGGAAATTAATGCAACGCAAGAAACGGCAGACGCACCTCGACGGCCTCTTTAACTTCCCACTAGCCGTTTAAAGTTTAGGTACCTACGCAAAACCTACGGCCACGTCCACGGCATAGCCACCCTCATATATTCCCACAGTAGATTCCGTTAATTCTTGTGGCTTCTTAGCGGGTCACGTCCGCTAAAGTTTAGATGCTTAGTTAGGCGTAATAAATGAACAAGTTTCTCACTGATTCAGGTATTTTTTTTAGGCTTCGTACTTTTACTGAGTAATTGAGATCGTAGACCCTAAAGCCAATTTACACGATGCATGAAACCGGGCGTGTTCATGCGTGGATACATTCAAGAGCACATTCGCGGAAAAATATAACGGGATATTTTGTTGGCATGTATTGACCCAATTTTGCTGCTAACACGATGAGTTATTTAAGGTGGCTGGTCTAAAAAACCAAAGTGAACAGATTTTCGTAAAATTTCCAAATATGTTCCTTTTTAGTTATTCTATGGAATATCGATGAAAAAACGGGGGATCATCGGCATACTTTTTGCGATATTTTAGATTCTTTTAACATAGAGCCTTATGGCGCTCTCCACTCCTATAGGATAAATTACGCACTTTCTCCATTCCTACGTAACAGATTTTAACCAAAAACTGATATAATGTAGCTCTAATAAATGAAAATCTATTCTGAAAAAATTATTTAATACTATCGACTGAAATTTTTCGTAAGTACGATTTAAAAATATGTATGCGAGAATTTTAAATGTGGTGTAAAGTTGGCAACGTGACACACGAACTGTGGGACGTGGCACGAGTACTGCAACAAAGAAACAACTGCCTACAGTGTGTTGCAGAATGGACGCTGTTGCCGGATTAAAAGCGAAAGATTAAATAATTTATAGAAACATATTTTACTACTAGTTCGCATTCGAGTGGCAATACATCTTCATTAAAATACTTATTTTGAATTCTATGGCCACGGGTGTGAACTGTTTTCGGAAAATTAATTTCGCAAGAATGACTTAAGAAATTAATCAAGTCTGCATTTAAGCAAATTTTTATGGCAATGTGTAAATTTAAAGGACAATATTTCAGAATGTACCTAATACATAAGTCATTCCTACTGAATATAGTATAACGACGAGCTATTATTTAAATTTTAAACAGGCATTAAAATTTAAGTAACTAAATTTCTCAATGACTAACGATTACCCGACCAGCCACCTTAAAAATTCTTCGCGTAAACGGGCTGAACCTATCGGGAAAAGAGATTGACGAGGTGAGCGGGAAAGAGGGAGGAAATGGAAGTTCCTACGGGAACTACTCCGCCCGTGACGGGCATTTCACTGGCACGCCATTGCCGTTTTTCTTCCCTCATCTCATCGGGGCGGTTCCACATGCTTTTTTTTTTCGTTCGTTCCTTTCCCCCGGCCGAGGAGCCCCCGAGGTATCCCCCCCGAGACCGCGGGGAAACTTTCCGCGTCCCTCCGGGAATCGCCGCCGACTCTCACCGAACGCCGGATCAGACGGAAGAAGACCGAAAACGCCGTTCCGCTCGCTCCACCGGAGAAAATGTATCCAAGTACAGAGAGCCTGCGGTGCGGGCGACATTCCTGTAACTCGCCACAGTCGCCTGGAACCACACACCTAATCGAAAAATGCATTTCTGGAGCATAATTTCTTTCTCGGAATAACGACAGCTAGCGGGGTTTCCACATCAATTGCACGAGGCGACTCCGCTGTAGGATGAGGGCGAAGGGAAGGAGACAAATGAGTCGTACAGAAATGCTCCTCGGGTATTCCACCTGGTAATAGTTCCAGTGGTGTCGCTTTATCTTCTGCCAAGCACATAACAGAAGGCGTTCCGCAAGGCTCAATATTGGGTCCATTGTTATATCTTATCTATACAAATGATTTCACTATATTTATGGAAGGAATAACTTCCACTATGTATGCAGACCTGTTATATCAATGCAACTCTGTGCCACTAATATACACAATGCTATACCCACAATATTAGAAGCCATTGAACATGCAACTGAGTGGTTTTCCTCAAATGACTTAATCATAAATAAAGACAAAACAAGACTTTTTCACTGTGCACCATCAATTTCAGCCAAATATCACAACAACATCTTAACCCTAAAGAACTCTCTACCTTTTGAGTTTTCTGAGAGCTTAAATTTCCTACGCCTTATTTTGGACTACAATTTGAAGTGGAGCTATAACATAGATACCCTGACCAAAAGATTAAGCAAGACAGTCTTTTCCCTAAGAATCATTCATCAAAACTGATCAAAAGCTGCAGCAATAACGCTATACTATGGTCTAATCTACAGTAACCATAACTCTGGTATAATATTCTGGATTCAGGCTTCCAGTCTTCTGTTAAACCGAACTTTCAGATTACAAAAGAGAGCAGTGAGGATAATTGATAATCTGAAGCCATCTGAATCTTGTAGACCTTATTTCATAAAAGACGAAATACTAACTTTACCGTGTTTATACATTTTGAACATTCTAACTTTTGTTAAGGAAAATTTCACTACTTCAAACACTATCTTGTAACCCATGGTCACCACACCAGGCAGGCAAACTCACTAACGCATATTCCACATAATACTTCATCTTATGCAAAAGGTCCACTGTACGTGGAAATTAAATATTGCAATAAACTGCCTGACAAATTTAAAAACCTGGACAATACCAGGGTTAAATCACAGATTTAAAAATTATAACAAAAAAAGGCATACTATGACCTAAAGGAATTTATTTCTGACAGTCAAGCGTTTTAATTCTGATTAGCACATCCTGGCTGGGAATTTGATTGATTTTCTTGTATATGTATTTTTTGCTGTATTTTATTTTATATGGGCATGCCTTGTAACATTGAAGGTGAATAAATATATTATTATTAATAATAGGCTTCATATCTACCGGCGTTTCGAAGAACAATTTGTTCCTCAAAATCAGGGTTTCTGAATGTCGCACGAGTCAAATTTGGCCGTCATTAACACACAACAATCAGGATCAGGAGTCTTCTGATTGGCTCGTTTGTCTTATTGACCGTTGGCTGATTTTCTCGTCTTCCCTTACATTTTCAATTCAATAGATGATAGGAATCCAGGCACTGCTTAATTCGAACAAGTCATTCTTTGAAACGTCGGCGGATATGTAGCCAGAGTCTGCTCTTCATATAGACGGCAGCAGAAACTAGCCTAGCCTCTGGAGAGCTGATGAATCGTAGATCAATAGTCATACAGACAATGAGAAACCATTTCAATCACCTATCGCAAAATTTGGACAGTTCTAATATGGAAATGAATAACGGCATCTAAAGGTCTCCTACAGCGGGTGTCATATCTGGAGGTGAATAGAGCAGGCTCCCGAAATCATAAGGAATTCGTTCACTGCAGCAGGGAAAAAATCTCCAGAACAAAACTTGGAGGAGGACCACAGTATTAAATGTAGGCAGACAATGTCATGGATCATGTGAAGGAGGGAAACGTAGAGCATATAGGACAATAAATGGAGAAGAGAAATTGAGGCATAACATACTAGTGTGAGGCTAGATGGAGGGAAATCGGTGACTGCAGGAATGATGTATTAAGAGGTGTTCATAGCGATGGGGAAGATATAGCGCGGGCTGGTCATTCTAATGAAGAAAAAATAGGAAGAAGAGCAGTCAAAATCAAACAAGTAACTCACAAGATACGTCAAGTAGAGATTAAGACAATCCAATGTATAAATAATAATCCAGGTATTTACCAACATCAAATTATAGTGAGGAAGGGGAAGAGTGTGTCTACAAACTGTTTGGGAAGTAATGGGTAACTTCCCATCGAATAAATACTTAGTCGTAATGAGGGATTGCAACTATTGAAGCCAATGCAAGTACCAGCCTTCAAACTCCACTTCTAATGGATACACTTTACAATTTCAAAAACTAAGTCTTACAAGGGGGTCACCCTACAGAGTAAAACCAGTTCTATTGTTCTTAGCTCACTATAAGACAGTTTTCTCCTTATTTTAAGAGTTCTATATATCCAATCATTCCTTGGGATGCAACCTTGACACGGTGGACGAGCTTAAGCGTTCCAATGACCCCTAGAGCTGGACAGGTGGGGCCAACGATAATTACTCCTGCTGCTCGATCATGTGACTGTGATAAGGGTGATAGCGACGTCGTTGCCCAGGGTAACGACGTACGGACGACGGAGGGTGATAATAGCGATCATGTAACTGTGATAAGGGTGATAGCGACATCGTTGCCCCGAATAGCAATGACGCTCGAAACTGATGGTGATAAGCGCCATAAGGAATCGGATATATGCGAATACGTTGAATAAAATTTTAATTACAAATGCCCATTCCCAATTAACTAACTTTTGGTTTATGAAAGACCTTTATGAAGACCTCAAGTAATTATACAGAATAAGAAAATGTGTTAGAGTGCTATTCTGAATGACATTACGACCGGGGAAAAAAGATGGAAAAACGCACTTATCCGACTTGACACATAACTATTTCAAGAGAAATGGGTTACTTTGCAGTGCGAAAAGTTTTTAAATTTAGGTGTGATAACTATCGTCTATCTGCCATTCAGTCGCGGATTATTTCCCATAATGGATTTAACATAATATGTAATTGCTACTGGCCACAAGGTAACATTATAATATATGGTAGAATAATTTCATACTCCGTAATGCAATTTGCCAGCACAAAGGCATATTTACCATCGCTTATTCCTTCTTTAGGGAAGACGAACACTTCCTAAGAAATTCCCAAGCATATGTACGCACAAGTATACAAGGACTGAATTAAGAAGAGCACAAGATTTTCGTGTATCATAATGGTAAACTTAGGTAAAAATCAAATCAAGCAAGTTCAATACGTCGCTCCGTGAAAATTATAAAACCACGTAAACGGGTTCTTCTACGGGAAAAATAATTCATAAATTTGTCAATACCCACAAAAACCTCAGGTGTTTATTTAATATTCACAAATTATAAACGCAGTAACATCGTATCTGTATCATTTCAACTGAGACCAATATTAACATTTTTCTACGCCCATCTCTCGCTTACATTTACCTTAAACGGTCATGCCACTACGAGCTTTACAACAGTCAATGAGAACTCCCAGCTCATGACTGCCAGTTGAATATGAAATCACAGAGTAGAATAACGTGGATTACAATTTAATGATAGTTCTCCACCGAAGGACTATTTGTGGTACCTGCATGTCAAACAGTGGGTCACAAATGTACATATGTCGACATGAGACATACGACTCGCCGAAAGCTAATAAGGTTCAGTATTATAACAACATTGGTACGGGGAAAGAGGAAACTCGATACATTATTAAATACCTTGGATTACAGACATCATTAACTTGGATAACTATAAAAATGTAATATTCAAATTTTATCACAGCAGAAGACTCACCGCTCCGCCATAAAATTATCGTTAGTCATTTTATGGGCAAGGGCCTAGTCACGTTGAAACACCGGTTCCCATCAGAACACCGAAGTTAAGCAACGTTGGGCCCGGACGGTGGTTGGATGGGTGACCCTCCTCCATACCTCAACCAGGCATGGATGGAGAGATGATACTCCCTCCATACCTATACCGGCAGGCCTGAGAGGCCAGGCCAAACCGGGCCGGTTGGAGGGAGGACATCCTCTATACCTGGTACTGGGGTGAGGCAGGGGGAGGCAAATCCTCCATACCTCTACCGAGGTGCTCTTGTCCCCTGTCTGCAAGTGGCAGACAGGCATGGGGTTGGCACAATGGACCAAGAAAGGTCTAAGTGCCCGGGCTCCTGACGAAGGCCCCACCAACAACAATCTAACTAATCTAGTCATTTTATAGGATATGTGGAATATATTAATTCGAGCATGTAAGCTACATGTTATAGCTTATTATTCATAAAAAGCGTACACACAATATATAATAATATACCACATTAAAAAATTAAATATCAAAAGTATTATATTCATAACTGTACCTATTTAAGAATGTGTCGCCGTTTTTCATTGGTTCTTCATATTCTCTATTGTTACCAACCCACAGAAAGAAAGTTTTGAAAAGCGATTCGGATCTGAGCGCATGACGTTAGCCCATGACTGTCGTACGTGCGATCACGGTGGCTTACATGATCGCTCGATGACGCCAACGTTCATCGCGGGCTGAGATAAATATCACCCCCCGTCATCGCTATCACATTTACATGATCAATGGTGCCGCTGGATCATGCCGCTGGTAGGGCCACTCTTGTCACATAGATCGAAAGGCATGAACCAGACGAAAGGTAATTCACGAGATGGGTTTACGTTGAAGGGAAGAACGATGGAAAACATCCCCCTCCAAATATCAATTTCCCAGACAAATGGAGTCGATCACAGAGAACTATGGAATGTAGATCTGAGTGAGAGGCATATGATACCTATATTGCTACCAATTCACTATATAGCAGTCCTAATATTGACATCCGTCTAAGCTTAGAAAATAAGACCCTGTTTGAAAATGCCTGGTTAACACTAACCATAAGAGAGTGTAGCCTTTGTTAACACGTTGTTACCTTAGAGTTTCAGTTTATTATATCAAATCACAGTTTAGGTTAGTACACGTGAGCATAATCGATGGAAGAAAGAATGAACTTCGGTTTTCTTACCGAAAAAAATATTTTATCAAAGATTATGATACCGGGACTTATTGTAATTTAGTTTAACAGTATAATATTGTTCATTTTACACTAAACTGCAACTGGTAACTTACACAAAAAATATAAGATAGGTACCTATAGTATAAACCTAAGGTGACTAAGTTACATGGTTAACATTTACGGATCCAGCGCTTACAATTAAAAAAAGTACAGATAAACAAAAGCCTTTAGTAAGGAATTGAGAAAATCTGTGCATTTATCCGCTCCTGAGGTAACAAATTAACAGATAATTGTAAATAGTAAGTTTAGAGTAAATATTTTCCTAGTATCAAAATATTTCCTAAGCTGATACTAATAACCATTTTCCGATAAATTAAGAGATTTACGGAACAAGAAATTTCCCAAAGTCGTCACCTGTTTCATTTAATTGAATTCCCAAGAATGAACTCTCCTCCCAGTTGCTTATAGTTTCGTACCAAGGCCCGTCCTTCAAGCCTTAATTCGGAGTCAAATTTTAATTTTAGACGAATCATGCTACTTTTGCTGCTACGGATTCCACAAAAGATGCACTTCGTTACCATTAGGTTTCAGCTATAGGAATTATCATTAAAGATGATCTGCTGGTGCAGGTCGGTTTATATGGAAGTAGAATTTCCTATGCAAATCTTTTACAGCTGAAGGACCTTGCCTGTTAGTATGACTTCATTCTTTATCTCGGCATATGTGACTCTTCATCCCATCCATAAATGCTATTCTCTTCTCCTCCCCTTCCCCGCTTATACAACATCCTCCCCTATCACGGTCCTAAGCATCCCTCGCCTCTCATTGCCTTTTCCCACCACCCACTCTGCCTTCTCCTAATTTGCCCTTAAGCATCTTCCCCTTCTCACTCACCACGCCGACCACTTTCTCGTTCGTCCTCCTTCCCGTCGATTGCACCTTCTCCATTCTCCTCCAAACGTACATCTAAAACGAATGAGCAACTATTTTCGTTACAAGGTTAACATTTGCACTACGCGCGTACAATTACAAAAAAGTACAGATTAACAAAAGCCTTTAGTAAGAAATTGAGAAAACCTGAACATTTTTCCACTCCTGAGGTAATAGAGTACCAGATTATTGTAAATCGTAAGTTTATGCCATACATTTTTCTCTAATACTAATTCTTCCCTCAAGAGTCCATATTTCTGCACCATACTACGCTAAACTCCATATTAGACTCTAAGCCAGTCTTTCCTTTACATTCTAACTCACGGGCACCTAATGACTAATCGTCGCCTATTTCTCAACGCCTCCTTTGCTAGCGCTATTCTCCTTCTACATTTGCTACTGTGCCCACTTTCCTCCAGCTTACTGACCCGATAATATAGTTCAGCATGCTCTAGTTTGTGTCCTACTTTCATGGTCAGCCTCGTTTTCTTTGCCCAAACATATCCCATGACTTTATTTTTCTTACGGTTGATATTTATTCCGAATTTCCTGCGCTGGTTTTCTAAAGCTAGCTATAGCTGATTTTCTGTGGGTGCATTCCTCTGGATGGCTGACTAAGCAACGCCTGGTCGTCAGTAATAACTTTATCGACAGTCCTTCTACCTTCATTCTTACAACTAGCTCCTCCCATGCCTTTCATTTGATTTAATTGGTATAAACGTAAAAATGTAAATGCTACAACCGGCCACATTGTCTTACCCCACTCGGATTATTCGTCTGCCAACGTCACCTGGGCCGAATCGCCCATGAATAAGTTTTGAACGAATATCTTATTTCTTCAATGTACTCTTGTTTTCATTAGTTTTTCCCAATTAACTATATCAAAAGCCTTTTCGAAATCCACAAAAACAAGCAAAAATGCCTTGCCTTTTTAGTTCCTTTCTGTAGGTGTTCTCATCTTACTGGCATTGATTGATATTAATTATCTAACAATGATGGTGAGCTTTTCAAAGAGTTATGAAAGCAACTAAAGAACGTAGGTTTTTGAAGGAATAGCAGGCATCATAAATCAAAACTGGGGTCTGTTTACACTAATAAAGGCAGCTGTAATAAACCATTAATAACCAAAATTCGTTAATTTCCAAATCCCATATTTTTATTTTTCATCTTAATTTTGAAGGGAATGTAACTGCATTGCTGGCTCTTTTACTTCATTCCGCGAAATAAATTCTGCTGAATACGGACTACAACTTTTATTAAACCAATATTCATCTTACAATATAATCACTAATTATTTAAATACCATACCTCACTCCACTCCATTAGAGTCCATTGAAAGTTATTACACACGGCGCTTAAATAGCAGGAATGATTTTTTTACTAAGTAAAAAGCCTGGTTCAATACCGAGGCTCAATTCAATGCTGATATTGAAATGAGTTACACACTCAGCGACTCCAAAGTGATTCTCTAAAATGATCTCATCCCATCTTGCACCCTCCTCTGCTCATCAACTTGAATAGAAGTCACGCAAGTGGAAAGCTGTTTCAAGACAAAAACATTACAGAGATTTCGATAACAATGCTTCAACGCTTTGATCCAGAGTATGGAACACTTGCTAAAAAATAATGCCCAGGCATTTTTTGTTCACTATCACCGGTTCTATATGTTCCTTTCAGTTTCACCGCCGGGCAAAGACAGGCTCTTTTAATAGCAATTCTGCAACACGCGATTATATCCTTTTCTTGCACCACCGAGGTAGAAATTTCTAATCATTGACGGCCTACATCTAGACCAGAATTAGGTCCTCTCCATGATCAGCCATCATCTGAGGCAACAAGATCGCGGTCTCAATTAAAATAGTTCATATTGATGGACGTGAAAATTGTACCTTTTACTTTTACCTAATCGTTTCGTACCTTAGTTCTTTGCTTTTTTCTTATCTTTCTACGCAACTGTTCGCCTTCCATTATTTTTCTCGGCTTAGTACTGACCACTATATTATACTATTCCACTTTTCTACATCTACAAAATACTCTGAAAGCCACCTCAAGGGTTTGTGGCAGGGGGTGAGTAGTCACCAACATGCATTACATTATACCCTAAAGTTATTTTTTTTAGCAATGAAGTTCCCAAAAGTGAGCATTGGTCCAGAAAAGTGAAAAAATATGCGAAGGCAATGATGCTGCCAAGATAATCCTTCAGTACAAATTTATTCATATTAACAATTACATAACTTGTGTAATTTAGCAATTGAAGAGCTTGAGAGAGGTTACTTATTTATAAGCAAATTGTAGTCTGGTATAAATATGCAGAAAAATGTATCTACGCCTAGAATACAGCAATCCTTTTGTCCATTGACTTATTTTCAGAAATATTGTCGTTGCACGCTAGCATCGAGGCTCTATATTTTGAATTTTGTTTCAATATTTCAGAGTAATTCGAGCAATTATTACAGCTGTCCAGGACGCTTAGCGCATTGTAAGCAGTACATGACATCGATAGTAAAAAATGTGAAGATACAATTTCTTTGCCGTTACTTTTGTGAATACTTTAATACCGTAAAATAACCAGGGCATCTTTTCCACATTTGTGATCAGGTTACCCTGAAATATCCGTCAACTGCACAAGATGAATATCGAACATAAAATATCTGCTATTTTATTGGAACAAAATCGGAGGTAAAATATAACTTGCAAATAATTAACATTTTCTTAAGAAGATCCTTAAAAGTACATGAACGCAAAATTGAGTTTGGAATAAAATCAATAATAGCACTTGTCTTCTAGATGTATTTTAAAAGTTATGGATTCCTCGAATTTGTTGTTTTCTGAAGATTTCACAAGATCACCCACTAATGAGAAGTTGCGTCAAGATTATTACTTAACCGAACGATAGCATATATTTTCTAAGAACGTACTAAATAGTGATGAGAAAAAATTGAAGAAAAAAAGATAATGAGAATAAAATAATGGAGGAACTGTGAGCGGAATTCCTCCGGATATCTCAAGAGGTGGTGCTTTTTCGCTGGGCAAAGACTGTCAAGAGTCATGCCAACATTCAGTTGATTATTTGGGTGATCAAATATTCGAGGAACTTCTATCTTCTTCGAAGTCTGAAGTATCCCTCTTCTCCTACAATGGAAGCGTTTAAAAAAAAGGAGCACTCTTGCCCCACAGAATTTTATTGGCGAATAATTGACCAGAGATAAACCAAACAAATCACGGGATCTACTAGGAATTTTTTGGGTACTATGAAACACACTAAATCCACCTTAATGTATAAATGACTTCCAAATTGAACGGTTGAGCGGTTGGTGTGTCGATTAGAACACAGCTCACAATCGTGAAAACACATCCAGCCATACCGGATTTTTCCACATTCAACCGTTATAGATACTGCGCCAGGGGCCACTAAATTTAACGCCACTCTATTTTTATGGTGCACTGTAACGTTTACATGTTCCATCTCTTTTTCAAGAACGAGAGTTTTCAAGAACGGGTTACTAGAGGGCGAAACGATAAACTACAAATCCCCATCCACCGGACTTGTGCCTTCAATAGGTCCTTCGTAGTAAATGGTAGCAAATTATGGAATGTCTTATCTAGTGAAATACGTAGTTCAAAAAATAGCCGAATATTTAGACAAAGACTCTTTAACTACCTGTTTCTAAAACAAAGTTCACGCTCTGATCTGGCCTTACCATAATAAATGTAATTTAATGTTTTGTTCAATTGGCATATTTGTACAAAATTTTGTTTCTGTATTAGTTTTTTCATTGTCTTGTAGAGTTGCCTATATCACTTTATTTTTTCTTGTTTTGTTTGTATTACCTAAAAAACGGTCCGCTAAATACTGGAATATTTGCACGATACGGATGATTATTCTCTTGTAAATTTATAGAATGCTCATGTGAGGCTGAGTAGCCTCCGAGTATGTTTAAAATTTTTGTTAAAAAATTCTGTATCGTGATTACGAAATAAAATATTTTCCCTCTCTCTCTTAAGTTCCAGAACACAAAAGAGACGGAATAACCCTCGTCGTTCTAAAGAAACCTCAAACCGTTCGTTTGGGCCGGTATGAAATGAGAGAAGAACTGATATGGTACAGTCCACTTAAATCGGATTATAATTCGTTGGAACAGGTTTGGATTCAAAGATGAAAGCGGGATCAGACAGCTCTTTGGGCTAACATTACGTATTTTTCAACGCCATGCGATGAATTCCTGGTGTTGACTTAGGATTTAGGAAAACAGTAATTGCAGACTTGTTTGATGAGGAAGCTGTAATTTACTATCCTACTAGCTTGAATTTAATTTGGAATTTGTTGGAACGAGTAGAAAGTAAAAACCATTAATCGAATAAGCGATGGGGCTCTTGGGCTATGATTACACCTTCCTTTTTTAAGGCAGTGCTAAGAACTTGAAATGAAACACTAAAACTTGATTAAAAACCTCAGAGTTTTATTTTTAATCACCACCCGAGTTTCGACGGCAAACCTCACTACCAAGTGAAGCACCGTACAAAACTTCCGACGTCGAAACCAGGATCATGATCAAAAATAAAACTTTCATCTACATACTACCCCGCAAGCCGCCTCAATAGGCGTGTGGCGGGGTGTGTTAGGACACCAGCCGTTTGATAGAATCAAAAACAAAGTTTGTAAATTTTACAATCAATTTTATTCACTACGACCGGTTTCGACGCATAGGCAACATCTTCAGGTCGAGTTCACCAGCCGTTTACATATAAAAAGGAAACGCTCTAATGAAATTACGCCAAGCATTTATTAAAGTCCCTTATTGTTCGGGGGAAAAACGAATTCCCATACCTATCCGTGCGGCAAAATATCTCTCTTAATTTATCGTTTCTGTCGGACCTGGAAATATAGTGGGATTCTAATATGATGTTCTCCGTGTCGCTCTGAAAGATATCTATTCTCAATTGCTCAAGTAATCTAAGCCTAGCGCGCAGCCTCCGAGTCTCTAGCGGCTCCCACCCTAATTCGTTTAACATCTGTGTAACAACGCTGTATGTACGCCCGTAGCAGTTTTTGACGAATCGCGCAGCTTTCCTTTGTATTTTATTAAGTTCCCGGATTAAGTCTTTCTGCACCGGATCCCATATGCTTGCTGCATATTCAAGGTGTCGCCGGATAAGTGTGCAATAGCACCTCTCTTTTACTTTTTCATCCGAAAATCTTCCCACAATACGCTTGACGAATCCTACCGTCTTCAGAGCTCTGCCACAAATATTTCTTATATGTGTTCCCCACGATAGGTTCGAGGTTATCGTAACTCCTAGATACTTCACTCCATCTGTCGCCTTTATGTTAACACCATCCACAGCATATACATGGGGATAGTTGGACGACCTCCGCAAGAAATGTACCGCCGTGCATTTGCTCAGATTATGTTCGAGTCCCCAGTCTTGGCTCTACACATGAACGTTGTTTAAATCCGATGATAGAGTTTCAAAGTCAGAGTGATCACTAATTTCGCGATAGATGAGATCGTTGTCAGCAAATAAACGTATTTTACTGCTAATTCGAGAGCATAGATCATTAATGTATATAAACTTTGAGGAATACACTAGTTTAAGTGAAGCATTTGAAGTTTGCACGATTTAGGTACACTACTACGTTACGCCTGAGATTACGAGTTCACGCTGGGAACTTCCGGTGTTGAGTCCAGGCACCTGGTAGAAGTGAATGTAAATTTTTTTAATGAGGCAGTTATTATTTCCTACCCACCCACGCGATTTCCCCCGCTATGGCACCATTGCCTCATAAAACACGGCAGATACAAAGCGATCCCGGTCCGGGAACGCATCAACGCCAGAGAGGGGTGGGCGGCCTTTTTAGCTTCAAAGCCTAGTCTGCGATTGGCAATCAACTTGAAGCATTAAGCAAGATTTCCCCTCACTACTCCTCTATGAGATCCGCTATTGAAGTAGACTATGGCCGTTTTCGACCTTTTTAAACTGTGCTATCTTCGCTTCGTGCTTATAGAGCACCGGACGGAAATGACATCGAAGTCACGTCATTACTTACTTCGAAGGTGTGTATTTTCTCTACATGCCAAGGGAGCCGACCAAGTGAATGAAAAAGGAGTGCTCTTGTACTCGCAGCAGGTGAAGTCAGAAAGTTGGAATGTGATAATAGGGGCATATATGACAAATAGGAGAGGAGAAAATTTCAATATTTTATTGAATAATTATTACTACAAGTACTGGCTCGAATATGTTGCACATTTTTTAAGAGTATAGGTATTTAGAACTAGCTAATTATGCTGAAGGACTTTCAATCATGAATACGGATCTACTTTACAAATGATTGTCACATTATTGAGCTCTGAATATAATAGATATACTATATTTATTTGCTTTATTCAAACCGAACAATCCATTCTCTTCGTTATGTAAGGGAAGAATTCCCTCATTAAAATCATTTTGTTACAGTAACAGATAGGTACTCATAGATCGGTATAATCCCATCAGCTGTATTCGATACCACTAGCAAACTTTAGATCTATACTATACCGCTGAGCATCGAAGAAGTTTTACCTGATTAACCAAATAACGCGAATAATTAACCTGCAATGTGAATGTCGATTATTTTTAAAGCCATCGTGCTATTTTCGCGCAATTAATCGATCATTAACTGAGTATGAGAATGCGTAGGCTGTTCGTTTATATAACTATAATAATAGATCTTCCCTCGTAGTTTTCCGAAGACGCCCGTTGGAACACGGGCGAAGCTGTTGCTCTAAAAAGCAACCTACGCGGTGGAAACCCGAAAATGCAGAATAATTCATAATAAAAGATCAGTTATATGTACCTGCCTAGTGCTGTTTTATTACGCCTTTGTAGGCTATAGATCCACGCGCGGATAATATAGGAGTTCTTCCATTCTCATTGGATCCATGGTAAAAGATAATAAGATACGATATACGCTTTCACTTCAGCAGTAAAATTGCCTGGCCTTGCTATCCCTGGCAATCAAGTCATAACCATTTATTTATCATAAATGAATTATTTGATACTTCGGACAAAAGGTTTTGTAAAGAATATGACCTTCTCAATTGCCGTAGAAGAACGGTAAGCATTTTAGAGAAGTAATTTACCTCAAATTTCTACCAACTTTAAGACTGTGGATGTTGATTCTCGTATCTTAAACAAGCTGATGTCTTCGAGCGCTTCGAAATGGTGAAATGAAGATGTCTCATGTACTGCCAGGAAATCAAGATATCTTAAAGAACCTTAAAGTTACCTTTGGGAATGCCAAGCTCGAAAAAAGCCAAGTCTGCTATTCGAGAGTTTCTGAACTCGTTTTTGGCAGAGTAGAGAGACAAGCACGAAGGATGTGTCGGAAGAGCGCACGCTCATACATTATTACTGCCCTAACTCTGAGTTACATGAGTGGGTTATCAGTTCTACCACTGTAGCTGTATTTTCTCAGGGATCAGCAGACTCAGGTGCTGCGTAGGCACAACTTAAGTTTTAAACACAATTTTTTTTAAAGCCGAGCATCGTCGAACTATGCGTTGGCGAATGAAGATAAAGCATGAAACCACGACCGTGCGTCGTGTTTGTCGGGGAGTATCGCCTTTGAGCGTCTCTGGCGAACTATAGTTGAAGCTAAAGGCTCATTCACACGAGGCTGATATTCACTTCTGATTTACCAGCGCTGGTAAATCAGCATCGTGTGAACGCTCCACCAGCGTCAAAGTTAACCAGCATGCTGGTATATATATTCGCGCGCTGGTAGCTCTAAACATGTTTGATATTGCCAGCGCTGATGATGCGGGAATAGGTCACGTGATCACCAGCGCTTGTAAATCAGCGCGTCGCCAGCGCCGTCTGAACGAAACTAAACGGGCTTGTTGCATGCAGCTGTGGTCGAGTTGTCGCCGAGTCGTGTTTACACCGTCAAGATGTCAGATTTGAAGTGGAATGTTGATTGTGATATTTCAAACTGTTCATTCGCATAAATTTAAAATATTCACTAACATCTTCTGCAGCTAGCTCTCTCACCAGGGTGTTAGAAGCCCCAAGCTCTTCTCGCCTATTTATCCACTTCCTAATCCACACAGTACGTCTTTTTTTTCTTAGCTCACGCTCACATAGTTCTTTCACTGCCATTCTCAACACATTCTAAAGAAAATTTCGGTTTATTCCCACAGATGACATTTTTTAAAACTAAAATTTGCAATGCACAACCTTTCCCTGTAAAGAGCCAGCGTGTAGGTACTGCCCACACTCGCGCTTACGATCAGCGCTGACAACCAGCCAAGTGTGAACGGTATTTTCCACGCTGGTACATACCGCTGGTGATAGTAGCTGATATTAGCAGCTGGCGAATCAGCCTCGTGTGAATGAGCCTTTAACACTTAAAGCATACGTGGACGAGGCATTAGTGCTTCAAAATGGACTTATACCTCTCGCGAAAGCTTATGGCGTTCGGATGCGTAGAAGAAGATGTCGTGGATGGGTTTAAGTTTGGTGGAAGGGGTAGGGAAAAGAGACGAAGGGGGAAAGCGAAGACATGGCATTTGTTCCATGCATGAGTGCATTTCAAAAAATGGAATTTGTATGACGCAGACATCACAAACGCCGCGCATCCGAACGCCATAAGCTTCCGCGAGAGCTGTACAGTCCTTTAGATTCACCCTGAGTGTACCAGCCCAGCCCACATCTTCGCCTCCAAATTTGGAGATATTTCAAAACTATACACTTAGCATGGCTTTATTTCCCCTATTTTGGCCTCCTCTGGTAATCTTCACATGCCGTGCTGAATAAATTCTAGTTCACCTGTCGAATCTTGGGATTGATGATTGCTGAATGTGTAAGTAGTGTAACGAATACAAACAAAATAGTCCCACCTGCCACGAGGTGCTTTGAGGGCTGTAGGTCGCGTCAAAATCGATGGACCCATCTTTTCCTCCATATTTCTCGTTCCATAGGAGAAACCCATTCGCCAAGAGCATAAGGCCGTCTATTTTGCAACCATCTCTCATGTCTAGAAGTAGGCTTACAATTCGGTAGCGATAAATGACACATGCCTGTTTTGTTTTTCTGCCCCGATTCATACGACAGAGCCGGCAAAAATCAAAGTATAAATTCTAAGCAACCCAAATAATAAAAACAGCCAGGGAAAAACTAGCTTTATCATACCAAAAAAACTTTACTTGGCAATTGCGTGCCCACTTCACAACCTAATCTAACCAAAGAGCAATTTTCCTACGGGGTGGAAGGTTTTACCGAATCCATTGAGAAAACCATTTCGTCGAAAAACTGCCCCAACCACCAAATTTCCTCAACTCTCCGCAGTGATGTTGATGAAAGTCCACGTCTGGAAAAAACCCGTCCCTCATTGGTCAACCCGTTAGAAACTATCTCGTTCACATGTATAAGAATTCGGCAGCTTTGATTAAATAACTTTTTATAGGTATCTCGGCAGCTGAGAGAGAAACATTATAAAAATGACACCAACAAAACATATACTCAATTGAAAAATATAGGTTTCTGCCGCATCCAATCCTTTTTTTATTCCTATATGCCATAGTCTCTGGAAACTAAGAGCTGTGGTCAAATAACTGGATCGTAATATTGGTGAGGGACTTCATTTTTTCCCAAGCAAAGTAAGGACGAATATAGAAATATTTAAATGATGCAATAAAGTTTTCCAAAACTTTCTCGAAATTTCTTGGACCGCTTACAGGATTTATTCACACTCTGGTGAATTCACATAATATGGTTTATCAAATTCTTGGAAAATCGAGGCTATGGAGTTTAGAAAAAATGCGTAAGGATGAATTCTGAATGCAGGAATTATTGCAAACAGCAAAAGAAAAACACATGAATGAGTATCGCAAAAATCGCTGGCACTCACAGAGAGTAGTTCATTTGGTGCCAGGGAAAGAAAACCATAGTTGAGGGATAAAACAAAGGTATTTAGGGTCCTTCCGAAGGTTCTCGCGGAAAACCTTCGGTTTCCATGTAGGATCACTCATCCACGTCTTCTTCATTGACGCTGACCTGTCTCTACGCATTCGGCTGCAATCAAATTGTGTCGCTGAGGCTCATGATTGTTTAATTTTACAATATATGTTTCTGTTCATGCTCGAAAATTTGGAGGAAATAGAAATCATTGAATTTCCTTATTTTATTCTGCGCATCAAATGATACCCGAGCTCTTTTAATACATTGTGGAAAATTATTTCACCGGCTCTCATCAGTGTGGATGCTACGAGGTAAATCTACACCCTTGTTTACTGTTAACTATTGAGACATCTCTCTGCAGTGCAACTGGAAGGTGATAAATAGTTCTCGACTTGGTGTTTATGCAAGGAGAAACTGCTACCTTTAAGTGTGCCTCAAAAATACTATCCGAAGGAAATAAATTAAAGCAATGGCAATTCCATTAGAATGGATAGGGAAGAAAATCTTTATTAAGAATATTACAAACATTCCTAAAACTCTTAGACTGAGAACCCGTGATTCTCCACCAAAAAGATAAATATATAAATTGAGCATGCATTTTAAATACATTTAACACACGAGGTCTGAAAAATATGAATGAAAAAATTTGGAATCAAATTTCTTTTTTTCAGAGTTAGCGTTAAAATAGTACTATTTTCAGGCATAATTGTCATAAAGAAATAAACTCAAGGGGTAATATGCCTAAAAACTCTAAATGAGACTAGAATTCTGAGAGAATTGATAAGAATAAGACTTCAGAAGAAAAGATTTCCAATAAATATAATCTGAGGGGAAGTAGTAAAGTGATCGCAAAATTCTATGATGATGAGGGATAACATTAAGAATGCACTGAGAAAACTGAGCCAAGGAAAAGAGAATTGGAGTCATACTTTCCTTTACTTTCAAGGTTTACGTCAACTTATTCTCATGCGATCTATAAATAGATAAGAGATAAATTTCAAAGATGTTATCCCCAAAGTTTCCAGTAGCTTTAAGACACGAAAAACTATGCTAAAAATAAAAAAAGCTTTCACAAAAAGATTCAAATTTCTCGCGAAGGGTAAAATGGTGTAAAAGGTAGCACACACTATTAATCATATTATATATTGCCCGAAAAATGCTGATAGTTGAGATGAAACCAAAATTATATTAGAATAGGTACATTAATCTGAATACCGGCAGGAATAAATTATTTCTAAATCTGAAGGATCAAATACCAAAAACAAAGATAAGGTATTGTTATAGGTATTTTGCATTGAGTAGCATGCACTTAAGATTAAGAGTAAATAAGGGATAAGTAAACATTCGTTTTAAGTTGATACAGTTTCAGAAGTCTTGACCGAAACACCTATGCTAAAGAATTATAATGAAATTGCGGCAACAACACCCGTATGTATGAATCGCAAAAAGATCTTCAAAAGGGACATCGAAATGCAAATAATGTATATTGCCTGAAGCTGAGTTTTTTGGTAATTAGAAGGATAATATGCAACAGGAGATAGGCGAACGCTAACCAATCAGTGCCAGGAACCAACCAGGAAGTCAAACAAGGAAAGAGTGAAGGAGCAAGACAGTGAATAACTTAATAACGACAAGCACCATATAGTCAAAAGTCATACTTAAGAGGCAGCTCAATGAATTAAGGCGTGAGAGATTAATTGACCGAGAAGAAATGAAAAATAATCTCTCTCAGGCGCTAAATTTTACACCGAGTACAGAAGAAGCCCATGCGAAGAAATGTGAAAACGCCTTACGGAATTACCAAGCGTAAGAGCCCAGCAGCAAGCTTTTACACGCATGTCCGTGTACGGATGAAAAACTATGGTGGGAACAATTGTATTCGGTTTTCATAAAACAATCAAGGGTTCAAGCGGCCAGGTTTAAAATTGTCTAAACAAGATAGTTCCTAAAAATTAACAAAGCCAGGATAAGCAATACAAGACGATGAAAAAATACATTATGTATTTAAAGGTGAGGAATCTTTCAGGAAGCATAAAAACAGCAATCCAATGGACAACATAGAAAAAGAAATTGCCAAATCGGAATAATCACAGGAAAAGAAACATAAAAGAGCTATTGATTTCCGAGAAAAATAAAGAAAGCCAACACCCTGAGACACAAAAGAGGCATAGCAGGATAGCTTTGTTAAACAAGTTATTGACCTTGAGACATATAGATATATATATGATTCTTCCTATACCTTTCGCTGAAGAAGGTGGCGGCGATCCACCGAAAAATTTACATAACCCGTGTGAGTGCCTTTTTATTTGTTTACCTTTTAGTCGCACTTGTGACAAAGTTTATATATATATATATACACATGCATAAATAAAACAGTGATACACTAAACAAACACAGAAACACGCAAAAAGGACACTCACAAAATAAAACTTGTACGTTTCGGCGTCAGGACGCCATCGTCAGCGGTAGAGGAATGATGAGTCCGCTCTGTTCCCTTGGGAAGGAAAGGGCAGAGAGGAAGGAAAGGGGGGGTAAGTGCGAATGGATAGTGGTGGGGAGAGAGAGGTGGCTATTGGGCTTTTAATTCAATGGGCTAGGTTTAGCCCGGGCTTTTCGAATGCTCTTGTCACCCAAATATGGGCGTATTCACGAATTTTCACGTCAACATTACCGGCGGATTGAGGAAGGGCTTCTATGATCTCTAGGGAGAAACAATCGTCAAAATTTTGAGAGTGGGAGGCGGTATGTTTGGGAATGGGATCAAGAAAAGGTGGAGTTTTGGTGGCATGGCGGTGATTGTTCATACGGATATTGAGGGGGGTGGTACATTTTCCCACATAGAAGGCAGGGCAGAAATTGCAGGAAAGGCGGTAGATGATGTTGCTGGTGGTACAATTGGCCGTAGAGGAAGATCTTTTGAGGGAGGGGGTGGCGGAGGGGCGGAGGAGAGAGCAGCATTTGCACCTCGGGCGTCCGCATGTTGAGGAAAGTGGGTGGGTTGCAGGGAGGGTCTAGTGGATTTTAAAATGTCCCGCAGATTTGAGGGACGCTTATAGGAAACTTTGGGACATGACGGTAGGAGGAGGGAAGTAGAGGTATTGTTTTTTAAGATTGAATACAGGTCTTTCAATATGTTTTTGATCCTGTGTGCACCAGGGAAGAATGTGGTGACAAGGTTAAGTTGGTCAGGTTGGTGGGTCTTGGTCCGAGGGGTATATTTTGCAGTAGGAGACAGGATTTTATTTAAAAGCAACTTCTCTGGGTACTCTCGTTCTCTGAGGGAGTGATGGAGAGTTTCGATATATTCTTTTAGAGAGGGGGCATTGCTGCAGATCCGGTGGCCGCGGATAGAAAGGGAATAAGGGATTGAGCGTTTGGTGTGAGAAGGATGACAGCTGTTAAAATGGAGGTATTGGTCGTGGTTAGTGGGTTTTTTGTGGACGGAGGTGATGAATTTACTGTCCTTAATTTGGATATTAATATCCAGGAACGTAATTAAGGAGTCAGAAATGGAAGATGTGAAGGAAACTGAGAATGAAGAGTTCAGTGTGGAAATGAAAGAAGATAAAGAATCACGGCCGTGAGGCCAGAGGACGAATATGTCGTCAATGTAGCGGGCCCAGAAGAGAGGTTTATGTGTTTGATTTTTTAAGAAAGTGGTTTCGAGATGGCCCATGAACAGGTTGGCATAAGATGGTGCCATGCGAGTACCCATGGCGGCGCCTTTAGTTTGAAGAAAAATTTGATTATTAAAGGAGAAAGCATTTTTTGTTAAAACCATTTCGGCTAGGCGGATGATGAAATTTGTGGAGGGAAAGTGTGGTTTTGGGCGTTGGGATAAATAAAACTTTAATGAATTTATGCCTTCATCGTGAGGGATGGACGTATAAAGGGAGGTAACGTCTATAGTGGCCATGAGTAAAGTAGCATTAGGGGGGATAGAGACGGCGTGGAGAAGGTCGAGGAAGTGGTAAGAATCTTTGATGAAGGAGGGAAGAGATATGACTAGGGGTTTGAGGTAATGGTCAACAAGTGCTGATATTCGCTCAGTAGGGGAATTGATGCTGGAGACTATTGGGCGACCGGGATTGTTGATTTTGTGCACTTTCGGGAGCATGTAAAAATGCGGAGTTTTGAAATGAAGGGGTGATAGTATGGCGATGTCAGAGGGGGATAGGCCTTCACTTGGGCCGAATTCCTGGAGGAATGAGCTGATTTCTTTTTGAAAATCAGGATTTGGATCATGAGGAAGAGGGGTATAGGAGGAAGAATCATTTAATTGCCGTAGACCTTCAGCTATATAGCTTTGCTTGTCAAGAACGACAACTGTAGATCCCTTATCTGCCTTGGTGATGATGATCTCATCGTTATTAATTAATTTTTTTAAGGCAAGGGATTCGGGACGCGAGAGATTTTTGGGTGGATTCAAGGATTGGAGGAATGAATTGTCAGATATTTTTGTGAGGAAACGTTTAATGAAGATTTCTACTGGATGATTTGAGGGAAGTGGTTTGGGTTCACGTTGGGACGGTGGAACAAATTTTGCAAGGGGATGAACGGAGTTGGGGGTTGAAGGCTTAGGTTGAGTTTCCCAGAATGCTCGCCACCGCAGATTCCGGCAAAATTTCAGGGCATCAGTAAGGATATTTAGAGGATTAACTCTTGGGGTGGGTGAGAAAGATAAGCCTTTTTGCAGAACTGCACGCTCGTTTTCGCCCAGTACAACGGACGAGAGGTTTATTACCTCTCGGTCGGCGGAAATGATCATTCTGTATCCTTCCTTCTGTGAGAAAGGCAACGTGCCGAAATATCAGAACGTATAGTGTGTGAGTGTTCTTCTTTTTTGTGTTTCTATATTTAATTCCGCCCCACCTGTGGCAAAGTTTATTTTTTTAAATTATCGCGTGTGTGATTTTCCACGAACTCGTGTATATATATATATATATATATATATATATATATATATATATATATATATATATATATATATATATATATATATATATATACAGTATGCCAAGAGGGTGGCCGATAAAAAATATACACACGGAAAAAAGAACACTTACACATAAAAATTTTCGATATTTCGGTGAAGTCTAGCTCCACCTTTCTCAAGGTTTAAGGTAGGAATGAAGAAAAGGAGAGAGATTGAGGTATGGGAGGGGAAAGAGGGGGAGACGAAGGTGTAAGAGGGGAAGGAGGGGAAAGAGGGAGAGAGGAAGGTGTAGGAGGGGAAGGAGGGGAAAGACGAAGAGCGGGGAGAGGGCGTGGAGGAAGCAGGGAGAGATGAGATGAGGGGGAGGGAGAAACTAGTGTGATTTATTGAGTCCGGGGGGCGAGAAAGCCTGGTGGATTAAAATACAAGAAGATTCAAGATCTTTGAGCTGAAGGGGAGAGGAAGAAGGGGGAAGGGAAGCAAGTAGACCGACTTTAAAAGTGTTATTGAAAGTGGAGTTGTGGGAGGAGACGTGAATGGCGACAGGGAGAGAAACAGAGAGGGAGGGGCAATCGTTACAAGACGAGCGGTGCCCATTCATTCTAATATTGAGAGGAGTGGTGGATAAGCCAATATAGAAAGAAGGGCAGTATTGGCAGAGGAGGATGTAGACAATGTTAGGCGTGGTGCAGGAGGGTGAGAGGACAGAAGGGAGGGGAAAAGCGAGGAACTTGTCCGGCAAGGGCTGGGTGATGAGGATGGGGCAAGTTTTACATCGCGGGCGGTTGCAAGGGGTGGGAAGGGATTTGGTGGGTTTGAGTGATTTGGACAGGGGTTTGGTAATATTGAAAATGGCGGATAGATTGGGGGGGCGTCTGAAGCTGAGAGAGGGACATTGGGGGAATATTTTAGAAGTGGTTAGGTTGTCCGACAGGATAGGGTAGAGGTTTTTAATAATACGCCTAATAGAGTCCACACCTGGGAAGTAGGTGGTACAGAGGGAGATATTGTTTTGGGAAATGCTATTAGTAGGAGGCAGTTTGGGGGAGTGTGGTTTTTTGAGGATTTTTTTATTGAGAAGTTGCTCTGGATAGCCTCTGCGAAGAAGAGATTGATGGAGGTTAGTAAGGAATTTATCAAGGGAGTCAGGGTTGTTGCAAATTCGGTGGCCACGAATAGAAAGGGAGTAGGGGAGGGAACGTTTAGTATGGGAGGGGTGGCAGCTGTTATAATGGAGGTATTGTTGTTGGTTGGTGGGCTTGATATGCACGGAAGTGCTAAATTTGCGGTCAGAGAGGGAGACGTTTACGTCCAGAAAGACGACGTTAGAGGCAGAGATGTTAGAAGTAAAGGAGAGGGGAGAGGAGGCGTTGAGGGAGGAAATAAAAGAGTTGAGAGAATGAATACCATGTGGCCATAAAAGGAAGATGTCGTCAATGTAACGAAGCCAGAGAAGAGGTTTTAGTGAGCATGAAGATAGAAAAGATTGTTCAAAAAGTCCAAGGAAAAGGTTGGCGTAGGAAGGACTGAAGCGACTACCCATAGCGCATCCTTTAATTTGAAGAAAGAATTTGTTATTGAAAGAGAAAGCGTTGTGGGTTAGGATGAAATTGGAAAGATCAAGAAGGAACTCAGAGCTGGGAATATGAGGAGCAGGGCGTTTAGTGATGAAATGGCGGATGGCAGAAAGTCCTTCAGAATGAGGAATGTTGGTATATAGGGAAGTGACATCAATAGTGGCCATTAAGATATCACAGTTAGAGGGGAGTGGAGTAGAATGGAGGCGTTCAAGAAAATGATAAGTGTCTTTGATAAAGGAGGGCAGGGAGTGGACAATGGGTTGTAGGTAGTAGTCAACAAATGCGGACATGCGTTCGGTGGGTGAGTTATAAGAGGAGACAATGGGGCGGCCAGGGTTGTCAGGTTTGTGGATTTTGGGTAGAATATAGAAGTTTGGGGTGCGTGGGTGTGACGGAGAAAGAAGGGTGATATCTTGTTTAGACAGGCCTTCATCAGGGCCTTTGATTTGAAGGAAGGAGATTATTTCATCCAAAAATTCAGGATTAGGGTCATGGGACAAAGGCTGATATGAGGAAGTGTCAGAAAGTTGTCGGTTGGCTTCATCGAGGTAGTCAGAAGAGTTGAGGATGACTACTGTGGAGCCTTTGTCAGAAGGAGTGATGGCAATATCTGGATTTAGAGTAAGTTTTCTGAGGGCCGAGATTTCAGAAGGAGATAGATTGGGTTTTGGTTTAAGGGAGTTGAAAAAAGATGGCTCAGAGAGTTTTGATAGGAGAAGGTTGGTGAAGATTTCAAGGGGGTGATTGGAAAGAAGTGGTTTTGGTTCATGTGAAGAAGGAGGTTTGAATTTGGAGAGAGCGGTGTGGGGGGGGGAGGTGGGAGACGGAGGAGTGGGACGCGTTTCCCAGAAAAATTTCCATTTCAGTCGTCGGCAGAAAAGAAGGGCGTCAGAGAGGATTTTAACAGGGTTTATTTTAGGGGTAGGTGAAAAACTAAGGCCTTTGGAAAGAAGAGATAATTGTTCAGGGGAAAGAGAAGTAGAAGAGAGGTTAACAACCGCTTTTTTTACTACCGCTAGTCCAGCCGACGACTGAGCTGGGAGGGTGGGGGCAGCGGAAGGAGATTCGCTTCTAGGAAGGACGCGCTTTGGGAAATCCACTGACGTAGGAGGAGGCGGGGTAGCCAGGTTGAAGCACGTAGCAAGGTCAGGTTTGGACAAGTACAATGGAGGTGGGGGAGGGGGGGATGTCGCCATGTGCACGGGAAGAGAGAGGCCTCGGCAGAAAAAGGAAAGGATTAGTGAAGAGAGTTTACGCTGGGCTTTTAAGCGCTTGGAGGCAAGAACGCGAAGCGCAGAGTGGAGTGAACGTTGGATACTGGAGAGCGAATGTGGGCTGCACAGCTTGACAATTTTGATAAGGGAATGAATATCAGCATAGTACTGGTGTACAAGAGCTTGATAACGTAAGAGGACCGTATGAAGCGCGTCCTTCCTAGAAGCGAATCTCCTTCCGCTGCCCCCACCCTCCCAGCTCAGTCGTCGGCTGGACTAGCGGTAGTAAAAAAAGCGGTTGTTAACCTCTCTTCTACTTCTCTTTCCCCTGAACAATTATCTCTTCTTTCCAAAGGCCTTAGTTTTTCACCTACCCCTAAAATAAACCCTGTTAAAATCCTCTCTGACGCCCTTCTTTTCTGCCGACGACTGAAATGGAAATTTTTCTGGGAAACGCGTCCCACTCCTCCGTCTCCCACCTCCCCCCCCCACACCGCTCTCTCCAAATTCAAACCTCCTTCTTCACATGAACCAAAACCACTTCTTTCCAATCACCCCCTTGAAATCTTCACCAACCTTCTCCTATCAAAACTCTCTGAGCCATCTTTTTTCAACTCCCTTAAACCAAAACCCAATCTATCTCCTTCTGAAATCTCGGCCCTCAGAAAACTTACTCTAAATCCAGATATTGCCATCACTCCTTCTGACAAAGGCTCCACAGTAGTCATCCTCAACTCTTCTGACTACCTCGATGAAGCCAACCGACAACTTTCTGACACTTCCTCATATCAGCCTTTGTCCCATGACCCTAATCCTGAATTTTTGGATGAAATAATCTCCTTCCTTCAAATCAAAGGCCCTGATGAAGGCCTGTCTAAACAAGATATCACCCTTCTTTCTCCGTCACACCCACGCACCCCAAACTTCTATATTCTACCCAAAATCCACAAACCTGACAACCCTGGCCGCCCCATTGTCTCCTCTTATAACTCACCCACCGAACGCATGTCCGCATTTGTTGACTACTACCTACAACCCATTGTCCACTCCCTGCCCTCCTTTATCAAAGACACTTATCATTTTCTTGAACGCCTCCATTCTACTCCACTCCCCTCTAACTGTGATATCTTAATGGCCACTATTGATGTCACTTCCCTATATACCAACATTCCTCATTCTGAAGGACTTTCTGCCATCCGCCATTTCATCACTAAACGCCCTGCTCCTCATATTCCCAGCTCTGAGTTCCTTCTTGATCTTTCCAATTTCATCCTAACCCACAACGCTTTCTCTTTCAATAACAAATTCTTTCTTCAAATTAAAGGATGCGCTATGGGTAGTCGCTTCAGTCCTTCCTACGCCAACCTTTTCCTTGGACTTTTTGAACAATCTTTTCTATCTTCATGCTCACTAAAACCTCTTCTCTGGCTTCGTTACATTGACGACATCTTCCTTTTATGGCCACATGGTATTCATTCTCTCAACTCTTTTATTTCCTCCCTCAACGCCTCCTCTCCCCTCTCCTTTACTTCTAACATCTCTGCCTCTAACGTCGTCTTTCTGGACGTAAACGTCTCCCTCTCTGACCGCAAATTTAGCACTTCCGTGCATATCAAGCCCACCAACCAACAACAATACCTCCATTATAACAGCTGCCACCCCTCCCATACTAAACGTTCCCTCCCCTACTCCCTTTCTATTCGTGGCCACCGAATTTGCAACAACCCTGACTCCCTTGATAAATTCCTTACTAACCTCCATCAATCTCTTCTTCGCAGAGGCTATCCAGAGCAACTTCTCAATAAAAAAATCCTCAAAAAACCACACTCCCCCAAACTGCCTCCTACTAATAGCATTTCCCAAAACAATATCTCCCTCTGTACCACCTACTTCCCAGGTGTGGACTCTATTAGGCGTATTATTAAAAACCTCTACCCTATCCTGTCGGACAACCTAACCACTTCTAAAATATTCCCCCAATGTCCCTCTCTCAGCTTCAGACGCCCCCCCAATCTATCCGCCATTTTCAATATTACCAAACCCCTGTCCAAATCACTCAAACCCACCAAATCCCTTCCCACCCCTTGCAACCGCCCGCGATGTAAAACTTGCCCCATCCTCATCACCCAGCCCTTGCCGGACAAGTTCCTCGCTTTTCCCCTCCCTTCTGTCCTCTCACCCTCCTGCACCACGCCTAACATTGTCTACATCCTCCTCTGCCAATACTGCCCTTCTTTCTATATTGGCTTATCCACCACTCCTCTCAATATTAGAATGAATGGGCACCGCTCGTCTTGTAACGATTGCCCCTCCCTCTCTGTTTCTCTCCCTGTCGCCATTCACGTCTCCTCCCACAACTCCACTTTCAATAACACTTTTAAAGTCGGTCTACTTGCTTCCCTTCCCCCTTCTTCCTCTCCCCTTCAGCTCAAAGATCTTGAATCTTCTTGTATTTTAATCCACCAGGCTTTCTCGCCCCCCGGACTCAATAAAACACACTAGTTTCTCCCTCCCCCTCATCTCATCTCTCCCTGCTTCCTCCACGCCCTCTCCCCGCTCTTCGTCTTTCCCCTCCTTCCCCTCCTACACCTTCCTCTCTCCCTCTTTCCCCTCCTTCCCCTCTTACACCTTCGTCTCCCCCTCTTTCCCCTCCCATACCTCAATCTCTCTCCTTTTCTTCATTCCTACCTTAAACCTTGAGAAAGGTGGAGCTAGACTTCACCGAAATATCGAAAATTTTTATGTGTAAGTGTTCTTTTTTCCGTGTGTATATTTTTTATCGGCCACCCTCTTGGCATACTGTATATTTATCACCCGAGTGATTTTCCTGGAAGTTTTATATATATATATATATATATATACATTCATAGGAAAATGGAAATGGATAGGTACACATAAAAGGACGAACACAGGGTTTGGTGGGGAAGATGAAAATGAGTCAAATCCAGACAGAAAAAATTTCACCTTAGCCGGTGAAATTTTTTCTGTCTGGATTTGACTCATTTTCATCTTCCCCACCAAACCCTGTGTTCGTCCTTTTATGTGTACCTATCCATTTCCATTTTCCTATGAATGTAGAATTTATTCGCGCCTTTGAGCGTCATTTTCGTATGATTGAGTATATATATATATACGTATATATATAAAGAAAAACTTACAGGAGGTAGGAGAAAGAGAAAAAGATAAAGAATTCGTTCTTACGGGAACGTTTCGGACCGGTTGGTCCTTCGTCAGCTTTCGAAGTCCTCCGTTATATATCGATGTCCGTTTTATATATCTATACACTCTTAGTCTTTACCTTGGGAAAGGTGGATACTACACTTCACCGAAATATCGGAAGTTTTAATTTGTGTCTTTCGCTTGTGTCTATATTTTTATCGGCATCCCTCTTGGCATATTTTATATTTATCACCCGAGTGATTCTCGATGAAATTATATATACATATAACTTCATCGAAAATCACTCGGGTGATAAATATAAAATATGCCAAGAGGGATGCCGATAAAAATATAGACACAAGCGAAAGACACAAATTAAAACTTCCGATATTTCGGTGAAGTGTAGTATCCACCTTTCTCAAGGTAAAGACTAAGAGTGTATAGATATATAAAACGGACATCGATATATAACGGAGGACTTCGGTACAAATAGGGAAAACCAGATCATTCAAAATAGCCATATGCAGCAACTATGAGAAATTGGTTTGACCACATGACTCCTCAGAGTAAGGTTCTCTCCATATCTCGAAAATGAAAAGAGCTGGTAATTGTCAGAATCAAAGCAAGAGTTATTTCCGAGAGCCTAGGGATAGAGATAGCATTGCTTAGTGTAAAATTTCTTACAGGGAATAGGAAACAATTTTATTCAGCTTTCAGGAATGAATTATGTGCTCAACCGGCCAGGTTTGAAATCGTTTACATAAGACTGTTCCTAATAATGTAAAGAAATTTATTTATTTATTTATTTATTTATTTAAAAATAAACCACATACAGCATGATGCCATTTTATAGTGATATAAGTAACAACATACGCAAAAACATTAACACGAAGAAGATAAAAGACAAATGATATAGCAACATGGAAAGCCAGAAAAGATTATTTTATTTGGGAATGAGACATGGCTTGGTTAGCGAAGGCGTTGGAAGATAAGTAGAATGGGTCAATGTTGTCAGGAAGGGAGTTCAGGAGAGAAGAAGAAAGTCGAACAATAAGGGATCGCTTGGTGAGTGATAATCTGGGAGTAGGGATATGGAGCAATGAGTGGGTCCTCCTTGTTGGTCGGGTAGGAATTCTGAAATTAATGATGGAAATAAGGTCAGGGCAGTCAATGGTCGAGTTCAGAGTGCTGTGTATGAGTTTTAAATCAGTTTTAAGGAAGTTATTATTAAGATTAGAAACAGAAAGTGAACGCAAGACAGCTTCGTAGGATAAGTTGTGGAGATGAGGGAAATAAAAACGAAAAACAGGGCTAAATCCCTGGCAGAAACAGAATAAGTATCGTAAATGAATATGGAATAAAAGCTTCATGAATTATTTACCTTCGAAGATTTAGTTTCATAACCATGTGGGCTAGCGATGGCGGTACAATATGTACTCTAGTGTATATGATTCATATATTGAGGAATACGGGAGAGACAGCGGCCTGGCTCGAAAGCATTCAGTATGTATAACCCGTTATGCAAATGGGTGTAATGGGTAGATAGGTAGGATAATCTTGTTAGAAAATGAAGAGTGAAGATACGGTGATGTGGTATGGTTGTCCGTTAATGCAGGGTATATATGAAGGTAGTAAAATTATAAAGCCCTTCACGTTGTTACCTCACTGGTGGGTCAAAGGATAGGAATGAAATTGGTCCACTAGAGCAATTGACCAGCTCGACACAGTAATAGCTACGGACAGCTATGTGTAAATGAAGAAATTCGTAATACTCCGTATAGAAACGTATTCAGTACAAGTCGTTTCAATAAATAATTCTTCATGCTAACGTACAATATTATAATGGCGGTATAATATGTAAACCTTGGCAAACTATATCTAAAAAGGAGACATCGCGTAACTGATGTTCGGGATCCAAACGAGGCAATTATTTTCTGAAACTTTAGAGAGAATGCGGGAAAATTTTCACGGCTTTCTTCCATTGGCTCTGGTTCGAGAGAAAAACGCTATTAAAGAATCTTCCTCCGTATAAATTCTTTAAACTTCGCGCCTCTCACAATAGAGGTCGCAGCCCAGTAGGTTGAGGCGCTGAGCCGGTTATCCTCACATGGTGGCTGGTTTTCGATACCAGGTTGCGGCTTTTTTTTTCTTTCGAATATTTTACGGAATTAATGTAAATTGCCCACTAACACATATACCATTTACGGCAGTAGCAACAATTTTTTTTTATTTTCAGCCTATTTTCTGGATTTTCAATCAATGCTCTTGGGAGACTTTCGAAGCTAATTTCGGGATTGATTGGGAAATTTTAAGTGAGTACATCGTTGCTAATTAAAAAAAAATAATAATCTCATTATTTGCGGCCTTGAGAAAGACCCACGACCAATCGATGCCCATCCTATTCACGAAAGTATATCCTTGTATTTTCAAAATCTAAACATATTAGGTCTGTCAGCATGTGTAGCCTCTTTTCGGCTGAAAAAGAATCCCGAAATTAGCTTCGAAAGTCTCCCAAGAGCATTGATTGAAAATCCAGAAAATAGGCTGAAAATAAAAAAAAATTGTTGATACTGCCGTAAATTTATGGGAGTTGGCAATTTACAGTAATTCCGTAAAATATTCGAAGGAAAATGAAATGCCGCAACCTGGGATCGAACCCCAGCCACCATGTGAGGATAACCGGCTCAGCTCCTCAACCCAACACGAGGTCTGTTGAGAGAGATGTGAACTTTAAAGTATTTATACGGAGGAAGATTCTTGAATAGCATTTTTCTCTCGAACCCGGGCCCATGTGGGAGAAAGCCGTGACACTCTTCCCGCATTCTCTCTATAGTTTCAGAAAATAATTGCCTCATTTGGATCCCAAACATCAATTACGCGATGTCTCCTTGTAAGAGTGAGTAGTACCTGATGATGATAATGTGTTTAACATCGAGAGACGTTTTACTAAAGAGGTCTTTGTGCTTAAATGATGTTTAAATATTTTTAAATTAAAGGTTTACGTTATGTTTCGGTTTTAAATTAAAGGGTTATGAACTTATTCAATGCTGAACGTGACTATAATTATATTAAATAAAAACTACAGTAATTGTACTGTCCACTTAAATTTAATGTGAATTACACAACACGTGTTTCAACGCTCCTTAGGGCGTCATCATCAGGTCTGCACCTACTCCCTAAGGAGCGTTGAAACACGTGCTGTGTAATTCACATTAAATTTGAGTGGACAGTACAATTACTGTAGTTTTTATTTAAAATGCTGTTCCACCACATATCGCCCGACACTGTCGAATTTATTATAATTATATTTTTGGGGATATTCAGTTAATTCTATCGTTGACAGAGAAATGAGCTTCTGATTTGGAATTCAGAAATATTGCTGAATTCATAAGTCGTAAAATGTTGATAAGTTCCCATCACCCTGAATTAAAACATTAAATGTTTAGTTTAGCGCAGCGACTTTTGATAAGCATAGAAAATTAATTATACAACCAATTGCAAAAAATAAATAGAAGATTGTGCGCAAATAATTAACTTATCTTACGCTCTCAATTGTACCACAAAGGGGAAAAATATGGCTCAAAATCTTTTTCTGAACCTCACAATTCTCAAATGATAATGTGATGTGATAATTTTATTTTTCATTCAAGTTTTATTAATTTGATATTTTTTCATTGATAATAAAAAACAGTTGGTTTTCATAGATTATCAAAACAGTTCGTTGGCCTTTACATTCAATTTTTATGTGATAATTACTAATGTAGAGAAAAAGAACGAAATAGAGTTTACTGAATAATACAATATTTTATCTTTAGTGTAGTGCATGCTTGTGAGGCTTCGCCTCGAGACAAGCATTAGCGATGTATGCTAATGCATAATTAGTCGTAGTTACACTAACTTTAGGGTATCGTGTAATGCATGTTGGTGAATACATCCCTGAGGTGGCTTGCAGGGTATTTTGTAGATGTAGAAACAACAATAGATTTAAAACTGCATACAAAATACAGGAAGAATGAAAGAGGGATTAGGTGTTAACTATTTTTCTGAGTAGGCTGGTATTTTTGCGGATGGGTCCGACGATAGATCTACATCTACATACTACCCCGCAAGCCGCCTCAATAGGCGTGTGGCGGGGGGTGTTAGGACACCAGTCGTTTGCATATAAAAAAGGAAACGCTCTAATGAAATTACGCCTAGCATTTATTAAAGTCCCTTATTGTTCGGGGGAAAAACGAATTCCCATACCTATCCGTTCGGCAAAATATCTCTTAATTTATCGCTTCTGTCGGACCTGGAAATATAGTGGAGTTCTAATATGATGTTTTCCGTGTCGCTCTTAAAGATATCTATTCTCAATTGTTCAAGCAATCTAAGCCTAGCGCGCAGCTTCCGAGTCTCTAGCGGCTCCCAACCTAATTCGTTTAACATCTGTGTAACGCTGTCTGTAAGCCCGTAGCAGTTTTTGACGAATCGCGCCGCTTTCCTTTGTATTTTATTAAGTTCCCGGATTAAGTCTTTCTGCACCGGATCCCATATTCTCGCTGCATATTTAAGGTGTGGCCGGAAGAGTGCGAAATAGCACTTCTCTTTTACTTTTTCATCCGAAAATCTTCCCACAATACGCTTGACGAATCCTAGCTTCTTCAGAGCTCTGCCACAAATATTTCTTATGTGTGTTCCCCACGATAGGTTCGAGGTTATCGTAACTCCTAGATACTTCACTTCATCTGTCACCTTTATGTTAACACCATCCACAGCATATACATGGGGATAGTTGGACGACCTCCGCAAGAAATGTACCGCCGTGCATTTGATTTGATTAGATAGGTAGACGAAATGGTGTTAAACAATTCAGGGAGCCGGTAAAAGGGAGATAGTTGAGAGAGAGAAGGACGGAATATTTGAATTTTGATTTATTTATATCACCATGCAAGATGTGGGAAATGTAGGAAACAGCATTGAACAGAAAATATGTCTTGCGATAAATGTGCGCAACAGTTCGCCACGATGGAGATGCTGGTTTCCACTCAATTTCCGGAGTTCAGATGGACTGGGATTGAGTTTGGATAAGTGATCGTGCAATTTGATCCGAGTGCCGTTGCTTCTCCCTCAAACTGCAGACGGTAAGAGCGAAATGACCTAAGCTGTCAAAACACGTAAAAATGAATTAATAATTCCACGAGAAATGTAAAAATTCCTCTTTAGTGATCACCCCAGATAATTCCAAATGCACCAACATTTTTAGCTGGCCCAATCCTTTTTTTTTGCACAAAAACGGCTTTCTAGCGTTTTCTGTTGGCACGCAAGAGGCATACGTGATCATATGCGGTGAAACCCGACATGTCTGCAAAAGGAATTCGCCGAAAAAGCTGGAATGAAAGCGAGTTTATAGATGGCTGAATTGTAAAAACGTGTAGAATTGTGATCTTCAGAAAGAATGAATTCATATCATCCACATTTTATAATAATAAATTCATAAATAATTTCCTGGTGAAAATTAGCCAAAAATGGTAAAAAAAAGTATTCTGTGCCCTAGATGCAAGGATGCACATTGCACTTTGATCTTTAATAACAGATTAAGAGATATTTCTTCTTAAAATGAACAGGTAGGTATGGATTCTAATTTTTTTTTAATAATTTAACTTTTACAAAAATCACCTCTTTAAAAACTACAATGATATACCACAGTTAACCTAGAAAAAGGTATGGGTTCTTCGCATTAAATTATAGAAGATGAATTTCTTTTTTCAACCAGAGTATGAAATGTGATTTTCATGTTGAGAAACCATTTCTTATGGTCAATTTTAGATATATTATTTCCCTTCCCTCTTTGGCAATTTAGTGTAATTTAGTACAAAGCGCAAGCGTGTTGGAGATTTGTAAGCAATCAAAAGTTTCAAGGTTCAATATACAGGCTTAGCTATTCTGCTTACTGTGATGTAGGCATATAAAGCCTTCAGGTAGCATTAATTTGCATAAAATACTTACATAAAAAAACTATATTTAGTCTTGCTGCCAACCTCTAAAACCTTTCATTATGGATCTTCCATGAGTATTGCGTTACATGTGCAACACCTTGTTTTTATTGATTCATCACTAGCAACTCGTTTTCACTTTCAAATGGCTTCATCATCAAGAGGCTTTTTCAGATGATTGTCCCACTAACCCCGGACACGTTCCGCCGACCCAATTGTCAGCAAAGCCAAAGGGCGTAAGACATGATGAGCGGTTAATGAAAGGCGAAAATTACACAATAATGAAGGCAAATACTAATTGTAAAAACCTATACATGCCTCTAAATGGGAACGTATACGCATGGAAAAAAGTAACACTGCGAAATAGTTGGGCTGTACAGCGTGGTAAAATCTTTATTCACTGTATTTCACTGCCACGTATGCACTTTTATTCCAAGATCCTGCAAACATCTTTCAAAATCTTTCAAAAATATTCAGGTATTAAAAAAAAAATTTTTATCTAATAGCTCCAAAAATGTGAATAAATTTTCTTCGTCATCGGCCGCAACGAATCATTTCTTAAAAGAAACTCGAGCCTCATAGCAGTCATTAATTTTCTTTGATGGGCAACCGCCTTCTCTCCAAAGTTATATCATACAAAACTTCAAGCTGAAACACTTAATCAAAATTTCAACGTAGCCCTTGTTTTTTCTTCTATTTTTCCACCCAATGAAGTTGCACACATGAGGGCCAAGATGCACCTTGTGTGCAGTCATCTTTCTTTTTAATGTTTTTGTCTTCTCATCTCAACGCTCATCTCACAATCAGCTCAATCTAAAGATTACACAACGTTCTTACTTTAGATTTATTTAAGTATTCGGTATATAAAACTGAATATCTAAATTATGCATATGTAGGTTTTTGCCTCCGCATGACCTCTTCAGTGGAGGACAGCTCAATTGTCTTCAAGTAATTGTAAACAGAAAGCATTTGAACTGCTTTACAATGGTCTTTAATGTAATGACTCCAAAGAAACCCATTCATTGGGTACCTAATGTTCAAGTTTAGCCAGTTATATTTCTTGGCAAGCAGCTCCTCCTGGAATGCATTATTCTAAATTACCATGAAATAGTTAAAGAATCGTACAGTGGTCGTCAAAATACCATTGAATGGATCCAAGTTTATTTCATTGTAGGTGGACTTAAACAGTTATTTATCGATATGCCATACCGAGTACAATGACTTCCATACACTACGGAAATGACGCTTTCACGACGCTGTGTAGACCACCAGTGGTTTCCAATTAATATAAGAAAACGAAAAATACGCTTTCTGAGTTTAACTAAAGGTATCCAGAGGCATGATCCTAAGTCAGCCTTCATGATGACATATCAGTCCTCGAGGTGACTCATCGGCTATTGCATGGATGTAATAGAAACAGAAATCAGTAAAGTAACAGCAAAGTAAGGCAAATCATTGCGTGTTATCAGAAATAATAAATAATTAACGTCTTAATTCGTACATGATAGTATGGCCACTATTTTTCCACTCAATAAGCATATCAAAGAGTTAATGAGTTCAATGTAAGGTAATACGTAGACTATAATTATCAGTAGAAACAAAGCAAATGCAATTTCCTAGTACATACATGCCCTACGTAAGATAGCAGAGATGACGATAAAGACACGTCGATGGTAATACCATGGTGATTTCCTCAATGGTGAATCAGAAGAAATGCTAGCTTATAGTATAAAATGTTCAAAGTCGATTCAAGCACCACTGCTAAAGCAAGATGCTGTTATTAAATAATAAATTTGAGAACAAAGCTTGGGGATGTATACATTTTCCAGTGTCAACCTAAAAATTTAAGAGAAATAATTGACAAATGTTTGAAAACATTGAATATGGTTTCAAATGTCTAACAAAATCCACTTTGATAATTGCTCTACACTCTTTTATCTGTAGTGCTTAGTACCCGAACAAATCCTTAAGTTCCACCGTCTCAGATTCATTCGGAAGTTCTTGTGTTAAAACTTCTCTAAGCCAGTAGGCATCACCCTGCCTAAGAATCGGAAATTAGTAAGAAGATTACGCAAAGACCCAACATGGAAAACGGTTATCAAGAGAAAGCGCTGAGTACAGCTTCATACCCAATAGACATTAAATTACCAGATTCACTAGTCTTGAGAATAATGATTTCTACATCTACAAAATACCCTGCGAGCCACCGCATGGGCGTGTGGTAGGGGGTGTTAGGACACCAGCTGTGTAAAGGTGTAAAGCAGGGGCCAACCCAAATGATCTTGCGGGCCACTTTGGAAATGCATCATAATTCCGCGGGCCGCATATAAAATTATATATCCCCATATTAGATTTAGACCCACTATAATTATTTTTTGGAGTGAACGATTGAAACATAATGAGTTATTACTATTGTGTTTACTATTATTCTTACATGTTTACATAGATAATATATAATAATAATGATACTAAACGCACATTGTAAAAGTGTGATAAATCTCGCGGGCCGTAAAAATGTTCATGCGGCCCGCGGGCCACGGGTTGGCCACCCCTAGTGTAAAGGAAGGTGGGTGAAGGTATGAAGGAAGGGGTGGAAGGGGTGGCTACAGGTGGGTGAAGAAGTGAAGTGTATTTCGGCAGTATTTTAAGTGGATCTCAGATTTTATTATGGTCACTTATTTTGCGTGGGAAGAACGAATTTTTGCACCCTATTGTTTGGAAATGTATCTCTCTTATTTTATCTGTCCTGTCGGACATAGAGATGTAGTGGGGCGTCAAAATGATATTGTCCATATCACACCGAAACACACCCGTTTGGAATTTCTCAAGCAATCCAAGCCTAGCATTTAACTTCCGAGTCTCTAGTGGATCCCAACGTAATCCCTCTAAAAGCAGCGAAACGCTCTTTATTCGCTCGAAGCAGTTTTCAACGAAACGCACAGTTTTTCTTCGTATTTTATTAATTTTTTTCGTATCAAATCTTTCTGCCCAGGGTCCTAAATAGCTCGCGGCGTATTCGAGGCGTGGCTTAACCAGAGCGAATTAGCGCCTCTCTTTCACTTTTTCATCCAAGGACCTTCCTACTATACGCCTGATAAATCCTAGTATGTTTAAGGCTGTGCCGCGTACGTTTAAAATGTATGTTCTCCACGATAAGTTAAAAGCTAAGGTAATTCCCAGATATTTTACTTCATCTGACGACTTTATCTTAATTCCACCCACAGTGTAGACATGGTATTGGTGTGTTCACATCCGTAAGAAGTGTACTGCATATTTAATCCACAGTTGAAACCCTAAACGATAAAGTAATACAGTGCAGAGATGTTCCATTGGAATAATGCAGTAACCAATATATAATTTCGAGTTCAGAAAAAGTGAATGTTTTTTGCCTTCAACTTCATGCGTAAGTACCGATTACCGGTTTCTTTTAGGAAACACGTTAACTGGACTCCAGTTGCCCTTTGGACTCTTCCGTCCTCCTCACCACTCGTAGCTCTCTGAAATTTTTTTATCATCCATGCGATTAGAAAAAGAAGTATACGGTGAACAGGGAAACTGAGGAAGGGAAACAGGAGCATAGACGCTGAGAAATGAATCGTAGGTAAAGCTGAAATATAGAGAGTAGCGTTATTTAGTTAGGAAACTTGGTAGCTGAGATCAAGCATGGACTGGAGGCATTAGATATTTGTATGTGAAGGAAGATGAAAAGATTGAATTAGATTGAATTGTGCCGAGATAAAGATAAATGAGGGAGAGCTACAATAAGCCTGAAAGAGGAAAGAGGCTGATCGGATATATTCGAGGAACTGATACGTTAAAGAGGGTGATAGAGAGAAGAATGTTGGCTAAGTATTGACAATGAAGGAGAAAATCAGAAATTTTGAACTGTATGAAGAGAATCACAAGATAAGAAGGCTTTAATAGGGATTAATCAGAAAGAAAAAGGCGAAGGAAACGTTAGAGATGGTCCTCCGTGTTCAGGGATATGATATACAGGACGGACCTATCACCCATTTAACAGAATGGTTTGTAGGTTATTTGGGGCAAGTGACAGGCTGCAGAGAAAAATTACGACATAAGCGATAGGTGTGTAGAAAGATAAGGGGATGATTATTTTGGGAGTAGAAGAAAGGTGAAGTGCAACTCGTATGGGTGTTATGTCTACACTTAACAAAAGGCGCCAAGGGACATTTTAAGGCCCATTCCTCTAACCGAAATCCCACTACACTAGAAGTGCTCGGCACAAAGATCAGAATTTCAATAAAAAGTGTCCGCCATGGCCGGATTCGAACCTCGGCTCTCGGAGTTGTAAGCCAGCACTCTAGCTAATTCATAAACCCGAAATATAGCTGTGACGACGACTCTTCCCTGTGGCATCGTCTCCATTCACCACCTCTCAACTCGGCGAGTACTTTCAATTGCTCCTCCCCCTCCGCCCATCCCACCGCCCCCCCCTCCTCAACCCCTTCTCCTCCCTCCCACCTCCCCTCCCTCCCCCTTCCCCCATCTCTCCCTCTCTTCAGTACACTTCGAATAAAAGCGAGAGCGGCCACGGCGGCCTCTTACAACCCAACAGGCGACCATTCCAAATACTACCTCGCCCAGTCCAGCGTCATCCACAAGGGAACGGCTTTTAAAGACGGAAAGGCTCCGACAGGACACGCGCAAGAGGAAAAGACAGAGGAATCCTCGTGCTTCCCGCGGTTTTTGAAGGAGGTAAGAGAAAGAGTTTCGGGTTTCGAGGAACAGGGACGCTAAGAAACCTTCGACGCAATCCGAGGATGAGGACGTGTGTTCGTCAAGACGTATCTCGTTAGTGTTTCTCCCGGGCACGGAGGATTATTCCTTGTGGTGCGACAATGTTTTGGTGATGGAGTGTTTACCGGGTGTTTCTGGATGAATGTTGTGCCATTGGTATGGTGATGGAATACGTGTACGTTCGCTGGACGCGGATAATTTGTTCTGATGATATGATTGTCGACAAGAAGTGCCTTTGCTTCGGTCCACTTGGTCATATTATTCCATCCATGGAAGGTTTTGTCAGTGATTTATAGCTCGTACACCTGCAGCTCCACACGATAAACCCTCAGAAAGCTTTCAATGATAGTTCCCTAAAAGCGAAATTTATCATTATTTACCTCTATATATTCCTTCACTTCTTAGAACTTACTTCAAAGGACATGTAGAATAAAGAGAGTTTGGAATTGAATATCCTGACTAATTAACTTAAACTTGCTATTTTTTCATTATTAATTAATCGCAAAAAAGATAGCAGTAAATTTTAATAAAAATATAAATGAAGAATTCATTGTTTAAAGTTTCGCCAACAATCAATCTTACGCATGCTGACTCAAGCAATTTGGACATAAATAAAGCGATTCTCGAAAATAAGTTCAGCACATTCGAAGAATTACGTAATTCCCGAGTGTCAAATTCGTTTAAGTTTTCATGACCCAATATAATAGTCATCAGTGCCCGTATTAATTTCCTAATTACCCTTCGCAGGTGTACTGAGCGTGAATACAGAAGGAGAGGAGGAAAAAGAAGAGAAAGGGACATGGGGTTCTTTCGGAGCCGTGCTCCATTGCTGCTGGCACTGGCATGCTTTGTGGTAGCTGCAATCTCGTCACCCATCCCCGAGGAAAGTGCTCCTGAAGCTGTGAGGGTGAGTTCCAGATTCATAACAAATACACTGACGGATTCCTCACGCTAAATTGCACTTTCGCCACTTAGAGACTTGAACGACTGAAAGAATAATACCACAGAGACTGCTGGAAGACGTCCACGATACTTAACGAGACACTGACTGACATGGAATTTATATTTGGATAACTTACACGGATTTAAAGTCTGGAAGCCACATTTCTGATATTTCCGAATGGGATGATTTCAAAAACAGTCAGCATAGTTGTCATTAGGAACCCGTTAAGCCACGCTGAAAACCTGCTTCACTTTAGAGCTGGATGGACTGTTCAAGTGACATTTCATTTTCCCTCCTTTCGACAACTCACCAATTATCGACTTAGTGCGTAATAACCTTCTCGTCCTGGCGTTAACACACTGGTGCTACATCTCAGCTCGCTCATCTCCACTCGCTGCATCACAGCCCATTCCGGATAGCTTTCATAACTTTCATTTTCTATTCCCTCACTCCGCACCTATTCGGGAACCAGTCTCCCGAGTCGACCACCCCGCTTCTTCGATCGCTCTCCGGAATCGTCTTCCGGACGCTACGGAAGAAAATACTTCTGTTGAACTTCCACACACATGGGATTACGGACGTTTCCTCACTTACGGAATATCCGGACATGGACATTTTTGCCGGGACTCGGGAGCCATTGCACTCGTTTCCCCGGTTGGTCGCCTCTGCACCTTCATGACCGACCGCCGACCACCTCCCCGTCCCAGTCTTCCCTCTCATTCCAGCTCAAGACGGCCTCTCCTCACTTTCCCCTCTTCCCCCTCCCTCACACTCCCGATGGCCAACTGGAGCCGGCTTTCCCTTTCGAAGAGCCTCACTCTCAGTCGGAGGGACACCGACCGGCCTCCTTTCTCCACGACACACATAGCCCCGCGCGCGCGGATAGCCCCCTCTGCCTCCTGGGCTCTCTGCCGCCGCGGCGCCCTAGGACGCGCGCGCTCGCTTTCGAACGCAGAGTAAACAACAACTCGAGGGGGTTGTACATCCCCTGCATTCTCCCCATTCCCGTTTCCGGATGAAACCGCCCGCCACGTTTTTTATCGACCCAAGGAAACAGATATAATTCAGCATCAGGACAGGTTTTGATTAAAAAAAGAAGTCGAAAAATGTTGGTGCTTACATGAAAGAATTTTCAAACGCGCGGGGTTATTTGAAAAGTTCATCACCACGAAGTTATTAATTTCACCGGTTCAAGACGATGCGTCTTTAAAGCATTTCAAAATTAGCTGCAGGACACCGAATCATTTCTTCTTTATGCTTTCCAGGTTTAGGCAATTGGCCTATTTCGGCTTCACCATCGTTATCTCGGTCTCCCAATACTTCTCCCTGAAGCCTTAAAAATATAAATAAAAATAACTATAAAAACTTCTGGGAATCCTTTCTAGAGGCATGCGCTCAACATATTCTTCCCATCTTTCTTTATAGTTTGTTGCTACTTATGTCACTGGTTGGACTTCTAATTCTTGCCCTACGTCTTCATTTTTCATGTTTTCCAGACGTGTACAGCCTTTCACAGAGCTAAGGAGTATCATTTCTGACGTTTCAATCCGTTTGAAGTCTCTTGTCCTGGGTACCCAAGCTTCTAATCCGTATAGTAATGTGGGGGCAGCCCTTATTTTGTAAAATTTTATTCGAGTTTCTTTTGCAGTTTTTTTCTTTTAGTGCTCTTTTTATAGTCCCACATATTCTTTGATTGGTACCGAATTCTTTTAAATTACAAAATATCGGCATAGTTGTCACGAAACCTCTCTAGTTGCAAATCCTTCGCGATGCGAGTGAATTGTACCGATCAGCGTAAAAACTTGTATTGAGACAAGCGAATAGTTTTCAGGTTAAAATGGATAACACTTTGCTAAAAAAGGAAGGAGATTTCATATAGAAACAATTAACTGTTTGCTTCTATTTTTTTTAGAAAATATCAAGGATAAATAGTCATCTGTCTACATCAAATAACACACTTTTATAGGTGAAATACAATGCTAAAGGCATTGATTACCTGCATCGAAAACCTTTTTGGAGGAACAAAAAGCATTTCTAAGAAATACGATGGAATCATGTCCGCACATTTGACTTCGATCGCCAAAGTTTACTAAACTGTAAAAATGTGGCGTGATTTCACCTTAATCCTCGCGTCTAGCTCGTCTTAAAGTAACGCTCGGGTGAAATATATTCCGGAGAGAAACAGCAAGCAGGCGGTGGAATTATTCCAAACACAGACGACGCGCCGTACAAATGGCATGCTAGCCGGAAGGAAGGAAGTGCAAAGGATGAAGATTTCCCTCTTCGGAAAGGACGAGCATTCGCGGCAAGCATAATCGAAAAGCGGTCCCAGAGAGCGTACAAATCACGGGAGTGGAGGGTGGGAGTTACGAGGGGCGAGAGACCGAAAGAAGAAAGCAGACACTAGTGACTTGGAATATTGGTAAATGGGCCAAATGCTTTTTAAACGTCTTTTACTATAAGATTAACGCTAATGGATATTTGATAAAAAATAAAAGTCACCACTCAGAAAAAAATATGCATAAGTGCGAGGTCAATTCCTTTCGCTTGGCCATCTACTACTCTCTACGTTTCTCTAGGAACATGTTCAATTCGAGAGAATTATAAGTTTTAGAAGTGTTTGAAGTGGTCTGAATTTGGACGCTGAAGAGTTGGTGACCGAAAGCTCTGATTACAGGGCGTCCACATTGCCCTCCAAGGATCTAATCCAAAGAGTTTTCCCCGATGCATCGTGACTCAAGGTTTGAATGCCATGTGGCAGACATTAGGGAAATCTTGAACTAACCCACCATTTTACAGGATTTCCAAAAATACCCTTTTTTTCTTATTTATTCCAAATGTTAAATCCAGATCCTTCTTCCACATCGAAGAGCAACAAAAATGATGATACTTCTCACCGTACCTCAATCCTTTTCAGTGTATCAATGATTCGATTCATACTAGTTATTAAGGTTTAAATATATTTTAGTAACGTACTAACACTTGAAACCTATGATTTTCGCGCTCATAATGAACTTCTCGGAAATTATTCCTCTCGAGAAATTATAATAGGACCGTTACGTCCTTCGAGGTAACCGAACCATCAGGTTCTCTAAAGGTCGACTACTCTTGAGACATTTCGAGCAGATTCTCTAGAGATGTGAAAGTGAGATGAAGGGAAAGCTGTGAGAGCAATCCAAAGGCTTGTTAAAAACCTTTATCATATGCCAATGAATAGGAATCTATATCTTTCTATCATGTCTAATGATTAAATGGACAAGGAAATGGGTGACAACACACATCCAACTAGACATCAGCTATGAAAAATAAAATGCGCAAGCCTAGCAGCATCAGCTGTTAAAAAAATTGTGTTTGATCCGATGACATTTCAAATTTTATACACCAATTATTTTTTTGGAAATGCATTTCAACATCTATGGAGCAATGCCTTTGTATTAAAAATAGCAATAATAATGTAATTAATGTATCTCTCTAACTAATGTATCTAACTTGTCCCACTTAGATTGGGGTTTTGTTGTTACTAACAAGAACGCACATATGTTCAAACATGTTAGGTCATATTTTAGTAAAATAAATAATTATTACTCTTCTACTAAAGCTCTTATTAGCTGTGGTAAATTTAAAAAGTGAAAAACATTAGTAATCATTGCTTTTTCCAAAAAACTACGTCGCCATTCCATTTCCTCTAAAGTTCTTACCAAGGTTCTTCGGCAAAAATCAGAGCTAACACACTTACTAAATAATGAAGCTGTAATTAAACTTTTAGCATTCTTTATGCGTTGCAGCAATATATAACGCAAAGGTAAACTCGAAGATTACTTGTTGGCATTTAAAGCATTGGGATAGCTTTTAAATGAATTATTACGGCGTGTTTACGCATTTAAAAATGCTTAGAAGCCGCCAACTATATGTCCGCTTCAGTAATTACGTAGAATTCATTCCTAGATACGATCGTAAGCATTGGTCATCAAGGGATAATAAGCCAATTAAGTGATATCATTATGCAATTACATTTATATTTTATGTGCTCCATTAGTTTCAAAACAATGATAGTGGAATTAAAGGATGTAACTAATCCTTCTGTAGTCTGCATTATAACAGAAACACTTGGTAATAATTTCCACACCAATTTTTATCCTACCGACCTAGGTTTCGGCAAACATTGCCATTATCAAGGTATCATTCGGCAATGTTTGCCGAAAGCAAGGTCGGTAGAATAAAAATTGGTGTGGAAATTATTACCAAGTGTTTCTGTTATAATGCAGTCTGTGACACATTTCCACAAGCTTTCGCCGGATACTTTAAAATCGATCCTTCTGTAACTGTACAGAAAGTTTGATACAGATACTGACTGGAACAACATATCAAAAATTGCCCTTAGGTCAAATTGTTCAATGGTACATACCCGCTTTATCATGTGCTCGAGTTGAACAAACGCTCGTCACTCATAAATTATTGCACAGTAGATTTTAACCCAGATAACAATATTTGGCCAGAAAATGTTCCAGCAAGAGGCAAAAATAGCACTACAATCAAACAAATAAAATATGTTTAGTTATTAACAAAGAGATTGAAGGTATTAAGTCATTTAAGCGGTAGAAAGGGGAATCTCATAATTCATCGATTTCCCGCAACATAAGTTGGGAACATTAAAAATGTTGCTACTTGCCTTTCAGCTTCGCCGATTGAATAATATTCTTAAGAATAAATTTTAGAGAACTTGGTGGGTATTATCAAATAAGGTGATTGGAATTATTCTCTTGCTCGGGGGATCTTGGTCGGACGGAAGGGTGATCCCATAAGCACAATCGTCACACGATTCCATAAGAGGATGCCTAAAACGATACTTATCGTAGCAATAGCTTCGGTGGACTTAGACGTATAATCGCTTCAGGATTCCAGGATTCACCGCGTAGCTTACTGATAGTTGCAACAGTTTAGCCAACGTTTTAGTGTGAAAGTTTCATTCTTTACTTTGACCGGATGACGCCAAGTGGAACGATAGTGAAACCCTGACAGCTATCAGAATCCCAGTCGGTGCAATTCGACAGCATATAACCCTGACTATACTTAACATTCGAAATTAATTCAGTTCACATTGTTGCTTTAATTCATTCATCGCTCGTCATGTAATATGAGCACAATGTTACCGAACTATGGGCCGTATTTATAGTCGTTACCTAGCAGTCCCCTTATCCATCCCCTACTCAGTAGCCAGACGCAGCATGAAAACTGTTAAGATGGCCGCTCGACGTGCAAATAGCTTCAACGGTGTGGAGAAGAAGATTTTGTGTGACCTGGTGTAGAAGCATAAAGATATAGTGGAAAGTAAGAAAACGGACGCAGTTTCCTGCCACAAGAAGAAATAGTGGGAAAAAATATATTGCGAGTGTATATGAACATTTTTGGAATGAGTCTGGCGTCACATCAGATATTTATCGATTAAGAGCTAATCTCACCGTTGTTTTATTAACACCAAATCTTCGAAATTATTAATTTAAGGCTATTCACGTTCATTAGAGTCAGTTTAGTTATATCTGTTGTGTTATTTTTTTGATAAGAGGGCCCCTGGTGGAGCATGCATCTCCTGCCAGAATTAGGAGAGGCTAAGGAGATGGAAATTTGACTATAAATACCGTTTTTGACGAAGGGGCCTGTTAGGGGCTGTAGGACTGCTGGGTAACGACTATAAATTCGGCGCTACGTCGATTAGGCTGCTCTGTTCCCGCAGAAGGATGCTTTAAGGATGAAAACTTGTCGGAAAATTTTAATATTTCGATCGAATTAGTGACGTAATATATGCCATGGTCATTCCTTAAACCAAGTGGGGATTTCCCGACGACAGTTCCCCTCGGCCCCACCACGCCTACGGCCTCCCGTGATCCGCCCACCCCGCCCGCGATACACCACTCCCTTTCCGAGGGAAGACTATGAAAAGGCGGACTTAAACGGGAGTCTGCGCTCGCGAGAATTCCCCGGACTAACTACACTCGTGCCCACATTCCCTATAGTCTATCTCGCTCTTTTTTCGCAAACCGGTCTTCACATGAGTACCCTCCTCGTTGCCCAACTGTTGAGTCGAGATCTGGGTCACATGGCAGGGACACACACACATGCACAGACGCGGCGAACGCCCAGCTGGACGGTTCGAGGGGGCGGGAGGGTGGGGGGAGGCAATCTCGCGTTGGGCGGGTTGGACCACCAGAGGGGTAGCACATGCACGGTCGCAAGCAGTTTTCCACCGCAGAGATCAGCGAGTCCCGGCCAGCGGACTGAGAAGTAGGTTGCGACTGAGGGCGTCATGCGACCAAGGGACTATTCCCCCCCCTCCCCCAGAGCGGTTGAAGCCCCAGGATTATTCTTTAAGGGAGCACCCTAAGGTCGAACGGATATTTTCTCAATAAAATTGCCGAAGGCGTTAAATCACTGAATTGCTTATGCTTGGAAAAAGGAGTAAAAATGAAGCAAATTCGCATCAATCCCAGATCAGTCGATTTGGATTACCGGATGCATTGATTAACTCGTGCAACTACAGAATATAGTTTAGCATCACTTGCATTAAGAACATGAAGGGATCTTACAACTAACTTGTTAAATTAAAGAGTAAATCACTCCATAACTCATTAGAAAGAGATGAAAATTTGACTATACATGATCATTCATTAAGATATTGGAGACTTTGTGTCGCATTTTCCGTAATTCACAGTTTTTTTTTAAATCAATCTTTCAGAATATCAGTGGGTCAAATCAAGCCGGAATTGATTTCCAACGCTTTATTGTAAATTCTACTTGTTTAGAATTATAAAGCGTAGTTTGCCGTATTAAAAAAATGTCACCTTTAATGCTTCCCATACTTCATAGCTGCTGGCTTAAAGTATAGAGATAATTATAGATGCTAATTAAGGCTCTCTTGCCGGATGTGATATGTCAGGCCAACTCATGTCCGCGAGACGTAATTGAGAATAAAAAAATGCACAGGGACGAAGTAGACCACTACTGGAGGTAATCATTGTATTCCCTAGATGAAATTACCGGGGGCAATCATCATTATGAGCACGCTTTTACTAATAAAAAATGTGTCTCATACATTAGTATTAGATGTATCTAAATAATTTGCATTATATGCATGTTTTACTAATAATAAAAATATGAAACTCTTACATTTTGTTATGAGTCTAAAATCAGAGCCTAGTAATCTAAAGACCTATTTTTCCAATGAGTTTTTGCGACCAGCAAAAAGATTTTACAGGAGAAGCGACAATTTATTTGCTATGATGAAAGAGAAAGTATTAAAAACGCGCGTTTTTTGTTTCGCATTAGCCGATGGCAAAATATACATTCTAATAATTGAGGAGTCATGCATGAATGCATAATCATCTTAGTCACATGAAAAAAGCGAATAGTTGGACTCACTTAGGCCCGTGGTGCATTAGCCGTTTCTCTATCGGTCGTGCACCGGCATCATGTGTAAGAGTAAGCACGTACAGTCGAGAGAGCAGGAGGATTGGATGGATGGGGGAGGGAACAAGTCAAGGGTTATGGGTGGAGTGTGGGTCAGCAGAGCCACGCCCACCTCCACTGACGACAAACCGCTCCCATTTTGTCTCACAAACCTCTCCCTCACTGCCTCCGTGGGCGCGAACCTCTGGGATGAGCACCCTTCATTTTTCCTCTCCGATAATGCCAATTAGTCGTACCCAAGAATATCAGCGAGGCCCGTATAAGTTCGCACGATACCTACCATAAATGTTAATGCAAAAAAAACGTCGAAACAATAGAACCTAATATGAATTTAAAGGATTTGAAGATAAACCGAAGATAAGGTGACAGAGACCGAAACTTGGAGAACCAAACAAAATCGGAATGAGCTCCATTGATAGGCACCAACAAATTCGGTATATCATCCTCATTATAGGTACTCTAGCAAAAGAATACAACCTTCAGTAATGCAGCCTATAATTCAATACGCTTTATTTGGATTAAAAGATAAACTTCTCTGACTTGCGTTCTCGTAGCCAATGCCTTAATCACTAGCATTTAAAGTACGCATTTCAGCTTCTTTAGTTATATATAATGCTCAAGAAACAACAACAAGCCAATTTAGAAGTAATAATATACTACGATATTAGCATAAATGGCCAATTGGTGAATTTTAATTTTCTACAAAATATAATGCAAGTACGGTAATTCAAGAGCAATCGTGACTTCTAGATACTTTACGCGAGTGGTTTCATCGAATTCTAAGCATTGTAGCGATTATCAAGCAAAATTACTTCCACTCCCCGATTAGTCGGACTAGTACTAAAAACATCCTTGGTAAGACAATGGCTAGTGCGTCAAAATTCTTGAAAAACCGAAGAGTGAAAAATCTCCAACGACGAATTCAATTCGTGAACCGTTTTCATCAAAACCTTTAAGAAGGGCACGCAATGCCTCCTTGCGGCACCTTTCACGTAAACCCACATCATTCTCAGCGCCATTTTCATAAATTTGTTTTGGACCAATTACCTGGCCTTGTAACTTTCCAAGATATTCATGACGTATTTCATGACTAAGTGAGTAAGCTTAAGTCGCTGAAATGTTTCAGTCTCGCCATTAAACTGATCTATATTTATAAGCAACCGCATATCCTTGACCTCCATTGATGTGCCGGGGATACAAAATATCGTTTGAGGTTGGATGGATTAGCTAATTTTACCTGCAAACCATCACCGATACTCACAACTAACGTAAACCGAGAAAACCGATAACGATACGTCCTTGAATCATAAGAAATAAACGCAATCATCTGCAAACACACCTGCACACAAGGCAAAGCTTTAGCTTATCACACATTCAAACCCATGCAAGCAATACATTCATCCATTCTTCAGGAGCATGGTTGTCATTAATGGATAACTTTCAGTTCGTAGGTATGGTCTCAAGGAACACAAAATATAATAATAACAATCTAAAAGTGACAGCATAGCCTACCCCAGTTCATTTCACTTAGAAGCCAAGCCAATACGTATATATTTTAAATTAGATGAGTACGAAAGTCTTTGTTGATACGATAAGCATTTCTCACTTTTGAAAGTCTTTTTAATGCTTTAGCTCATCTAGAACGGAGAAGTTCCTGGACAATGTAATAACTACTCTGGCAGTTCGTGGGCCAGGTATTTCATCTCTCGCGGAGACGAAAATTTAGTCAAACTAACTCACAAACACTAAAATCCATTAATTTAACGTTTACCCTAACAGCCTATATAACTAACAGCCTACAGAGGGAACGCATAGCGCTATCTTGTTTTGCTGAATATTTAACGCAATTTAGTGCAGCCATAATATATCAAACATGCGCAATCGCGGACTCAAGGTAGTGTTAAACGTTAGGTTATTATTGTGAGGATTTTATCGGATATTCCCTTCCATTCGCTTATGCTTATTAAAATACGCATTCTTACGTTTTATGCTATCAGCATACATTTATTATCAAACTATGTCCAAGAAAATCGGCAGATGTCCTCTTCCAAAAGAGCGGCCAGTGATTGCAATAAGCCTGGCCCATCGCCACCTCCGTTTCCTCATCGAAAACGTTCACGTCAGCAATGTAGGTATCCCCGTTTATCTCATTCCCCCTCCCTCCCCTCCTAAGTCCTCTCGAGGTGGCGTAAGGGATTGCAGAGCACGCGGCTGCTGGTTTTTTTCAGAAGAAAAACCGACATAAGAACGAGGAATAAATACCACCATTTTACGACGGATTCGTCCCACTTAGAATGCACAGTCCTATTAATGAAAGGGAAAGCGGTGAAGTTTATCACACTACATGCAAATCTCTAGACAAACATATACCTAAACAAAATATAAACGCTACGTATTAAAATATAGTCTTTCTGATTAATAAATAGTTTTTGTGAAAGGTTATGGCTATAAATTTTGTGGACAAGCGGGTAAATATTTCGTAATATTAAACAATTACCATAAACTCGAATTCAAAACTAGTGTTCAGTGTGAAGTGGTAAGAAATAATCTACTCAAAGAGTTTTTGAAAAGCATTTCACAGAAATTGCAAATACCATTCAATAAAATAACAAGTAAAAAAAACATTCCCTCTGGAAAACCTTACAATATAAATGACATGATACAAAATTTCTGCATATTTAAGATTAAACCCAAGATAATCAAATATTACAAACATTATTACGCGTCATTCTGCATAATATTGCACACTATATATGAATGACTATATTGATTGCAAGCTCATGTGAAGCAAAGAAATTTGACGGAAAAACTAGTGCGTGAGTACCCCCCTTGAAACCCGTTACGAGCGTCAAATGAACCAACTACAATTTTACAACGGCTTCATGTCTATGTTCTAACACTGCAATAGAAAATATCCGTTCCGTTACCGCAATCTATAAACAAAGTTTTTCTATTGTAATACGTTGCGGACAGATTGCGGAGTATTCCAAGATTAAAAATTGGACTGGAGGACCATATCAGAATGACTCAATATGTTTCAATACTTTTGGTAGCGAGGGTTTCATATACGGTTGATTTCAACCATCCTCGTAGCTTAGCTGAAAAAATATGACTGGTAGGAATGATGATCCGATGGGAATAATGCAATATAAACTCAACATGTAAATCAAAACGCACGGTAGAGTTTTCACATGATGTTAATTGACCTTCTAATAGACTCTAAAGCAAGTGAGGCTTGAAGAATGATCGCAGGCTTTCCCGGCGTATTGTATCGTGGAAGGTTATTCGGGATTTCCACCGGGTCGGGTTCTCCATTACGGCCGACGTTTCGATGAACGAGTCGTCCATCGTCATCAGGGCATTTCGATGGACGACTCGTTCATCGAAACGTCGATCGTAATCGAGAACCTGACCCGGTGGAAATCCCGAATAACCTTCCACAAGTGAGGCTTCATAAGTTTATTCACAACAACCATGAATTTTATTTGATTTTCAGAATCGGCCAGCTTTAGATAACAACCGGTTTAATTAAATGCTTTCCTCTCAGAACTTAATGCAATAACGTGATCTCTGGGATTAAGTACGATTAAAATAAGCAATTAAAGTAGTGGATCCCATTGTGACATACATACAACGTCATATGACAGTTGAGGGTAACACAGAAGGGGTAATGATAAAACTTTGACCTCTCCCGCGAGTCCGATTACGCACCAGCGTAATTGTTGGCGCGTGACGCAACGAAGACCAGTTAGTTGGTAGTCCATCGGGCTCCAATGCCGCCCGGCGAACCTTCAAAAAACCTCGTCCGGTTTTCAATGCGGACGGGCGGTTGCTGACCTATCGCATCGCCCCACTCTCAGCGGGGCGGACAATGAAGAGGAGGGAGGCGGAAGAGAGGCGGGGTGAAGAGAGGTGGGGTGAAGAGGCGAGCGAAAGCTCTGGCGAAAGGCAACGCGATACCCCACGCGCGCCCCGCTCAGCGCTAGTGTACTATGTACTTGCTGAAAATAAAAAGAAGAACGCAGCTTTCGCCACTCTCTCGAAGGCATGGAACACTTCCGATAGCACGAAATGATTAGAAGTCACCTATGCACTGGTCTTAATTAGGCAAAAAAGAATATACGTGAACAATGAATAAAACTGCTTATGCAAAAGAGGGCTTAATTGAAGAAATGTGTGCGAGTGAAACTAAATGCGGAAAAAGAAAGCGTTGGAAAGTAGAGGTAAATATGGTTCATGTTTTTGGACACACAGCATAGGATGTTCGTCCCATGCCTGAGGAGTCCAATCTAGTGAAAAACCTCACTACTTGTGCACCACCACAAATAGATGCATATACTACTCCTTTTAGTACTCGTCACTACAAGCAGTGCTATTCACGGACTATTTACTGTTGTCGTAACCGCTTCTAACCATTGCCTGATCCCTAGGAGCCTATTTAATAGTTTTCCAATTTTTCCCACAGTGGCATGCCTATCTCCGACTGATGCCGCGACATATCAATATGGAAAGGAGTCTGAGGAAACTTCCGTTGTTTTTTGCTTTGCCCCGTAATTGTTAGCACATCTGGTAGGATACTGTTTGAATTATAAGCTGTGGCGCATGAATAATGATTTATAGATGAAAGCAAAAACTCAGCATGGTTTATTTGCATTTCTGTATGTGTAAAATGGACGGTATTTGCCATAGGTTTATTTGAATTTCTGTATGTGCAAAATCGTCGGTAATTGCCATAGATTGAGTTGGTAATTCAAGGGTCGTAATGCATGAGCCGTAAAGGATGTTGAAAACTTACGATGTATTAGCGGCAAAGATTTTCAGTAAACTATCCCGAATATAAGTTACTTATTTCGGGATCAATCTGTCGAGGCACCAAAACTCTATGAATGTATTTATTGTGTGAATGAAGCAGATACATCATTAAACGCCTCTGGGAATTTGCATAATTGTCTCGCGTCTACTTTTTAATTGAAAACTCAACCTTATACCACGAAACCTAAATGAAAAAAACATACGTATGTTGACCAAGGGAATCTACAGCGCTGAACCCTGCTCAGACCAATAAAATGGCACTTACGAATGAAGTCAAATATTATCATTCTGTCAATGTGACAATGTAAGATTTTTTGGCATGAAGCATAAAAAGATTTTTGACTGACCCGACTTATAAGTAGATTTTGCTTATCAAGCCCGCAGTCTGAACGAGGGTAGGGTGTGTAAATGTCAAGAGTGCGTAGTCCCAGTAACCTTAGACCTCCAGATGAGTGACAGAACGACGCCCCGGGCGAGGCGTGGTGGTTACACCTGCCGGGCGCCATCTAGGGCGAAACAAGGGCAACTCCCAGATCGTGAGAAAGTCCAGCTTAAAAATTTTTTGCAAGAACCTTCCACTCCCTCTCGAGTCTCCAGCTGGCATTGGAGTTGAATCTCGTTAATAAAGGCCTCCTTAAATCCAATTAGAATAAATCGTCCAAATTGCAACCATAATGTATTGACAATTAGTTATCAATCACTCGAGATGCAGGTTTTATGGTCATCCTGATGCAATAATTTCCCTCCAAACATTTGATACTACAAGCATAACACAAATCTTATCAATTACATGTCAGGCCTCTCATTACCTTTTAGCTCGTCATTTAGCAAATTGTTCACCACAAATCGCGAGGGAAATCCAATATAAAACAATATTCCATTTAAGTACCAATAAGAAAAGCACAAGTGTTGAGGTTGTGTTACTCTTCTCTTAAAATATTATAATTACTAAACACCGTAGTAAGATAAGGCAATCTTAACCACCCTAAGCCAAAACCGCATCGGAAAATTGGACAATATTTTCTCACCATCAGAACTATGCACACCACATGTCACACGGCGTAGAGGATCTCTCACAGCCGAACCATGTCAGTATATTTGCTGTAGCATCCCGGCGAAGGTCATTTATCATCGTTAGCACAGTTGATGAGAAAACCAGATCCAAGCGCAATATCCAATGCCGAGGCAGTAAGAGAACGGAGGACCTTCGATTAAGCTGGTGAACACGTCAACGCAGACCTCAACAATGCGTATTAAATTTCCAGTCACTTCGAATGTCCTCGGCGTCAGTGCATGTATGTCCACCAAGAAAGAGAAGAAGGTGAGCACCCCTTCTCTTCCACCGAGGTTTCAAAATTTCCCCCAAGTATGACAGAGCTTTTATAATCCGAAATAAAAAGAAAATTTAAAGAATTGGAACAATTAACTAACAGATTGTAATAGAAACATCTGTAACTACTAGAACTGGAACTCCCTCACATCTAATCTCTAAATGTATCCTTACTAACATAAAATGGAAAATAACCAATAAACTAATCAGAGCTGAAATATCTGTGATGGATTTCCAAAACTCTGCTTGATGCTGGTGTTTTGCTAAGGTGTATCTGGCCCCAAGAGCCTGGCTTATTTTAATAGGAAGCTATACTGATGCGCTAGCGCTGGATGACTAACCACGATGGCTCAATTTTGGACATCGTGGTTATCGACAGCAACTCAAGTGCCCACGTGGGGGAATTGGTGAGTGTTTTGACTTGCGGCCGGATTCGAATGCCTAAGTGAGTTGGACTTTTCTCTTTGGAATCCTCATTCCTCCGGTGGCTTCGGTGGCGGAGGGGTAACGTCCTCACCTGCTAACCCGACGGTCGTGGGTTCAAGGTCCACCTGGGTGGTTTTTACTTTCCTTAGTGCATGGGTGTTCATGTGTGTATGAGTTAAATGTTAGACAGTCCTAATTTCGCTCAAGTAGAGCCGTCATTATTATAATTATTATTGCACTTATTTAGGTGATGTATGCATTGTTCTTCAAATGCAGTTATTCAAATCAAACCGCCCATCAGAGGTGATGCTAAACAATATACCCCTTACAACCTACCGGAAAGTGAAGACTTCAGTCGTTACTGGATTCTCTTTCTTTCCCAATAATCCCTCTTCTAAAAGTAGTTGTTTCAGGCTTGATTGGGTGAAATATCATAATGAAAGAAAAAGACTGGCAATTTTCCACAAGAATAAGGTTTTTACTCGACCGGTTTCGGTGTACAACACCATCATCAGGACCTGATGATGGTGTTGTACACCGAAACCGGTCTTTTTCTTTCATCCCTCTTCTACTACCAAGCTACCTTACAGTATTCAGTGGCGTAAATGACCTAAGCTTGTGGGTTGGATACTGCCGACTACCATTTCGACGTCTATTTTTATTATGGTTTAGCAATTCCGACAATCCAAAGTTCGGCACTGTTAAAGCAAAATAATAACTCATTATTGTACAAAACAATTGAGTCTAACAAGACCAGGATTCAGCCGAGCGATGCCCAACTATCGTTCTCGAAAATCCAGCCCGCAATATTGCACGGTCTTTCTCCGTCGCGGTGAAACGACAAGTGTTAACACACGCGTGGTCTGCCGTTGCTCACGCGTGAGTCACGCGTGGAAAGGGGATGGGGAGGCTCAAGTGCCACGTAGCACGTGCCAGAGCCATTTGACAGACTGCCGAGGTGATCCATGTGGGCGTCTCTTGGATTTCGAGACGGGAGACACTAGAGTCTGGCGTCTCTTGAGGTCCGTGAAAAGAATTGGATAAGGCATAGAGAGGGGAAAGGCTGTAGGAGAATAGGGAGGGAACACATCCTGCTCACACTCTCACCGTAGATAGGTGCTGTGATAACGGAGGAAACCATAAAAAAAGATTCGAATCTATGAGACAAAAAACGGAGAAAGTTATCGCACACCTACGTAATAAGCAGTTCAGACTAGAATTTGCTGTTAAAAATTTCACAGAGCTTAAAACATAGAAGCTAAACGGGAGTGTTTCGTTTCTAATTGAGCAGGAATCAGGTTGGTGTGGCGGCTATAGTACGGGATACCCATCTAGAGGGTCTAGGCTCGATTCCTGTCGGCGGCGAATACATTTTTCGGGAAAATCAAAATCCCTGCGTGGGTGCAATATGGAGAGCACTTAAACGGTGGCAATCCGTCTGTCGGATGGGTCGCTTGTGGACCACCTGCTAAGAGCAGCTTATCCGTTTCTATCTACATTCCCCGAACGACACCTCCTATGTCATCTCTCATCATTGGTGCAAATTACTTCAGTTGACGGTCTCCCCATGAAACGAACCAGTGTACAATGTGTGAATTAAACGCAACACTGTGCTCATATCCTTAAATTTCCTAACACAGCCATTATGACGATGGCAGGCGCTTGACCCGCGGAGAAAAATGAGAAGAAAACGAATGACCAAATAAAATTGGAAATAGAAAAATAGAGGAGTCATGTTGAATCTCGTCACAAAATTCAAGGAAATGGCTTAAGCTGTTTAAAAATCTAGCAACACTTAGAAAACATAATCATCTATGCGGAAGTTCTACTTCCGTTCAAGATTTTCCTCGTTTTTTTGGCACTTATCCAGTTAAATATCTTGAGAGTATAACGTGGAGTAACTACGGCCGAGCAAGGAGTAGAGAGGACCCGTGTTAAACGGTTATGCCTTGGTACATAGTCGCGACGGAGGAGTAGGAGGAGACGTCTGAGAGGTAAGAGGGGTGGAAGGGTGGTGGGTGGGGGGGGGGAAGGGAAAGGAGGAGGGGAGAGAGGAAACCAGCTCCCCAGTATGTCCCAACTTTCCCTTTTCTCCCGAAGCGGAGAGAGAGGGAGGGCTGAGGGAAGAATGAAAACAAAAACTCCCGCCCGTCCAACCTCCAACGTCTCCTCCCCTTCTCTCTCTTACTTCGGTATCATGAGCAGACCGCGAAGAAAGGAGGAGGTGAAGAATTGGAAACCACAGAAAGTTATACATCTAAATTGATCGACTCTGGCTAAATTGGTTATTTAAGGAAATAAACCGAAAACTGAGGTCATTTGCACGATAAACCATTTATTAGGCAAGGTTTTTTGAAACATTTTTCATCGGCTGTTTTGGTATATTTATTTCGGTCCCTCATCGGGACCAATTTATCGAAGAAAGCGCCATCACCGGAACATCCAGGCCTTCCCTAGTATTTTATTAGACTAATGAGTGTTGCGGTGGCCGAAGAAACTACTTCGTCCCGTCCCATCTAAACATCATGTCCCATAGCTTGAAGGTGGCCCATGAGGATGACCGTTGTTTAATGAAAGAGGTGAGCAGGTTTACAAGGGAAGGATTATTCGGGGAACGGAAGAAGAAGGGTGGAGAGAATCCCAGGATCGAGAAAAACCCTACTTTGTACGAAAGGTGCCATGGGTTCCTGACGTCCCATCCGATGTGGACGGAATACGGAAATTTAATTGCTCTCCTAATAACACCCAAGTAGGGAGCGGATTTTCAATGAGAAATCACCGCAACTGCCGGGATTCTAACCTGTGCTCTTGAGATGGGAGCCCAGTACCTGAACTACCGCTCCAACCGAATCGTAGACTTGAGTTCAAGTGAGGGAAAATGTTTACAATCAAATAAAAATCGATCGATTGTTTCTTTAGCTTTACTGCGGGATTTAAACAACAACGGCCTGTAACAGCAATTTGGTACGAAGTGCCATCGGCAGCACATGATTAAGACGCAATGATGTGAAACATTCCATACCATATTCTGCAATAATGCAATGGGTACCAATATGAACTGAATATCAGTTATGGGTTACATACGCGAAACTTTTGCCGGACTACACTTAAAATATGGTGATCATGAAGCGAGTAGTTGGAAGGACCTCGGATGGAAAATGAAAAGAAAAAGGCAATATCACACTTGTTATGTCATATTTCGAGCTCGTGGCAAGGCCCCGGGAAAGAGTTTTCATCTGCGAGCAAAAAAGAGTACTAAGGAAATCCTAGCGTTTTTTCGCGCGCCACGTGCGAAATGAATGTGTGACAAAATCCTGGGTCGTGAGCAACTACAGCTGAGTTTAGAGGCTACTCCGGATAAAAGTCATATCTTACGAGTTGTTTTTTTTTGTCGACACGGTGGATATTCTTTTACCATAACCCTTCATCAGTAGTGCAGACGAAAGCTAAAAAGAGAAGAATTAATTCGAACAAATTTAAGAATAAGAAGTTTGAGAAAACTTTCCTCCGCGCACTACTAACCATTACAAAAGAAGATCCAGACAATAATCCGTCAAAACACATCTCACTGTCCACCTTTCCTCTCTTCTCATGTCCTCCCTCGGTACACTTCATTCCGATGGCTTAAAACCTACCGTCAAATCGTTGCGGCGGCTCGCGGAGCAGCACTTAAATGGAGATGGGTAGGTACTTATATTGGGAAAATTAAAGAGAAGGTAGAAAAAAAATTTAATGTGGCATGGTGCCAACAAAAGATACTTTCGCGAAAGTAATTACACTACAGCTTAAAAAATGTTTGCACGGAAAGTGAATGAGCATATGATATTCATGATACAAACTTGCCAACAATAAGCGTTTTTATTCAGAAAAACGATTCTTATTTTTCCTCTTTAGAAAGATAAAATGTTTATCTGTTTAGATTAAACAACTTTAACGCCACATTAATAGAATTTCTATTTCTTTCCCTCATCCTTAGTGCCTTCCAAACATATTTTTTTCCTCTGATTTCTTTAATAGCCTCACACACTCTTCTTGCAATTAGCGACCTTCAACGTCTCATTACTCTTAAATCAATCCACAACCACTTTACAATCTCCTTTCATTCTTCACGAAAAAGTGTTATGCCCTTGTATCGGCGACTTAATTGATTCGTTTCGTTTTTGTCCCTCTTAGCGAACTTTATTCCCTCCATCCTACGCATCCACATCTAAGGTTCTCCTATTACCACTTACTCACGCTCCTCATAGACCAGAATAATTGAATTAAGTAATTAATACTTTTTATCGTCATTATGTATTTCTCATTCACCCCCTACTTTGGATATGTTCTTCCTTGTTGTAAATTCCAAATATTACTGAAGTTTGATGTAAATTTCCTTAAAAAAGCCATCACACTTATACGTTAACATTAAAAAAAAGCCCTGGGGCTTGGATAGATTCCTAATTCCTAGATTCCAATGTATGTACCTGGCCCAGTTAAAAATATTACCGCAAAATGCGACTAATCTGTCTCATGTAAATACCAATTCTATCCAGCATCTCCAAAGGTTCCGAGCTGAGGCGAGCGTCTTCTTCACCAACGTGCTCCCTCAAGTGCGTTTCTCGGCTAATTTCATAAATATCTCCTCACGCCAAGATGCCCTTGAGAAGGAACAGGAGACACTTCGGATCCTTCGATAAATGTGTGCGATGAGACATTCTACTCCAATGTTGCTTTGGGGCCATAAATACTTAGGGACAAAGAAACCATTTGTGTCAGCATGACTCATCTTTGACTGGCATCACAGGAAAACGTAAAAGTACATCATCACTTTTCCTTGTGCTCTCTTACCGGATGTACAAAGAAGATTTATTACAGCAACCATGAGATGTTCGAGACTTCATGTGTAAGACATTTTATATTTAGGATAAAAATCTAAAACTTTTTGCGAAGAGTATGAGAAGAGTTGAGTGATTATAAGAGAGACATTTCCACGAATGGAGTCCAAGCTTAAAAATGTTATCTAAAAATACCAGCCTCTTCAGCCTCATTACACCTAGTAGCGTACACTAATATATTGTTCAACTAGTTACCACTGCTTCGCCTCACTAACCTAATGCACCCGCATACGCATTTATCGGACATCAAAGAAATTAAAAATTCCAAAAACTCCAGTAAGAAATGCCGTAATGTATGATTTTTCGGGGTTTTCACACATAAATTATGCATATTTATTTTTTCCCATATAGGTGCATACTTGAAAAATCCTCAGATTACATTAGTTGTTACTTTAGGTGTTAATGATTTGTTTGACAAAACTTGTCACCCGACAATTTCATTAAGATATTTGGTGATTTATACTTATGTGGTATAGAGCTTCTATAGAAAAAAATGTTAGACATAGGTATCAATCACAATTTCGAAGACAGTAAATCCGAAATTACGAAGCCGAAAGTACTTTTAGCTCCATGTTCGTTTGTTTTTCAAGATATTAGCCTGCATGGGATCGGGTTTGTGTGGTCGCTAGAGTACTGTATACCCATCCCGAGGGTCCGGGTTCGAACCACGGCTGTGAGGAATCAGAGGAAACCAGATCCCTGCGTTAGTGCTACGTGGAGAGCTCTTCAAATCCGTCTTCCGTCGTATGAATCCGTTGAAAGGTGCCAAGGGGTCCACGAGAAGCCCTTGGCTAATGCTGGAGTTTATATCCACCCTTCCTCCATTCCCAATACAACCCTACCCTCACCCATCAAACTATGCATCTTAAGCGGTTCAGACAGAGTCTGCTCCGCAAAAGAAACCAACTTATTATTTCATCACATTTGATATAAAATCCACCCGTATACAGATTTTATTATAATTTACGTGAAGTAATAATTTTACGGCCTTCACAGATCGTAAGTAAGGACATGTTGATGCCATCTTCCTGCGCAAAGAAATTGGTATCGTAAAAATAACAGGAATCTTCCACATTTGGTTCTCTTCGTATGACTTCCTACTTCCAAGCAACCGATATAGCGTCGGCTTTTGCAGCCAAGAGATCGCTTCCACAGCAACCGTAAGTGAAAGTTAGAGCGGCCGATGAAATCATAAGCACCAGATATAAAACTGGATTCCCTGCGATTCAATTATGGGTGTTCCGAGGAAGAACGAGGTAGCCAATTAAGAGGGATGCAAATAGATCTTATCCCCTTCTCTCCTCGATACACGACCCACCACGGAAACCGGGTTAGTGACCGAAAGCACAATCTATTCTAGAAATAAATTCAATCGATTCAGTGAGCACACACATTCTTCGCGAAATATCCAACATGAAAAGATGGCTCAAAGCAGCTCCGGGAAATGGAAATATTTTGAATGTATTAATTTGTAGTTCATGTTAATGTAATAGAATTTTTAAAAACGTTCTCAGGGTGACAGTACTTTTTTTGAGTACTTCGATGGCCCATTATAACCGATTGCGCTAGTTCAAATTCTCTCTACGTAGGCCTTCTTCATTGGTGATTCTCCACGTCCACTCGGCCTTCACCATTCTTCGATGACGCCACATTTGCATTACTTTAAATCGTCTTTTCTCGGAAGCTGCCACAGTCCAGGCATTAATGCCGTATTTCAGAAGGCTGCGCTTCTTAAAAAAATATGCGCGGTCCAAAAAACATTTGTCATCCAAAATTAACAATTGTTGGATGCTAACTAAGGTTTATAAGACATAAGAAAAAAAAACAAAAATCTTGTCACAATCTCACCCTCCAACCTAAAACCCTCGGCGGTCGTCAGCTGCTTAACATGGTGGTTATCCACTGATTGATCTCCACCCTTTAAAAGACAATTAAGGAAATTGCTTCTCATTTCAACTCACGCGTCCATTGTTTGCTTTCACAAAGGCGTGAGAGACATTCACGACCTCCCACGCCTCTTAACGTACCTGCCGGAGGTACCCTCAACTGAGGCACACACCGACACTGACACATCACTACATTGCAACGGCTCTCATTGTTACGAATCGTGACAAAGAGGAGGAAGAAATCCTTTTTAACGAGGGAAGTTCAAGGAAACTTAAGTTTAAGGGCAAGTTCACGGAGATTCAGGATCGGCCACCCATCAGCTTCCGACAACGAAATAAGAAAAGAGGAGATACGAAGCGAGTGTTGAGCTTTGAATGACAGATTGTGTGACTCAGCATGTCACTTTGACGAATTCATGACCAAATCCACATCCACATAATAACTGGTCACATCGAAAGTTCACCAAAAAATCATTATAATATTCAGCAATAAAATTAACAGAAGAGAAGATCACCATGCCAGACCCTGGAAAAACCAAAGGGCGTATTTAGCAGGTGTGCACATGCAGAAATAGATGCCGTACGGAAGAAACTTTCACTTCGTGCAATATCAATGAAGACGACAATAAAATACTATGCTATACGTACATAATAGATGCACGAACATAATGCATCTATTCCTTAGCAGCACAGATGAATCTCAGAAGAGAATATTGGATGCTAAGAAAATAAGGAAACTATGAAACAGTCCAAAGGGAGAGACTAGAACAAAAAAAAGACAAAAGCTTGAGAAAACTAATGAAAGATCCAAAAATGTGAGTATTGGAAGAATAGTGGTACAGAGCAAATCCACAAACTTTTGCAGCGAGTTGTGAAGTTCTGGCATCAAGCAAAACATAAAAACTATGAAGGTAATTAAACATTTGAGGTAAAGAAACATCGTAGCACAGCTCATCCACAAGCCATTTTCCATTGTTACAGCATAATCTAACCCTAGACATCCTTTTCCTTAATCCAATAATACTTTGCAAAGACACCACCTCATATTTAAACCCTATCTCTCCCTCATTGACTGCTGATTTTGTTCACCTGATCATTCGACAGTCGTGTAAAATCGTCATAGCTAAAGACCACCTCTCTTCCATTGGTTCCCCCAACGCTGATGCCTATTTCCCAACTACGATCACGCATCAAATGCAAGGCACACTTTTCCTTCTTCTGTGATTGAAGATGTAGAATGTGCGCAGCACAACCGCGTACAGCTTCTCCCCTTCCAAGGGTGTGCTGGCTTGCATCTCATCTCCGTCATTATTTATGGCCTTTTTTATATTTATTCGATTGGATAAAGATTTCAAATATTTCAATCCTGCAAGACATAATTGAAGTTTTCCTTACTGCTAAAAGTTTGAAGCATGTCGAAACCAGTGACTTTAAAACAAATTGCACAGAAAAGGCGTCATACAACTCAATGTAGTCCACATAAAAATACCCAAGACGTCTTTGACGGCAAATTATCTAGAATCTGATTGCACGCGGAAACGATGTGATGATACGTCTGTCGGTTCAAAATTTCCCTCCGTTTCACCTCATGTTTATAACCCAACCGACCCCGTTATGGTGAAGCCGGCACTCTTTTTAATACCTCCGGGAAAGAGGCCTTTCTAAACCTTATGCAAGTATTTGAATAGAACAGATAGGAGAACTTTCATATGTGGGTTTGGATATTGGTGCAGAAGATATAATGGAAAGAATAACAGACAAGCGAGCAAGGAGTGGGTAGAGTAAGGGTTGAGATGAATCGGCCAGACGTTAGTTGAATGGGGGAAAAAAAAAGGCAAGCAAAGTCAATAAGAGACTTTGATGCTGAAGGCAATAATTAAAGGGGAGAAAGAAGAGAAATAGAAGATGCGTCTTAGACGTAATGAAAGGTGGCAGGAAGTATGCCAAAGAACCAAAGAGAGAAAGTAAATTTTATAAATAAGTTATATAAATTCAAATTACAAGACTATCTAGACAATGCTGGAAGGAATGGCAAGACAAAAATCTGTGATTCGATCCCCGGTCGAATGAAATTTTTCCCCGCGGCAATTTTAGAAGCAGGCTACTAGTAAGTAGCTTCAAGGAAAACCTTAATACCTTATTTAAATCTATTGCGAGGCAGGATTAACATCATCAGTGGTCGTCAATTCAAGGATTGTAAAAGCTTTCCACTCCATTGTCTTTTTAGCCAATCACTGTATTCATACACAGGAATTTTATTATCCTTCAAACCGATCGTTTCTAAGGTAAAAATTGAGATCCACGTCATAGTCAAGCGAAATTTCAAAAATATTCTGTTTTGCTCTCTCCAGCGACAAATTTCCCATTCGCTCGGATTTTCGAAATTCAATTAGTTATAAAATTAACCTATTTTTGGATTCAGATCTGAAAAGTTACGAAATGACGACCCCGGATCCTTATTTCAACACCCATCACATTTTCCTTTAACGTATTCTACTCTTGACATTTCTCGGCAATGCTTCCGATTCATTTCTCTTTCCATTTTTGTTTTCTGAAGAATTTCATGTCTTCGAATTTATCCAGATTCCATCCTATTTTTCGCAGATATTCCATAAAGCATTTTTCATCAGCGCATCGTAAGACTTCTTCATTTGAGAAAACACAAATTGTAGACAGTTTTATTAGTAATCAGAGATACGTTCAGTTTATCTATTCCAAGAATAGCTTCTAAACTTTTTTTTCGGGATCTTTGTCAGTATTCATTCACGTGCTTATGATATCACTTCCAGTTTTTCCATTTCTCTTCCTGTCAGTTAGTAGCTTAGTTCCGGTAGTTTTCTTGTTCAGTTACCTATTCTGCAACCATGACTGGTGCCAGTTTTTCCACTTGCCTTTTCTTTAGCTGCCGTCGGAGGCATTTCGTTCAGAATGAGGTTAAATTCTTCCAATTATTAGCTGATAGTTATGGCATATTAAACCGTCAACTGTTTACTTTGGGAATAGTAACAGTTTTCTCTATGCGGGAGTTTAATAAGTAATTATTCTACTCAACGTATTTCGACGACTAAGATCATATCATATTTACTTGCTACCACTCGCTGCCAGATGCAGCAGCACACGAGACGAATAGAAGGATCATCCATATCGGAAATTGATCCGATCCCAACGATGCCTAACTTCAGCGATCAATCCTTCGTATTTTACTCAAAGTAACCTTTAAAAGATACTTTGAATTTTAATCTAAATACCATTAAAACGTGGCAAATCAAACAAGTAATCGAATTCTCGTCATAGTGCATTGAGAAAATGTAAAAGCCCAAATCGGAAAAAATGTTTTGGGGCGATGTATGTACTCCCTGCATCTATTTTAATTTTACTTCTCACCATTACTCTTTGAATAAAGATGTCATTATAATATTCTTCGTCAACTTGATGTCATTCTCCACGTCACTCGCTATTAAGAGCAGCAATAACCGGGACGAGTAACAGGATCAAGCATCCCAGGTGACCCCAACACTGTTTAACTTCGGTGAGCGATTGGTATTATTATTACACTGATACTACAATTAGACATTGCCTGGTGGCAATATATCATTAGTTTCGGTTGAAATAAAATTAATAACAAGGTTTAAAAAATACATATACCTACGTACAACATCAAACACTCCTCTCGTTTTTTATGAGTAACATTTTTAAAAAGATATATTTACATTTCTTGGTAAAGGTTTTGTGAGTTCTTCTGGTAATTCATTCCATTCCAGGAACCCACGATTTAAGAAGGAGTATTTGGCAGCATTCGTTTTTTGCCTCCTTAATTTTAGTTTCAGCGGGTGGTCATTTTTTTCCAAAACATTTGGTGGTTCCAGCCTTTTCTCCAATTCCAACCAGGCTGGATGTTTTGAGTAGCATTTAAACATTCCCAATAACCTATTTACTTTCCTTCTATCTTGCCGGGTGATTCCATCCATCGTGATAGGCTGCCATCTTCCATTTTTTCAAATTGATTTCTTTTATGATATTTAAACCATTGACATGTTTTCAACCACCATTTTCTGATTCTTAACTAAACCATCACGCCGTCGCATTATTATTCTGATCTCAATTTCTGGACGTGATACGGGCGAACATTCGCATAACGAGAGCGTCCTCAAGACGCCTGGCCATTGAAAAGCGTCGTCGAAAGTACCGCGTAGACTTTCTTCTCCAAGTTTTCATCCCCTCCCCTCCCACCCCGCCCTTCCCCTCCTCCTCTCCGCTCCGCTAACCACCTGTGTGTGGGTATGTGAGCTAGCCTCTCACCGACTGCTCCTCCTCATTTTTTTTTCTATTTATTCGTTTCACCGTTAAGGCTCTTGCGTTCGTTCGGCACTGCTCGGCATACCCGGTGACCTCAAAAAAATATATAGCTCCCGGCGTTAAAAAAAACACACTCGGGGCCGGTGGAGTGGATTCGCCGTGGGCGTAGCATAAGGTGGTCGGTGAAGGGGTGGGTCGTCAGCACAAGGTGGGGGCGGCGTGGCACGGTGAAGCCCGGCAAATCCAACCCAAAGACCGCTGCCCCCTTCCACCTTCCTCACAACCGACTCGAAACCCCCTTGGGCGGATTGACCCATTGACTAGCTCCCGCAGGCCAGGTTGCGTGACCAATCACGGGGGCGATCGCGGGAATGATCGCTCACGTAACGAGTGATGCATTGAAAAGGTCGCGATTCGCGCGGAGCAATAAGCATCAACTGGCTAATGGGAGGCAGTTATAATACTTTATGGCTTATCTGTCTGTAATGTCATCACAAAGCTAAGATGCCTCACTTCACGTGATCAGGCAACAAGTATTATTCACGCCACAGTGAGTGCCATAGAGTCTTACGTAGTATTTTCTTGCGACTTCTGAAGGAAAGGCAGAGTACGATTAATTCTATAGCCATTCGATGATTCATCCTAAATACTAGAGTATATAAGCACTCTCCAGCGGATATAAATGATCAAGTTACTAATTAAAAACGGTGGACCGACCGATTTTTCCGTGTTTTTTTTTATAATCATATTTGCGTTTAAAATCATACTTATAAGCATAATTAAAAAGTTCACCACCGATTTCACCACTTCTACTTGCAGCCGACTTCCTTATAGTTTTACCGAAAGCCGAGATTTGTGGGACAGAAATTGAAAAAAAAAGAGAAACTCTTAAAAGAGAACAAAAAAAGAACAAATAAATAAAAATAACGATCGTCCCTTGAAAGGCCATTCAAACACACGCTGATGCCAAAAGTTGATAGAAAAAATTATTCCCACATTTATTGGAAGTCACGTTCCCAATATTTCTTTAAATGCTGTAAACAAAAGGTGAATAAAACCTCGTCCTTTGGCCAAGAAAATTGATTTTTATCCACTACATTATCCATAAATATGACACGGCAGAAATATCATATTAGATTCACTTTGCAAGCGTTTATGCTCACACACCGTCAGCCTTTGAACTTTCTGGAACGTCTTGTACTGTGAAATACTGAACGCGAGTGAATTACGAACAATATTACGGTGCCCCGTGAAAACTGCGATCATTGCCTTTCACCTGGTCATTGCATTTTACACATATCACGTATATTTCAAACCAGGTCACCGCTTGCGACGAGATAATATTTCGAAATGATCATTACGGAGGAGACGTATGCCCCCATCCCACATTTTCTGCTTACGTTATTCATAATTACAATGGAAAATATTTTAAGAGGTTTTCCAACAACGTCCTTGATTGGTTATTTATCATTTATTGAATTTTAAACGTGACAAGATCAATTTAATGGCTGTTTTGAAGGAGTCTTTGCAGCCGTTTTCTAGAGGAGCAGATGATGTGTACAAAATTGGGGTGGTGTTTTTATACAAGTACTGAAGTGAAAATTTATACAATTTCTCTGAAGTTTTACTCTGAGAGATTCAAAAAGCCTGACTAACCAGATAAATTTAAAAATAATTATCAAACTACCTAAAATAATCTTAGCCCGAAGAACTCATCTGAACACATATCTTCTTCAAAATGTTCAAAAGTCATCAATCCGAAAATTAGTATTTCATGGCTGCCTAACATAATCTTAGCCCGAAGAATGCATCTAAACATATCATCTTCAAAAGTCACCAATCCGAAAATTAGTATTTCACAGCTGCCTAACATAATCTTAGACCGAAGAATGCATCTAAACATATCATCTTCAAAAGTCACCAATCCGAAAATTAGTATTTCACAGCTGCCTAACATAATCTTAGACCGAAGAATGCATCTAAACATATCATCTTCAAAAGTCACCAATCCGAAAATTAGTATTTCACAGCTGCCTAACATAATCTTAGACCGAAGAATGCATCTAAACATATCATCTTCAAAAGTCACCAATCCGAAAATTAGTATTTCACAGCTGCCTAACATAATCTTAGACCGAAGAATGCATCTAAACATATCATCTTCAAAAGTCACCAATCCGAAAATTAGTATTTCACAGCTGCCTAACATAATCTTAGCCCGAAGAATGCATCTAAACATATCATCTTCAAAAGTCACCCATCCGAAAATTAGTATTAGACAGCTTTTCCTTCAATTCTTTTTTTTGCTTACGGCTCTATCCCGTAATCATTCCTTATTTTGACATTTCTCGCAAATATGCGTGATGCATTTCATCCTTGGACTTCCTCCGTGACTCTCCACATCCATATATACCCATATTTTATATTAATTTTCATGGGCTGTTATGTCACAGAATGAATCCAAATAGTTCGCCTCTACTTATTTGCTGATTTTCATGGAACATCTTCTATACTCAGTTCTTCTTCAACTTTGATCCTTGAAACTTGTGTTGATAGATGTTAGTAGGGTACTTCTGAAGGAATGACAAATATTTCGACCGTCGTGAAAGTCAATAATGAGCCGATGGGAAATCGTGCATTATATCCTGCCGAATCGCACCGACGGCTTTTACATCCCTGACCCACCTTAAAGAGCGTGAATTCGCCCGGGAGTAGCGATCGCTGGGCGATGCCTTGAGGTTTATCGCAGGCCGAGTCCCGAGGCTGCCAGCGAGCGCGAGGATCAAGCGGTAAGCCACCGATTGTGGTTCGCCGGTGAAAGTGGACCTCGAGGATAGTTTGGATGGGAGGGGAGCTTCTTGTGAGGGGGGGAAGGGGTCTTCGGTGGGGGACTGCGGGGAGATTGGACGCGTAAGAGGAAAATGGAAAGTGTAGGAGCGACAGGCCTACTATAGTAGTGCCCGGCTCCACCGTTTTCTGGGCAGCCTTAGGACATTCCAGCACCCATTTTCAACGAAGCCAGGCCAGGAGACCTGAGTTAGGCGAAGTAATTTTGGTGGAGCGATTTAATTTACTCCGCTTCAGTCGCATTTAAATTATTCTTTGGTTCAAAGGCAGGATGCGTTACAATTTTATCAATCAATTAGTAATTACGGCAGTCAATCACCCTTACTCCAGGTACATTATCCATCAGGATAGACAAAATTGCTTAGTGATTGCATTAGTATATTTACAGAAATTATAATCCTTAATGAAAATGCCTCTTGCTCAAAATATGATGCAGCGCTTAGAACTCCCATTCCCCAAGAGATTAAGAAGCTAATCAAAAGGAAGTAATTACAATAGCGGAAGAAGATTTTTAAGATATATCTATTCGTGATCATCACCCAAGAAAAAGACGGTGGTGATTTTAAAGCTTCAATAATGAGGTTTTCGAAGAGTATATCACAAAAAATGTTTCTATATTTGACACTTTGGCAGAGTAAATTTTCAATCAGGTACATATACTTTAATTACCGTCACCAATCGCGCTTTACCACGTAAACATGCATGAGGAAAAACCGGCTCATGCTTCGGATAAAAGTTGAAGAGTCTGTTACGATGAATAATTGTTACTCCCATGAGTTTTTTTAGAAATCCCACAAAGCCTTGTACACGTTACGCAAGGTATATTATAAACCATTTAACTACCTACCTCGAAAGAAGCCTTCATCGCAGACAGGCAAGCATGACGTTAATTAAGAAATACAGGTAATGACGATTTGATAACTCGTGTCCACAGTGAAATGAAATCTCGCTAAAAAATTACGAAAGAATTAGTACAAATGGAGAAACAAGAAATTCAAGTTTCTAAATTTGGTCGGCACAAGTTTTCTCGACAAAAGAGATTGTGGCGTTCGTTTCCGGCGGCCGGCGGTTTCTCGGCGAGAGGAGGAGCGTCGCACGTAAGAGATGATTCGGAGAGGCCCTGGATGATGGGTCTTCCTTTCTCTCGTGCCGCTCCCGCCATCACGCGGTGCGTAATGTTTGCATCGTCCTCGGAATCGGAGAAAGTGGGAAATTGCGGAGGACGTTGCGAAAGGCGACCGACTGCCAATTTCTCGCGCTCTGGGAGTCGGGGCGAGAGAAGAGAGAAAGGAATGAGAGAAAGAGGAAATGCACGTCCCGGAAATTGAGAGGCGAGCTAATAGACACTCGTGGTATCCACTTCTCCCACCGCGCGCGCAGGGAGAGACCACGAGGAAAAATAAGTGAACTACGACGGGTGCAACATTTATCTTGAGGCATCGGCGAGCAGAGATGAGCAAAAATGCTCGGAGACTGGATATTTCGCTACTCTTCATTTGTGTTTCTTCCGAGCAGCTAGTTTTCGATTTAGCCAGTGAGGTGCTTTACGTAAGAACGAAAATAATACTAAAGGGACACTAAAATTTCTGTTTCGCAACCCGTGACGTATCTCACGAGTCCACATCAACCTGTGAACTCCAATCTTCAGCAAGGCTCCCGATATAAACCCGACCATTAACGCTCCATTCTCCCACAGAGAAGTTAACGGCTAGTAACTTCATTCATGTATTTCATGAATGATTTCATTGATCACGATTTCATTGATGCGAAACAGAAGAATGATAATTACAACTATTTTTAAATTTCCCGTACCGGTAGCATTAAGGAAATCTCTGTAACAAAAGCTGATGAGTTTCAGGGAGTTGGGATCGAGTATGCTTGAGGGAAATCTAAGATTTAAAATGTTTCGAAGAATACAAAGAATGTATTCCGCTGCACTTCGAGGAAAAAGTAGTATAACGTGATGAAAGCGTTTTTATGCCACTCATTACCATTTTAAAATATCTTTTATTCACCCAAACTGATTTCAGCGTTAACCGTCTGAGAACATGACAACGATGAAATCGTGCAGTGTGAATAGAAAAAAATATAAATGAGAAAGTAGAAACTATTTTTAACCACGTGTAATGCAACATACTAGGAAAGAAAACATATTCTGATAATTAGTCAAATCAACGGTTTGAACCTAAGAGATGGACATGTTCCAACATCAAATAATGACAGGGCCAACTATGTTTAAATCCACAGAGTATTTTATTGGTACAACTAGTTTCAACGCTACGGCGTCATCATCAGGTATACGCAAGGTACCTGATGAAGACGCCGTAGCGTTGACACTAGTTGTACCAAGAAAGTACTCTGTGGATTTAAACATAGTTGGCCCTGTCATTATTTGAAAATGGACTTCCACAATGTTACGCCAGAACGGATTGAATTAATGTTCCAACATTATTATTATCCTACGAAACTGAGTGTTCTCCCGTTAAAATAAATCACTCATAAAATTAGTAAGTTACGTAGATCCCTAGTCATAGTGGAGACCATATTCAAATTTTATTCTTTGATTTCAGCGTCTGTAAGAAGTATAAAATAAATATTGTAATATTAATTGCGCAAATATATAGTTATATAGTTATATACGCCCAAAAATGTCATTAATTAAATAAATTAAGCTACATAAGACTCTAACTTGACTCATTTTTTCCCGCCGAACGGCTGAAAACCCTTCAATACAGCAGGTTTTTTTTTGCGATTCTGTTAAAATGACTGTGGTGAGTAATAGATTATTTTTTATAAATAGTTGAGAAAACGTGCAATCTACACACCGTTAGTTTTTTGACGAAATCTAGGTGTTATAAATTCCTATTTCCTGCAATATTCTGCCTCTGGGGAGCTCAGCCATAATCTATCCCATGTAAAACAGCTTATATATACGTGGAAAATTGCTCGAAAAGTAGTTCGGCAAGGGGTTGATATTTTTATATCATTGGAAAGATGAGAGTTGTTTCTTTAAAATGAGGCCTAATTCATCAAATTCTAGGTAAAGTGATTTTTCGTTCTCAAACCACCTTAAGTGCCGAGAAGGACCGTCGTCGTTCCGCACTTCCTCTCTCCCACTCCCTTGGTTCTTCAATCCCCCCCCCCTCATCCTCCTCCGCTCTCTTCCTCATCCATCGGTCTTTCCCCGCTTGTGTAAACACGTTTCGCAACCGTCGCAACTTGCCTAGCCTTGCGAACTTTGAGGAACGATTGCTGCCTCGGAATAAAAACGTTATGCAAAAATACGTGCGTGCGAGAAATTGTCCATTCACGACGGGGAGTCTACGCGATTGCTGTACTGGAAGAAGAGACGGAGGCACCACGGTGGGAATGGGGGGGGCACTATGGTGCCTAAGGACGGATCCCGCAATCTTAGGACGGATCGGCGCGCACCACGGAGTCGTAATATTTCCCAAGGTCCCAGGGAAGCGAGTATTACAAATGTGATAAACACTGTATCACACGGTAATCCATTCTCTCCAAATTTGAGGATAATAGTCACCATTGAAGCACAAGAGCATCGTGTGATAACAGGACCAGCACTCCGGATATCATAATTTGCGGTTATCACATTTGGAATCATCCTCGATTGATGAAGATGAATCCTCTACGTCGTAATCTTATATGCGCAAAACATGGTGAAAGGGGACATTTACAAGGAAAAATTGAAAACAAATGTATAAATTCACATTCTTCAACGACTGATACGGAAATAGATTGATTCATCTTTCACTGGGATCCCTTATTTCATTAATACTGAGGTCATAATTAGTTACTTTCTCCTTCTAGAAGTACCGAGTAGTTGTCGAATAATCACTATATTCTCAGCTTAACCTACGCGTTCGTCAGTTTAATTGTTCTGATAAGTAACCTCTATTAAAGCTGCCAGCTGAGCCTTTTCTCATGCACATCTTCCTCGTAACTCCATGTGTCAATGAAGGACAATTAGGAAAGTTCGAACATTTTTCAAACCAAGTCATAATTAGTAAAAATAAAAAACTTTTTATGGCTCCGTATTTAGTCATATTTTTATGGCATGTTTATATCACCCAATAGTAAACAACACGGGCATCGGCCTGTCACGATGAAATCACCGGTTCCGCACGATCACCGCCCATGAATATCGTTGGGCATGGATCGAAATTGGATGTTGAATCACCCACGTTGTCCCGGCTACTATTGTTCTAGCTGACGAACTACTTTATTGTGTCATACGCAAAGATCAGACCGTAATTCGAAGGTAAAATAAACGCGTTTCTACATATTAAATACATCACCGCAAAAAATCACATTATCTCCGATGCGACGTTCAGCATTTTCTTATAGCATTACGACGAAGAGAAGCCAATTTTCCCTACGATTTATCGCTGTTTAAGTGTATGCGGGTTGAAAGGAAATAAAAACTATCTTTTTAAGGTTAAATGAAATGCTACAGATCAAATTCTCACCTCGGCGCAGGGAGCGTGGCCTCCCCCAGGTAACACTGTCTCACGAAATGCGGACGAGGGTCGCTAATGAAATAGCGACAGCTGTGGAATGGTGAACATTCATAAGTACTAAGCAAATGCAAAAGCAAAACGCCTGACATTATAGTAAATTTAGGAATTCCAATAATGCACTGTTGATTAACAATATCACTTCTAAATTTAAAAACACTTAATTCTATGTTATAATAGTTCTAACGTTTAATAAATTCCGAGGGTATTTATCCCCATTCTTGAAGTTACAATTTTAAATTGAGCCAAAATAAAATCAATTATAAAATCAAAGCTTATGGAAGGGAAGTCGGAAAATTTAAACACATTTATAACACGCTTCTTCAATACTTTCCTTCAACACAAAAATGAAGGCCTGACATTACTTTATAAATGCTTATTTAGTCCATTCTTCCCTTCAGCATGGAATAAACTGTGATGATGTACGTGACTGACGTAACTAAGGTTTTTGATGAAACTCTCTTAGAAAAGAAAAAAAATTATTCATCAGGTAAGCAACTATTAATGAGGCAAATAATTAAATTCCGGAAATAGTAATTTCTAAAATGATGTAATTAATCTTCTTTAAGCTTGTAATAAATAATTCAACCAAGTGGCTAAAAATGAGATCTATTTAGCTTAATCTGCATTCCTTTGCTTAGTAGCCATATTCCTGAACTCAACCGTATGAAACTTAATTCAGGGCAGTACGCCTTATATCTTTGGCTTGAATACTTATAAAAATATGAAACATTCATCAAAGGCGGAGAATATAACCTTAGAGAACTTAGTATCAGCGGGTTATGGTTTTTTATTCATAAAAAACATTCGGGGAATACCAGCAGTGAACAATAGTTTTTGACAGCGCAGGAGAGCATATCTTCTTGAAAGTAGGTAGTGAATATATCGCGAAGTCATATCACAAAAGGTTAATAGAGAATCTAAAGTAGCTCATGAACAAAAAATCTCGCTTTTAAAAGAAAACACCATCGTGAAGAAGGGGGGAATGAGGCGAGATGTTGTGGAATATGAACATAATAAGAACTTAGAAGTAACAATATGCTGTGTGGAAAATTGTTACTTCTAAGTTCTTCTTACCATCGTGAAGATCCAAGCTACCCTTTGGTCCCACCCGAAGCACCGGTAACTTGAGTTGCATAGCAAAATTATTGGTTTTTAAGGTACATTTATGTTCACTTATTACTTTACTCGCCAACTAATTTTGAAATTCATTCACAAACCAATCCGCGATACGGAATATTTTTTGTGATGCCATAATGAAAAAATTACCTCTAATAGCTAACTCTCAAAAAGAAGCTATTATTATTCACAGTCAACATAAGTCGCGAGGGGAACAGTTTGTCCATGCAGGGATCGGTATCTCTCTCCCTATCCCTCATCATTCGTTGAACACCATTTTCCGCGATGTTCCGCCAAAGACATCCACCGGCAAAGTCGTCAAAGAGCGTGCGTTGATCGTCGGAGAGGAAGAGTTCCCCACCCTCCTGTCCCTCGGTCGAGCTGGGCGAGGAGTGATGAATGCAAGCAGAGGAGTAGAGGGAGAGGCAGAAGAATGGGGGATTCTGGGAAGAGTCAGAGGGTGGGGCAACGGACAGAGGTCTCGGCCTTGGCTTTACTGGCGTAACACAGACGTGCATGGAAGTGGCGGGGGGAGGGGGGATGGCTACAGGAGGAGAAAGCAGGTGGAGAATAGATTAAATAACAGAATAGACGATACATTGGCGCATGATAACAAAATCCGTTCTTATCGCTGATTGTATCCAAACCAATGCGACTGCCGCGCATAAATTTGTCATTTTCTTAGGTTTAGATAAAGTTTTTACGGTGTTGGAGTCCAATTTCCACAAAAGCCCCTCAGAAATCAGCTCTCTAACTAACCTACTGCATACCGCTGACTGCATTTGTCAAAACTTAAGTTATTCCACTTTTTTTCCCATTATCAGGTTTAATGCATGGCTGTATGTTTTTGCTAGCACTGTGCTGTATGTTTAGTGGAGAAGTAATTAAAAAGCCACTGAATCTCCAATCACGGTGGCCGAAGCGCAATTTGAGCTCCAAAGGACACTGTGAGCATCGTAAGAGGCTTCTCATTACGCCTTCCATCAGCAGAACTAAAGTTAAATTGATAAGTAGTATCACGAAAGTGATCAAAAGGATATGGATAATATACGCTTTACGTGAGAGAATAGGAAAAACAAAAGCAACTATATATTTTCGGTGAACGTAGGTGTTCAGATAATGTGAGGGGTGGAATAAGAGTGAATCAATCCAACTTATTCAAAGTACCAGTAGTGGCAACTGGTATGTATCTAATTATTACCAATGTAGCCACTTTTAAATATATCCGTCAACAAAGGAAATTAGCATATGTTCTCGTAGTCGAATTTAACTCCCCGTGAGATCAAAAGACACATATACACAGCTAAACACGAATCAGCCAATGCTGTGTATATTACATACATATTTCTCCAATTATACCTGATAATAAAGACGGAATGAAATCTCAATATGTTTATGAATTTTGGTCGCCCAAAGCATAAAGACGAGTACGAAAGATTGTTCTGTACTGTTGTTGAGCCAAACATCCCAACTCCAAGAGCCCCCGAGCGTAGAATAGTGATGGTTTTTCGATTGCCCATGCCTGCGTGTCTACGCGCACGGCGGAAGGCGCCTTTCAGTTGTCAAGGCGCGTCGTCAGGGAGTCGGTTGGATTGCGTGAGCCACTCGCAGTCTCCCATCTCGTTTCGACGGACTGCCCCTGAGTCACCGAGCGTATCCCACCGAGCCTCCGTCTCCTCCTCCGCATTATTACCATTTTCAATGGCATTCAGCGTTTCGAAATCGCAGTGTGACCCCAGCCCGCCACGCAGAAGAGGAGGCCCTTGCCTACACGTGCACGTGCCGCTTGGATTCAGTGCTGCTGGTCGGGCCGGCCGGCGCGGCGGCGGAGAGCCAGACGACGTCGAGGGCATGAATGTACATATGGATCCTGAACTTCCCTCAGTGGGTGTTGCCAAATATTCCGCAAGCACCAAAAAATCAGAACCAAGCAGATTGTAGCGTCACCAATCTAGAGAAGATGGTTCTATTAAGGAAAGGCCGTGATTCAAATGGAGATACTGCAAATAAAGTTACCGGAATTGGCCTCCCTGTTAACACCGGCCATTTTTGACACACACAAGCGAACCATGCCAAAGGAAAGGCCGTGATTCAAATGGAGATACTGCAAATAAAGGTACCGGAATTGGCCTCTCAATTAACACCGGCCATTTTTGACACAGAATCGGAACCATGCCGACTGCAGCGCGACCTATCTTTTGCGGAAAACTAGGCAACACTGCTGCCCGTACAGTGGTGCCGGAGATTTAGATCCATATGAATATTCATGGTCGAGGGAAAGAATATGCGACCCCAACCTCGAAGCGGGACTAGACGCCGGCTCCAACGTGCGAAAATGAATGCGTAAGAACTTGTCATCGTAAATTGACACTTAATTTTCCCAATTTACGTAACAATTTATAAGATGCGTTCTGATATGAAGGACTAAACGATGTGAATACGGCGAAATGCAAAATTCTAGGAATTTCGCATTTCGATATTGGTTTCCAGGGCAATGCAATGAGCGACGAGCGGCGTTATACCCTGAGTGATGCGATGAAATATGATACATCGCGTCTTTTGCGATAAAAATTATATAACGCTATGCGATATAGAAATTAAAATCTTGCACAATATTACCAACATGGACTTTACGCCAGTTCAATCATTAAAGGCTGCATAAATTACAAGTATCAATTAAATTACCAACTAAAATATCGTGTGCTAAAATTAACAAAATGACCACCAATCAACATTAAAATTTTGCAAACGTTGAAGGAAGGTTTTTTGGGTGTTCTAAGGGGTCTGGGGCTCCATTTCAGTTGACGGTCAAAGAGCAACTTGATATTCATTCTCAGAGCTTCTGAAGCCCTGCTGATGAAGGCCTGTTTCTTCGAAACGTTTGGAGAGATGGAGCTTCTGACCCGATGGAATACAGAAGAAACATTTCTTAAATGTTTGTAAAACTCCCGAGGAGCCTTCATTAATGTGATACGCCAGGAAAAACAGCCGGTCATCAGTAAAAGCATTTTTTTAACAATAAACAAACTTTCTTTGATTAAAGTGCGTGACGACGACCTATCCATCGATCTGAATAAAGCTAATTCTTGGTATTGTGGCCAATACTAGAGCTTAACGACAAATAATCATACCGAAACGAACTCTCTACATTTATTCCTAATGTCAATATTGCGTGTTTCGAATGCAATTTTGGAGATGGCCTATAAGCTGAGTGGACGATAACGGTTTGTAAAATCCCATTATAAATAATTATGATACGTTCTACACATGAATTCCGTAGGTATGATGGTTTCGGAGGTAGATGGCGATGAATATGAACTACAGTTTACAACTCCAAAATTGGTTTTGCTGGTGAGGGCATGGCTTTGAAAGTACTCATCCCAAGAATGAGTGAAATACACTTATCGGGGGCACAGTTCATTTCCAAGTAGGGAAAGGATAAAATACTTTGCTCTATTCCACTGGAAAAATTTGATTTATTGATTCGACATGTTTCACTGCACTGCAGCATCATCAGGAAGAGTGCTAAGTAATGTATCCTTTTCCTACAGTGAAATTCCACAAAGTATCGGCAGCCACCAATAACTTCACCTTTCCTAGTGTTACCTGCGGTTATCCAGAGAGAGATTAAGAATCCTGAAAACGAATATCTTGGGAAGCGTAAAAAGAGACATCTTCCATTTTTGAGCCAAGTATCTGCACTCAGAAGTCGAACCCACGACACTTGAATGGCCTTAACCAAGCGTTACTGATTATTTCCTCGAAACTAACGGCTCAATAAGCTACATGATTCAGGCATATGTTCGGGATATTAATGAGAGTGGTCGCCATAGGAACGGGATAGAGAGGGTGCAAAAAAATAAATGGACAGAAGCGAGAGTACGGCCGCAATGAACCGCTCATGGAATTGCATAATTATATTCAACACTACCCCTCAGGTAACGCAGCTGTTGTAAGCGTTGGAAAAGGTCTTCACTAACGTGAAACTTTCACAAAACGCTCCACACACGGCAACGACATAAACAATCTCGTTAGCTAGCAAAATCGAACCACTTGGTCACGTTCTTGAGGCATAAAAGCTATTAAATTAAGAAAATCTTAGAGGAATATTGAATAAATTGTAACTTTCCCGAACATTATATGTATCATACAAATGTTATCACCACTATTAGAGTTCCATTTCATGGAGCGAAGTGACTGAAGCTCTAGATCCCTGGTGCGTACTCCTCCATAACGTATACCAAATCCGCTACTTTGGTATTCTTCGTAATGTATCCGGTGGATATCTTGCTTTATCCCGTCTTGCTTTATCATTGTCTACTCATTGTTTGACTCACACAAATTTACAAGAAATTTCGATTTCACAGGTAAATACATATGACAACGCGGTAGAAACCGAAAAAAGTAGTCAGGTTTTGAACCATGTTTAGTTAGCCCTTACTCATAAAAAGTTATGGAAGAACTCACGTCCACATCAAATTGCCCATAAATCATTCATAAATTTTCTGTTTTGGAGGCATTAAATTTTCTCGGCATTTTAACTTGTCTTTCCTCATCGGAGCCACGCAACGCCCAATAAAATTCTCAAAACTCCAAACTGAAAGCCGTTACGCAATCTGAAAGCGTTTCACTTCTTCCAGTCGCCTAGAACTTAACATAAGAAAAATGAAAGCATTCACGGATCGATAAGCTTGCGACTCTCTCAACTTCCGGAAAGTAGCGAATTATTCACCATAGGCGTTCACTGGTTTAGTACTTCGTGGGTGCTTTGAAAGTTTGTTGGAAAATATGGTAGACGGACAAGATACCTCAATCGCTTCTCTCACATTCAACATGCCTAAACGATTCAAGCAACTGAAGGGATGAAGTCATGCAAATGCAAACACAATGCAAACATAAACCTAGCTAAAACATTTCCAAAAAGTGGAGCACGCTTTGAAGTCAGCTGTCAAGCAAAAAGAATGAATTTTGTTATACTCAAGGGCTTTTTCACTCGTATGTCCATAGCGAAAATAAATGAGATCGTAATTAAGTCACTGAGAAATAAACATCACCCACTTGTTATCAATTGAGGGACTGGTCGAGAATCTAATTAAGAGGAAGAAAGATACAAGGCCACGATTGCGTTGGAACACACTGTATATTTTATTCATTCATTCTTCAGTCCATGCGTAATAAATTATAGTTAACTGGAGCTATTTTCGTTTCCAGCGAAAATGGCAAATTTTGGAAAGGTATATCATAATTAATATAACCAGAGAGAGTATCCAGAATTATAATCATGCATATCGTTGTTTTTTACCTCTTCGCATAAGGTATACTTCATTTTATTCATTTTTATAGAAAATGAAAATTAAAATGCAACTACAACATATTCGTAAAAAGCTGGGTTATATCGCCTTGTTAAACAGTTGTGGGTTTGATAATGTATAAGAAAGTATTTCAAAATAATGTGTAGACGAATAGTTAAGCATTTAGTGATGCAATATTGAAACTAAAAAGCGATTTGTCGAGCACAGACATCCCAGAAAAATACTGCAGGGAATCACAGGGATTTTTTTTTCAAGAATAACATTTTTGCGAGACAATTATGTAACACAATGGAAAATCAAACAAATCTAAGAGGATGTAGTTTTAAAATTTGAGTGCAAAGGATGGTGAATAGCGTGAGTGCACGAGGGATGACATGTTTTGCAGAATAAAAAAAAGATGAGTGAGAACAAACACAGAATGCGGAAGGAGGAACGCGGTGCAGTGGGACGCATCATTTTCATTTGGGAGTCGAGTAGGCTCGGAGGAAGGTCCGCGGTCGCGTGCAACCGAAAGAGCGGTGGGTAACGCGATCCGGATGAAGAGAGCGTTAAACTGCCGCATCGCGCACTCTTACGTCACGCGGCCCCTCTCGACGCATCGTCTTCACTTCTTTATTTTTTCCGCAAAAACAGCAACCGCTGCTCCGTCCGAGAGGACAGAAACCAACCAGCCTGCCTTCCGACACTTGGGACCCTTAAGAATCGTTCACAACAACTTGGCATAGAGTAATTTGACTTATTCTCTCTTCGAAGGTGAACCAGTGCGCGAGATTTATAACCAATAACAGCGCAACACTGCCAAATTCGATCTTACAATGGATTGATGAGGCTTATCGATAGCGTGAGTTTCGGGAGTTAATAGTCAGCACCCCGAAACAGCTCAGTTGAGGTGAAGTATCAAATGCAAACAGTGGGTTCAGCTATGAAAGTATTTAAATGGAAGGTTTGTTGCGCACTGACTCGATCACCTTATCCGCATCCATTTTCGCTTAAACGTATCCACATGCGCTTCACAATAAAATCACGTTTTCAATATGGCTGCTCGATGAAATATCGAGTGTAGCAATCGATTGATGCCCAATTATCGATAGTAGAGCAAGTCATGCTATTGGCTGAAATTAAGAAAAAGTTGAGCTTGGCTCTACTCAGCTTGGCGCCGAGTCCAGCCTAGTTACGCCGAGTTAAGTTGCTGTGAACGAGCCTTTAGAGGCGCAAAAGTAGACACGCCGTGACGGCTGAGGACCTAAAACTATTTTGAGTGCCTTTTTGATTTGAACGAAATTTGCACTGCGAAGTGTATTTCGCCCAGCATGATAATTGTATGTTTTCTTAGCTGCACTATCACAATCTTCTCTATCATTTCTTCATCTTCAGATTATCAGTTATTCACCCTCATTTCATAACAATACTTATATTTAACCCGAATAAATACTCTTGCATAACCGAATAAATAAAATTGCATTAAATAAAGGCAGTACCCGAATCGTTAACGTAAGAAGCTCCCACCATATGCATAGAAAGTGCAGCATTTTATGGATCATTCAAAGAAAATAGGCAAAATATTAATAATTTATATTTTACATTGATGATTTGAAGTGAAGAGACTTTTTAAGAAGCATTGGAAACGTTTTATTTTATTTTATAATGCCCACTTATAAAACGAAACGTCTCTTATATTCAAATCCTTAGCCTCTCCATTCCTCTCCACAAACATCTTAAAAATTCCCACGCCCAGTCTCTTTCAACGATGAGCAAACAGTCTTCTAAATGAAACGAAAATCCACAGGTCACACCCGCGCGTGTAGAACTGCTCAAAGGGACCGAGGGGATTCGGCGAGAGAGATTCCATCCTTCGACCACTTGGGGGCACTCAACGCGCTTTCCACGAAGTGCAAAACTTTTGCCCGCCTCCTCTCCCTCTCTCTCTATCTCGACTCCTCTCTTTGCAAAGGAGAAGGACCAAAGGGAAGCGGGGGTGCCTCTCAAAACACTGCTTCAACCTCAACGAATGCAAACACAACAAATGCAATCGAGGCGGAGAATCTTACGTTCACAAGTTCGTTAGTGGGTACGTGCGTTTGTTAGGGCATGCGAGAAACTCTTAACGTTCTTCCAGGGTAAGGTAAAGACCAGCATTCCAAGGAGCTCTATTCGCTAAGTGAAATTTTTTTAACAAAGTTTCTTTCAAAAATCTTGCGTAATGCACTTAAATGTAAATGACACTGCGCTTGTAGCCATCTCAAACTTAAAAATAGTCATTAACGCACAATTTTACGCTCAAGTTTTCGCTTTCAAATAAAGGACGAGGCTCTCTTTTACGTAAATAGTAATAGAAACAGGAAATGAGAAACTAACAGTGGAATTTCCACCAGCGTGGCCTATTTATGCAAAAAACTTTACTTTTTAGCTACCGCTTTTGACTATTTAGAAGAAATTCTCACTCAAAAAAGGACGCAGAGTGGTAACTTTGCGAAACGTATTCCTTTATCACACAAAGAAAAAAGTTAAAGTAGGTAGTGTTTTATATGATAAAGTTACATCGCATTACACAAAATTTCTAATGAGTCATATATTTCTCAGAAGATCTGTGTGTCTTCCAAAGGGGCTGTAGAGGCCAAACCTGCTGAGGGCTGATCGCTAATTAGCCCTTATTAAATTCTAATAGCATCAGGAGACAAGAATAGCTTCTTATTTCTACTACTGGTGAATGAAAAAGAGAAATGGCAAACAAACACACTTGAGTCATATTTCACCGGAGACCACTAGCTTCAATTGCAATTACGCAGGTATTGGAATAAAAATTCCTTTCATTTCCTCTCCCATTCTCCCCTTTCCCAAACTACAGCCAAGGTCCGGAAGCCTAGCATAAAACATTTTGGTTTTCGCCGAGAGTAAGTATTGTAAACGGCCTTGTAGATGAGGGAAAAGTTGAACTTTTTAATATTTATCTTTCATTTTATCTTCTCAATCGAACTGTTCAAAATTTTCATGATAACTATAGCCTATAAAATTGTATTTAGTTTGCCCCAGTTAGTAATTACCTTAAAATGTTTGATCCACGGGAAATTAAAATATCCTTCCTGGACACGCGGAAACGATTCCGTAAACACCATTCTCTTTATAGGAATGAAAATGAAAATTTTTCTCAGATATACAGATAAATTAAAAGCTGAGTTTCAACCACATTTCCCGAATATCAATATGATGAAAATATGAACCAACCTCACTCACTAGGGATTAGGGATAGGTTATAGATTTTACCTTGGGTGTAGACCTGGCAACATACTTCTCACGATTTGGTCGGTGGAACTATTTCATTCTTTCCTTTATCTCAGGTTATAATTGAATCTTATTAACGATTAATCGAATTTTAAGGAGTTTCTGTAATAATTTTATGAATACCTACTCTCCCACCTTTGGAAATAAAACTAGCTAAAATTAATTTATACTGGACGACCCATTTTTGCAGCCTAATAAACCTGCTATAAAAACCTTTACAGGGATTTGTCGCTAATATTCTCTTTTTAATGAGCCGCCGCTTTATATGGCCATAAATAAAAAGTTCGTAACAAATTTGACGCCATAAACTGGAGCCACAGAACTCTTTAACTCAAAACATGTATTGATTTTCTATGTTTACTTTACGCCCAATGATTGCTCATAAATTCATACGTTATAAAATGTTTTTCTTTAATCTGAAGCTCAAAATTTGATAATTAATTCCACGCGGATATAACAGTAAGGTCAGACTCCACACCATTTCTGGAAATGATTGACTGCGGTTAAGACTTTGGACGACAATCAGCCTGGAGGAGACGTAATCCAAATTGGACAACGAGCAGCAAAAACCTCCGTGACCCTTAGCTAAGCACCCACCTTGATCCACATTCGCGAGGCGGTCCCGAAAAACCGGAAATTTAACCGGAGCTATCGCACACGCCCCAAACCATCGCCCTCTCAGCGACAAACTAATGTCTTTCGGGGCGAAACGACAAGGTCAAGCCCGACGGGCACTCCCTTCTCCGAACAAAACGAATAAAAGGGAAAAGATTCCCCACTTGTTTATAGAGAGGGCCCTTGAAAGAAACAGGGGTGGGTGGGATGGTTGAGAGGTCGGGGAGCGGCAAAACTAGAACAGCAGAACCGGGAGGTCCTCTCCGAAATTTTGTAACACCCCAAAGCGGCCTATTTCACAGCTCTGGAGAACGATACCTCATTTCACCAATGGTGTTGAAATATTTAGCATTGAGTTGAAAATTACAATACATGTAAGCATCAAACTTGTTTTCAAGAGACCTTTTTGAAACTAGATGATAGGAAACACATTTCTACAGGAGAGTAAAATAAGCTTAATGGATAACGAAGTAATGATTTCGTAGTATTTATGTTGACAGAAATATTTTACTTCATCACTTGATTTGGACGACACCTCGTTAATTTGTGCCAGACATCTATTCTAAAACATTCTAAATCTATCTAAAATATTTTAGTTTTTAAAAACACTTACGGAGTGGCACGCTCAACCATCAAAACAACTCTATATGACCACAGCAACTATTTTTTATCATTTCAAGATACACCTAAGTTTCAGGTACATATGTATATAGAAAAAAAAACAAGTAAACACGGAAATGAGAGCGAGGCATTCGGTTACTCATGCCCCGTATAAATTTTGACGCCTCAGTGAATTAGTAAATATTTCTCATTTGTGTGGTCATGGGAAGAAAACATAATTAATTCTTAGATGCTTGACTAAGAGTAAATATACGTACAGATACGTTCACAGATAAAAGTACTTTGATAAACCCCTAACATGGGTTCCAATAATTATTTATAGGAACAAGGATCTGAATTAACCTCAAAACGTCTTACAAATATGGGTTAGTAATTTTAATTACCGAGTTAAGGAAAATAAGAAATTTTTAGACGTAAGACCACCATTGTCATCGCCAGAATTTAATTTTTCTAAACGTGGCGAAGCAGAAATCAAACGTAACTTAAAGAATTGTGCGCAAGGTTAATGAGTTTGACGTCTTCCCCGCAAATTTTACGACAGCAAACTGCCTCTCTTGAACAAATTTTAAAGAAGGAAGAAAAAGAAGAAATAAAGAAAAACGTCCTGACATTATTATTTTACAAGTAAACTTGTTTTTCCACAATTGGTATGAACTATTTCATAATTCATGATTAAACTTGAAATAGGATGTTCTCATCCTACCAAACTGATGGAACTGGCCACTGTATGGTCACTCTTCTGCTACGCGGGAACGTCTCCAGTTGACCGCTAAACGTTCCCGATTGGGCAATATAGTTTCGGCAACGGACGGACGACGCGCGATCTTCAATTTAGTCCTCCTGCGTGTTTTGAAATTTGACCCTCCCCTCGTCCCTCTGTGCCCTCTGAACGCTTCCGACGGAGGTGGAGGGGGGGAGGATAGGGGGGGGAATAGGGGAGGGTCGCTGATGGCGGTTGGTGTCCATGGAGACAGACAGGTATCGCTCGAAGACCACCACAGTCCTCCCGCTCAGATCTAGTTTCTCGGCTCGAAAAGATCTCCACGCAGAGTTGCTTAGAAGCGTCGTGACGCAACACTGGTGCTCGTGGCGTCCTTCCCCCCCCCCTCCTGCCCACCCTCTCCCGCCCAACGCACTCGTGGTGCGTGTTGTTACGGAGGCGGGAAGGATTAGGTCAGAGTAGGGGGGCGGGAGGGGGAGAGGAGATGGAGAGGAGAAGGCTTTTACATGGAATGGGCAACTAAAAGCAGCTCTTCGCAGCAGAACGGCCGACTCCCGCTTTAAGTAGGACATAATCTCGCGGGATGACTGAAGAGAACGCTGTGAACTCAACCGGCAGTCCAACGACGTCTCAATGCGACAAATTCCTCCGATACCGGCACACTCTCGAATCATGTCATTTTGCCCACGATTATAACGATTATATCATCAGAACACAATTAGCGCTATCTCAAAAACTTAAAACTTAATTTTTTTTAGCCTGCGTACAAGTATTGCGTCGATAGAGTAGGTAACGCTTTCTTTGAAAGACAACTTCGCAAAAATGCAAAATAATTGTAATTTGCTGGTTTCAACACCTTCCCGACTGTAGCACAGGGAAACCGGTCCAGGTGTTGAAAAATATACAAAGCGAGGAAATAACAAAGCGTAAACAATTAACTAAGTCTATATTCAATTTTCTTTTAATATGACATAGATTTTCCTCTTAATATTGCCAAAAATTGTCACTAACTCAAAAGTAAAAATGAATTCATGCTGATAACATTTTAATTTTCAGGGTATTATTTTTTGAATGACATGATGACTACACTCGCCGGTTTCCCCCATTTCTTAAACCCAAGCTAATGTTCACCTAAAAAATTAAGCCTAGAAAATATTTAACGGTATAGTAAAACTTCTAGTTCTCTAAAATTTAAATTAACACAGATATAGACATGGTTTCAGTCACAACCATCAAGGACGTGGTGACGTGCACCAACTTGTAACTCGAAGGATGAGAAACTAATATCTTTCACTTAGGCGGCCAGCGCGAAGTAAAAGTACTCCCAACTGCTTTCGACACGAATTTCGACCGGTTACACTATCTTGTTAATTTTCTCACTTTGTCCACCGGTCACACAAGTTGCAGTATTTTGTTTACAGATCAAGTAATTATTAAGTCATTGACGGCTATGCCAGGGAATTATTTTCGTAGGAAAGACCCTCTTTTAATATTCAGCGTATTTCTGGGACTATTACCATAAGGAATTATTGTTGGATTTCAAAAGAAGGCGATAAAACATTGAAGGAGGTGACGGGGCCTGAAAATGCGGGTTCGTATCTAACCTGAGTAGGTTTTTCCACCAACCCGAGTGTGGTTGTCAGACTGTTCATTACAACGTAAGACTCGTAACATGCGCTCGGACGAGAGGAATTAGCGTAACAATGTACCCACCAGGTCTGCCAAAATAGTTTAGAGACAAACAATTTTACTACGCAGTAAAGTCAGAAAATAGTATTCTTCTATAATCAACATGGCAAGGGAGAGTAATACTTACATAAAGTTACAGGTTACACGAGTTAATTTCTAACATTAAGGGCAGTATTAACCACAAGAACAAGGTGATAAATTGTAATTAAAATAATAAGGGAATTCCACATTATGAATAACTGATTTAATTACGTCCCCTAATGCAAGATTCGTGTCCGTAATAGAAGCAAGGCTGGACATTCTAAATGCAACATTGTGACAGAGAGTTTCCGCTCCAAGCCCATGATTTCATTCAAGAATACAAAGTTTAGAGGGTGGTTTCTCAACGCACGTCCTTGCGGAGGTTCCTAGGGCATGACGTAGATGTAGGTTCAGATGAATCGTAATGGCTACCCGCATGGTAGCCCACTGGTCAAGTTCTTATGTTCCGCCTCGGGCACGGGTGTGGCGTAAATTCTAGAAAAGAGTAACCTGGAAAAAAGCAAGATGCTGAGCCAAAGATTAGACAATCGGGATCGCAGAGTGATACACGGGCCAACCCAGACTAACAAGAGTGGAAATCACAAGCGGTCGAGTCACTTAAATTTTATGCATTGAAGATCAACGTCAAAATAGCACAAGTTTTAAGGGTATCTATATTTATCGGCTTCATCTCCAATTAAATTATCATAAAAACCGTTTCAAATTTTCAAACTACAATAAAGACTAGGTTCATTTCTCAAAACCCCATGATATTTTGTCACAAGCAAAAACAGCAGATATTCAAAGAAGTTAAAACAGACGGTAGCATGGTTTCGTCGAAATATCGCCTGCTATACTGGATATTTTAATACAATAATTAGCGAATGCGGAAAATATGTGACAAATCTAGAGAATGAATCGACTAAAGCATGCCATAAGTTATTAATTTTGCAAGAGATTGTAATAACACCTTTTCGAGAATCGACCACCTATTCAAAACGTTGTAAGAAATGATTGCATAGAAATTACTTGCAATGCAAGGTTCTTTTCGGCCTAAGCGGATAACCGAGAAGGAAATGAAAGAAGAAGGATGTAATAAGAATAGAAATTTCACCCATCTTCAACTCTCTTAAGGCCATTTTACACGGTACATTTGTTTGTACAAACTATTCCGTGAACTCTTGCATGAGGCAAAATGTATCGTGTAAAGCGGCAAATTGTATGAACGCTTGTGCGAATGTCTCAATGCCTGCACGGGAAATAGAACCTGTTCTAATTTCGTTGAGACAAACGTACAATCTCACGTACATTCGTTTGTACAAAATCTTTCATCGTGTAAAGCGGCCTTTATATCAGAAAGAGATATAAGTGCTCATAGCTACCGCTTTCTAAACACATATAACGAAAGCTTATTTCGCAAAAACCAGAATATTTTGACAAGTATACTTACTATTGCCAATCAATTACGGATGCAGAATTGAATGCACAAATTCATTGCATAGCAAAATAATCCCCGAGGCCGTCGACCACGGTAAAGATCTCTAAGAACACTAAAACAATTGTGTGAGGACATGTGCACAAGTATGTTGACCCTATCAGTCGGTGTACATGAATATACTTGCCTTTTTACCACAATTTCACGAATTTACATAAATCAAATACAAAGTATTAATCGCGATCCCAAGACGAATTGACAAACTTGGTCAATATACCTATCAATTCCAGAACCTTCTAATAAGAAGCATTAAAACAACTTACACAGCTTCACAAAGAGGCTCGCATTATAACAAATAAGCATTATATGTACATTTCCAATGCGGATGCAAATTTTCAGTTTGAACGATGAATACACGCATTGTACAGAACGATTTTACAGTGAACTTGACGCCCTACAAATATTTCCCACCAATGTCACCGGTGCTCACTTTCTTTTCCATTAGTATTACTCAGGATCCGGTTTCCGAAAACTTGCCTCTTTGGTGGCCTCAGATTTTACATCACGACATTCCACTTCCCACACTTTCTCTTCATCCGGTTTATTAATCTTGAATTAAAGTCCATGAGTCATCCATACGCCCCAACAAAATAAATACCTACCATCATCATTCATTGTCACTAAACTTGAGTGATCTACCGCCCGAATTTCGTAAACACCAATTCATTATGCAAAGCAGTAATAAAATCTACTTGAGCGTAACTCACCATACACGTGTGTCAAAAATTAAAAATTATTCCTATCAAATATTTCAATCAACAAAAGAGAATGACTTGAATAATATGATTTATCCGGGTCACACTAGCGGCCTTCATAGGTGAAACATCCATCATCCTAAAGACTGTTTGGACAAACTTTCATATTTTGCACAACAATTGATTGAATGTAAGGGAGTGGTAACACGATCTCGTCGGACAAATTGCATATATATATATTAACTCCGGCTCCGCAACAATGCGTCAGTAAAGGTGAGAGAAAGGAACTGACTTTCATGACACCTCTTAATGCGGAAATATGGAAAAATATGATATATTTCCAACGAAGTAATCGAAAGTTATTAACAGGTTGAGCAAACTTTTGTGATCCAATTTTTCCGCAGATAAATGAAAAGAAGTATGTTTGTTTTTCGGGTGTACCCGGCGTACTATAACCAGGTGTGATACCTGACTTTTCGTGGCCGTTGCTGGTCACTTTATCAAAGGGAATGAGGTATCTGTCGATTTGGTGGAGTTTATATAGGGGTTTCATGGTGGGCAAAGGTTGGGAAGTGGAGGAGTGCCCTCCATGAAACCCCTATATAAACTCCACCAAATCGACAGATACCTCATTCCCTTTGATAAAGTGACCAGCAACGGCCACGAAACGTCAGGTATCACACCTGGTTATAGTACACGGGGTACACCCGAAAAACAAATACATCTGTAATGACCCGCGAAAGTTTTAACCAAGAAAAATGAAAAGAAGTTTCTAAAAGTTTAGATAAGTTCAGTATAAAAATTAAATACAGGTTTACATTCCGTGATTGAGCGAATATATCATTGCAACGCTGAACGTAGTTATGAGGGGTGTAAAGGGTTTAATAATATCCGAATACATACAGGTGATGGTAGGCGCAATATTCGCTATTTACACACGAATTATGTCCATTACTTATTTTCCCCTCTTATCTCGAGAGAATAGTTTCGGAGGGAGAGAAAACGTACTTGAAAAATGAAATATTCATTCGCCTGAGCTGTCAATTAAGGTTAAACGAAGGAAGATGCGACCGCAAAACGTCTTAAATCACCACAATATGACGTGCAGCCACTACATGGGAGCTCACACTTGGATTTCACGTCATATTCTCACTCAGATTGTACTCGCTGAATTCTCCTTCTTTCCTTTTATTATTGCTTTCTTTACTCCAATGCTGCCCGTGTTTTTGGAATGCGAGTACTCTTAAAAGTTTGGAACGCCGTCTCCGTTGACAAAAAGTGAAGATCGTAGTTTTACTTTCCGATACATTTGAGTTTAAATACACAAATATATATTTAATGCATAAAAAAGTCGTACAGCTATTTCACAGGACCTCCCTTCTTCAAATCCCAACTATCTCCATAAAACAAATTCAAATTTGGTTGTTTGTTTGGGGAGGTGACGTCTTGTACCGACATCATTATGACCGACAACTAAGGTCATTTGCACCATGAGGTTTACGTAGGTTGGCAGGGAGAGTATTTTACCGGGAAGTGATGAAGGGCGTTGAGAAACCCAGGGTTTATTCTCAACGAAAGGCGCACAGTTAACGTACTACTGGATGCCACAGTAAAACTTCCCATCTGGCGAACGGATTAATACTCTTGAAATGCTCCCCGCAGATCACCCAATTTGAGAATGAAATTTGATAGAAAAATCTCCGTTACTGCCGGGATTCGAACAGGGACTCGAGGAAAGAGAAACTAGTACTATAGCCACCACACCAACCTCATCCCCAGTACTCATACAAAGGCCATAGTAAGTCTTAAGGTGGTTCCACCGTATAATCACTTAAATGTCATTTTATTCATATTCTGTCTACTTATAGAAAACCCTGTCCTCTATCTGATGTGAGCAACAAAATGTTACCTTTCCACGCTAATTTATTCTCTAATTGAACTTGAAATTACATGGTGTTCAATGGGAGAATGAGGGAAACACGGGAAAAAATAGTATTTTTCCATAAAATATAAATGCCATTTTCGCGGAAAACTGTTTGTAGGAAGGAAATAATCCAGAGAAATTGAATAAAATCAAATGCAGGCATCTTACCACCTTATTTTTATAGTTATTGGGGAATTAATGCAGTAATTGAAGTCAAAATGCGGTAATTCGTTAAAACTGGCGCTGCAGTCGGCTCCCATGACTGGGAAAAAGTGCTCATTTAAAATACATTCGTGGAATAATCTGAATTTTTACTACCTTACTTTTGGTTTTCCGTAGGCAACATATTTCATCAGCGAAATCAGGATTTTTTGTACAAAATATAAAAAATGTGGAATTTAGTATTTGTTTTAACTCACATAGTCGCAGTGGAACCTCCTTAACGGAAATGTTTTGGTATCTTAAACTTAAAAAGTGAAAATGAACAATTAGTGAGTGCGTCACCACGATCAACCTGTCGAAACACTGTGATCTATTTACACTCAGGAAAAAAACAACTGCGGTGAAAAACGCTGACGAGTGTTTTGACCTTTCTTAATGTCATACGAGGTGATCTCGCTTAGCGATCCATCCCGAACTTGTTAACAACCAGCTTCGCATGTCCGATTTCTCGTTCGTTCACTTTTAAATGTGCACTGGATTCGTGCGAACCGCCGCGTTCTGGTCAGCGGCCTTTGCAGAGGCGTCATGATTGGACTGGGCTTCCCGAGGAATTCCCCGGGGAAAAGTGAAAGCCCCAGATCTCTTACCACCTCCCCTCCCCCCTCCTCGCACCGAAATGGATAAAAAAATGCAACGACTCCATCTGTCGAATAAAGCTCGAAAGTCGAACCTCGCGTTCGCGGGGACGGGTTAGAAAGGAATAAATTGGCCATTTTGTAAATTCTTAAAAATAATTACGCTTTATTGGTTAAAATTAATGATAGAATTTTAGAGAACAACTTTTTTACTCCGTGACTTGAGCCCAATTCTAAAAAAAACCGGAAAAGTCTCTCCGTATTGTAATCGTGAAGAGTATTTTTTTCATAAAATCATATAAGATCTCTATACTAAGTACCAACGCGAGCATACAGGCAGTAAGCAGTATCAAAGCAATTGGTTCCTAGAATGCTTAGATAAGTAAGCAATGTAAAGTCGTAATATTAAGTCTCTAGAAAGCCTCTCTTTTTTCAAGCCAAATTCGAGGGCAATGCTCTTCGCCAGACCAAGAAAATTAAATCACAGTGCAACTTGAAAGAGTAAAACGAAAATTTCACCATGACTGCTGAAATATACCCATACGGAAAAATGGGGAGGATGCTTCAGTAGAAATTATATTTTATACTTAAAAAATGGTGCATTGGTCTGCTTGCATACATTATGTATTTCCTGTGTAATATCTACTAATTATCAAATACTTAATGCACGAAAAAATGAGTATACTCACAAAAATAATGTGAGCAAGAGTGTCGTTACGAGGCATGCAATTATTATTTATCACATGATTAAAAAAATCTTAGTAATTAAAAGTTACATTGAGGGTCAAACATCAATAGATATAAGGGGGAAAATTATATGAAAACACGAATTTTCACCCCTGAAGTTATTAATGTCGTGCCCATAGCAGCATCTAACATAAAACACAGCTTTTTTAATTGCCACAAAATGTTCATTGCTCTGGAGATAATAGAACGAAGCTCAATAATCCCTTTATTTTGATTTATTGAAGTCACATTGCTCTCATCCTTTGAGTACGGAACTAATATTTCACCGAAGAGCTTGCCTGATATTTTGCAAAAGAAACATTTGCACTTTTTCATCGGAGGTTTGACGGACAATCCGTGTGCTTCATTCCTCAAAATTACTCGTTGGCAACTCATGCTGAATAATTTACGCTTGAATAGCACGGGAACGACCATGCACGCCTTATTTAACCCTTGTTGAAATATCATGCATTGAACGATGAAACGTAATCAAGGAACATTCATATATATATCGCACATATCAACGCATCAAACCTGTGCCCTCAAGCCAGATTATGTCACAACCGCAATGGATTTTGCCAAAATGCAATGCACAGATTGCAGAGAATTATAATAATTACGAAGCCTAAATAGTTTAAATCGCTCTCGTTCGACATCTTTCTATTTATCATTTATTTTCTTCAATCTCCTCAATATTCCAATTTTCAAGGAGTTGATTTCCCTGAGAGATAAAACACGAGGTGGCGAAGTGAAATATAGAATCGGCTTTTGATTCTTTCTCCCAGGGTCATTCCATCATCTCGTCGTTTACATTACTGTCCTCCATCGGGAATATAAACTCTCACTAATAAAAAAAATTGGCTGCCGAAGCCCATCACTTATCCGAGTCGTCACTTTTTGAGGCTGTAGACATTTCCGCGACTGGCACCGTCACTCTGTCGACAAGGAAATTAAAACAGCCACATCAGCAGACGGCGAGAGAGAGAGAGAGAGAAAGGAAGGGAGGGGAGGGGTCGGAGCACCCCACAGTGAACAACACGGACAGATGAGGCATTCCTTCTTTGGCCGCTAATCCACTCCATTGCGCACCTCTCTTCTCTCATCCTCCTCCATCGCATATCATTCAACCCATCAAACCTCCCCTTTGCCTGGTTGAAGCTAGGCGAAGAGAAAAATAAATTTGAAGGCATAATAATTAAAAAAAAACCTTGACTGTAAAAGCTTCGTTTAATAGCAGTCTTCCCGGTCAGCATATCATCGAGAAAAGTAGCAATTACCGCCGCTCAGATTAATGATGGCGACGTGTCGATTTCTCTGCGTTGCGAAAGTCTACGCACAAATTCAGCTGCTTATTCATATGTTCTGCGGTACCGTCGGTGTTCCTTTTTGAGCAAACCTTTGTCATCAACGCAGACGGCTCTCACTTTTGTAAATGAACCAAGGACAATTCATTCATTATAATCTGCCCCATAATTAATATGTCCTTTAGTATTCACTTAATAAAAAATTATGACGGATTTGTAAATTTATTTTTTTAATAATCCCTTTCCTGAATTTATCTCAGAGAAATTGTTTCTCCAAGGCAACGAAATCGATGTCTTTTAAGTGAATGTCGAGAGCCTCGTACCGTATCTGGAACTTATTTACTGTAGGCGTTACGTGATGCAGCATATTTAAACACACTAACGGCGTGAAGTAGATTGTTGTGAGCAAAAAGAACATTCCTTCGTAAAAGAATGAAATGATCGATTATAAACTATTCCGCAGCTTTTTCATGCATAATGCTGTTATTTTACTTCCAACAATTTCAGCGAACATACATGAAACAAGGAACCGTTCTAAGGGACACTTCTGTTGGTAGTAGGCATCAAATCGCGTTCCTGCAGACGAGGCAATAACGCGTCATTATTTTTTTATAGTGAGATCACACAATCATTGCTTACAGAGCATGACGAGGAAGATGGAAGTTTCCCTTTCAAGACCTATCGCCCGATTCACCTTTCTCCGAATGCAACCCATCCACAAACGGGTGAAACAGCTTCTTAACTCAATAGCGATGACTCGTGTGAATGTTTGATGGTTCACGACCTATCGGTATCGCAGAGAGCTCAAGCCATTCGTTTTTGAACCTTCAGAAGTGCACCAAAACCAGTTCTCGAAATGCATAGGATCTCAATCGGACATAATGGATGCCGGCTGCGAGAAAGTCTTGTGGCGGGATCTCACGCAAGTCTTTCCCTTCCGTGTCCTGGTGAGCTGGGATCCTCACTTTCCTTTTAAACGCTCTGTTTTTATGTATGGAAAAACGAGATCCGGTTACTACTAATTTGCAAAAAAAAATCCCAAGCACGCTTAACATTTTATTCGAAATCAAATAGTTAACTAATGCTTAAGTTCAGTAGCGATACCACTAAATTCCAGTATATTGGAAAAACGAGCAAAACCTTCAAATATAAAGAATGAGTTACTTTCAAATCGCATGCTCTTAGGGTTTGTTAATTCGTTGATATTTGGCCTCGGTAAACTTACTTATTCTTACTCCTGTGGCCATTAGAAACCTAAATGGTCTTTGGCCTCGCCAACCACTCGCCTCCATGCCCTTCTGTCTTCTGCTGTGCCATTTTTCTCAGGTCCTTCTTCACTTCGTCTCTCCAGCGCATTCTTGGTCTCCCTGGTGGCCTTCCGGTTTTCCTTTACATATCATTTTCACCATTGTGTTGTAACTTCTTCTGTGGACATGGCCTAGCCATCTAAGCCGTCTGCTTCTGACTATACCCACAATATCTTGTTGTTTGTTCACTTCCCTCAACTCTTTGTTTTTCCTTATTCTCCATGTCTCTCCCTCTCTAATGGGGCCGAATATTCGTCTCAACACATTATTTTCAAACGTTACGAGTTTTTTCTGTGATCTTTTCCTGTGATTTCTGATATCTTGGACTCGTTAAGGAGCGCAAAATGATTGAATATTGTGGAGTGGCCTGCGTCGAAATTCCTCCAGCTAGAAAACATTGCCACATTTGAGAATTATGCAATACGAGGGACAGCTAGGCGCAAGGCAAATGCCAGAAAATATCTGCTACCTTCGATGCAAAGTTAAAATATATATCCATGGTAAGACCAATAATAGCGGAAAATAATTGTTATCATAACCATGGATTGTCATAAAAACACTCGATCGCGAGAAAATTGCAATGTAATTAATATGTCCATTGCTAGAGACATTTTGAAAATCGACTAGGGCTCTAAAAAGCAAACCTAGCGACATTCTTGCTTTTTTCTTCTGTATTTTTTCTTTGTATCAGTAGAACTTGAAGGAAGTAAATAAATAGACGTACAGTTCTGTTAAAAAAAATCGTACCGCTGAAAACTTCTAAGTCCGAATTTTAAGACTATGTGGCAACCTGGCAGAACCACGCCCCCCTCAGAGAGCATTAACCTCTCCAAGCGGCCCTTCCTGCCCGTAGCAGGGCGGGTTGAACCACCCCAGGAAGGAAAATTTTGACCTGCGAAAAGGATTATTTTCGAGGGGAGAGCTAGGGTTTCTTTTGTTGTGATGTGTGAGTAAGAAGGAAGACGGAGATCTGCGATGTTCAGGCGCGCCAAGATCCCTCGCACACGACAGATGCAAGCAGCCACGGAAAACAAAAGCCACGGTTCAGCCACGATGCCAAATCATCAAAAACTGGGGACTTTGAAATTTTCGGCGGTACGATTTTTTTTTAACAGAACTGTACGTTAGCTAATACAATAATTTGAAGAATTTTGGGAACATTCTGAACATTTTGGGAACATTGGGAACATTTGGGAACACGAAGACTGTCTTAATGTACTCCTCCGTTCATAAGGCTATTAGTGGTGATTCGCAGTGTGCTAAATTAACAATTTATAATGAGGTTGAAGTTAAAGCGCAGATAAGTTTGTTTTAATTATTGATGCCAGATATTATTAGCATTAAGTTTCATATGAGATGACTTCAGTATTACCAGCAATACGTGTATGAATGTAAAATAGGTGAGCTATGGCATAGAGTGGTTGAATCGTACTAAGAGAAAGACTAAATCACCATCTCGGTCTAAAACGCCAAGTTCGTATTGATCAGCAAGAGTAAAACTCACCCAAATACTTGGCCCAGTAACGTGCGAAACTCCAACATCACTGGATGGAGGGCAGTTATTTTCCTATCATGGCATACCCGGGAAGGCAAAAAGTGCTCATGTTCCCAGAAAACCCAGTACCCAGAAAACGACAGAGCTCGTGCTGTACGAACCGAAAGAGGTATTTCACGGATACGAACATCGGCCACTCGGCCTGTAGATTGATGATCACACCATTACGCCACCATCATCGTAGCAAAAGATTATACTCATGAAATTATGTGATTTCATTTGGGTTATCAATGAGTAATTGAAGACTGGAAATGGAAAACGCTGGAAGTGCCAAACTTCAAAATTTCAGTAAACAGAAAAAAACCATAACAAATTGATTTTACAAATAATTTTACTCAATAAAAACGAAATTGTGGTAGTTTCACACAATTGGTAACATCTCACATAACCAATGCTTCAAAAGTATTTTAAGTTTAGTATACATATCAGTATGAAAATGGACATTTTGGGAACAACGTAAGTGCCATGCTTAGCTTCCAAGAAAACACTGAATTTACACAGCGTCAACTCACTTATTTATGAACAGTGAACAGCACATAAAACATTGGGAACATAAAGTTAGTGTTCATTTCTTTCAATATAATATTATAATTCTTACATCGATTAGTGTTGACTTCCACATTTAGAGGGCAATATCACTGGCACAACGAGACATAGACAGGTCTGTATTTAACATCAAGAAATTCGATCATGGAAAGTAAGTCCTTTCTTTCAGTACTTATTTTGTTGTTCAGTCTAAAGAGGAGAATATTTCCTATGGAGGGAAGATTATGCAGTTTAAACCCCTTTTTCAACACAACACACTCAGTCCATTCTTCGTCCCTGAATGACGTTTTAAGTAGAAGTTTGCCTATCTTCTCTGCGCTGAATTGTACTGCTGAAGCAGGTGCTTATTGATAAGGTAGAGGGTGGCGTCGTCGCAGCTTCAGGCATTCACAACATCAGCATCACGCAGCATAACTTTCTCCGGAGTGGGGTGGAATTCCGCCAAATCACCGGCTCCGGTGACGGGTCACGAAGTTAGTGACTTGGCTAGACGAGCTGCGCGTAAGTGCAACGCCTTACCCCGTGCACGTGAATGCAATCGTCCGTCCGCGATTCGATGATCGTCGTTGGCACTTGTGAAAGACGCGGAGGCGCCTGGACGCGGCGGCGACGCGCGGTGCATATAGGTCGCGCGTGTCGCATATCTCCACGGCGGCATCCCGCGTGACGACACGAGGGTCGCGACACCCACGCCAGGTCAAGCAAGTAAAAAAAATAACAGTAGACGGTTGCGTCTCGCATCTTGGGCCAGATTCCATGCGACAGTTCTGGCAATAATCAACCACATTTGGGTTTAAAATTAAATATGCGGTGGTAATGCCTTTAACAAAGTCAGAAACGGGGCAAATTCTGTAAAGCCTTAACTACTCCGTTGCAAATTTTTATTCCGTCATAAAAACAACTAATTTGAAACAGAAAACAGAGCCGGAATGAATTTCTTTGGGAATCCTTTTACGAGGCATGAGTTATAATTGTCTATAAACATATGGTCAACAATTAAGCTTATAGCATCGATTACCTCCGCAATTCTTATTTCGTATACCCGTCCTTTTTATGGTTAGCGCCTTAACTTGCCCCATACCCTTACGACAGATCACCGGAATCACGTAGATATAGGCGTACTTAAGGAGTCGATTACTTGTGGTTGCCGACGTAAAGGCTTCCAAATACGATGATCTTAGCTAGAGACCCGACAGTGGCGACTATATGCAAAGGAATTTTAGTACTCCGTCCGTCGGATAGTTCGTCAAACCGTAGATTTCTTAAGGAGTATGCTTATGCCAACAAGACAGCCAACTAATCCTTCCCTTAATATCCTACTCACCTATTCTTAATGGCAAAATTACCTTAGTTGCCTGTCGTCCCCACAAATGATCAACTAACCTTCAGAGTACCCACCATGGAACGAGAAATAACGTAGATAGGAGCACAAATTAGTACGTATTAGTTCTTGTATACTCAGTTCCCCGTAAGCAATTTCTGTCCAGGGCATTGAATAAAACCTTAACATGGAGAAAAAGTTGTCAATTGTAGAGCAAATTACGAGAAAGAGGTTTCGATTAAATGCGAAGAAAATGTCGGACAGCCGCCAGCGCAAGGATGAAGGGTCAAATTACTTGTATGGCTTTTTCTGCCATATTTTCGACTCAATGCTATCTTTTTCAGTAATAATTTCCCTTATAACATTCAATTAGTGATCTAATCAGAATATTTTACGTCAGCATTGTGATGAGTAAAGGAAACACGAACACAACGCCAGGCGTCACGACATTCATATTGCAAGCTTTTTTAAGGCCAGTATCATTTTAGTATACGGAAATGAAGAGCGGTGATAATGAGTTATTTTTCTTGTCCTCTCCTCTCGAAATATCACTGATCATAATCGGACATCACAGCTGATAGATGAACAAGTCTTCCATAAATCTCTTGCTATAATATATTACGACTATAGCATTTTAACGAACTAGGCCTTCAAAGGCCACGGTAATCCCTCATCGTCACTTAATTAAGGGGAATGCCGTCATCCTAGCGAAGAAAAATAAATACTTTGATAATTGTGTTAAATGTGACAAACACTCATCGAATACGCTGAATGACAGCCGTTTTAACAAAGCTTAGAGCACATATAACCTCTCACTCATAATTACTTCGGACAGCTAATAAAGGTCGTACCAAATCAGACTCGTCAGTCCCACTTCTATAGGCGATCCTCAAGCGGTCAGCGTACCTGTACCACGCCCCTGTAGAGTTTCACAAGGGATCGGAGTGAAAAATGAAAGAGGGCCAATGTGACAGAAACCATTCCTCCTAAACCTTCAATGAGATTTTTTACCATCGTTCAAAAACGTTTTCATTGCTTCAGACACTTCCTTCCCTTTCACTTGAGCCGTTTCACTCGCCACGAAATATTTGGAGGATTTTTTTTCGGTCCGCTCTAATTTCAGCTTCGTAAACGTTCCAACTTCTTCATTCACTGGAAAAAGGCCTGACAAGTGTGATTCCTCATTGGTCACACCCACGCATGCACACGAAACCGTTAACAATCGGATTACCAGAGCAATTTTAAAAGAGATGAGAAATGACGGGTGGAACGGACAGTAGGAACGACATGCAACAACGATTTTCGGACTTTCACTACCGAAAAATAACGCGCTAGCCGTCGAGCGGAGAAGGAAAAAAAAGACATAATGGCAAGAAGCAAGGGCTCATTTCCGAAAAACGGGAAAGGAACCGAACTTTTAAACCTGTCGGTACACCTTCACCTCCATTCCTTATACGTACTTTAATGTCGACGAAGCAGAGAATGGAATCAATTCTGTACCTTAACGTTCGAATGTCAATGAGTGACATAGAATCCATTGTTGTCACATTTATTGGGCAATCGGCGGCGATAGGGTCCTATTTCCAACGGAGGCAAGATACGCAATTCGACAACAAAGATGACTTTTTGTTTCACACAATGAGGTAAAAAGTTATGGAATTGAATATGCACGATATAGGGCCTTCGTCGTCTTCACAAAGATGTAGTTTTATTTGAAACGGTTCTAATGCGAGCAAGGGCGAATGAATATTTTGGAAGGTGACATTGATGAAATAAAGCTGGCAGTCGTGTTTTCCATGGAAAGGGAACTCGAGCATAACAAGATAACATGCCTTTCAAGGTCCGGCCCAATTTCGCCTCTCTCCTTTCCTCAGGTTTGACTGCGTTACTCTTGCAACATTCTCCCGAGGCTTAAATGGTCGGTGCTTCAGCTAAATTTCAACTGGATCCTGAATTTCTTACATCATTGCAAGGTTATTATAATTGAATCCATTATTTTCCATAGCATTTCAAACACTTGAGGTCAAACGCACTTTCTTTAGCGTGCTAACGCCTTGACGTCAACAGATACATTTTGCGGTGAAGTTTTTTGCCAGCGTATAGAAACATAATCAGCCACTGGAGCCAACCGCGAAGTTTACTTCTTTTTGAGCGAAAAATAATGTCAGGGCCTCAAGGTAGCGCGACTCATTAATATTAAGTTAGCGGCAACATTACAATAGGCACTTATGATGGCAGGGCCTGGAAGTGCGATTTGAAATTATGATCTAAAACAAAGTAGCACAGGGTTTTATATGAGCAGAAAGTAAAATTTATGTAAGAACATTTCACTCTACACTTGCGCTGGCCGAGAATAAACTAAGTTTAGTACATCAAATCAAAACTTATGTTAATAGTATTCAAGAGAGTTCAGATGTTGTCAATTAAGCTTCCCATTTTTATAAGTAAATGATTGATAAATTATTCTTATTTCCATTGCTACGGACTAACAAGGAATATTTTCATTAATTAAAAAAATGTTAGTATGAATGAATAGGTGGTCCAAAGTAGCAGCAACCGAATCGGGCAAAGGAACTTCCCTTTATGCAATAAAATTCGGGTTATTAATCAAAAGAGCCAATTATTCAATTGTCAAGTGTCACTTTTGGAGAAAATTTCGAGCTCACGTACTTCATCACGATATACTTTGGGTATTTTGTTAACTCCAGAGAGATAACGCCAGGATGATTTAAATAATAGATCATTTTATGTTGATGGAATAAGATGGACTTCACCTCCTATAACATCCCATTCGGAGATTGTACTCCTATAACCACACATTCCGTCAGGTGACATGAAGCCAGACATCGTGGACTTGACGAAAACTCGCTTATTTTTTCATCACTACCAGCAGGCATTGAAGTCTTCACGGCCATCTGACACCGGATTCTCTGGCTCTGATTTCTTTCCCTTACAGCTGTCCCGTTTCACATCGAAGCGGGCTCCCTTTTAACACACTCAACAGCTCTCTCCCGATCAGATCGCCGCCGAGGAGGGCGCAATCCTTGATTCAACTGTTTTGTTTCTTTATCACGATTTTTATAGGAAACGGTGGAGACGCTGGACTGGGACACGCCATCACACGACCAGAGCGAGCGGGACAAGAGGACAATCGGATTCCTGAGGACACTCTTCCCCGGGATATCGGAGGTATAAGAGGCACGCGTGAGGAGGGGAGTAGGACGTCCAGGAGGAGGAAATGTGATATGCAGAGGAGGAGGAGGACCCCCCCTTATTAAATGATATATCGAATAGACCGAAGTGAGGGCACCGCCGGGGTGAGGGAAAGGCTTTCGAAAACAGTCGCCGACGCGTCAGGGAAAAATAATCACAAAAAAAAAGTCCCGAAAAGTAGGAAAATTTAAATATATTCAATTATTTTAAACACACCTGTACAATTTCACCGACAATAAATCACTAATCCCACCACTATAAAAATTGATTTTCTGAGATCTATTTCTTTATTTCGCTACATAAAATATTTGGAAAAGGATTTCTACTATATTTCTTGACAGTGACTACTTATTTTATAGGTTGAATCGATTTCGCAAAACAAATTTTTCGAAATTTCGCAACGTCACCTAAACAATGGAGAGATTCTTAGAAAGCCACAGAAAAAGTAGCGTAATTATTATTATTTGATAGAGTACATATCATTCTTTTTCTTGCTAGTGTTAAATAGATTTCCAGACTTTTGCAAAGAACAAATAAAATCCCTTATTGGAAGCGAAACTATAAAATGTTACTCTGCTCACTATTTAAAGTGTTTTATTTCATTTCGTAGTTACATTGATAATGCACTTGACTAACTCCAAATTTTAACAATAACGCCTTAACCGGTAAAAGTAGCAGGTTAGAAAGCGAGTCACTATTCAGCTGTAAATTAGCTACCTCCCTCTTAACATCCTTCAGTTCAATTAAATTTGGGTTATGGAAATAAAAATGGAAACTTGTACTACCAATGATTGAGTGATTGTCACACCTCTAATTAATTTATAACACTTTTTAGGCGTAGGCATCGAATAATTAACTCATTATAAATTGGTGATTAAACTAAAAAATATAATATATATCATCAATTTTTTATAAAGTTATTTCACTTGAATTCGCACCATGGATGTTTATTCAGGAGGTGCAATATAAAATGCAACGAAATTACAACAGTAAATGGCCACTTTTTTATATGTTATTAATTCATTTACTTGTCAAAGTGGCGTTCATACCCCTGGATGAAACGTATGCACAAAAAATGGAAGAGAAATACTATTAATGATCGAATGTAAATATTTAACGACAACATGAAAACTATTTATTATAATATGAATCTGCACGACAGTGTTAGAGTCAGCAGTCAACAATATATTTGCCGAATGGACTAAGAATGATTAGAATTATTCAGATAAGTTATTACTTTCAACCATAACGGTGGCTCGTTTCATGCATGGCAGAATTAAAAATAGGAACTTTAAAACAAATGTTTTTATCAAAGCCATATTAGAATTCGAACTATTTCGAATCCAAAGATAATACCCATGAAACTATTGAAGATGCAAAGGCAATCGCTTAATAAAAAGTAAAGAACAAATGGCTAATTATAAACATTAAAACACAATATCATGCTCAATGAACTACGTGGGAGTAGAGAATTAAGTCTACACAATCAATATAAAATTATTTCCATAAGCTTACTTTTTGAGTTATCTCCCCGGAGAACAAGTCTTCCTCAAATCCAATTCTTCAGTTATCTTCCTGTAAAGCCAAAATAAATTGTTAAAATTTATCAAATAATTTTGGAAAGAGTACTTAATTCAAAATGTAGGCGAAAGCAGCAAGCTAAGCCCACATTTCCTCATTTTCAAATATCAGCAAAAAACTGATAAAATTTCGAAATAGTCTATAAACAGAAATATTAGGCTCTGAATAATTTTTATTTAGACAGTGTACACAGCTATTTCTATTTAATATTTAGGCACAAATGAAGAGCCTAATAAATCATAAGGAAATACGCTCAAGTTTGGGCATAGCTGATGCTGAAATGTGGATTTATTTGGAGACTGGATGATGACATGCATCCATCTAATTCATATTGAATGTAGGCAGAAATGTAGTTACTATTGACAATAAAAATCAGCCTTAAGGAAACCATTAGACGAAGCAACGATTAGCACCAAAATCTTGAGACGAGAATACGATTTTTCATTCCTTCGTGGAATGACAACGCATAAAATGTTACAAAGAGTATCGTGACAACAATTGCTAATCAAAATTTGAAGATAGTATGCGTGCCAAACCGAAAGGTTTCCCTTCCAAAAGAACCAACTTTGCCTGCCCCATATCTGCCCCCATATCTGCCCCCAAATCTCCCAAACTGGACTACAAGGTCCTACTCTTCTTCCTCTTTCCTACTTGTGGTCACTGGAAGCCCAACAAAAGTTTCAACTCATAAAAAAAATCGTAATTCGAGCTTACGAGAGAGAGCGCCCGTTGAAAAGTCTTCCTCGGTGATATTCCGGCTCGCTCGGAAGGGCGATCCTCGACGAAGCCGGAGGGCGGAGCACTTTCACGTCACCCTGGGAAAAGGACGACTCGAAATTGAGGCAAGGTCTTGGCGGCGGGGAAGGGCTGTTTTGGGTCCAGGGTGGCGCCGGGAAGTCGTCAAGGGCAAAGGGAAGGAACTTTCGGACCGGCTAAAAGAAAGACAAGGCGTGACAGGAGGGAGGATGTTTTAATTTTTTTCCTCGAATCCCCATTTTGGCGAGCAAGGTCAGACATCAAGAGAGCGAAACCGGACGAAACGGCAGAGTCATGGGGAATGAACCAAGCAGAGGAGGAGATTGATTGCCGTTGCCGGGTCATTGGGGACTAAAATGAGTAGTACTAAGGAGCCAACAAGGCGGGGATAGCAGTGAGAGAGAGAGAGGGAGACGGAAGAGTATGGAAAAAATTGGAGGCGAGTCAATAAAACAGGTGATGCAAGGTGTGGAAGATTTATAGTGGATATGCGTGTTAAAATTTGAGATGATTTTCTTTTTAAAAAAATGGCAGTATTTACGATATTTAATGTTTGACTGGATTTATGAGTAAATATTCTGAAAAAGTAGTGCATTAATTTCACCGAAAAAAATACCCAAACTGTAACATGTCCACCATCCTTACACTTATATTTAAAATTATTAATATAAAATACTATGCACTACAGAAAATAAAATCGATAGATTTCACGCTTTACGAAACATCATTTCATCACTCGCGTCCATTTAATCTAGGATTTCCCGATTAACAATACAAACGGACAAGCAGGTAATACCAACGTGTTGAGATAATCGAGGAAAAAGCAAGTACTATGTAATAATAAACCTTGTCCGTTCATTTTGACTCAAAAAAAGTTCATTTTCAACCGCGGTTTCAAAATTAGAAAGGCACCTTTGGGTGAAATCATAGCAACTAAGTCTTCAAGTTTGCTACTTCGAAGCAGCGATCATAACCACAATCACTTAAGCCATTGTAATAAGACCATTTACATGAAATGTAATTGTTTTGCACTCACTGTATCTGCCTTTGAGGGTTACACGCAAACCAAAGTAATAAAGGCTAAAAAGACAATACAAGTACTCTAGTAAAGTCGTCTTTCTTTCGGCTGAGGTACACCGTACAAAGAGCATAACGGAGTGAATGTAATTTCATAATTCTTTTAGAATGGATATATAATGAGAATAGCAAAGTCCAGCCATAGAATTCCATTCGTCCAATAGGTTTACAAGATATCGATAAATACAATCAACCAATCTGAGAAATTCGGCTCACAATAGGATAGAGACCATTAGGTGGGGAATCCGGAACAGGGGGCCAATTGTGTAACTTTGGTGATTCCGTTCGGAATGGAATCGGGATTCCGAAGACGTTACGAATGGAATCAGCAACAATTCCGATTTGCGATTGCATAACTCATTCCGATTCTATTCGTAGACTCAGTTTCCATTCGTATGCAATTCCGTGTGGAATTTTACACGTTGCCAAATCTCACAAAATCTATGCCCAATATAAGCTTCTGCGCATGCGCTAATGAGTTTGCTCCTCCCCCCCCCCCCAAGTTCAAAAACATTTGAAAGTGTCGAGGCGCAAAATATGCTATTCAAAATATCACCTATATCGGGAAAAATGTATTAACACTCGTATTAGATGCAAAATCGAAATCTGAGTTGAAAGAGCAATGTGATTGGTATTAAATGGACGCGGAGCTTAATGATAATAATTAAATAACAAATAATGAGGGTGGACTTGTCTCTGAACGAAATACATTAATAAAATAAAGGACAATGTCTTTGAGATATTTAATTGAGGAGACATTTATGGACCAAAGATAGGACCAATGGATTATAAAGTAGATTTTGTTCTTAATTCGCTGCCATTTCAACGGTGTGGATATATTTCTCCTGATGTTAGAGTATTTTAGAATTAGAATGCATTTTGATATCACCATGAATAAACTGTCACAAAGTGCTTTAAGCATTTTAAAACCGAGATTCGCACTTAATTTTTACCTTTCATTACGTGTATGACTAATCCTTTATGTGAAAAGAATATTATCACGCTAATATTACTCTTAATTAATGCGAAATTTGCAAAGAATATCGTCACAGCGTAGCGGTACGCTATTTTGTTGCTCTTTAGAAGATAATTCCAATTCCATTCCTTAATTCCGGCACCTCATTGTCAAGTGGAATTATTCCGATCCGAAAATTCCGTGTGGATCGGAATTGAGGCTTAAACAATCGCATTTCGTTATTCCGCGCGGAATTAATCCAAAAAGGCGGAAAATGCGAACGGAAAGTTACACAATCGGCCCCCAGGTGAGAGCATAGAGCACGAGGTTAGACCCAAAAAGACTTCCAGGAGCCGTTAAAAGTAATACGACAATCAGCGTGTTGGCTGACCGATGCTTCACTTTTTCCTGCCCAAAACAAAGGTCCTTCTTGATCCCAAATTTCACGATCCCGGCCCTTACTTGTTTCTTTTATGACAAATTCTCAATAGTCTTCGATTAGAGTTTATTAAAAAAGTAAATACCTTCAAAAGATTTTTACTATTGCAATTGCTAGTACTTTAGCTGTCGTCACGCCTACACCAAGTACAAACCTTAATGCAGCAGCCAGTTTCAACACAGCAGGACATCTTCATAAAATGTTCTGAGACAAATTTTGCTAAATGAATGGATTCTGTAGACGTAGAATACAGGCATTCAGAAGTCTAGAAAGGTGATGGTGCGGCAATGATGCAGGGGGAATGAACAGGTTTGGAGAAGGGTCAAGCAGGTATGGGAAGCATTTTGTTTAAAAAGGAGAAGAAAGAAGGCGTGGATGAGGAGATGCTTCTGTACTGGAATTGGAGCAAAGCCAGCACTGGTATCTATGGAATTTTTCACGCTACAATTTTTATTTAATTGCACATCCACTTTCTGCACCTTCACGTAAATGCTTTAATTTTTTCACGCCTAAGAGAAGAGCAAAGACGCTCACCACGGAGTATTTTGCGTGCCATCTTGAAATTATCGCATTGAAAATGATTGGGCAGTCGCACTTTACTCAAAGTTTATTTAATAAACTAAACTTCAAGGATATTAAATAAATCTGAGGAAAAGGTTCGCTGCTCTTTGATTTCTTCAAGATGAGCAGGAAGGACGTCCGATACTTTTTCTTACCGGTTAATATTCTACGAAGGGTCCAGATTCACAGAACCGAAGAATATGACCTCATAAAATGTCCTGTAAATCAATACAACAGCCCGATAGAAGTTGCTACGTGTCGAAAAGAACGCTGTAAAATCTTCCCAGTATAAGTATTCCGAGCATCCGCCTAATAAGGGAGTGGATAGTAAACGCCATAAGAAAAAATCCATTTTTGCTGGGAATTAAACCACATGCCTTTCCGTTTAAATGCGTACCCAGAGTACCAAAAAGAGTTCCACGCTACTTAGCCTCCCATGGTAATATTCTGAGGAATAAAAATTGCCATAGAAGTCAGGAGGTAGTGTGGTACTCGGTGCATTTTCCCGGCAAGGCAAAGGTCCGTGGTTAGTAACAATGGGAAAAGAGGAAAAACTTAGTCACCTAATAAATTTAACATAAAACTCTTTATTAGACACAAAATTTGATAGCACTATTCCACAGATTTAATAAAATATACAACGCGTTTCAGCTGTAAAGCCATCATCAGGTACTTAGGCTTCAGGTACTTAGGTACCTGATGATGGCTTTACAGCTGAAACGCGTTGTATCTTTTATTAAATCTGTGGAATAGTGCTATCAAATTTTGCGTTTAACTATGATATCCTTCCACTACGTCTCGCCGGACACAGTTACGTAAAACTCTTTAATCCACGACCAGGATTTGAGCATATCTCCACCATCATCAAAATCACCTCTTCATCTTGAATATGCCTAAGATTTGTTGAAACGATTGTCGAGGAATAAATAAGTTTCATGTGGAATAAACAAAGTGATTAAACATGTTTATTTCCTCCCATTACAATATATAAATACCATAGCAAACGCCATACAATCTGAAACACTCTATACACGGCTCATATTCCGGCCCAAACGGATTTTTTCTTATGGCAAAGATTACGTGTTTCACTGCCGTATTTTTGGCACGAGGCATTTAGTCATCTTCATGAGGCCGTAGAGTCCAGAATAAAAATAATTTTCTAAGCGTGTGTCATATATAGTTCGCACGCCACTAGGATTCTAGTGCCTGATACCGCCCCGTCGTCGGCCGCCCTCTCTCTTTTCTTCTAGATAATCGATAGGAAAATACAAAGCCTGACGAGGGTAATATTCCAGTTGGTGGGGCGCCTGGTGCTGGGGGGCGGGGGAGGGGGGTCCCGCACCTCCTCCTCCTCCACCGGCTCCTCGGACGGCTCCCGAAGGATCAGCATCACGCTCCCAACATTCCCCCCAGACCTAGACGACGAGACGGAGGATGAATCGCAGACAGACACCGCCCTTCCGTCGGAGAGCACATCGGTAACCGCGACACACTAAACCTTTCTCATACTTCTCATAGGAATGAGGCTATCCAACACATATCTCGGGGATCTTTTCAACCTAATTGAATGCATTTAAACACTCATTTTTCCTCTCAAACCTTTGTTTGTTTTATCATTTCTTAGACATTCCTTTCAAGCACGAAATACTAAGCGACTCGAGGGATGGATCATCTAACGTTATTATTACCACCAATTTCTATCTGTCTCTTAGCTTGGTTTGATGTTCTGCCTTCCTCACGTGTTTCTCCTATCTGGGAGGCATAGCTTGGAATGTTTTCTCTCCTTATTAAAACAAAAGTAAAGCTATACCTACGCTGCTCAGCATGCATCCTTAGTGTGATTAACTATTTTTCTAATCGACATTGATGATTGGAGAAACTAAGAACCTTGACCCTGGTCGTGCTTACCATTTTGTCTGTGCATGTTATATCCCTCGTCCAAGTGCATGCCCTTATGTTGATCAAATTTCTCAAGTTTGAACGTCTATATCTCCTGGGTTCCTCCAACTTCAGCCAAAATGTGAATAAAATCACGGTCGTTTCATTGATAATCAATTACAAATTGTTATGCCAGGTATCAAATGTTACGCTAATCCAGTTTCTTTTCGTATAAAATTTTCTTTCGGTCACTCGCTAACTGCCGAATGAAATTGAATCCTGCGAAGTAGATTAAAAATATAAATGTACATTTCTTTTGGCAAACATTCAGAGAAAATATTAATGAAAGCGCTTTAATCCCAGTGCCGGCACTGAAGAAGATATTTCTTCCATGGGGAATTGCAATTCTATCGTCTATTAAAAGTGATTATTTTTTATTTGCGGTTCATGTGCATTGATTATTTCGTTGCAATTGATTTTACACCATGTTAGCATAGCAAACAGCCTCAATAGCATGTTGAACTAGAGATAAGGACTATATCATAATACGGCTTTCCACTGAGGCTCATTTAATCATAGCACCCTACCGACCACGTGAATGGCTCAATGCCAGTTTCCCTCTCGGCTCCAGGGGCGCTCTTTTTCATTCAGGACTTTTTTCTCGCAAGTTCCGGAGCTGAAAATAACCGGTCGACCTTCCAAAATCCTGCTAAGGGCCCTTGGGCCACTCGTGGATAAAATTCTTGCGTTTTTAATGACACATGTCTAGAGTCAGTTTTGGAATGACGACGATAGACATAAAAATTTACCACTTTTTGAAAAACCGCTTCAGTTCCATCTTGTTTTTATTCACAAACGGCGTCCATGACTTGTGACGCAATAAATAATCAATTTTAATTCAGAGGCACCCCAATAAATTAGGATATCTTAGATATTTCCATGTTGACTAATGATGCTGCGATTTAATCGCCGGCCACCACTCGATCAAAGAATCCAAGCATCGTTTGTCCACGCTCGGGTTTAATGGGATGTTCATACAATTCGTCCCGGTCACTACCTTCCATGTCCACGAGTGACAAATAATAAACTCGGTACTATAACTAAAGCTATCAAACTACCGTCTACTACTACTACAATTTTAATTAATAAACCTCCCACCTGGATATCCACATACGTCTCCGGTGACCTGATTTGACAAAAGATCCCCTGTCGTGAGCAGTACGTTTCGATAAGTCGCGGAGGACGCGGATGGCTGAGGTCGTCCGAGAACTTTTTCCTCTCCTCTCTAAGTCAGCAACTTCGCTTATCCGTTCCGCTCTGCTCAACCTTTTCCGCTCCACTTTCTCCTCCGATCCCCTCTTACACCTGTCGCCGCTTCTCCCCCTCCCCGCCCCCTCTGTCTGTCAATAACAACCTCCTGCACGCGATGCACTCACAAGCAAGCTTTCAGTGTGATAATGTACCTTGTATTACAGCCATGAAACCACCCTACAATCCAATTTGTGTTCTCCCATGAACCATAAGCTGTCCTTCCTTTTCAGAGTAACATTTCTCAATAACATAAATACTTTTCTCGCACGCTGGTCTGTTTTCAGATACCTCTTTACTCCTAAGTGTTAAATGTCATCTTTTTCGCTGTTCGCTTACTTCTCCTTGCTTTTGTTCATTGAACCTGGTCCTTGTATACGTGAGAATAATTTTTTACGTTTGCCATGCCTACTTATTCCATACTTGTATTCTTATCCGGACATGATTTGGTTAAAAACGCACTCTCTTAGACCTGCATTCAAGACACCTGCACCGGTAAATGTCGTCCTGAGATAGGTGGCACAGTCAACTGAGGGTGGATAGAAAAATGACTCCGCAAATAGGCTTTCCTATTTTCAAACACCCATTATACCTCACACACCTCGATAAATGCAGCACCTCAGGCGTAATAGTCAAATGAATAGCAACTTTAACGCTATAACAACGCTTAAGCATAAAAAATGCAGAAATACCACTTACCACACTACATTATAAACCCAAATTTATAAATATTTATTTTTCTACACTTAAGATTGTAAAAATAAAAATGAAATTTTCTAATACCGATTTAATCGCCGATTCTTTTCTTGTAACGTAAAATATCATATTTATCCTCGTCGTTGAAACCCACAATTATTTGATGACCTTTAATATCAACATATTTCTAGTGATAATCGTTAAAAGAGCTTCTTACATTCGGAAAGTAATGCCGAGTACCAGTAGTTTCCGCGGATATGAATGTATGCAAGAGAAATGTATTAATATCCGAAGGAATCGTAATTTTATATGACACATTCTTTATCCATGGATAATCCCCTTAAATTGTGCATTCCATGGAATAACAAGACATTGAATACTTTGGCAATGCTAGAGAAAGGTGAAATTTAGAAGACATTAGGAGATGTAAAAATAAAACACGAAGTCCACGACCAGTGAAAACGCTTCCATGGAATTCTTCAAATGCAAGATTTTACGTAATTTCTAATGTAAGGGAAGATAATAAGAACGTAAGAAACCGGATCGATGGGTCCATTCAGAACGACACAGACATTGTCATTGAGAAGTAATAACAGGCTTTGGAAGCGTTAATAGACTCACTAAAACTGAGCTGCAATTATGTGTTAAAAATGTATTTTTTCCGATAGTATTTTTTCCATACCTTCAGGAGGAAAATAATGACTAAATATAAAAAGTACTACTTCTTTGGATTTATATTCTTAAAGTAATTACGAACAATAGCTAGAGCAGATGGAATACTATGAACACCAACGAAGACCTCAAATGACATGGATTTCGCCAAACCCAAGATACACGAAGAAAACTAGTAATATACACTTAATGGCTTCTCCTAAGCATGTACCTCGCAAAAATCAAGTGTATCCACATTTAATCGTTCGTTGTACCTCTGTAACTGTGTTTTTATGTTTTCACTCTCACACCAGCATCTCCCACCAATTTTTCACTTTCACGAATGTCGTTTAAAAACTACTGTCATTTTTTTGTATCTGAATGTTATGTCTCATAATTGCTTCATCGCAAGCAAATATTTAAGAGCATGTCACTTGCATGCTATTTGTATTGTGAACACGATTCATTAACTGTGTAGCTACTAATCTCATTTCTTTTCATTTTTTCTTTAAATTAAAATATAAGTTCAATAAATTATTAAAGTATGTGTACACAATTATATTGTTTCACGGAAGTGCCCGTGTGAAGGTGATTGAAATGTACTGATTCATCCATCCGGCCAGTGGTTACTGGAAAATACAAATAATTTAAAATCAATCATTTATCAAATAATTAAACACTAATGAAAATAAAACCAATTTCAAATGTACGGTAATTGGTAAGCAAAGTGGCAACATTTACAAACAAACGGTATTTCGGGTATTAAAGGTATTTTCCGTGTTCATGCATTTGAGATAATAATTAATGTATTTACTTGAGCCCTGATTAGTTATTCTTAAATACAGATATGCGCATTTCAAAACAACAAAACTTACAATTTAATACAGTAAGACAAAGCGCGAAGTTATCCCTTCAAATAACTACAACCTTCTCAACAACATCAAGGAAATGTTGAATTCAGTTTTAAGTCCAACAGTGAAGTTTGGTCAATATTTTGTTAACATAAGAGGTGTACATAAGTCATAAAATATAGAATCACGCTCACAGAATATCTGACGACCAATTTTTAGCTAAACACCTTGAGACAATACGTAAACTCTTTCAAAACTTCAAATTAAATATTACCCTGTGCAAGATTTAGAACAGCGGTAAATTCAATGTTTTCAATCACCTTCACTTCAAAGATTTAATGCCAATTTTTTCGCAGCTATCGGCGCATCGGAGCAGGCACACTTTATCAAAGCCATGTTCTTACGATATTGCATAAAATTCGTCTACCATTAAGATCTATGAACTTTTAATTGTCACTGTATCAAGGACCTGATTTCGACCCCTGAGCACACAATCATCCCGTTGTGTCTTAATTGCTTTGCTTCGTTGAGAGGAACGGTTTATGTTCAATAATCAAAAAGGATTTTATAGTTGCCTTCTTGTGCTACCGCAATGATCCACCACAAAAATGGATGATCTGTTGAGAACTTAAATGCTTTTTGCTTGGTATTTTCAAATCTGCTGGCTTTGAAGCAAAACTAATTCCTCAGCTTGGTAATTAAACGCTATATATTCAAAATGAAATGAACCAAAGGATGGCATTATTTAGCTAAGAAACATTTTAGCTAACTTTCTGACTAACTGGTGGAATAATAATAAACAGTAGTTCTCAATATAACATTAATATTTAGACTGATTGCTACTTTCAGAAACACAATTTAAAATGTTACTTCCACTAACACATCGCTGTCGGGTTGGATAAGAATAAACCATGTACTTAGGATTTTGTGACCCGAAAAATTTTTTAACATTCCCAAAGTAATGAGCAAGTTTCACTAAATGCTGTTTGTGACAAAAATATAAAAGCCTATCTCAAATGTCAATACCAATTTCTTAACATACATATGAATGCAATCACTGAAATATTTGCTACTCATTCAATAAATACTGCGAGAAATCTGTGCGGGATGGTTAACAATTCATGCGCTCTTTCTGTCATTGAGAACCCTTTAAACCGTTCCTCTTGCCCAGCAAATGGGGTTTTTTCCTAACTGATGTCATATCCCTCCCCCTACCCAGTGTCACAAATTTTCTCGAGGATGATGAATAAAAGGCACTTATTCCATACCCGATTTAACACTCGCCACGGCTGGCACATAATTTTCCTTGTAATTACCTAAATAAGCCCCATCGATGTGGATGACCTTTTTACTTTCCCATCCTCTCATCCACCTCCACCAAACCTCTCACTTGATCTCCCTCCCGATTACGAATAAAGCGCTAAGCGCTTTTCATTCAGTACATTTGACCGGTTGTCGTTTAAAAAAAATATGAAAAAAGAATTCATTAAGAAGTGTTTCAAGAAACTTGGTTCCAGAAAAAGCTTTGGCGGTAAGCAAAAAAGATTTTGATAGAAACGAACCAAACTTTGTAAATTTTACAAATGATTATATTAACTACGACCGGTTTCGACGCATAGGCGACATCTTCAGGTGTCGCCTATGCGTTTCCAATCCAACCTGAAAATGTCGCCTATGCGTCGAAACCGGACGTAGTGAATAAAATCATTTGTAAAATTTACAAAGTTTGTTTCGTTTCTATGAAAATGGAATTTTACAAAGTAACGCCTAAGAGTATCGAGTTCAAGAAAGATTTTAATGAAATGAGTGGGTCGGAACAAATATTTTCATTAAGCGTTACTCGACAAAGTTTCCCGCGTTCGACAGAAACAGGTGCCTTTTATTTATCTTCCCACATAGTATGCTAAGAGTACGTTAAGTAAGAGCATAGTATGTTGAGTTTCCTCGGAATGTAGGTGGCACTCGTCCTCAGGAGAGATTTTTCTTTTGTTTTTTTCCGTTTGCCCCGCGTATCGCCCCGCAACGCCGACGCAGCCGAGCGACGAGGAGAACTTCGCCGGTTCCGAGTCGAGAGTGAACGAGGTGAGGGTGCCCTTCGAGTCGAACAAGTTCCAGGAGGAGGAGGAGGAGGACCAGGAGGTGGCGGCCACTGGGGACGTCGCCCGTAGCGACGACGAAGCCTCTTCCTCGGCCGAGAGCGACAACTCGGCGTCCGCCTCATCCGACAACGCGGACCGCGACAAGCGGTTCCTCTTCTTCGGCGGAAACGGCGATTCCGGTGGCTCCGGGGGCAGCGCCGGCGGCTCCGGCAACTTCCTCTTCGACATCATCCGGGTGAGCCAATGAGCCGGATGAAAAAGACCGCGAGAGATGCGGCCCGTTCTATCAATTTTACTGGCGTACTTCTACTTTCATTTTCTCCGTACACGGTATTACGAGGGCTATTTTTGCGCCGCAAGAACAAAGTCGAGAATTAGAAATAAAAGTAATAGTATATGTTGAATACAATTATATTCTTGCCAGAATAGTATACTCGAATATTATTTATACTTCTTGGGTAGGGCAACAAATAATATCCCAGCATACAGCTAACCAAATATCACATTTAAAAGATTTTATGTTACGTAAATAAACTGTTAAGATTTTTGCAATAAATGACGCCACAAACGTAACTGGGAAGTTTTAACTAAGAAGCGTTTTATTCTGTTAAAATGCATGTTTTAACTCCAAAACATTTGACGCTTTTGATACTTGAAAAACTTAAAAGTCTTTCATTCTCATGGTGGTCAAAAGATTGTAATGAAAAATGTCAGGAAGTCTGTCAGGAGAAAAAAAGGGGCACACGAATCATTCCCCTTAAATGAGTACAAGTAGCGAATGATAGAACCTTCAGTTATGTTTACGCGAGTTTTAAAAGCAAGGCTTTAAATATCACGCAATGATAGCTTCAAGTAAAATAGGTAAATAGTAGCCAAATACTTGTTAATATCAACAGAACATCCGCTTGAATGACAGACGTTTCGGTTTCGTGCTTTTCCCCAAGAATGAATGAGAAAGACGAATACAAAACGCAACAATAAGATATATTTTCTTGCATACTGTTCACCAACTTAAGTTTTAAGTCTCGATTAACTGCTAAGACACTTTTGTTTTACATTGCCAACCCTTCACCATGAGGATAAGAAAATTCGGACGACTAGTTAGCTTAAACTATCTTGATTGAATAATTTGATGATTGATATTCAGAAATTTCAGGGAATGCAACACATCTTTGATCGCAGATAAAAGGAATCCGAACACAACAATAGCGCTAGTGGGGAAAGTATTAATACGCTGGTCACATCATGTTTCGGGCGGCGCGGCGTCCGAAAGGGCGGGCAGACAAATCGTGGCCCGAGTGCGGTTAGCAGTCCCGTGTAAGTAACGCTTTCCGCGCTGTATAGCCTCTCTCGACACAGCAATCATAAATTCCATAGTCCTTTCCGAGCGAATGAAAAACTGGTTTTCTCTGGACCGAGAGGAGAATTTACTTAAGCTTTGCTTTCCTTTAAGTAGCACGACTTTCGCTTTCGTAAGTCGGCGTCTTTTCTCGTATATCCGCAGTCGCGATATGGTATCTGAAATCTCGACATTCCAAGACTTTGATTATACGTATTCCTCTGCAAAGAGCTCAGTGCAAATATAATTCAACTTTGTATCATTATGAAGCCGTAAAGGAAATAATATTTAAGTTAAGAGTATTTAAGAATAAGTTAAGCTTACAATTTATTACCGCTAAACTAAAGCCTATTCAACCAAACCACGACGTATTCCTAGCAGCATTCGGCATTCCAAACATCATAAAAAATATGGCATTCCCAGAAGCGTAGCATGGTACGTAGTCTCCCCTTGTTAGATAATAGGTTAAAAACGCATGAATTTCCTTTAAGTAACTCCTTCACTGAAATGTCAGCTCCAGCATTCGATGTGGTCTACCTAGAAATATAATACTATGATATCACAGCAGGAACGAACACCTGCCGAGCATCGAGAAAAAAAACCTTGGTCATCAAATTACTGAGTGGAAAATAATGATATTGTTTAAGCATTAAGAGAAATGTATGTGAATAAACTGCACACAGAGAAACATATTCGCATTCGATTCTAGTAAATAAATGGGTTATCACTCCCTTGCAAGAATAACACCTCGTGTTTCTCCAAGGCTTTTGTAGTGAAGGTTAATGATTGTACATTTCACTGAAAATCAATCCCTAAAATTTAAACTAATGCTAATTCCTTAAACCTAGATAAAAGATAAAACTTATTTATACTGGTACTTTAAAATTTTAATTTTAGATTATGTCTAAATAATAGTTATAATGGATCATTAGAGCCTACAATTTTACTACCTATTTAGATTGCGAAGTCAAATTAAGGAAATTCTCAAAAGTTAAGTTTAGTAGAAAAATTGCAGAAGTGTCTCTCTTTTATTATAGACTGATAAAAAGCAAGTCTGAGAGAGCTATTTACTTCATAGTCATCATAAAAAATATAATAAAAAACTTGGGTATCTCCCTCAGTTTCCCTAGGCATAATTATAAGTAATTAATAATTCGCATTCATCATTTATCTCAAAGTTGACTTTGGTGTCATACTTCTCCGCGAACCAATTGCCTTCTATAACATATTAGTTAAATAACAACTTGACGAGGCAAGGAGTTGTGTCCCTAAATTAGAACGACTGAAGTTATTATAATATACTTCTACTTTTTCCTGCTCTGTCTGCCATAATTTCTGCTCCTTTTCGTACCCCGTTCACACGAAAAGGACTTAACCTTCCTTTATGCTTACAGCACGACAACCTTGGCCCCAAAAACTACAATTCGCGAAACTTCAGAATTAAATACTAGTTCTAAATCACTGCCTTGATTTATTCAAATAAATTCTTGCGAGAGAACATGTTCATGTAATCTACGTGCTGTGGATTTAAATCCAATATCAATACATGAATCCCAAAATTATCTGACATTCTGTCAATACTTAGTCCTTCCATGCATCATTTTGACGGAGTTTTATGTTAAATCTTCCAAATCGCTCCAATTCATATGGCGATGAATCAACCCAATCTTGGGAAATTTAAAAGTTTTCTATCACGAATTCCCTCCCTCTCCTTCGACCCGTTTGAAACGTAAAATGAAGCCTTGAATGATTCGCCCCATTTGACTAATTGTCGTGTTCCATCCCCCCCCTTCTCCCGCCCCATCCGACTCTCCACTTCCCCCCCCCCTCTTTTTCGTTCAACCAATCGACCATCACTCCCGTCACATCCGTCCTACTCCGTCGTAAATGTTTCCTTCACAATGTAATTAATCCTCCTTCCTTTTGTGTTTGTTCTCAAACCACCCCCGTGCGTGAATCGCGTGTGAAATGTGTGTCCATCATTCTTCCCTTTGCTCGACGCCATATTTTTCACACCCTCCCATTTTTTTCTCTTTCTTTCTCTCTCTCCGCTATCGCCCTCCTTCATCCTCCTCGCACCCTTCTCTCTTCTCTTCTCCGCCTGTCCTCCTGTCCCGGTTAAGAGCGCGGCGACCACCTCGGCCAGGACCGTGGGCAGGCTGTATAGAGTGATTGCCGGCACTGACCTCGCCCCCTCGGCGGCGAGCAACTCGACCATCGTGGTCAGGTCAGGGGCCCAGACAAGCACGACGGTAATTGGGCAGCCGTTCCTTTGCAGCCCTCTTGCTTGTGCGCTTTCGCTAACCCCTCCCATCACAGCCCAACTCTCTCTATCACTTTCACTCTCTCTCTCTCTCTCTCCATCAACCCACACAGCACAAAATATTTCCAAAAATATCTACAGCATCTACTTAATGTCTTAGATATCATGAATATTCACAAGATTCTACAAAACTTCTTATTTGTTCAAAATAATTGAAATCCCTTTCATTTCCTCGAACTTGTCATTCAGCTGCATAGTAAGAAAAACATTCATTAATAACTCTTACAATTTTTGCCAAGCACAGGAATCTTTACACAAAAAATAAAGAAATATATGCATTTGCATACAACTACACAAAGTCTGATTTATAATCTGCCCCTACTGTATTAATTCGTATGTACTGTAATGCATAGGTCTAGAGGAAAGTACAGTTGTTCATTTAATGCAATATTTTCTTAAAATAAATCTAATAAAAGCATTATATAATTTCCAGAAATAACTTCCCCAGGATTTTGTAGTTGTAGGTTAAGCGAAAATTCAAATGTCTACTACGCGCCGAGAATGAGTCTATAAATTATAACTTTATATTTCCTGGATATAAGTACATGAAATTTTTGAGGTCCTGTTAATATTTTGTAAATATTTTGTGCTATTATAGTATCCTCTCAAAAACAAGTACACGGGGGCTTGAACATGTGTCGCAAAGCCTAGCTTGGCCGAAAGCAGGAGATGCGTTGAAATACTGCGAATTCGGTCGGTTCCACACGCTTCTTAAGGTACTGAAATTCTTTTTTTTCATTCAGTATGTCACTTTTTCACAAAGCATCGACTGACTCGTTTCAATTTTATTCTTAAGATGTTACGTTTTGAAGAGCGAGGAGGTGGTACTCTAAGACTGAGGATGAGGCAACTTAAAGGAGTGGTGTGATATCGAAACTGAAACCTTTGAGCTTCGGCCACTCTTGCAATACATTAATGGGAAGATACAATGATTAGCAGTCTTGCAGTAATCACAAAATAAAGGCATTACTTCAAATCTTCAATTAGCGTAACTCAACCTCCGAATGATCTATACGAGACGGATGATGCTAATTCAAGGCGCTCCGAGCTAGGTTTCAAGAGGCTTGACTCATTTTTTCAAAGGGCAGTTGCTTACGCGATATGAAAGACGGAATTATCTCTAGAAGAAGCACACTCTTCATCCTTAGTCTTCAATGCCCACATCGCCTTCAATCCGCCACAGGTATCTCCTCCTAAACACCTTCACATCAATGTTACCACACTGCTTTCGACATGACTAGGTTTCGCAAATAGACGGAGTGAGAGCTCATGCGAGAGCTTATGACATGGCTTAAGTATCTAGGGAAGCCATTGGTCATACTTATTTGGTCAAAGTGAGTTCACACGATAAGCTGCTATGATGAATTCTATGGTTCCGTTGAAAAATAGCTACATTGAAGCTACATCATTTGCTCCATGGGCCATTAAAATTACATCATACAGCAATGATTGAAATCGAATGCTCTTGCTATCACCAAAGCAGCATGGCTGTTGTGGAAACCCTGGCTCATCTGACGCCGTACAAGGCTTGTCGCTTCTCCCACTTCATCTACACACTTGTGCGATATTTCTGGATAAGTCGGCTCAAGCATTTAATCAGCTGACGGTGAAGGCGGATTAGGAGGCTGACTGCTGACTTTGTTCTAGGAAATGAAATTTTCATATAGCTAGATGTACTTCATTCAGCAGATTAACACCTTTCTCCGAGCACTCCGTCAAATGACGAAGCTTGTACAGGATTATTCAGCCAAATAGTTCAGCCCCTTAAACAGCACAGTTCATCCACACATATTCATGTTTCATTCTATTATTATTTTTCATCATCCAACCGCCAATTCGATAAAGTCAGAGGCTTAAACCCCAACGTCGCAACAATCTTGCGTCGCAACGCGTTCCTGTATCCCAGTGGTTAGGTTTAAAAGAGAGTCGAGTCATGAAGAAAGTAAATGAGATCGTTACAGTCTTTTCACAAACGATTAAAATAATGTTGTAATTGTATGTGCTAAAATACTTGAGACTCTGAACGTCGAGAGTTTTCCGCTTGATTCAAGATGAAGGCAAAGTGCTACATGAACGGACTATTGTGTTTTCAACATACACAATAAGTACCACGGTTTCATTATTTATAACAAAATCTAACTTTATCAAAGTACACTCAATTCACTCTCTAGGATAGCTTACAAAATCGGCAGTGGACGAGAAAATAATAGACACAGTAGTGAATTAGTGGAAGAGTAAATTACTCAACTCGTTCAGTGAAGAAACTTCTGAAATAGTACATTCTCTTAATAAAGTAATTCTTTTTTTCGTTTTCGTGCGAAAATTTCAAAATAACTTTGGATAAGTTATCAGTTATTTAGCAACGCCACGTTAAGAAAAAGGTCGCAAGCTTTCTCATTGCAAATGTCAATATTGTTGGTGCAAACTTAGCCATCGATTACAGTTATCTATTGAGAAAGCAAGTTTTTAGACGCCAGCATAACTAATTGAAGTGAACTAATCACCAGTATACTCGTAGCAATTCCTGATATAAAATGCGATTTCAGATTGATACACTGGAAATTCCTAAAATGCATAGTGGGAAAAGCAAATGTTGGAATGATTTATCCGCGCGCAGGCATCATGAGAACAATTCCGAAGTCATTTGCTCAATTTGGATACTTCACGTTAATATCACATAAGACAGGATTGTCTTTCTAATTGCAAAAAAATTTCCATTAAAAAAAATGGTAAACTTGATGGTATCGCTTGAAGATGATGGAAGAAGATGGAAGTTTTTTGAAGAAGATTCTACAAATATTTACTTCCATATTTGGTCCTTTTATAAGCAATAGTAATTCATAGTTTTGAGGCACTTGTACCTAAATTCCAATTTCATAATTTCATCCGCCCTTAAAATATCTTATACTAATGACTAAGACAATATCGTGATCAGTAATCTCGGTACCATTATTTTTCAATAGCACTCGAAGAAATAATAAGCGTTATCAGGTTAAAATGATACAAAATTTGAAAGATTTGAGCTGTCATAAACAATAATGGAAGTAACATGGATATTTAACAAAGTTAATTACTCGCAAGGATTCTTTGTTCAGACTTCACACAAATTCCGTTCATCAAAAATATGTCTTAAAAATCTTTCCTAGCAATCCACACTTCATGAAATCATACAACTTTAGATTAACCATCTACACAAGCAACATTTATCTTTCCTCAGTACTAATCCCTTTCAAACCTCACTCAAGCTCATTCTTCTCTATCTTTTATCAAAGTTTCTGATCCCATCATTTATCCCCAAAGCACAACACCCTATTGCTGCAAAAAACGGTAGCCATTATCTTGGTAAACAGTTGTTGGTAGGTAACTTTGGAAATATAAAAATATTACTATAAGTAGGTAATTTAGCGTAATAATCGCACAATATGTATTGTCTTTGGTAAATGCACGCTTGACTTATAGGCTTACAAAAAATAGACAGGAGTGAGTAGCAATAGTCTCGTGTAGTAATTTCTTTTGCATGCTTACGTTGGTAGATAATTTTGTTACAGTAATTAGTTATCTTATTTGGGATTTTTTTAATCCCTGAAGTTTTGCTTGTGCTACATTTTCATATATTTAAAAAAATCCAAATTTATCATGAGTATGTGAAAGTGCATTATTTTATCCTTAACGAAGTCTTCTGGGGTGAGGTATGACTCTACTCACATCTTAACTGAAGTATTTGATTGAAGTGCAGATTTTGATGATTATACCACCCTCACTTAAAAATGCATGCCCATTGCCATCAAATTCTGAGGAGTGGGGCGTAAATAATTATTTCACTTTCAGGATCAAAGTCAATATCCGGACTCAATACATTGGCTAATATTTGGCAAATTGGTCATGTTATGTCTGATCATTTGAAATTCACATCCCGAAGCATCAAACCGCATGTGATGTATGAAAATTTATAAAGATCCTTCCCCTCCCCCAATGCATTCAATACCACGAGTATATATATATATGTTGTACAAGGACTCGACCAATGACGAGTTCGACTTGTAGATTGCACGAAAAAAAAAAGAGAATTGCTTGAAAATCAAAAGGGAAAACAAAGCACTTTGAGATCTTAAATTCCTAATTTGTCCTCCCACCCACCTCCGTGTACCCTTCCCCTCCTCCCACCAACGACAACAATTCAAACAAACCCTCTCGACCAATCCCCTTCTCCCACCTCATTCTGTTTCTCTCTCTCTTACTCCCTATCTGTCTCTGTCTCCCGCCTCGTCCATTCCTTTCCCCCTCCCTCCCCCTGCCCAACTTCTCCCCCTCCGCATCTTCTCACCCTGTCCGTGCAGTTGATCACCGGGAGCGGCTCTACTGAGGGAGGTTCCTCTGATTCCTCGTCCGGCAGCGACAGCGGCGCCTACGCAGGATTCACGGCCGCCGTCGGCGCCGACGGCGCGGCAGCGGGTGCGGGCGCGGCCGCCGGTGGAGCAGTGGGCGCACCCTCGCCCTCCGACCCCAACGACGGCTACACCTCCGGAATCCCTGGACCCCTCACTCGGCTATTCATCATCGCCAACCGAGGAATCTCCAACCTCCTGCAGGATCTCATCTTGGTAAGGGGAAAACTCTTATTCGAAATTGTCTTTCTATGACCGCGCACCTTGTATAGGTGTAGCAAAACTTGGTGGCACTCACTAGGACGAAGAATGACGTCAAAGAGAGGAGAGCATACAAGAGAAGAAGAATGAAGATGTTAGGTTTACTCTAAAGGTCCTCACCCTGAGCCCTGCGGTACCCGTTCCCGCTCTACAACGCTTAATTCGCTCTGAGACCTCAAACTCACCGCTGTGGAGTGCCATCAAGTTTCGCTATACCTATACACGCCCTACACAAACTTTACTTGACCCAACCCTCTCAAAGTATCCTCAAATTGATAAGCAATACCATTTTTGAGGCCTGATTTTGTAAGTTATTCGTACTTTCTTGCATGTGAAGGTTTGTTGATCATTCTAATGGTTAAACAATGAATATTGTAAGATGGCTTGGTTACAATTAACAGATAACGAGCTTTTCATGCCTAAAAATATCATTTCTTTGCTAAGTTTTTACCTTGAAAAATAATCCAACCAGAAACTTTGTTGGAAAAATAAATTAAATAGGCACACACTAAAATAAAGGCAAGTAATCAGTTTCGTGGACAAGAAATAAAAAAATACTCAAGGCCATAAATTAGGAATAATTTAGAAAGAACTGATACACAATAATAGCATCCCAATAGTTGTCAGAGTTCTTGTTTGCTATAGTATATAAAATGAAAAAGAGCATGAAGAAATAAGGAGATAAGATTTTTGGGATTTAAATTTATTCCGTTACAATTGCATAACTCTCAAGCGAACTGAAGTCGCAAAATATTGATTACAAACTCAGTAAACTCCGGAGATCTGCATTTTAATTCGACTGTTTCTCAACAATTAAGTTCAAACTGACTGTTTTTAATCAAGGATTAGCTATGTGAAAACTAATGATTCTATTTCATTGGAAAAACAACTTCTTATGTGCGGTTTCTTATTACCTGCTTGAGTGTACAAGCAAAACAGTTAATCTTGACTCACACTCGATAATTCACTACTAAGGATGGAAAATGTTTCCTTCATTTCAGTATGAGTACATGCATTGTGACTAAGTAAGGTATTCATTTTAAAAACTACTACCAAAACATGCAATATCCAAGGGACGAGAGTATTTAGAGTTACATAGGCAAAATGAACAAGAAATGCTGCAGTAAATCACTGGAGCATGCAGAACATAGTTTTTTTTAATGCCTTCGCTGGGGGCAGTGGCGGATTAAGGTCGTTGTTTGGGGGGGGGGGGTCAGATTGCTACTTTCCGGGGGCCTGGTGGGTATGAAACACCTAATGCACCATTTTTCCTATGGCACCATTTTTCCTATTGCACCAAGAATTACGAGCCCCCCCCCCCCCCGGACCCCCTCTCAATCCGCCACTGGCCGAGGGAGGAGCATAATAACCGATAACCAAGGAGGTTATAAAATAAATGGAGGCGACATACCACTTGATTCTTGAATCCAATTCCGCCATTGCAGTCGGCACAGTTTAGACCTTCCTCTGGCTTACGTGTCCTGCGGTCGCGTTCGATTTTCGTCAAATATAAGTTAAAAACCACAGGCAAGGCGATGTTTTGTGACTGGTTTGGCAACACCTACTCGGCACAAAATCCTTCCCAAGCACCCCTATTCTTGCTTCACTTTCGCCCATGAGCGTTCACGGTCATGCCTCCTCCATTTCATTTTAACCTCCTTGCCGATAACCAAGGAGTATAGAGTCCTCTATACTCCTTGTCCACCTAACAGTCAATCGAGAGTGCACCGAGCAAATAAATGCACAAACAGTGAATCCCCCTGTATTGAATGTGACGCTTAAATTTGCCTCACCATTTTTATTCTGCAAAAAAATCCAGTTAATTGAAATAAATTTTGGCCGTTTTACACATTTTTATGGACTAATCTTTTACTTTTTGACTGCTCTAATGATATGTTAATAATTTTCGTTTGTCCTTTCTCTCCAACAGCGCCTATCCCAGACCAGCGAGAGGATAGTGAACTTCAAGGCACGCCTCATCACGGCCCTCATTTAAGAAAACTTTCGACCGAAAAAAACTTCCATTCAACGAGGCACAGCTCACACATCGCTTTTGCAGTTCATCTGCGCGTAAAAATAACACCCCATCACATAATTTTTGGCGGAAACTGACGGCGAAGAGAAGAGGAGGAAGGTGAAAGGATTGTAAAATATAGCTCGTGTTCGATTGTCGGCATCGAAAGCGAAGTGTGAGAAGTGAAGGTGAGAGATGACGGCGATGCCAACGCCGTCGCTATGGAGCGGCCAATCAGGGAACAACACCACTCGGGCCATGAGCGAAGAGAGTAAATTATTTTTTTTTTCGAAAGCCAAGAAATCAGCCAAAATACACGCGTGGTACGCGTGAATTCACGACTACCATTGTGAATCGTCACTTCGGAGGTTTGCAACAAGAACACTCAATTCTTAAACCACCGATGTGACCTGAAATTAAAAATTAAAATCAAAAACTTTTCGGCCTGCAAAACATTGAAGCGCCATTCCGATACGGGCAGCTGCACTTCGTAAACATTTCTGCATTGGGAACAATAACATATATCCAAAATGAACAACTACGTATTTATGAGACCACCATTCGTTTTTATATGAAACCTCAACCTCCCTGTGTAATTATAAACCCCATTGCCGTTATACGCGGGACAACCACCCGCGATTAAATTTCCCCCTATTGTTTTATATGTTGTACAGTAAGCTCCAATAAATAAATATTTCCCTAAAAAATTTCAACTCTTATTTTTTCTTTGAAAAAATTTGATCGCCGATTGAAAGAACCCTAGATTCATAAACAGTAAGTTACTTGGGCTGAGATATATCAACAAATTTGAGTTTTTCATCTGTGTCCATCACTACATTTTATCAAGAGCCTTAACAAATTAAGTGATAGAAGACTTTATGCATTAAGGTAAATAATTTGCAAACAAAAAGAACGAACGCAAACTAATAAAAAACTGGAATAAAAACATAAATAAATATATAATCCTGCTTGTTAAAGAGACAACCGTCGTGCTTTCGTTTCCTCTAAATCAGATACACTTGATTAAAAATTCTGTTCTGAGTTCTTCGATATTGAGAGAATACAGGTGTTTGAAACATTTTTATCCATAGAAGCACTGTCGAAAAATCTATATAATAAAAAACAATTTCACTAATGTTTTCGATCCTATCCTACAAATTTTTCAATTGGATACATGCATGGAATAAATCGCGGATTACATTTCATAATTGACCTACGGAAAAGCGCCGGACTCTCCTACAGCTCTTCATTGCCCTATAAAATGTCAAGTTACCAAAACATATTGCTCAGTTCCGTATGCTAGCAATCATAATAACTAAAAGAGTAGGAGATAAGTAGACGAATTCCATTTAATTCCATACGGTTCGAATTATTACGTGACTGTAGTTCCATTGAGTGAGCAATGTCACAGTGAACATTCCATTATAAGTATGGGGATTGTAAATTGAGGTTAAGCCTCAGTCCAAGGTATGTCTGGTTATAACAAAAAAGAATAATTTTTCATGTTAGGCAACATGCACAATTCATCTATTTTTAACTGTTGATTTTCAGGACTTGATAACGAAATGTCAGGCAATACAGAGAAGGCAATACAGAGAAGAAATTCGTTTGTCAGATTTGATTCAGAGAAGCATTCTTTTCATTGAGGTAATTGCTACATATAGAAAATGGTAGGTATATAATACAAGAGGAGCGAAATTTATCTACGCATAAGACATAAATTTAAACCTGCGCAGCGAGGTAGACTATTTATATATTATATTTATATATACTATACTTTATTTTAACTATTATTATAGCACAAATAAAGTCAGCCGGAACTAAACGACGCACGGCTCAAAATTACAATGATATTATTACATAAACAAAACACATGCAGTTATCCAAAAATAAAAAATTCAGTAGGTTTGGTTTCGATGCTACTACATCATCGTCGAGTGAAGCTTTAAATATACAGGTTCAAAAATACACGTATGTAAAACGATGGTGAGGGAGATGAGAAGAACCAGAAAAGAGGAAGGGGGGGCAGGTTGGGTGGGGGTGGGAAACAGATCACGCCCCCACTCCTTACCTGGGGCTTTTCCTAGCCTTAATGGTTTCTGTTTATAAGACACCTTAAAAAATTTATTATATACTTTGATGTTTAAGTAACAATATATAAATATGAACCCTGATGAAGCAAACATTGAGAAATAATATTTTATAGAGGAAGACGTCACCATTTTGCCATTAAGGCAATATGATTTGAGACAGAAAATAACGATTTTTCAAATCTTTTTAACGATGCATAATGGCTGGCTATCCCATTAATTTTTTCTCAGAAGAGGATAGAATGTTTATTCTTAAAAAGATGCAAAGATCGAGGCAAGTTATCGAAGGTAGCTGTAACAGGTTTTGGAAAGAAGAAATGAGATTTAAATTCCGTCATTCGCACATTTGTATATCCGGCAATCTTAGACTAGAGAGCAAAGGTCAGAATATCGGCATCTTACTGTTTACCCCGTAAATAAAACAAAAGCCAAGTCGCGATAGGTAATGGCACCTCCACGTGTTCTGGCACGGTTAAGGTAACGCGATAATGCTCGAAAGAAGCTTATCTAAATGTACGATAAGCCTCGCATACGTTTTTGTAAAAAAGGAAACATTTGCTGCTGTCATTCCCCCACAAAAAAAGTCATCAAAACGAACTTATAAACCAAGAAAGAAGGTCTTAACTAGGATTTGAAGGAATGAAGTGTAGATGCAACCTTTCCTGAGAAAACGCATCAGAAACGTTTACAGAGATCGTGTATCCAAGTAGCTAGCAATGGAGAAAGGACCACGGATTTTCATGCATGCATGTAATAAATTAAGAATACGATTGTTTTACAGATTTCCTGGCATGAGAATTACAGCAGTAAATGGTGGTCAAGGTAAGAAAATGGATATAAAAAATAAAAAAAGTTATGTCCAAGAAAGATGAAGATTTTTATGTATAAAGCGGAGGAATGGCGTTCATGGCCTACTTTTTCAACACTGTCTTCAAATATGCTCTGGTTAAGTATCAAACGATTCAATCAATGTTCTTCAAGTTTCAAATTCACTAAAGAGGTAAAGGAAATAACAAAAACGCTACACAGGAAAAGTTACAATTCAAATGTATTCCAACAAAATGACAAAATTTTCACCATTGCCAGAGTACCAAACTTGGTCCTACAAAAATTTATCATCACCCTAGCACCACCAAGTAGATACCTTTCGTTTCTTTCTTTCTTTCAACTTTCAACGTAAAAAATATTAATGCGCTTTAACGGTCTCTTTCAATTGGTCACTTAAAATGTACAGGGTGTTGTTCTCAAAAAGCAAACAAATAAAGTGCACAACCGAGTCATTGCTGTGATTTTCAGACATAATACGGCAACAGCGGCCGAAATAAACAGCCTGTGTCTATCTGATTAATTCAAATGGTATTTATTCTTGACCTCGTTTTTTATATGGTGCGAATTTCATGAGTATAGCTCAAATAATGTTTTTTATTTTTAAACTTTTGCAGACGTTTCGGATGTTTATTCATCCATCTTCAGGGCTATAAACAAATGATGCATGATGTTAAATGTTTGACAGTTCTGTTTTGATTACATAATGGTAAATTTACAGACATTAAATATAAAAATACATAGACATTCAAGATTTTTACCTTTAAAGTTTGGTGCTGTTTTTATTTATTTACAATTTTAATTTGGTTGCTTGGATATATTTCTTTGTTGAAAAGTTATGTGTCATTTATTAAATTATGATAAATTTTGCTTAGATAAGTAATGTCTGCTCTTTTATTGCAACTAAAGAAAAAAATAAAAATTAATAAATTCTTTTATATTTTTATGAATAAAAATCCGAAACGTCAGCAAATGTTTAAAAATAAAAAAATTATTTGACCTAAACTCATGGAATTTGCACCACATACGATTAATGTTGATTCGGAAAGAAGTTTTAATTTACGGAGACAACCTTTTAACCCAACAGCTAGTCCGAGATTCACTTTTTTTAGAGGAAATGAAAGAGAAGGCGTTCAAGTAAATGATGATTCGCCAAGTCATTCCATCTGATTTCTGAGAAAGGCGATCACAGAGTGAACGTCGAAATGGCGAAAAAATTAGGGACTGGAATTGCAAGGACGGACACGTATTGAAAGAAGTTTGAATTGCGCAGAGTAAATTGAGTTTCGACAACATTGGAGCGTAGACTCTTTAAACACAATGATGGCTCGTTTTTACCTCCGAGTCTCCGCAAAAGCCTCCGGAGAATTGAGCATTTTTTCATCGCTCTTCAAGTCAACTTTCGCGTGGGCCGACACACCGCACTTGCGGCCCCGCGCGCCGCCGTCGCCTCACCTGCCCCCGCGAGTCATACGTATGCCCCCTTTTAAAAGTACAATCACGCACCTCGGGTCGGTCTGCTTGATCCATTCGTTTCCCCCCACAGAGCATTTTTATTTTAGAAACTGCTTTTGAAAAATGTTCCGCGAATTCTCCTTTCACTTTTGCCGACCGCCACGAAGCCAGGGGTTGCCAATTCATCCAGAGGGTCTCCCCACTCGTGCATTCTCCCGACTTTTAAAAGGAAGCCGTTGACGAAATTTCGGATCACCTTGATGGGAACCTCTCGAAAGATTAACGTTGGGCCGAACCAATTTCTCATTTGAACTGCTCACATGAGGGTGACAGCAATAAGAAAAAGAGAAACGATAGATACATATTTTGAAATTAAAGGAGACAAGATAATATCGGAATAATTAATCTTTAAACAAGCATTAGTGATTTCAGCTAAAGCATCAATACTCGTAGTTACACTAACTTAAATCGGGTTTAGCGTAATGGATGTTAATGACGAAACACCCCCTACCACACACCATTGAAGAGGCTTGCAGGGTATTTTGTAGATGTAGATGTAATGTCTCTATCGATGATTATTATTTCCTTTCGCTAGGATTTACGTGTTTAATCTATCATCAATCATTAGTACACAAATTCTGTGTTCTGAAAAAATTGATGCTTTCCCGATGAATTATCGTGGTAAACTCTTCTGGGGATTCCCACCGGCCTAGGTCCTTCATTCTGACCGACCTTTCGATTGAAGACTTTACTATCATCATCTTTAGGGCTGCATACGTCATCTCCTCCCTCTAGCCTCCTACTCCTCCGTCATCTACTCCCCTGATGACCGTAGAAAAGTCTCCGTTCAGAACGTAGGCAGGTCAGAATTAAGAACTAACACGCTGGGAAACTCTAGAAGAGTTTACTTTATGTTATACATGAGTTCCAAAATTCAATTTATAGCTTCTTCACTGAATGGTTTTGGCTGCATGACCTGATACAGAAACCATCTTAGCTTTGGTCAACCAATAATGTGATGACCACCATGCTTAAATTCCGAAGCAATACCGGGGAGACGACTCTGCTGCCTTCGTTTCACCATTTGACTTCTTAAATTTTTTTCTTTTACATTAAATGTTTAAATTTCAACACGTAAGTCTTTTATTAGGCAACATTTTACTGCTCCTGAGAATTTCATTTTAGCTGAAATTGTGTTCTTTCTGTCTCTCACTAGGAAAACCCAAATCTCGCAACCGTACAGTACTACTGTAACGGCCATTGATTTGTAAAATTTAAATTTAGTGTGTTTTTTCTTCTTTTATTTTTAGGGCTCTTTAATTTTTCCCGCAGATTTAACACGATATTAGTCTGTAACACAGGATATTTCACACTGAAGGTAACTTAAACTGACAACTTGCACTTACAACTTAGTTTTATGCGGCAATATCATTACTCCATATTCCTCAACTATATTTTTCAGGAAAACACTCCCTTATGCAGCATAACAACGAGATTGTCAGCATAAGAGCCAACAATTTGGATTTAGCTCCACATTGTCACTTTTTAAATTTTGTTTCCAAATTTTTAAAATATCCTTTTAAATATATAATTATGCTTAAAACAGTCAGGGAGACACAAGAGCCTTGTCTTACTCCTATATTTGTTTATAATCGTGCTATCAGCTGCTTTCGGGTATTTTGATACCGACTTTAGATTGCTTTGAATATGTGATAGTGACAGCATCTTCGATTCAAAATTACCCTAAGAGAATTTAGACTATGAAAACCCATTTGAAAATTAATAAAGGCAATGCGTGTTTGCAAATGAAATTCTCTCCTTTTCTCAATATTTTGTTTTTATGTGAAATGAGCATCAGCTGTAGTGCGAACTTTTACAGAAACCCATCTGTTCTTCAAAAATTACGTTTTATGCAATTACCTTCAGTCTTCTATTGATTATTCCTGAATCACCATCTGGAACAATAAATCCCGACTCACCATCTGAACACACCACCTGGAAGACAGATGGCCCGATGATTCTCTCAATTGCTTCTATCGCCCATTTTATTAAATAGGGATTACTTTTGCTTTTAACCAATTTTCATGGTTTTTCAACATCGGTTTCTGCTCAGTGACCAAAATCATGCTCCATCAGGCTTGGATCGAATTTCGATGGGTGACCCTCCAATCCGTCCCGAGTGATGTTGTTCCCGTCAGCAAGTTGCAGACTGTAAGTGCAACATTACCTTAGCTGTCAAAGGATGTCGAAGTGAAAAACTGCTCCAAAATTATCATTGCCAAAGAGCTACATGCATGAATGTCACAGCTAAATGCTACACCAGCTGACTATAGTGCTCGCAGAGTTTCTGTGCACTGGAGAGTTTCTCTAAGCCTAGCTACCCACGCTAGATGGGCAGCAATTGGCTGATGGCGTCCTATCCCGTGAACTGGTTCTTAGCTCAGTGCGCGCCGCGTACGAACACTCAAAGCAGCGATCCAAAAGAATCGGTGAAAAGAAACGGAATGCCTCGCCGACGCGACGGCCTCTAGCATAGAAATACTCTGGAAAAGAAACTACAATAGATATCGAGTCAAAACTTTCAGTGATTGCATTATTCATCGCTACAAGTTTAACAACCTATGTCCATTGGCGCATGTCGCCTTGATTCTACGATAAATTAACAAAACGTAAAACCTCTTCACCAACCTTTTACAAAATACAATTACGAAAATTCCAATTAATTATTAGAACAACTAATACTTTTATCACTACAAAAGGTATAGGAATTTATCGTACCATATTTAATTCAGGAAAGAAAGCCTGTCACTCGAAACATACGATAATTTAAAGTGAGCTGCAAATTGGATTTCAATTAGTTTCCGAGGAAAGTATTATCCGAAACCTTCTTTATATTAAGCCTGGCTCTCGTCAGGCTAACACCAAATTCCTATTGTAGATGACTGCCATAGCCAGTCAAAAAACCGCTTTCGGAGATTTTATTTATTTTTTATTTGGATTTCGGATAATCCTTCCATCGTAAATATACACAGTTTAATCATAGCTATAAAATGAAAAATAACTCATTTCCAAATCCTATACCTACAGTTAAAAAAATTATTTATTTTATAATACGCAAATAGACTCATTCTAATAAATTTCCTTATGCTTACTCTATGTGGCAACCTTTCATACATTAACAGTATTCTCCAGAGCTTTATTGGTTTCATCACTCATGCCTACATCCGTTCCACCACGTTTAGGTTTAAAGGTTGGCTTGTGGAACGGAAATAAATACCTTAGTGCTTTTTTGGAGCCATCGTTTCATAGCCAAAACAACTGATTCTAACAAGCTCACTGTAGTCTCACATTCGCGCCCTGTCATTCATTTGAATGGTCGGCAGATGAGTGAACAGCGGGATATTAATAATCAATAATTATACTATATTAGGTCTGGTGACAGGAGAAGTCGTGGAAGATCCAGAAAGGTCATCTCAGAGGTGACTCAAAACAAATGACGGGAGAAATGGCGATGAGGCAGAGGAGGTGAGAGCGTGGGATGTCTGGGGTTAGGGTCTCGCCCAAGGCGAGAAGGCTATCGCCCGGCCGTAAGAGGAGAGCAGAGCAATTTTAGAGCACCGGTGTGGAAAGCGAGAAATTCGCTCAACATGTCCGCAACGCCCACTCGGAGAGCGAAAAAGTGAATAATGAGAACCAGGTGGAACGATGGGAAGAGGTGAAATACGAGATTAAAATGTCTAGATTCTTGGAACAATGCCATACTGTCTAAATGTTAACTTTGATCGAAGTAAATCGGAGATTACTAGGTTCAATGAAGCCCAAGCCATGCATTGAATTTATCGACACCCAGGTAAGAAGATTCTGCGCGGAGTTCTTATACTCGTGCTGAAAAATAGTCTAGATAGAATAATTAAATGGTGCGAGATGAACCACATGGATCTCAATATAAAAAAGTGCCTTACCAGGTCATATTCCCGAAAACTAAATCCCATTCAATACGACTATTCAGAGAGACAAAATAATTTAACTAGAGTTGATAGGATAATAGACCTAGGTATTTATTTTGAATCTGATCTTAGCTTAAAGTATCATGTGCATTATATTTCACTCATAGCTTATAAAATTTTGGGTTATACATGGTCTCCATACTAAAATAGCTTTGCCGATATAATTGAAAATGTACAAAAGAAATTTCTGAGATTGCTACTTTATATATATACTGGTGTTCTGGATTTACTTGGGTGTACTTGATGTTGACACTTTTCAGACACGAAAAACTATTGCGGACATATTATTCATGTCTAAATTGCTATATAACAGTATCAATTCCTCCTACCTCATAGAACATATATCCTTCCGCATCCCTGGAAAAAATACTAGATGCAACAAGTGCTTTTACATGCCTTATTCTTATAAAAACTACACTTATTAACATGGTAATGAGATATTTTAATTCTGTGTCCTCCGAAATTGATATTTTCAATGTATCCTTCTCATCTCTAATACAAAAACTAACAATCAAAAATGAAAAAATTTAATGAATACCCTAAGCTTGGTCACTGTAAAATAATATTTTTAATGCTAATTTTACTCTTTTTTCTCAATTAAATAGTGTAGTATTTTTTAATCCATGGGTACTTTTGCTACAATCCCATTGGATTTTGATAAATTGATTATCTAAATGAGCTCCTTTTATATAATTATGTAATATTATTATAATACTGTATTTGTGTGAATTTATTGTAAAGATTTGTAAGAGGAATTATATCCCGTTTAATAAATCTATTAGTATGTTTATCGGCCATCCTCTTAGCATATATTGTTTACATATATAGTAATTCGCTTTTCCCGCAGTTTTCAGTCCTAAGTTACCAATCGTCCCACCAAACTTCATCCCAGCGTACGTTTGCGTTTATAAGCGTTTTTGGGTTTATAAGGGTCTTTCTCGGAAAGCAAATATAAATACGGCAATATATTCACTGCATCACAATGAGCTACGAAAGCTTCAGCAAGAATAATTTCGGTGAAAGATATAGATATAGTTAAAAAATTGCAATAACGATTTCATAATGATTGCTAAGCCACGAACATGCAAGTAATATGACTCCACTGGTGAGGCATGGATCAAATCTTATAGCGTGCGGAACACACTTTATTTAGAGCTTTTATATATGTTTAATTACGCAATGATTTGCTCATTTTCGTTGATTCTCATGCAGTGAGCATTGGGCCATGATATGAGGTTATTTTTCCTAGCGGCACGACAAGCTCTTGCCCTTTACAAGCATCTAGATACGGCTAACGTTGGCGGTGGAAGTAACTGCGGTTTTCTTTAAGCGATATATCTTGAAAGGGCGTTTGTGAGATGGCGAAATAACTTTCTCGCATATTGAACTCTCAAGCATTTACACAACTAGGAATTACTTAGCGCGTTTTTCATTCTTTTTGCGATTTTCTGGATATATTTCCAAATGCTTATAGGTCCAAATACGTCAATAATTATAGCTGAGGGGATTCCGTTCGTACAGTCGATCCAGAGATGCAAGGGAGTTTGAAGTAAAGCAAGAAAATATATTCCGCGAAGAAATTAAGTCCTGAATAATGAGCGACAATTGTTGAAAGAATTACGATCCCGCAATGAGGGGAATAGCCATTTGATAGCTGCGTTGGTCGACCTAGAAATGAATTGGGATCATTGTAAAAGAACCTTGAAGTAATTAGCTACTTTCAACATCTCTGTATTGCCCAGTTGAGACAGCATCTTTGCTGCATTCACTGACGCAAGGTTTCACAAGGACTGTCCGTAAAATATGTAGGTACTCATTTTTTTCACAACGAGATTAAAGGCAATCATACGACATTTTTACCGTTATTTTATAAAATACTAGCGAACGCATCATCAATGGATCTCAATATTAATGCAAATGAGGCAAAATTAATGTAGAGCCAATCAGCAATTGAATACTCTTGTGATATTTAGACACATAAGTTTTGGTTAATCCATAACTTTTATTAATCAAAAGCATTTCGTCAATTTTTAATAAATTTAGGCTTGGGTATAGGTTAGCAGTAAATGTAGGTACAAAAATGGTGATCTGATAATAATTATTTTTTCTATAATGTTTTTAAAAAGCAAGAATACAGTAAATAATGTTCGGCACGATCCTAAAACCATTCTAATTAGTATTAAGATTATGCAACTAACTTCGTTGGAATACTTAATAAAATATTTTGTATCATCTGCATCTCACTGCAAGGAATAACTACGGGATAAGAGAAATACTACCATTTGGAGAAACTAAGCAGAAATAATTCCTGGAGGCACGAACTATCAGAATCCGAAACAAATAAAAAACTAAGAGAAACAACAACTATAATCGGCGAAGGTTTCAATGATAACAGAAACTATATTACCCAAAAATGAATTCTCTGAATCTGGGTACACTCGGAATCGCCGATTTAATGTTAACTAACTAAAGTTAATAATCGAGTTATCAGAATCCGAAACGAGTAGAAACTACTTCAAAGACAACTTCTTGATTAAATTAAAGATTAATCCAAATTGTCGATAGAAGCAGAGGAAATTAGACTCCTATGAATGCATTTCGGTCAGCCAGGTGACCATCCATGAAGTTTTCTTCTATTCTTCCTTCTTCTTTCTCTCCATTCTTCTCCCAGTAGATGGTCACCTGGGTGACCGAAATGCATTCATATGAGTCTAATTTCCTCTGCTTTTTACCAATAAAAAAAGCTGATTAAGTCGTTACAGTTACATCTTTTATTGTTTGACACTGAATGTACATTGTTAATCATCTTAGTTCATATCTAGGTCCTGTTCATCTTCCCATCTCATACATGTTGTCTCTTGACGACAATGCCTCCTACATACATTATTTGTACATCACTGGCAGCCAATTTTTGACCTGCAATTTTTATGCCACCTGCAAACATGGCATATTACTGGTTTAGGTGCTTCAGGAACCGATTTCTTGTTCTTATATTTTCCTAAAATTTCTTTTATATCTTTAGTCAAACGTCAAACTCTCTTCGATGTCACACAACTACTTAAGCGTCCGGTGGATAAGTGATCCGAATATCGGAAATAATCCCTCCTATCATGAAAAATGAATACCTGGAGACACAGGCATTAAATACAAATGGTACCAAATTGAGAGCTCAGAAACCAAAATATGCGGCAATTTGCCGCGGGCGCGCCCACGTTAATTTAATTTACTTGCCAATTGCTCTCCTCTATAATGACAACTTTCTGGTGCCAAAGTTTACATAAAGGTAATATAATTAAAATGGAAACAAAATTATCGTAATAAATTATTGAATGAGACCTCGGTGATGAATAGGTGTTTTAAATACAAAATTGGCGCATGTGGGTGGCGTGTTCTTTCCCTGCAGATTCAAGATTCGAAAATAAAATTGATATGATATAAGGGAAAATGAAATTCATCAATTACTTTGATATGTAAGCAACATCAAATCTATGGGAGAGCACCGAAACCGCATGCTAAATTGCAGCAGAAGAGGAAAACGATGGAGACAGAACAGAGCTAAATGAATGTATGATATATGCCTCCTGATAAGTTCCTCGTTGGCCGAAAGTTAAAAGAACAGTAGTAGAATGAAGTAGATAGCAAATTTAAAAAATGCAAATAATAAAAATCCGAAGGGATGAAAAGGCTGGCCAGGAGTAAAACAGAACGACCTTTCGCAAGCCGACAGCTGAGGACTTTGGTTGATACTATATTACCCACTCCTTATTTTAAAATGGAAAACATTGAGATATGAAATCATGTTAATCTTACATTTGCACAGTCTCATTTTTCAGAACTTTTGGAGCTTCATACGTAAAAGTGTTGAACAAGGATATAATAACCTTTTTCTTGCGAGTAAAAAGCATATTGTTGACATATCACCCATAAAGGTAACTTTTCTCTCAAGAAATGTGTTTTCCGGCAGTTCTCATCACCGCTCAACACTTTGATTACCGAGATAATGGGCATAATTTTCCAGCTGATTTAGATATAATATTTAGATATATGCCAGAATAAAATTTTAAAAATATTACATTGTATGTTAGTAAATGTAAAAAACAAACTCACCTTCACTAAATAAAGAATGCATTCATTAGTTTGCAAAAAGGTTTTCCAGAAAAAAACACACCTAATCCATCTGAAACTTTTGGGATATGAAAAATTAGTTTTCCTTTCACATTCGTCGTCATAGGAAGGGCTTTACCGCTTTCTTCCTTCCTTCTTTCTTCCTTACGCTTCCAAGGGCGAGGGTGAGAGTCAGCGCAGTGAAAGTTTACCAGTTTCCCTCAAGGTGGCGCTAGTGATTGAAGGGCAAATGAAAGACAGAACAGCAGCGTCAAAGGAACGAACTACGTGGTTCTTTGGCGGTATTTTTGAGTGAAAGAGAAGAAGAATCAATGAGTGATCCTTTGAAAATAAGAAATTTTATTGTCTATATTTTTGTCATGCTTATAACTAATGCTCGAGTTTCACTGTAATCCTATGAACTAGATACCAACTGAATCACTATCATTTTCGAAACCATTCAACATTTTATAAACGGCAAGTCATAATACTATCATCCCAGGAGTATATTCTAAACTGGGAGCTGCATGTAAGGACGCTCGATTTCCAACAAATGTCACCAGGTTTAAAAATAGACACGCTTAATCCCATTGCTAAATAAATAAAACAAAAACACCTTCTCTAAATATTCAACCAAATACCACTTACATACAATATATATTCTGCGAACTTACGGAAATTCAGTAGGGAACTATAACAATCCTATGAAAGGTAGAAATAGAATTGAGAATATTTATTTATATTCTGGGACTTATGCGTCCTAAAGAACATGGCAGGTATAAATTTTGAAAGGCGCTGCGGGATATTGGTTCTCAGTGACAAGGATATAATCAAAATGGACAAAATAATAATAATTAAACTATGGTTAAATAGAATAGAGTTTATTTAACCCAAAAGATGTACACAATTTGAACAAATCAAATACTTTTGAGCATTGCTTGTTCCAATATTTCACAAAATAAATGAAAATATTGACGTAATATTTTCTGTCATAGAGACCAGATATGCATGGATCCAATAATTTAATTAACCAGTTTCTTCTGATTATTGATAGAACCTGGGAAAGATTTGTTTAAAGTCTGCCTAGGCATTTGATTAATGGTCGAACTTAATAACTTTTGTGTACATTTGCTTTCACAACAATAACTTTAGAAGCAGTCTCCTTTCCTCCGTCGTAAAAAATTGAGCAAAACCCGGATGTTAATGAGAGTATCATAAATAAGATGGCCCATAAAACCATAAGGGCATACATAAACGTTTTTGTACCTCAGACTGGCATTTAATATACTTAATAAAGACTGGCGTCGAATTTAGGTAGGCGAGGTTTTGGTTAAAAACATTGCATGCAATGAGAATACCAAGTTAAGCGTTTAAAATAAAAATATTGTAATGACATTACTCGCATTTCGTTCAAGTTTTCTACCAGCTGATTGGTAGGTTCTTCGACAGTCCCCATTCTGCATCCCAACCTCATAGACATTGTCTCGCTTTCCCTCCTAAGGATGGCCCGTTATTAGATCCCTCTTCAATTCTTCATATCTTCTACCTCCTCTTATTTCGTCCGGAATCCCTGTCATCTTCCTTCCTCTTCCACGCTTTCCCAGTGTTCTCCCCTCTATCACTCTCTTCAATATGCCCTCTCCTCTCAAAACCTCCTCCATCCATCTCTTCTGCCTTCTCCGAACCTCTGCCACAAGCTTCCTCTCCTCTCCATCCATATCCAATACCTCCTCGTTCGTCTTTCTCGCCATCCAGCTAACCTCCTCCATCCTTCTCCAAACCCACATCTCAAACGCCTCAAGTCTACGCACATCCTCCCTTCGCAATGACCAAGTGTCCGACCCACATAGCGCCACGCTCCATATTAAAGTTTTATCCAGCCTCTTCTTTACGTCTCTTCTCAGACCCCCCCTCATCAATTCCCTTCTTTTCGAAAATGCTTCTTTAGCTAGCGCAATTCTCCATCTGATGTCCTTACCACTAAACCCATTCCCCTCCAAAATACTACCCAGATACGTAATCTGCTCGGCCTGCTCTATCTTCTTCCCTCCCACCCTTATATTCAGCCCCGCCTTCTTACTTCTAGAAAATCTCATTACTTTCGTTTTCTTGTGATTGATATTCATCCCATACTTTTTGTACTGCACATCTAATGCATTCACCATTGACTGTAACCCCTTGGCCGACTGACTAACTAATGCTTGATCATCTGCAAATCTCACTGATTTTATCAGCTCCCCTCCTACCTTTATTCCTACCTCCTCCTCCCCCCATGCCTCCCTTACCATTTCTTCTGAATACACATTAAAAAGCAACGGCGATAGTGGGCACCCCTGTCGTACTCACCGTCCTATCGTGGCACATCCCGATCCTCCTTTGGCTACCCTAACCTGCGCCGTCTGGTTCAGACACAAATTCCGAATCAGACGCCTGTCCCTCCAATCGACCCCTAATTTCTTCAACACTCCCATTAATTTCGTCCATTCCACCCGATCAAACGCCTTCTCGAAATCTACGAAGCATGCAAAAACATCCTGCCCATACTCTAGGTTTCTTTCTACTAGCGTCCTCATCACCGCTATAGCGTCTCGCGTTCCCGTCCCTCTCCTAAACCCGAACTGGTCGTCACCCAGGTATTCATTTACCTTCTTCTCTAGCCTTCTGTTTAGAATCCTCAGAACTACTTTGGCCGCGTGGGATATTAAGCTTATTGTCCTATAGTCTTCGCACGTTTTTGCCTTACTCTTCTTTGGTATAGGAATTAGTACAGTCTTCGCCAAGTCTTCCGGCCACAATCCATCCTCATAAATCCAACGAATAAGCGCAAAAAGTTTTCCTCTTCCGTTCTTCCCCATGCTCTTTAAAAACTCTTCAGGTACGTCATCTATTCCCACCGCCTTATTCCTTTTCATGTCTCGTAGAGATCTTTCGATTTCGCTACCTAGTATACTTGGTACGATGCAATCTCTGTCGTATTCGTCTTCCCTTTCTATATCTAACATATTGGGCCTTATTTCTTTACCATACAGCTCTTTATACTTGCATAACAAATGCCAAAGAAATGTTAAAAATTTGTACACATAGTGAAAAGTAGACGGAAAAGATGCCGAAGTAAAATTACTGTTGTTTCTGATCAAAGAGTTTTTTCAAAGGCAGGAAAAAAAGTATATGAAAACTGTTTAAGTGAGAGTCAGACTTTTTCCTCCAATTTTACTCTCAATGCGTCAAATGTTTAATTAAAATACCATTGCATAAAAATGGCGAGCAGATGGACATAGGCCATAACAGCCTGGAACTGTGCTATGGATTTTTGAGCATCAAATACTGAGGATTGGTGAGGGTTTTCGCGGGTGTATTTAAAAAATTTTTTTCCTTATTTCGTCCACCAAACATGCTAAAAAAATACATAGAATCAACTTTTGATGCATAAAATATTATTAAAGGATATTCTCGTTCCTGTAGTACTATCGTTAAATAAATTGCCGGAATAAAAAATAATCTTGATTTTTTAGCATGTCTAGCCATACATTATCGGTATCCATATCAACTGTCGAAAACTCAAGAGCTCATTAGGAAAAGTCAAAGAAAATTATAATTCAATTGAACTTAATTTCATGGAAACTAAAGTACAATACCCAATGAGAATAACTCGCATGATGACAGAATTTTTCCCCGATATCATATTTCTGCTCTGACTTTAGGGAATAAATTACCTTTGCGTCATACTTAGTCCAGATTAAGAAGCAATAACTCAAATACTCAAAAGCCACGCTCAATTCAGATCGGTAAAAAATTCCGGGGCGACGAAAATGTAAGCTTCAAATACCTCTCTCTGTACGTACAATAAGTAAAATACATATTTTTAATTTTTTTAAAGGTACTTTTCAGCACTAGTGAAACTAAAAATATTTTTCGTTAATTCATGACTTAAAAGGCTCCTTTCTTTCCCAAAATCATTTATTTGTAAAATGAGTCGTTAATTGTTCCCCAATTGTATTCATGCGTGATAGAAATTGGTCAGGTGACTGAAGAGTTTTTTCCTCACCTCTCAGAATTCGAACAGATAATGCGTATTTTATAGTTTTATTTTTTTTAATCCTTGAAAATCATTCTTTCTTTCAGACTCGCAATCATATTTTAAATTCAAATAGACAACTTTACGTTAGTCAGGTAGGGCGAGCATTTGTGAAGCAGGAAGGTAAATAGGAAGAAATAAGGCATAAACTTAAGTTTTATTGAGTATTGTACTTTCATTAGGGAAGTATTAGATTTAGTAGATTTTAACTGGGTTATGACGCAGGAGTTTCAAATTGTTCAGAGGATTTCATTTTAACGTGCCTAATAAACTAATAGACTAAGAGTCTAACTAATATAACTAACTATAAACCATGGGCGTCCAACGGGAATTCAAAATTAATTCTACTTGCTTAACAGCGCCACCTATAAGTGGGGCGCGACCCGAAACTTTAATAAGTAATACTTTCAAACAATAATGTTAATAGTTTCTTGATTGAATTATTTAAATCATTTTCGTGAACAATAATGTATTAAAATTTTGTTTTAAATTATTATTTCAAACCATCTATGCCCGCCATGGCCCATCTGCCTCGCCACCTCCAACCTCGCCAAATCATATGTTGCGCGCGGGCTTGGAATGCAATTGGCTGACTTGCAATACTACCCTGTACTTCTCCCAGATGTGCATTTCAGTTCGACCGATGGTTGGTTATAACCATCGCAGGAATAGTACTACCGACCAATTGTCTCCCTACCTAAGTCAGACATAGTGAAAAACTACAAATACCCCTGTGACAGCTTGCTTGCTACAGGAGATCGGTGGACTAGTGGGAAAGTGGAGGAATCAAGATCGCAATGTTTGAGGTTCGATCCTCTGCCGTGGAAGATATTTATTAAATAGTTTTTTTTCTTTTATATCATTAGAAATTGTGTTTCCATCGTCGTTGATGCCATTTAAAATATTTTCACGAGACTCCCATTACAAATAATTTCACATTTTAGTAAACCACTATCATCAAAAGTTCTTTACTCAGTATTTGTCAGTACTCGTTTCAACAATAGTTTTCAGTGTTCCTATGTAGTCTGATTATGATGTTTAAGGAAAAATTTAAATTTTACAGTGATAACTTGCTTTGTATTGTGGTATTCACCACATTTACCATTCGTATTTACAAGGTACCTAAGGAAATTTGTATCGAAAAATCGAATTGCGCGCCGCGACTGGGGCGTGCCTTAGCTGCCACCTAAATGTGAGGCATGAAACATTATTGACGACACATGCTTTTGCAATGAAAAATAACTTTGAGTTGGACACCCAGGTTATAAACTAATTAACTAAGAGCCGCAAAAATACAGAAAACATGGGGTAATCAAAACCAAAGCAAAGTTTCACGAAAAGGCAAAATGATGCCGAAATGCAGCAACATGACCGCACGGGCATTCGAGGAAACATTGCCCATCAGTAAAAACATATTCCGAGTTTCTTACTCAAGCATCAACATGGCGTATAAGCGTTCGGCGAAATCTCTTCTTGGCCAGACATACAGGCCACCGCTGTGCAATCCGTTCCGCGTTATCTCACCCGTCTGCAACACGGAACGTGCAGTCGCTGCGAAAGAACGCTTTGGGCGGCAACCCGCAAGGGCGGCGGCCCTACTTGGCGGTTGAACGGCCAACGAAGCAACTAGCTTTGTACAAATAAAAAAACGCTCTTTCACTTGTCTCGAGAACGTGCTAAAGACGAGTGTTTTTAGGCAACAATAAAATCTGTATCTGGAGCTTTGACTAGTGTCCGTAGATACGGATACTCCTCCTTCCACCAGTTCTAAGCATCCAGACATACCTTCGCTCATCTCCAAAGTACGAGCCGCGATTTCTCAACGCTTTACTCCCTGTCTGGACGCGCCCAACGGCAACCATTAGTAAACAAGATGCTGCCGGACTTAAGATGAAGCACTGGTTACGCAGTCATCGCACCCAGACACTCTCTCAATCGAGAAAAGTACGATTATCTGGGGTATACGCCAAGAGCTTTGCATCACACGCGTTAGAACACAAGGAGAGCTGCATCCACTGTATAACAGTAAAACAAAATTATTGGTAATTATGAAGTAGACGGATTCATAGTTACGGATACGTTCTAAAACGACGAGTCCGTCTACTCTCGATGTAATCTACACCTCGCGTGGCTCTCACAGATCGCAAAACTCGTTCTTGAATGCAAAAGTAATACTTTAAAAATTGTAAATGTCTGGATTATTTCGCATCAGCGCGCCAAAAAAAACATTTTTCATAGTTGAAGAACGTATTGGAAGCCATTAGAAAAAGTTTTTGAAATAAAACGATTAGTCCGTCTACTGCATAATTACCAAATTATTAATTTCCATTCAATTGTAGGATGATACTGATTTCTAATTTTGCCCGTTACACCTGAAGTACGCCCGAAGTATGGATTTTACATTCTCTTCAACTGGAAGGTTTTACAAACGGCGCATGATTCAATTTAAACCAATTACATGTCAACTTTCAGTCAACACTGAAATTAATGCACGCAAAGCAAAGTCCGCACGATTTAGCAGCATAACTCCAGACAAAATCCATTTTCGGTTAATTGACCTTTAGTTTGCTGTTTTGGACTCTTCACCTTAAATATTGCCCTCCTTTCTACCCCCAAACACAACTTCCCTCACCCTCTCTCTCCTAATGTTCTATTTGTTGTAAATAACTCTTTTTCGCGGAAAAATATCAATCCCTTGAAAGTGAAGCGAAGGCGTTAAAACCGGTCAGGGTGCTGTACAAATAAAAGGGCGAGGAATTTACTAAGCGTATTAATGTAAAGTATAAATATAAACACTCATACAAGTCACGCATAATTCAAAATGTATTATATTTTCACTTCATCAAGTCTCTTCTAACCCATACTTGCCGTACAACTCGATTTATACTTCCCTTAATTTATAAAAATTAACTTATAGAATCACTAATTCATGTTAAGGTCACAACAATTAATTCCTAAATAGCAACTGATTGTAGCACATCAAATAACCTTTAAACTCGTTCAATGGAAATCATTGTGTAATAAAGTTGTTCAGAGTTGAAATCATCTTCATTTGTCCCAGACAATCCGAAAAATTAAAACCAAAGAGAAGATACTTTCTAAGTAACTGTAGACCAGGGAAAAGTATCATCGATGATATTCATTTATTATAAATGATTTTGACAAGCCGAAAATTAACATTTTGAACCAGTGGATTTAAACTGAGAACTATTAATTTAATAATTCGACTTTTACTTCATAATGAATAAAGACACTTAGTAATCTTCCACAGATTTATTTATTTGACACGACGCGTTTCACCACACTGTGGCATAATCATGTGTAAATAAATAAATCTGTGGAAGATTACTAAGTGTCTTTATTCATTATGAATATCGAGAACTTCCACCATATCCAGCCTGAAACAGTAGAATTTATTCGACTTTTACTTATTTAAATAACTTCAAAAAAAACCTTTAGGGGAGCCAAGGGAAGGATCTACCTTAAAATCCATTCCATTTTCCATTAGTTAAAATGTCTGTACAAATGAAAACAAAGACTGAGAGAATGGCACGACTAAACCGAAATCAAGCTTAAACTATTACTTAGCCATACAAAGCTACCTCAACGTAACACAATCTAATTATATACTATTACAAACCATACACAGATTCCAAAATAATGCTGTCTTATTATTTTATATATATATATGAAGTTCGTAGTTCCTTTCAGGCTTTCTTATTGGGAATTACTGCAGATATGAATCTTTGCTGACTGTTTATTTTTTCGGGATTCATTCCGCGATTTTTAAAATTGCAAAAAACAATATTTCGCTGGTCCTCCTGCCAGATTCATCAGGTTAACTGAACTGATTACTTAGTCTCGCTCGTCTTTATATATATGAGTGAGGATTCCCATTGTTGCCGGAATTTTTAAATTTGAAAAATTCGTTTAAGCTTTCTACTCAATGTATAACCGTCTTCTCGGTTGAAGTTCTACGGTCTCTTCGCAATTTCTATAGCCTCCCTGATTAATAAATAAGCTTGAATTAACTACTTAATTAAATCCAACTTGTCAGGGTGGGCTCCTATCTCTTGTGGTGTACCTCAAGGGTCAGCCCTTGGGCCACTGCTGTTTTCGTTGTATGTGGGAGACCTTTCGGCATGTATTATCAGGTGTAAATATATGTTGTACGCTGATGATCTCCACATTTATATGCACTGTTATCCGCCCGATTTCCCGGAGACCATAAGACAAGTAAACGATGATGTTTCTGCCATCGTCTCATGGGCACGAGACAACTTTTAAAAAAATAGTAATAAAACCAAATCCATGATTATTGGTCACGCAGGGTCATGTCTAAACTTAATGTGGCTGAACTGCCTATAATTGAGGTCCAGGGAAATTCCTTATTCCAAGACGGCTAAAAGCTTAGGATTCATCTTCAGCAATACTCTGTCTTGGAAAGATCAAATTTTGTATGTTTCAAATAAAGTATAAGCTACTTTACATCAACTGAAAATTCATAAAAATCTGCTGCCTATCCGTGTAAGATAGCAACTTGTCTCCACCTTAATTTTTCCTAATTTTGATTACTTCTGTCTTGTATTTTATGATCTCAAAGCAGAACTTAATACTAAGATTCAGCGCCTAATGAATTCCTCTGTCAGATTCATTTATGACTTTCGGAAAGATGAGCACATAACCCCATATTTAAATAAGCTTTCCTGGATGGACATAAAAACAAGAAGGGAATTCAAATTAGCATGTTACATGTATTCCCTACTCAAACACGATGACCCACAGTACATAATTGACTTTTATCCCAAGAGAACCATATTTTCAAATATAGTTACTAGAGCCGACCCCAACTACCTGCATGTCTCACATTATCGGTCCTCCACATTTCATAAATTATTTACCGTTGCCGCCTCTCAAACTTGGAACTACCTACCTAGATCAATCAAAGATCACTCATCGCTGCCCGAATTCAAAAAGAAATTATATTCTTACCTAACTTGCCCCACATAAGCCGTATTTACTCATTTAAATGCTTTATAATCATGTATATTGTGGTATATTTTCCATTGTTATTTATTTTAAAATTACTATATCAAAATATTTAATCCTGTTGATATTTAAATCATTGTGTGAACTTGCTTCGTATTCCATATTTTTTATTGTGATTTGTTTCTGATGTTTATTCCATTCATTTGGCATGTTGGTTTTTTGTTGTTCACTTGATTGTAATACTTTTTTTTAATTCGTGCTTTGCACACTAAATTTATATGTATTTTGAGCTCAAGGGTGATTAATGCAAATTGTTCATATCGGATGTAAATCTGTGAACAAACAAAATTATATGTTATTATAGCATTGCTATTATAACCCCCTGGGGTACGCGAAGCAGAAATTGGGGGAACGCAATATCGTGTCACGAATGTAGGTTTTAAAACTCAGCTCAACGTTTTCAAATTTCGGCGGTTTACGCTCGGTGGTTTGGCAGCCTGCCGCACCGCCATACGTCAGTCAGCTCAGTTTAGCCTGTCATGCACGCGCAGCTAGTGAGTGAGTGTGTATGTGTGTATTTGGCTGTTTGATTCACTGTTACATAGACCGCCACCCACCCACGCAATGCCGGCAATCCGCCATATTGGAAGGAAGCAACTGACGTAGGCTGCGCGTGTGTTGGTTGGTACATATTATATTAATCTTAATCATATGTTCTTGTTATATTTAAACTTTTTTTAGCGTGCAAACGCTGCTCATGGGCGCACACAGTTCATCTCGGACCGAGGCCCAAGTGAGGAACTATTAGTTTTATATGACAGTTAACAATGTACCAATCGCTTAAAAACAATAGAAGTGTAATGCAGAATTTATCAACTAGTGAAGTTTAAATGAATTGGAATATTGGCTAAAAAGGGCTATATTAAAGAGCTTTTTTTTTCAGAATAATGGACCGTTGGTTGAAGAAAGGAGGTGGCAGAAAACGGGATCTTTTTGTAGATCTTTCAATCTCCACTTCTTGTGATGCAAGTGACAATAGTGTGAATGTGAGCGATAACGTGGTCGTATGGACAGCGAAGACTTCAATAGGTGCAGGCGTGGACTTATCTACAGCGAGTAATACAACTGGCGACTTATCTATCGCTGGTACTTCAAGAGGGGAAGAAGTGGATGTGCACGTCGAGGCTACTTAACCTTCATCCATCCCTCTATCATCATCGCACTCTACCAAGAATCAGTCGACCGCTAAAAGTACAAAAAAACGGAAGTGTATCGATAATTATATTAGCTATGGATTCTCCTTCATTGGAGATGAGGACTGTCCACTACCACAGTGTGTGATTTGTGAAGAGGTACTGTAAAATGTTTCTATGAAACTATCATTACCATTGCATCATTTAACGACTAAACATGCAATCTTCAAGGATAAGCCTAGAGATTTTTTTGAAAGTAAAAAGAAACATTTAACTGTCAATGTAGGTTCGCTTTTCTCAAGAGTTACTAAAGTACAGGAAAATGCTCAAGAAGCATCATACAGAGTTAGTTATTGTATCGCTAAATCAGGAAAAAATCAAACAATTGCAGAGGATTTGATTATACCATGTACCAAAGACATTGTCCAATGCATGCTCGTCGACGAAATATCAAAGAAAATAACAAATATACCGCTGTCAGATAACACTGTTTCCCTGTGAATTCAGGAAATGTCTCAAGATGTCAAGATACCAGTTGTAGATAGAGTAAAAACGAGTAAATATTTTTCTCTACAAGTTGACGAAAGTACAGGCATTTCATCTCAGGCCGAAATTATCGTTTTTGTGCGATATATTCACAAGGAAAATGTAGAAGAAAATTTACTCTTTTATTGTCCATTGCCTGAACGAACGACAGGTCAAGAAATGTTGAACACTATAAATACACATATTTCTGGAAAACAAATCGACTGGTCCTGCTGATATGACATTAGAACCGATGGCACCAAATCTATGAGCGGCTGTTATTCAGGCCTACGTTCTCTAATAAAAAACGTAGCGCCAAACGCATCATGGTCACACTGCTGCATTCACACGCAGGCACTTGCAACAAAACGCATTTCTAATGATTTGAAATTAGTGCTCGATGAATCGATAAAAATTGTAAATTTCATAAATGCCTTTTCCAGAATTCTAGAATTTTTAAATTGCTATTTGAAGGCATGTCGAGTTTACATGCCAATCTCCTCATACACACGTAAGTTCGATGGCTATAATGTGGAAAAGTACTTCAGCCACTATTTGAACTTCGACACAAAGTGCATGTTTTTTTTTAAACCAACTCATTTCATCTCTCATTAAAAATGCATGGCTACAGAATTTGGCATATATGGCTGACATCTTTCAACAAATTAATCAATTAAATTTGTCTCTTTAATGAGAAACCATCACAGTATTTGCTGTTTGAGATCGTATTGAGGCAATGATGAAAAAGATAGACTCCTGGATATCCTCCATTCAAAACAAACGCATTGAAGTATTTGAATGCCTCCACAATTTTCTCAGCGATCGTGACTTGGAAATTGACGAAAATGTTAAAATCAATATCATTCATCATTTGGCATCTCTATGAATAACATTTCAGGCATATTTCCCAAAACTCAGTAAAGAACTCTACTGGGTACGAAACTCTTTCAGAGATGATGTGACAATGTCAACAAACCTAGAAATAAAAGAAGTGGAAAATCTGCTCGAGGTATCAACTACTTTTGAGCTCAAAACTTACTTTGATAAAATGTCTCTGGTAGGTTTATGGCTCGAAGTCTCTAAGGCACAATAGCAGCTGTAGCCGTGTACCAGAGAGGCATTCGGAGGACTTCTTCGCGAGGCGCAGCGTGGGAGGATGAGCCGTGTACCAGGGAGGCATACGGCGGCGGCAATACGAAGCCGCGTACGGCGACCACTCCAACGCAAGGGCAAATGATGACCCTTTGTACCGTGGAGTAGGAGAGGCCGACGAAGCCTGGGCCCCGCCGTTGAAAGTCAACGGTTCCGCCGGAGCCCATTGCAGAATCAAATGGGTTAGGCGGTATATATATTCGGGGGCCCAAGAAGGCGAGGCTTGTTGCTGGGTCTCCCCCTTGTCGGGAGGTTGTCTCGCCGTCACCTCTACGCCGCTCCTGGTCCGCCTCTTCAGCTTCGGGTCGCGTAAGCCTGGGTTCCCTCCTTTCCCGTCACCCGTTGTGTTTAACCTCTCCTATTCCCGTTGCTCCGTGGCCGTGGCTGTAATTTGATTTTGTTCAAATAAATTTGTGATAATAATTCGTAGTGTCCTTTGTACTGCCACCACCCTCTAGATCGCCATATCTGGCGTTAGTTCAGCTCTAAAAATATTAAAACTGTCCACGAGCACGTATTTGTGAGAAAAGGCATTTTCTTCTTGTGCGTTTATTAAAAATTAGTATCGCAATCACCAACTGTCGACAGTCGAATGTAAATATTCAAGAAACAAAAATTTCATGCGTACAATACATAAAAAATTTAGGGCCTACTCCTACTCTTCCCCTGAAATGTAAGGGGAAGAGTAGGAGAAATTACAGCGTGTGAGCTCTCGTTGGATCGCTTATGTAAACCATTAGTGATCCAACGAGATTTAGGATTTAAATATGTGGCCAACCTTATAAAAAGAAAACATTTTTGTTTCACGAACACATTAGAGAAAGCTATTTCCAAAAGGCAAAGAAACAATGGCCAAATCCTAAGAGTGTGAAATCAAAAGCCAGCAAGTCTTAATGCGAAGTTGAGTCCACTCAACCAATTATCAATAAAACATTGTATAAGTGGTTAAAATCAGCCGGAGATGCCTAGTTGTTGCATAATAATAAATTATTTACAATTTATGAGATTTCTTACATGCCTCAGGGTCGGAATAAAGAGCGAGGATAAATATTTTTCTAAGCAACTTTGAAAAATAACGCGCTCTTCAATAACGAATATCCTGAGGTAGGGCACTCTGTTTTCAAGATTACAGATAACTGCTACGCTTGTTTTTTTTACTATACAAAATCAAAAACGTTTGCTGAGTTAATTTAATAAGTGGAAAAATTAATTAGAATTTTAAATCAAAATTAATTAGAAATGCACTATAAATTGATAAAAATATCAGGAAGTAAGTATAAATCTCATAAAATTATCTTAAAATGAATTAAAGAAAGATGTATAAGCTTAGATGTTTTCAAAAATTATATATTCAGTTTTACTTAAGATCGCCAAATTATGAAGAGGTGCTCTCCTTTTCTTAGCAACCGAAAAAGTCTATAATCACCCTTTATCAATACCTTTTCATCGTCAAATCTTAGACATTATTCTTTTGAAGATCCAGCATGTCTGATGCATCGGAAGCACTCAAGAAGATGTACCAGGATAACGTATGAAACACCTGCGGCCCAATTTCGATACAAGTGCCCCGTCCTGACCTTCTATCCTCATCAGAATGGAAACGCTTTCTCTACCGCAGTAAATATGTCTTGCACTGCACGAAACGGAGCAAGACGCATTCCGTCATTGCTTTTTTTGACGCGCCGTGTCATAATTAGCCCTATTTAAGCTTTTGATTCAATAGGCTTCCTCAACAAGTAACGCTTTCTTGACGATTAGCAAAACGCCATGAGAAAGGCCCGAAGGGCAACTCTTCATCTACTTTCTCTTCTCCCAGCCTGAATATTTGCTATGAAAAACTTGGAATTTTATCAAACGAAACATCCCCAGATCAAAGCAATATAATTAGTTTTTAAAAAACACATCACTGAACGAACATATCCAACCTTCGCTGTGCACGAATATCAGATAACCTCATCTAATTTTTCATACTTCTCTGTGAGCCGTTCCAAGGACGCGAGGCAGGGGATGTCAGGACGTAAGCCGTGAAGGAAATGGAATAAGGGAAAGAAATCCGTAGAAGGAAAGGACGATAAGAGAGAAGTTCTTAACGGATAAGTTCCTTGTTATTTTTACTGTAGTCAATGGAGCTCGACACGACATTTATGTGCCAATTTGTTTGTCTTCATTCACCGCTCTGCCCATTATACCAATGTAGAACGGGGTTAAAATAATATCTTCAGTGTTTACCTGAAGTAAACTTGGTAAAAAAAACTTTCAAGTAATCTAAGTCTGGATTAGAACTTCAGAGCCTCTAGTGGCTCCCAACCTAAACCCTTCCATCAGCTATGTTATAGGAACTCGGTGATCGCCCAAGACAGATTTGAATGAAGCGTGTGGATTTCCTTTGCATATTGTTTGTTTCGCGCACTAATTAATTTAGCAGCGGTTCCCATATGCTACCGGTGTGTTCGGGATGAAGCCTAACTACTTTGAGAAAGCATACATCTTGCATTTTTGTATCAGAGAAGCTTCCAACCAACCCGTGCTCCACTTCCGCAAGTGTAAAACTATTTTTAATATACCGCATTTCTCCTCTTTACTAGGTTAATTCAAACTAGGTTAAATGACGATGAAATCACTCTCTCGCTAGGGGCCTCGCCGGTGGTTGAGACTAAGCAAAGTGCTACTCAAATGCAGGTCTGCTACAGAGGTTTTGCCTAATGACGTTATCATATAATCATCTTTTAACCTATAGGGTAGTGCAAACACTCAAATCATAAGAAATGTAATTAGCATATTACACTGTCTTAACGCGATAATGTTTCCTTTAAAAACGCCACTATTTTGAGATGAAAAAAGATAAAAGTAATAATTCTACCACATTCTGGATTTTCACTAGATGATTAGTACTTACCTTATTTCTCCGAATATAAGCCGCACCCCGTTTTTGGGGTCTCAAACAAGGAAAAAGTTAATACGCGAATTTAAGCCGCACCATTTTTAGTGCATCCCGCACTACCTACAGTACCAGGCGTTATAATTATTTTACTGTTTCTACATTGCCTATCTAACTGTGACACAATGTTAACTATATTATTCTCTATTATATGAATAAATTGTGCTCCAATTTGACCTTTTTTCAACGTTATTTCTTACTTTCCCCGTGGCTTAAGCGAGTTTAGTCAGCGTGAATCCGAATGGCTGGTTAGCTCAAATTGGTCAATTTTACGATTTTTAAGAAAGTTCTCGAATTTAAACCGCACCTCGAATATAAGCCGCACCCCGATTTTGAGGCCCCAAAATCGGGGGGAAAAGTGCGGCTTATATTCGGAGAAATACGGTATTTCATAAAATAAATTTTGAATAGAGAGCACTATTAAGAGCTAGACTCTTGAATACATAAACAATCAAAGAGCGTAAAAAATTCGAAAAAAAATACGTAAAGGGCCGAATTACTGGATTAACAGATCATTCTTGGAATGCCTCTTCCCTGAATGGAATTCTATCCATTCAGGGAAGAGGCTAATGCAGCAATGGCATTCAAACCGAGTAACAGACGGAGCGTAGGAATATCACTATCACTCCGCCTCAAAAACAAAATAGTTCCCAAGCGGATTTTGAAATTCACCATAAAACATTCTATGAGAATTTCGATTCGATTCGATTGTTTGTAAAAATGGTATAAACCAATTAAAGAATGAACTTATGGGGCAAAATAAGCGAAGATCATAATGAATTATTTCCTGGGAGGACATGCATAGACAATTTGTTTGATATACAACAATTAACAGAGAAGATAGTAAGAAAAAGAAATGGAGTGCATATGACTTTCAGAGATCTAGAAACAGCATATGACACCGTCCTACGGCAGAAGTTATGTAAACTTCTTCATCTCTTGAGTACAGATGATCAGTTAATAAAGATTAACAAATAATTCTATAGAAATAATGTGTCGTAAATTAAACATGGAGAACGACTGTTGAGACCCGTAACAACAAATAAAAGCTTGCGTCAAGGCTCCAGTTTATCACCCGTTCCTAAGTTAACTTGAAAAAAATGAAGATTTAGGTATCAATAGTGAAGAAAAATCCTAAATATTGATCTAAAATGGAACGGTGATTAATCAAGTGCATAAATTTAAATATTTAGAGTCCGTCCAAAATAATAGCGCAGTTGAAATAAAACTGGGCTTAGAATGAAATGAAAAGGGAACAATTTTTTACGATCGAAATATTTAAACAATGGCCGCCATCATGGATTATTCGGTCACGTGATTCCCTTCCCCAAACGGCATTGTACGTGTTTACTGATTGGCTGCATTTCTAAATGTCGACTGCGCTATTATCTTGGACGAACCTTAGGTGCAGTAATTAATAAGAATGGTCTAGGAGAGAGAGAGAGAAACTAAATATACAATTCAAGAAAGATAAAACATTATCACCAGCTTAAATTCCTTACGGTGGGATAAAAATGTATCAACGAAAAATAAGAGACGAATTGGTCAAACACTTGTAGAATCCATGCAGTGTTATGGCTGTGAAGCCTGTGAGATCACCAAAGACCTAGAACAAAGGTTTGAGAGCTGTTGAAATGGATTACCTATGAATAAGTGCCAGGGTATCGCGCATACAAAGAGTTACAAACGAGGAGATCTGCAATCTTATGGGAACGACAGAGACATTAATCTACAAAATTGAGAAGAAAAAACTGCGATGGATTGGTCATTTGTTAAGAATTCCAGAAAATTGATGGCCCAATCAAAATCTTTCAGTGGACTCCACCTGGACGAAAAAAACGTGGTCGACCTAGAAAGTCGTGGATGGAAGGTATTAGAAAAGCTATGGAAAACAGAGAGCTAGAGGAAGAAACAGCCCAGGATAGAGAGGCTAGTATAAGGAGATTAGACAGGCAGCATCCAACTGTATGATATGTTACATGTGTGTGCTATGGGACATAGAGACGATGTACTATCAAGTCTAAATAAATACAAATATACCACTGCTTCAGACCAATAAGCTTCTCCTCAGAAATCTGAAAAACATTAGTGATGATAGTCATTTCGTCGTATACTCAAGTTAAAGAGCCATAGTATGGATTCTTTAAACTCTCTTCGCCCATTTGAATTTCATTCCTCACATTATCGGCAGCATTAACCTTACCGACAAAGAGATGGCGACATATATGCACCTCTCACTATCTTACGAGGGACCTAAGAGCATGATTACAAAGTTGGGCATTCGAAGAGGATAAATTACGGGAATGAGAGAGCGGTGTTATTTGTAGCGGTTGGGGAATGAAATTTGAGACGAGGAGGACGGCAGTCGGTGGAATTGGATAGCACGAGAGGCTTCGGAGAAATTGGAGTGGTTGGGATTTCGGACGAAGAGATTTCTCCGATGATGTAGAACGAAATAAAATGAGACGGATGGCAACGCTCGCCAATCGGATGGGATGATTCGTGAGGAATGGCTCCCGGAGGAGCGGTGCGGTGTGCAGACACCTCGAGGAGACTTACTATCCCATTGTTAGTCTCACAATGCAACTTTCCATGCAAAGCCTTTTATGCCAGTAAGATAAATTTAGCGAATGTGCTGTAAACCCTGTGCGCTGAAAACCAAAATGTATCTTTCGTTGGTTGTTTATTTGGGTAGGGGACCGACAACCGAGGTAATTTTTGCTATTAAGGATAGGTTGGCAAGGAAGGGGTTATTGGGGGAATGGAGGAGAATGGATAACCTACTCTCAACTAGGAATCCGCAGTTTAAAGCCCCTTCGTATGGCCAGAGCACTTCAACTTAAATTTCTCTCCTCATTTGTTCCTGTGTGATGCTCCCATATAATCTCCACCAACATTGTTGCTGGTGCAGATTAGACAACCTTAAATACCTACCTAGATTACCTCTATTAGAGATTAGACTTGGAACTACCACTTGGGTTTTCGAGGAATGTTATGAAAGGTAGAATACTGAGAAAAATTATTTGAGGGAGAAAACGAAAATATATTCTAGACGGAGTGAAAGAAGGTAGAAAGTTTATCCATTTGACGAGAGAAACAGGATAACAAAGAGGCATACCATAGATTCCCAGTGTAGAAACGAGCCAATAAAGCATGTTGTAACCTATTAATAGAGTGCTATTAACTACCTACATTAATTCCCCAACTATATTTGCTGTGTTTTTAAAATCATTTTTACAGATCGCTTCATGAAATGATTCATGGTGATATAATCAGTTCTAGTTCTTCAAAGGCCATACAAAGCCTACCTTTACCGATGTTTTCATAATGTGCCAGTAAAGTAAGTGATGTTACAAAACATTTTATGAAATGTTTACGATGCTTTCCCAGCTGGTGGCAGTCGAAAAGGATCGAAAGAACATTATGGATGATAAATTATGTAATGAGACGCAGATTGGCACAGAAACAAGGAAGAACTGGAAACGAGCCACGCTCGTACTCGAAGGAGTGGGAGCTGTAGGCGAGGGGTAGCGAAATAACCCTCATCCTAAAAAAACAAGATTTTCGGCCAATTTTTCGGGGCACAGCCCTTCATGAGAATACGATAATCTCGCCTTTTCTATCGGCGCGACCTCATCCCGGCGACCGAGTACTAAAAACAAAAAATAAAACATTACTTTGTAGTTGTCTCCATCGTATTCTTATGCATACAGTTTATCCGACGAAATACGTATCCCATCCACCAGAGGATATAGGCTATATAATATGTATATATTATTAAATGTTTTACTCATTTTAGAAGGCATTGAAAGTGTCTTCCAATCCAAAAATATACTCCCTGCAAAATAAAAGTAATACTTTTGCCACTCCAGTGACGCAATTTTAATACAAAGTTAGTCATCTCTTTAAATGGTACAAATTCAATCACTCGTTATTATATTCATCTTTCACTTGAAAACAGCGCAACTAGAAGAATGAATGACACTATAAGCACTTTTACTGCCATTTTGGAGGGAATAACTCAGTTGTATCTCGATGATTCTTCTGTGGCCTCTTCAATAAGTGGTTTCAAGTACTTACATTACTTCTAAAATTTTCTTCACTTCCTTTTAAAATTTAACGTGAAAACTAAAAACTGGGTCATATACCTGAACGAACAATATGAAAATAATACCCACTTTAAAAGGAAACGCTTCCAACTCAGAAGAGAATATTTCTAAATAAGTCTTCCACAGGATGGATAATAAGTCCCTAATTGCGGAGCATATCAGTGGAACGAAAATTCCGTTCATTCACCGCTATCCGACACTTTTGAGCGAAAACCAACAAGTGATCATAAAAGTGTCATGAACGTCAAAGCTTCTTCAGCAAAGCTTCTAAACTACAGAAGAACTTTTCTCAAAACAAATTTAAAACACATTTTGATTAACCCATCACTTTTCCTGAAAGAAAAAATATTAAGAATAAAGTACTTTTTAGTTTTAGAGATGCTGGCAGGATTGTTACAACCTTGTGGATGAAAAAGATTTTTTACAAAGGCATTCTTAACCTTCTGCAAAATTATATTAATTTTTTATTAAAACGCGGCACGCCGTCGCCACCACGAATCATAAGTTATTACTAAGTCAGATTCTAGGTTCATGAATCTATACGAAAATAACATCATTCCAAAAGAACACCCCGCAGGGATTTCTGAAGCCGAATCTCTGTAGTCATCTGTAGCCGAATCGCAAACTTCTTTTGCAATCTTTTCAGAACCCTTCTTCAAACTCCTTTCGGGCGTCTGGCTATTAAAACTTGACTAAAGAGTCACGAACTCTTCAAACATATTTTCGCATATTTTTACGTGTCGATGTCCTCCAAATCCCTTCGTAAGATTGTCAAACCCTGACTGATTTTCATAAAAGAAAAGACTAGATTATAATCGCGCACTTCTTTTTTCTTCACGTTTACGTTACAGCACAGGAAGTTTGGACTTTATTTATATGCCAATACAAGAATATGTGATGATGCATCCCCGCTATTTGCAATCTTAACACGTTAGAGGTTATCCTTAGGACAGTGTGAGATCAATAATATTTTATTTCAGATATTACTAATCCACCCTTAAACCGTTGGCTCATTAGCTATAAAGTATATAGCTGCATACCACTTCAGCTATATAATTACTAGTACAAAAGGATGAGATTAAAAATCATTATCAATAAAAATGATGAAAATTGATGGCCTTTCGTAAACATCGCACAGATAAGTAAAAACATTATGTCAACGGACGCATTATAAAAAATGTAAACCGTCGTTAAAAACCAAAGACGGGAGTGGCATAGTAGGACTTCTCCAGAATAAAAGTGAATCGGAAAACTTTCAGTAACAAATCTATAAGAAAATAGCTAAGTTTCCTATTTATTTTAACAACTATTGATTCGAAATCATTTATCTTTATGGTTGAATTCTAACCCCCACAAGTGTATGTTGGATGGGGTCATTTCTCACTGTTCGAAGCCATTGAATCATCGAAAAATGAGGAATAATTTATCAAAAAGGGCCATAGAAGAGTTTTACGACTACATATACAGCATGTGCACATATAAAAATTCATTTCAAAACAAAGCGTATTAACTTAGGCTTCTGGACAACTAGAAGTCTGCTCAGAACCGAATTATGATTTATTGATGGACTATGCTGATTGACCATATTACGAAAAAAGAAACAGGCTTGCTTCTCTATCCAGCAAAAAGATGAAATCTACGTTCATAATTCATCTATAAATTAGCGACTCCCAGTAAAGCTCGTCAAAGGCTCACTGGCAGCCCTGTCGAGAAGTTTCAATGGGTTTGCAAAGTAAAATCGGGAAGGGAACGCTGGAACGAACGTTTTTTCAGCCGCAAGCAGAGAGCACTGTGCTCGATCATCCATTGACTGCGACGAAAGGCGGGAGGGTGACAGGGAAGCGACGGCAAAAAGACTGCCGCCGCCCGTCAATGAATGGGTCGCAGGAGAAAGACGAGAGGACTTAGGCCGTGGGGGAGTGGGAAATGGAGCGCCGGGAAGTGGGACAAGAAGACGAGCACCCTCTCTCTCTCTGGGTGTGCTGACGACGACGTCCGGCCCTCGGCTCCGTGGCGGAGGTGAAGGGAAGGAGAGATGAAGATGTACCACTCCCTCCCTGCACCCCAACCGGCATTTCTACCCAAAGCGAGGCGAAGGGAGCAGGAGGAACTAGGCATGTGCCAAATGACACCATGTCGTACATTCGAGTAGCAGTGATCATAGTAGTGAGTCCTAGGGGTGGTCAGCAATCGCAGTGCGTTGATAGGCGGGCCACAGTGAGAAGGAGAGATGGTTGCTTGAGAAAGGGAAAGGGTGTTGTTCTAGAGAAAGGAAGCGTCATATGAGTGCTATCATGCCCATACGAGTGCGGCAAATTACAATAGAAGTCATTAATAAAGCAATTTTCACAGTTTTTCAGGTTTATTTGCATTTTAAGACTAGTTATTGTATAAACACGTGACCATCCGATCTCTGTGGCTTACCTCGACAATTCCTGACATGACTGGTACAGCAACGACTGAAAAAATGCTTGAATCGCGACATTTACAGCCAAAATAGCGTAAAAATTGGGTGTGTATTTTGGGTTGCCTACCCTTTTACATAAATGACCTCGGCGGCACCGTAGGATGTCAACCTACCGAAACAAAAACATTTTCTCTGTTCCTTGGGTACTGCGGGCTACATTTTGCCGTATTTCGAACTTAGAATTTCGAAAAATGTTGTTTCATGATCGGGCCTAGTGGTCACTGGTCACCGACAACCGAGGTAGTTTGAAGCATTAGCATTAGGTATATGCCACGATACCTAATGGATAGGTGAGTGGATATAGAGACCATTTGCAGGACAGCCAAACCAGGAAGGCAAGTTCTGTAGTATGGGTCGTCCACACTTTGGGACACAACGAATTTGTATGGAACTTAGTACGAGGGAAAGTCCCATGAGGAGAATCGAGGGACAAATACATCGTCCAGCTAAAGCGAGATATAAATAAGAAGAGCTATAGTGGCATAAAGGAGTAAGCTAGGGACAGGGTAGAATGGAGAGGGCTGCAGAAATTCAATCTTAGGATTGAATGACTAATGACGCTATAGATCAGCAGTCTCTATCAAGGACCATTCTAAAATACAGACGAGCATGTTTATGAATAGTTTATTTGGCCCCCGCTCCATGCACATGTGTGTGCTCCGATGATGGTGCTATATTTGAAAAAATTTTCCCTAGGAGGTACCGAAAAATGTATGCCGGAAAAAAGATGAAAAAATATTTCCAAAAATCTTATCCCATAATTTGTTAAGAATAGGTTGATTAAAGTAAACCCATTATGAGAATAAAGGGAGGTTGACATGGACACATGAAAGGCGAAAAGAGTACAATATATTGGTTGGTTGGTTTTTGGAGAGCCGACGGAAACCGAGGTTAATTGCGCTGTTATGAATGAGTGGGTAGGTTTGGAAATGAGGAAACACAAAATGGGAATCGAGGTAAGATGGAGAAAAACTCGGCGTCGGTATCAGCCAGATCTTAACGCAAGGCGCAAAGGGGTCTACCACTCTATGCTTCTTTCGACAGATGGATCACATCACTTCAATGGGGGTTTATCACGATTTTATCTTTTTACTTTATCGTGCAGGGGACCCAGAAAAATGATCATTTGCAAATCATCTCTTAAATGTTCCAAAATTGCCAGAGGAGTCTAAAGTTGAATGGACGGGAAACCTTCCCATAACGGCCGTGACGTCATTTCATCCATCACTTCTTCCCTCTTCTTACAAATACATTCTAAAAGATGCCTCAAAAAGGCTTTTGTGAATATGCCCACTTCTGCCGGAAATACAATAGTAAAATGATTTTAAAAAATGCTTTGAAAAAACATCCGTCTTCACCGGGAATCGAACCACGGGCTCGATCAATGGATAAAATGACGTCAGAGGCCGTTTTGCGGAAACAGAAAAACATGCAACACTCTACGATTAGTTATTTTGTCATTAGTCCTTAATGTTTCGAAGCAACTCCGTAAATCAATATGAAAACCTCTGCAAATTTGATTTCAACGGTGATAACGAGAAAGCATTCGAATGATAATCCCCCATTATTAAGATTGGTAATAGGGCTTGAAGGAGACGTTGGTAAGATGATCATAATTTTGAGGATGGGGAAAAAGTGAAAAGAAAACCGGCGTTGAAAATAAAATTGTTCTTGATGAAAGGTGCCAATGGGTTCCACAGTTCAACATTTGAAGGGCTCTCCACAAGATATCCAAATAAGCGTAGGGATTCCGCAGGTCAGGAGTCGGGAAGAATGCCAAACTTCCTGGATACGAACCCTAGCCCCCGGAATGGTAGGCCAGAACAATAGCAAACAGTATGCTACTCTTCAGCAGTCATCAACACGAAGGTTGGTTGGCGATATCTCTCCATTTACCGCTTTACTCCTTCATACATCCTTGTTTTGACATCCCTCATCATTTGCTGTATATATGTCCCGTCGTTTGTCTAACTAGGTAGTTCTATTAATTCATCTCCCGCTCAAAGTTCTTCGTTCTTCCTGGGTCGGTTTTTGCATGCCTATGGCATGGGTGTTTCTGTCAAGCTCTGGTGGTAGGCTTTTGTGACTCCCAAGTCCACTTCCTCAAGTTTAGAGTTGGAAAAAAATTCGTACGCTTGGAACAAGAATTTTTTCTGCACCGAATTCCAAAATTATTAAAATTCTGCATTTACTCCCACCGACAACATTTAATTTAATAGTGAAGGACAGCATGGCAAGAGATCTTGATTCTACGCATGCTTCCGTGAATTCAATTATTAGATTTCTGGGGTCGGTTAGGCTTTCATCTTGATTCAGGCTTATTAAAAATTAACGAATTTTCAGTATCAGGGGAAATAATCAGGTTCTTCCAGACTCATTCCGTTACTGTTACTTTCAGTCCCTATAGCAGCATATTGGACGAATATAACAAATAATTATTCTAGTTTGTATGTTGGCTGATTTCACGAAAGCTTGGACTCGTTTACAATAATATCCTCAAAAGCAAATCCCTCGCATGTAGAGATATTCTGCTGGTGCGAGGAAATTGATGCTATATTTATATGTTGAACGGCACAGGGATAACTACTGCGATGTGAATGTAAAAAAGTGAATTATTTTTGCGCATTGAACTGCTTTCTGGGACTTTTCTCCTAAAATTAACGGAAGTTATCACTGAAAACATATGTTTTAAGGAAGAATTATTAGCCAAACTGCGAAATATGTCTGAAAATGCGATATTGGTACTATAGCACCACTCTCATTTAGGTACACTCCAGCCAATTTCAATTTGTATCGATAAATAATGAAAGCCTGAACATCGATTATCATATAGATTATACGAAACACAAAATTATTAAACTTCCGAATAATCTTTTTCAGAGGCCACAAGAACCATGGTCAATATTTTAATGGCAGTAAAGAGAATATTTCCATTTTTACGAAAAATCATCCAGGAAATACAATGTAACAGTTTATAGGAGATACCAACATAATGGTTATGGTTATCAACAGCAAAATGAGGAAATTAATTTGTTTTCCTTTTACCTATGAGAGCATAAGGCTACATTTTAACCAAAATCAATACCATTATCTCGCTAAGTAAAATGACGCACTTTGCCGGTCCACATTATAGGTAAAGTTTTAAAATAAAAACCACTAGTGATAAGTAATATGTATGTAATAATATTTCCCTGCTTTGATGTCTAAATTATTATTCTAAATATACGGCGTAGTTACTAAATGTAGCTCGTGACATCATCCATGCTCCTCGAATCTAGAATAGAATAAAAATCTGCGAATTACTTCGATTGTACTTAGCAAAAACACATCAATTAGACAGCACTGACGATTAGAGAGAATATTGTTAAAGTTAAATGAAATGGGATCAAAAGCCAGTTTCGCCTGACAAGCACAAACTCTATCATATTACTTTTTCATGAAAGTAGAATGCAAAACATCATGATTCCGAGCACGTCGTGCAATGAGCCTAACAGACGACGCCAATCATTCTTGCGTAGCTGGCAGGTATTATGTGTATATTCCGAGTGCCAAGAGCGAAACGAATATTACGGAACACCACTCGTACACAAGCCAAAAAACAACGCAGCGGTGAATCAAGAGATAAATTTGGAGGCTCACTCAACGTCGTAAATAGTAGAGGATCAAACGTACATAAGCAGTTAACCCTCTTTACCCATTTTGTGGACCGGCAAGATGCATTGTTTTACTTAGCAAGATAATGCCATTACTCCAGATTTAAATGAAGCCTTATCAACGACGAACAGATGACTTGAAACTCAGATATGTTAATCGTATCAATATCACAAAATGTATACAAATAGCAGTTATGTCACTGCAAAACTCATTGTTTCTCATACTAAAGGCACAAGTTATTTATTTGATTTATTTCTTAGCCTACCCAATCGAATTTATAATCTACGAGCGGAAGGTACCCGTTGAAATTCAACGGGTGTGAAAAACGTTCAACTTATTTTATAAGAAAACCGCAAAGCCTGAATAAAAACTGTATCCGTGGTTATTTGAGGAGTTCGTAACCTATCTTGTATGTTGTGTTCGTTGTAGTAGACACGCTGACCGTTTTCCAGGTGCACGGTGAGATGAGTGACTATTGGTCCACTTTCATGCACGGGAAACCCAAAAATCGGCCATGCAGACTCATTACTACTTAAGTAGAAAAGGTTGGTAAATGGTCATCTCGTCCCTACGGTTCTCCTGAGCCGTCTTCTGAGTGATTAACAGCTTGATCGCTTCCCTTGTGCACATACATATATTTGCATTTCATGACTTAATTCAGTTGCACTATTCAACGTTGATAATTGCGTTGTGTATATTTATCAGGATTGGACAGAAGGGTACAATCCAGCAGTTGATAACGTCAAGAGGAGTAATGGCAGCAGAAGCCATGTTTATTTGACCACTGAATCCTCCATCACCCGGACTTCGCCTTCGGCATAGCCATAATCATTGGTTTCGGTTGATAAATAAAAATATATGGTGATTCTTAGTGCACTTGTCGATTTTCATGCGCGGATGTCGTTCATTGCGCAGAATTTTCGTTCTTCTTTCGGGTAAGAAGCATGTAGTGACGTCTTTATAATTTCCGCCATCTTAAAATAGATTGGAGGTTCGAAACAGATGGGTCTGTATTTAAACCAGATTTAGAGCTGGTTACCCGTCCGTATGTTGGGTAAGGATGAAATTTGTGCGGATCTTAGCGTAACCCGAGAGACACTACGGGGAGATTATCATGAGATCGCTGGTGGGCATGTCTTTGAGCATTCAAGTCTAACTTTGGTCGATTTTATTGCAAGGGCTCATTTTCTCGCAAAGAAGACATTCCTTTTGCTTTAGAAGATTTTTTCGAAATGTTACTCTTTTTTTCTATTAGGCATGTTGATGGATACATTTTTAAGTCCAAGAAGGGGAAACACAGCGGCGAGCGAGAGTCTTGAATGGTAACTCGATGATTGAGTGAATGTACCTAAGTTAACTACACTTTAACACTTTTAAACATGAAATTAACTCGTGACGTTAATGATGTGGGAATTGGTCTAAAAAACAGTTCGCAATCGTAATTAGAGGCAGACGGTTTCACTACGTGTAATGAGTATTAAACGATAATAAACAATGCCGTGTTTGTTGTAGCAACAGACGCATTATTACCATTGATATTCGCTGCACGTAAATATTCTTGCACATATAATTGTGTGTGTAATCAATTAATTTCCTTTATGTGTATTGTTTACTACGTAAGTGTTCTCTCATATACATGCGATGCCCCTTTGAGAGCTACTTTGAGAAAGACGAAGAGTATACTTGTTGTAAATATGCATTGAATTTATCGATTAACCCCTGATGCAATCTATCATGGGGCCCTTGGGACTCTGGGCCCTTCTTATACGGATTTGCATTCTACGTACTATCATGGGCCTGCAGGAAAACATGATATTTAATAGTTAAGAGGCGTGTATATCCTTTGAAAATCAAATCTATGGTTGTCAAGGAAATATGTTATTGTTGATTTCAGGGAAAAATGTGAGATTTTTCAACTGAAAACATGAATTTCAGACAAATACGGAGCGTAGAAGAAAATCGATTGATAAAATTAGAAATTATAATTATTCAGCCATCCGATAAAAAAAATTTCAGCCCTATATCTTGAGTGAATGTACTTTTATAAAGCAAAAAATGAAGCCACTGCACCGAACACAATCCTTAGCATGGACCACCAGGGACCACCTGGGGGGGGGCATTTGGGGGTCCTTAGGGCTTTTTAATATAGCACATGATACAACCAGATATTTATTCTATCTACATGCCAAATTTCAGCTCAATCGGTCCAGTTGTTTTTGCGTGATGGAGCAACAGACAGACAGAGACCATAACATTTTTATATATTACTAAGGATCACACCCTTAACCCTGAAAAAATAGGGTTTCGGTTAATTGAACCCTACAGTGTTTGTTGTCTATCAGTGACAAACTCGTGTTCCAAATTTCATTAAAATCGGTCCTGTGGTTTAGGAGGAGATGTGGAACATACATACATTGACTTTTATATATATAAAGATGTCACACTCTTAACGCTGATAAGAAAAAATCTTGGCTATAATCAACATTAAACTAAGAATTCCTCAATACCTACAAATAAGAAGTGTTTTTTTTTTATTTATGATATGAGCCTAATTATTCGATATGAACGCAGGAAAGTTCAAAAAAATAATTTCAATAAATTGACAATAAAAATTTCACAAATGAATAGCAAAACATAAGCACTGAACAATTCCACCAGGTGCTCTCAGATTTTAACATGTCAAGAATTAGTCCTTGAAGCTAAAATAAACTGAGCTGCTTCATGGGTATCTCTTCATTCCTTCACATATATTATGGCCGAAAATTTGGGGCATGTTTTGAATTCCTTAACTCCTCCACACTGATCCGCATTTGCTGAACGTGCCCCTTAGACAGTTCTCTTTATAACCACACTTTGATGGAACTATCAATGGTCTACTGTTTTTTTTCATCATTCCTTGGTAACCTTACACTTTGGAAGGTTAAAATCATTTCCTCTCTGATTCCCCTCCTATTTACAGCTCAAAACTACACAGAAGTTTCTTTTAAGGATTTTATGAACCATAAAATTATTTACAGAATAGAGCTGTGGTACAGATGCTTGTTCTTCTCAAAGGAAATGTTTTTAATTCAATTTAATCCTTCCAGTTCCAGCTGTGAAGTTTCAAATCATACGAAATTTCGCGAATTTTACATTTAAATATGTATTATGTAAAATGATCCCCTTCTTTTCCCCAAATATCCAATATTTTTCACAGTGTTTACAGCGTTATTGCAATTTAACTTTCATCTCCACTCATCTATGCAAAACTCTATCTAGGTCAGATATTTCTCGACAGTTAGAACCACGGTGTATACCACAGCCAACAACATAAATTTCAAATCTTTCTCCATGCGTCATTGCACAATTTTCCCTTTTCCCCAACCTTTTACATTTTCCTTGTCCTTAGCGGGAGATAGTGAGAATCTATAATTTTCATTTTATTTCAGTATCTCCTTTGCTTTCACCTCATCCAATCGCTGAGCAATCCTCTCTTTATGGAGCGTGCTTCAATCTCCGGTCGATTCACTTCCTTACTAATTCCTTAAGGATGAGCAGCACTAATTTTCTTCTCCTAATTGTGAAACACTTTCTCCACACTTACAATGGCGATGAAGAAAAATACAAAAGGATTTAATTCTCTTATTTTCCTTTCCCATAATTGATTTGAGGCATATCTCGGGGGATGTAATGAATAATGATGATTCTAAAAAGCGTACTGAATCACTGTAGTCCCCCTGATATAGCAATCTTTTTATGCTATCTTAACAATCGCTAGCCAATATCTCGATATCAGAATCAGAAAATCGTTGATTTTGCGTCTAATTCCTCATTTCTTTGGCCTCAGCAACATAGGTTTACTATCTAAATATATGAAGGAGTGGACTGGGGTAGTTCTTGCGAAACTCCCCATCCACCAGGACCAATAGGACCAATCTGAGCTAATTCTACCGCGAATGGCTGTGTACCTCAAATGAATCAATACAAATTCCTAAGACAAATCACCACAATTTTCCCATACTATCCCGTTTGAACTCATATTCTAACTTGTTTCGTATTTTGATCCCATTCTATTCCTACTTATTCCCATAACTGAATATTCTGTACTCCAATTTTATATTTAAATTTTCGTAGCACTTCTGGACTTGTCAGCCATGGGCTGCAAATTTGCTGTGAAGCGCCTAAAACAGAAAATGAAACACCGCTTGAAAATCGGCGGGCCGATTTTAAGCACTACGTCAGTCGGCCCATTTAAGGTGGCTGGAGCGGTAATCGTGAGTCACTGAGGGCACAATATAATAACTTTTCGATTCGAAAAAAAAATTAATGGACCACATTCCATTTTAACATATCTGTTTACTCGGTGGGAATTACTATACATGTAGTAATCCTTATATTAATTCGTGGTATTCGTCTGTAACTATGTATGTTTCCAGCGCTCGGGGTTGGTCCATTAATCTGAGGTAATCTCCAAAGATGCCAGTCAGATCGAAGCGAAAGTGAGGTCGTTCGAAAGAGGAAAGTAGTTGCATTGCTTAGGCGTATTTTTATTTTAGTCGATCGATCGAAAAGTGTGAAAATTTAAGCATGAAAAAAGGGTGTTTTCCCTATCTTTTAACGTGAGGAACAAGTTGCTAAGCAAATTTGTTCACGTAGCTAAGTAAATAAATTTGTTTATATTTTTGGTGAAGGGACAAAAGGTGCATCGACGAAGTGTAAGAAGTTGATGAAAGTGGAATTAGTTGTTTCTATTGCATGAAATAACGAAACAAATCATTCGTGTATATACGCTATTGGTCGTGTACTGATTTAAAGTATATTAACATTGTTTTTATTTTACAAAAAATATTGATTGCGGTTTTCAATCAGTATTATTGGTTGATTTGTTGTTGTTTCGTAAGTATAAAACTTAAATATTATAAATACATAATTGATAACAGTTTATTAACATTCCGCTTTATTTAACATTCCGGTTTATTTAACATTCCGGTTTTCATTTATTCATTCCGATTTATTTAACATTTCGGTTTTCATCAATTTCAATTAAGATATTCACTTATGTCCCAACCTAAAATATTTCCAAAAGCTCAAAGGACCAATTCTGTTTTTTTAAATCACCCAGGCGATTCCAGAAAAATATTACCTACACCCAAACCATTCGATCGACTATTCTAAAACCTCCCAGACCAAAACGGGGTAACATGCTACAGCGGGGGTAGAGGTGCAACGCGCGCAGCGCGTGTTGAACCTCCTATAATTATATATATATATATATATATATATATATATATATATATATATACATACATTCAAACTTACAGGAGGTAGGAGAAATAGGAAAAGATAAAGAATTCGTTCTTACGGAACGTTTCGAACCAGTTGGTCCTTCGTCAGCTCTAGAAGTCTTCTAGAGCTGACGAAGGACCAACTGGTTCGAAACGTTCCGTAAGAACGAATTCTTTATCTTTTCCTATTTCTCCTACCTCCTGTAAGTTTGAATTCATATATTTGTGGCCAATTGGCGAAAACTTCCAAAGATTATATATATATATATATATGTATATAATTTTTCAATTGTAAATGATGATTAAAATTTTCGCCTTAATTAAAGCATTATTATGACTTGGGTTTTCGTCACGTAATTCTAAATTTAAGCAGACATTATATCTAAATATAATTTTTTACTCTGCATGATACCTTGATATTTGTTATCAACCATTTTTAAAATATGAAACGTATTCTTTCGCGTTTAGGAGAAAATCTGTGCATATGTAATCAAATTATTTTTAAATATATGTGATGTGCTATGAGGCTATATGTTGAAATAACATTGAATTGTCAAGAAACCAAATCGATATGATGCCATTTTACTAACTTTTATCGATAGATATTTTCAATAAGGACACGCATGCGAAGTTCCACACAAACGTCAGGCGAATAGTATTTCGTGGACCTCTGACCCGGAGACTTCGATTCTCGGTCAGTGGACGTCGACAGTCGAGCGGGTGGCCGACACCGAGTGATCACCGTACGGTGGATTGTACATAATTACTATTTTCACACAGGATACTCTCGCATTACATCGAAAGACGCACTTGGATCGCCTCGAAGGAATTAAACCATTTCCAGCCTCACGGGCACCACTTCTCTGAGTGTTAAAGTGGAGCGAGATCCGTTAATTCCCCCCTCGACTCCTTTCTCTTCTTCCCCTCAAAAAAAGCCATCCTTCCCACTCACACACGAGACACTCGCCCCTTCTCTGCGAGTGAGGTATCCGAGAAGGGGTGGCGGGCGGGAATGAGTACGAGCAGGGGATGTGAACGGCGGGTGAAGGGGAGTGTCTGATCGGCCCCGATTCGGCCACGAGGGGCGATTTCCGGTCAGTGGAGCTGCAAGAGAGTTAGCCATTCGATCCCACCGCCGCCGTCGACGCGACCCCAGCTGGCCATCATAGGAGGCTCACAGTTTGCACTTAGGGGGAGGGATACGTGAGGTGGAGGAATGAAATACATACATAGAAATACCATCGTAGGGGGAAAGAGGAGCAGGGTGAAAGTGTTCTCTGCATAGGTCTCCCGGAAAGAAATGCATAGGCGCTGGAAAGTAACAGTTGCATAATTATGGATCCGTCGATAGAGTGGGGCTGCAGCGTGGAGCGGGAAAACGAGTCAGTGCAGCAGCCTTGGATATGGTGCTCTCGATAAAATAAGACGGAGCGATCAAGGAAACGTAGTCGATAACTATGTATCTAAATATTCATTACAAAAATAACGGAACGCATGCAAGAGAATGAGCATTCCGACGAGGTAAATGCAACGATAATTAATCAATTAATCTTAATTAAATTTCCCAGCGGTATTTGATTGTGAAACATATTTAGAATCATAAAAACTCCTAACAGACGTGTTTGAACGGTAGAGTCTTTTCCTTTTTTCACGAGGGCATGATTTTTTGTACGATCAGTGCATTTTTCTCACGGCATCTGGATCGTGACCGATGCGGGAACGGAAATATTTCGTAGTATCGTGTGAAATCTCACGGTGTAAACTTATCAGATGCAAAAAAAACTCTGCCTTTGAACGCCAGGTTTTTCATTATATCTTAAGTGTAGGTACTCGAAATGAATTGGCTTTCAGAAATCATGCAAAAACCTACTTTCCTCCACCGGAGAATATCCCAAAATAATTCACACAGCACACGTTCCAGCCATATGGGGTGAATACGCAATGCTTCTCAAAAGAGGTAACACTCAAAACAGTCAAAATTCCACTCCAGTATTTACCACTTAAGAATTTTGAGACACTCACAGACTCACAGCATTATTTCATGCATTGTGGTCGATATGTAAATGGCAATAGATACATAAAACAATGACACAGAGCATAAAAGTAAACTAGAACTGATAAATAGAACAATGAAAGATGCAGAAAAAATAGTATTCAGCAAAATATTGAGGCCACAAAGTTACCAGTCTATATTTCTTTCGAATATATGTACTTTTCTTAGAGAAAACAATGTTTTCATCAAACATTTTACGAATTAACTCAAAGGTCACTAATAGAAGCTTCAGTGCAATATTTCTGACGACGAAGTTGACAAAGGGCCAAAATGAAAATGCTAGCAGGAAGTGGTGTAAAATATATCCAAAGAAAACTTTGACATTAAAAATAAACAAATATGTTGTATTCAGAGGAACTGAAGTCAATTTTGGAGAGAAATGTAAAAATGAAAATTTTGGAAAGTCACGGAAACTGAAGCATGGAAAGTGGTCGAGAAATAACTAATAAAGTTACACAGGGGAATAAAATAGTTGACAGTGAATAAATAGGCTGATATGAATTTGCTAGGAGGAAATAAACCTAAATAGAGTAACTATTTCATCCTATCCTAGCACTAATTACCACGTTACATAAAAGAAAGAAGGTCAACTATTTAAGAATAATCAAACACTAGATTTAATGCAAGTACATATGATACCTATCTGGCAGAATAAATGAGCACGTAAATGATGAATTGCTTTAGTTTCCAGAAGTTGGATTTTCAAAATAACGTCCATTCAATACCATTCTTAAATACTGTCAAAAACGCATAATGTCCAGGTTAGAAGCCTTCCTGTCATTAGAGAGCCAGAAAAGATATATTGAAATGAACCAATTGTCTGGGAAAGGGTCCAAGCCATACTACCGTTCAATGTTGATATGAACTGCGACGGCTTGTGCACTAAAATAGCAGCTCAGTGTAACTTTGAAGCATACCCTTAAAAATGGCCAAGTGGGCGACAAGCCAATGTTCCCGGGTCCATAAAGCGTCCAGTTCACACACAATGATAACCGGATCGACCAGCAACCTTTCCGAGGGCGAGTTTCCATCATTCCCTTAGTAACCCTATCAATACAGTCCCCGATTCATAAAAATACATCATGCATAAGCAAATAAGTCTTCGTGATATTTGCACCACTTTCCCTCATACGGATATTTAGGGCAGTGGATACACTCCACTGGCCTCGCCGAGGTTTTGGTTGGATTGTTTTTCCCTGACATTGGATCTTTTCAAACACGGCCAAAATATTGTGGTCAACTGATGTTTCTGGGAATCCAGAGACCATGATTGACCCCTAAATACTACTCTGTCTCCCGATAATACTGCATGCATTCCAAAAGCTGTCTTTGGACTTACACCTAAATTAGTACAGCCCTCGACCATCACACGGCCACAGGGTTGAAAGCTACAGAATTCATTGAGCAACCACATTTTATTTGTAAAAATTCTATATATTAAAACTTAAAATTTAAGACCAGCATGAAATTTTAAGCTACATTGCCGCAGGGAAACTTGTGCAGAAAATGAGAGGTCGCATGAGGGTCGCATGTAGCGGGGCCAATCAGGTACATACCGCCGAACCGTATCAAGATACCTATTTGATCATTAGGAAATCAGTCAACAAGACCCAAAAATCAGCTGAATAGTGACTGTGGCACTCGATAAGCTTAATACGGGGCAAAATTTACGCTTGGGTGTTTTCCTGCAGTGGGTTTTTTCCGCCAGCCAAAATCCTCATATTTTTCCCACAATTGTACATATCTTTTTATACTTATTTCTGATACTTCATTATTTCGCGTTAATATTCTATCTCTATTGTTTTAGTATTATTTCTCTGATTTATATATTGCAGTGTTTGTTATATTGACTGTATTCATGTACTGGCGAGGGGTTAGATGGAAGAAGGGACTTTTAAAGTCTCAATCTCGTCCCAATGAAGACGTTCATCTATATATCTATCAAATCAGGATGAAAGGGGGCAGTTTGTTTCACTGTGCTGCCAGTTGTTACCTGAAAGATTTGATAACCATAAAACTGGACGCGTCCCGGAAGGGATCTCCCAGGTTTTGAGCTAAGACCTGCGGTCAATACCCGAACGCTCTCAAACAAGATTAGACTTCCCACTTCCCGTCTCCCACTTGAAAGTCTCTAAGAACTTTTACTTCACTTTTGATAGAATCATAAATATTCACTTAAACATTCATGATTCGTTTGCTTTTAACATTATTGCATTTGATCCACTCAACGTTCTATACATTGTTAGGCCATGGCAATTGAATTATTTACGCTGCAACTGTAGGCTTTCCCACTACATATTTGCCTAAGCGGCATCACTCAAGTTTGTTTTCTTGGTTGTACACTTAGGATACCATGATTTAAAAGCTGTTTTCTCAGCAGACCAAACACTTCTTTCGATTCCTTAGTAGTGACATAGAACTTTTAGGTGTTCCAGCTGCTACGGCCAAATCGCGACATTTAAGTTAACACAATAATTCTAACACAGAAACAAACACCATCCCACAGGCGCAATTCAGCCCGCGGCCCACTGCAGAAAATTATATTACTCTTCAATAATGATATGGATTGCCAGTGGTTCTCCGGCGACTTCACCCTAAAGCCATGTGCTGTTATCCCTATGCAGAAATCTTTCAAAAAGTGCCTTCGACGTGTCACTTCACTAAAATACCAAACAAAGTAAAAATCAATTAGTGAAAAAATAGACTTAATAAGCGCCAATTTTTACATCTATCTTCAGAATTTAGTCCCCTACCATGTCATGATAATAGTATAGCATAAATGCAGTAAATAAATAGTGACGGAGCAGATAACCGATTGAAAGGTATTTCATAGTCATGCTTTGAATGAATGAAAAATAAATATACCCGCGCCCCACATGATCAGTACAGCGCGAGAATATTTTCTAAAACTGACTAATATCGCAGCTATCAAAAGTGATATTCGAGGGAATGCCTTAAAACTAATTTTTTATTCATAAACATCCAAGGGAATTAGAAGATATCCACAATTTCCTTCCGATGATTTCGGGAGATAAGTAGATGCTGATGGCTGCGCTGAGATAGACATCGAGGCCGAATCATTATTGTCAGGTGGCCTAATTACTATCACCCTCCCTTCATCAACAGAGGGATTCAAAAGCATTATAATGTATGCCGTACGTTTTTAGCCCCTCGATCGCTATTTTATTTTCCTAATCTCACCCGAAGATCGTAGATGATGACGTTGATATTTTTTCTGTTAATATGAAGAAGAGGGAATAAACCGGTCTGAGGATAAGAAAATTGAGTAGAGCTTTGAAATCCAATCCTATGATTGATGATTACTGATGATGATGCCAGTATTTCCATGAATATCGTTTGAAGATAGTCTTCTGCCTAAGAATATCGTCAACAGCTCGAAAAGGGTGCATTTTCACGAGTTGGGATGCTCAATACTTACTAATAATTCGCCAAGATTAGAAGAAAAGCGCTTACTGCAAACCAAGACGGATAGCGATAACGGGCTATGGGACTCCAAAAATAGCTAATGATTATAATGACGTCAGACACGTCTTTGGAACTTCATAAACAGCCCTATCGAAACGTGCTCCGGACGTTTTTGAAATTATCACTTTAACATATATTAATATATTGCAGTGACGCCTGTCAACCAGACTAAGTCTGATAACCTGGCTGACAAATTAATGCTGAGAATATTTACACGAAGTGTGGAGAGAAACTGCATGGTATTTAAACATTTAAGTTCAAAAAAAAGTTGTTTGGCAAAGTAGTTGGGAACTAGTTACACTGTCTATCGCCGGCCTATTCCCCAAATTCCCCAAAATTTAATTGAGAAAAGTTAGATCATCCAACGGCATTCAAAGCCACACGACCAGATGCCGACCTTAGGCGAAACAACTCCATTGCAAAATAATGATGAAATATAAAAAAAATTAAAAATTGCAATCGACAGCTAAAACACAATATTGCATGATTTTCAATACCGACTTCATGAATAAGTGACAATTTTGGTAGTACATGCCATCTTCTCAAGTGGAATATACAGGATCTAAGTTAACCCAAAGATTAAGATTAAAAATAAAAAAATTAAACATGAAGATTTTAAAAAATTATGATTACACATTTTACCAAAATGTTTTAGCATATTCATTCTTAGCACAATTGAATTTCTTCAATCGTATAGGAAGCGCTTCGGTATAGGAAATCACTTGAAAGAAGCGATTCAAAAAACTTGAAAATAAATTTGAGAACATGATAATCCCTATAAAATAAAGTGGCAGACCTCAACCAGATATCTAGCACGTGGGCAAACGAGTTGACTACACATAACCTCATTGCGCTCCCTTTTCTCGAAAATAAAAAGCGCGAAAATGACCCAGTTTACCGGACTCTCCACGTACCAAGGCTAGAAGTGCCACGAGGACTTCACGCAGAAATTCAATTTGCAGCATCAGTTATTGCAGCTCCATTATACTTTTGCCAACCGCTTAATTCCTTCGTAATTTCATGTATTAATATCCTTATTAATGTTGCATAAGTTTTCCTTATTTTTCTTCCACGATAGTTCTTTCCATTCGTTTCCCCATCTTTTGTAATTTTCAGGAGGATTTTTTGCCTCAAATGTATTTGATGAACTTGTCTCTTAAACTTAAAAAAGTTTTAATGAAGCATCTATTATCCTCAGCCCTTTGCGGGACTTCCTCATAGGATTCGTCAAGCGTATTGTGGGAAGATTTGCGGATGAAAAAGTAAAAGAGAGGTGCTATTTCGCACTCGTCCGGCCACACCTTGAATATGCAGCGAGCATATGGGATCCGGTGCATTAAGACTTAATCTGGGAACTTAATAAACTACAAAGGAAAGCTGCGCGATTCGTCAAAAACTGCTACGGGCGTACAGACAGCGTTACACAGATGTTAAACGAATTAGGCTGGGAGCCGCTAGAGACTCGGAGGCTGCGCGCTAGGCTTAGATTGCTTGAACAATTGAGAATAGATATCTTTAAGAGCGACACGGAGAACATCATATTAGAACCCCACTATATTTCCAGGTCCGACAGATACGATAAATTAAGAGCGATATTTTGCCGAACGAATAGGTATGGGAATTCGTTTTTTCCCCGAACAATAAGGGACTTTAATAAATGCTAAGCGTCACTTCATTAGAGCGTTTCCTTTTTATATTTAAATGGCTGGTGTCCTAACCCCCCCCGCCATACGCCTATTGAGGCGTCTTGCGGGGTAGTATGTGGATGTAGATAGATGTTCCCATATACCAATTACGAGGCATCCTAAAATTTTATTAAAAATATCGCATTATTATCACATTGCGGCAGGCGCTATGAAAGGTGTAAATTCTTCCGCCATAAACGGCGGAGAAGGCGCTGAAATATTTTGATGGGAAAGAGCCATTTTAGAGCGCCATCTATGTTTTGCTTTAATTCCCGGTCGAGGGTAATCGTGGCAATTTTAAACAATTCTCACGATTGATCGGAGAGCTTGAAAGGTTTTGCGGTGTACGGAGATGAAAAAACGGAGAGTAGAAAGCAAGAAGAGAGAGGGAGGGAGAGAGAGAAGCAAAAAGGGCGAGGCGTGGCATGGGGCAGGGCAGAGGTTGCCTCAGCGATTTCGCGGCTGCGCCGATCGGGACGCCACGCCAGAGCGACGGCGAGGAAACGAAGTGTCTCGTCGAACTCTTTAGACTCCGTCACATTTGTCGAGTTCCAGCGATTTACTTTGGAATCCGGAAGAATTTTAATTCCATTTTCACCTTCCAAAACAAATTTCATAGGGAAGTGATTTGCACAGATGGCTGATTACCATCTGTAATGGCAACTTCCACAGTTTCTACCCCAAGTTCACTCGGAAATTCACCAAAAACAACAATGAAACTCGATTGGTTTATCCGAGACTTTGGCTCAGTGTTGTTATTTTCCAGATAAATTAAATCGTTGAAGTGATAGTTAAAGTTATTTTTTTAAATAAGGAGCGTGATGAACACCATTGAAATATCCCACATCTTTCAACGTGGCATCTATCGGATGTTTCAAGCTCTATTTCAATAATTTTAACCTTCCTGTAGCTAGTGGCCAATAGAATATGGTCAGAATAAACCACTTCCGTCTTTCCTCTCTCCTTTACGAATGTATCCAGTATTTATCCAAGAGTATCCACAGAGTATCCAAGTCAGTTCTAGCATCAAAACTTTCCAAAAGCAGGTGAAACTCTGGCTATTTACTAGTGGAAATATGATTAGGGATCTATTTTAGAGATTGTTTGCTATCAATATCCTGTTTTGTACTTTTGTGTGTTTATTTCTATTCCTTTGTTTTTTATGCATATTATTATTCTGTTATAAAGAGTTTCTCTTTACAACTGGAGATATTTTGTTATAGTAAAAAAATTGTGCTTGTATTACTATGATAATTTGAAGGTGACTCCATCAACAGGCAAATGCCTCAGGGATCATCTAAAGCTCCAGTCTGTGTTTATTGTTATATATTGTGTACAAAACTTGGAGGAGCAATAAATATATTTATTATTATTCCTCCGTCCTCAAAATACTTGTTTCCTATAATTTGTTTTTTTTTGTCACCATGCTGTTTTCTCCTCTTCGATGAAAATTCGTTTCCTGGTAATACAGTCCAACCTGATCCATTGTTTGAACTCTCAAGGTAATGTGACTTGCTGTAATTGTTTAAAAAATTATGAGTTTACGCGAAACAAGTTATTATCACAAATACATTAAAGCGGGAACGGAGGTTCAAAATGCTTGGAATTCCTGTCACGGGTAAAGTAGATAGGTACATTTTTATCGATACAATGGAGAGGAGAAAACAGCTGATGCAAGCACTTTATAACTCTCAACAGTAACAGTTTCAGCGCGAACGTTAACCGAAAGTTATTTCGTTCAAATCCCGTTTAACATATCATCAGCTTGGTTCCTGAATATATGCAGATTTCACAGCTATCTACAAATTTAGGAACCAAAAATATTGCATTTATAAAACCCAACTTAGCTATAACAATTTTTACGTTTTGCAATCAAAATCGTGATTCTGCTTTCTTGAAAATTAATAATTATGTAAAGAGGACTAGGAATATAACTCACTCATGAACATGCCTCAATCTAATCATCTATCAAATTTATCAATAAAAAAGTTATTAATAGATGAGTTCGACACGAAGTTGACAAGAGAAAATTCCCTGCTAAGAATAAATCTGGTTAGCAACGATGCATCCTGACATGAAGAGAAAAGTTGAGTAACATGATGGCGACTTCCAAGAGGGACAGTACTGTTGCCATCTCAGACCATTCACTCCACCGTGAAACGATTCCCCCGAGAAAATGTCAAATCAATTGGAAAAGACTTCATCTTGAATAGCAAATGCAAAATGTAATAAAAAATCATTGCACAACAATTAAAAGATAGTATACATGTAAGTTATATTAGCCGGCCACCCGTGAAACCCCATAAAACACGGATCATAAACTCAGGAAACAGAAATTTAAATTTCGCTCTCCTCTCTATAACCGCAGGGAGCACAAGCGTCTGAAAAAATAAGCTACAAGAAGAGTAATAATAATAATATTCCACAGGAAAAGGAATAATCAAAATATATAATAACCTCATGAACAATGACTCGATAAATTAATAAAAATAAAAAAAACATTTTCAAGTCATTCCGAGAGTAGAAAAACTCAAATGTTAATTATTAATCATCACACGATCCACTTTTTTTTCTTTTTTAGAGATATCGTCAAAATATAATAGCCATTTACGTGAGAAAATTACGCAATTGCTAGGCTATAGGCTATTAAAAACAAAAGTAAGTCGATAAATCGAACACAATCGGGGTGAACGAAAATTGCCCTAAGGTTTTCACTATCCGTCTTCTGTTTCCGGATAACCTAACATGCGTGAAATGGTAAGAACCACGAACTAAGTATCCGTTTGTAATATAATATCAATTAAAAGACGAAATAAGATCAATTTAACGGACAATTACGCCTGTTCATTACCGGAATCGGCAAAAATTTCAACTCAAACATGTTCACACACAATTCGAGCAGGAAAAGAGGCTGGTCCGCAATTAACTAGATTGATGCGGAAGATAGGCGTGGTTTATCATTAAAAAAACGATCTCGATTGAAATTAATGCGGAGGACTGGTAGAGAGCCACAGTAAGACAGAGAGGAGTCACTGGCCCGTGATGTATTCCACGCTGTACTCTCGCGTGGAACGATCTGCACGGGCGTGCGTAGCCATGGTTACCGAGCAGCAAGGCTCGGCCGGCAAGTTATTTTATCATCACGTCGTGAAAACATACACGCACACACTCTGCCTTTCGCGCGATCGGCCTCCGATCTCAAATGGAAAGTCTGCCGTTCTCTGAGGGGCGGCTCCGAGGGGAGGAAAAAAATACCTTTCTATGAAAAGGGAGCGGACAACTCAAGCAAGACGGGACGGGGAGGGGGAGAGGGTTGAGGAGGCACAGATGAGGGGGGGCGAGGAAAGGGAGAGCACATGAGACAGAGGAAAGAAATGAGAGAATGAGCTTTAAGACTTCAATACAACCCTTGGTTATAACGCATATCCTTATAAAATAGCGATTAAACCTTATGCCTGTTGCTCACGGTAACATTTTCCATAAAACAGTTTTATAAAAATTTGTATTGAAAGTTTTATGAATCGTACGTAAAACGTACTTGCTTGCTCACGGTAAAACTGTTCATAAAACCGCAATATCCTGCCATCTATGAGACGCTTTGCGAACACGTGAAGTGATAAATGCACTCTCTTTTGGATGACTGTTGGATGACTGTGACATAAAAACTATATGTATTGTCTGTTTACTTACTTTCTGATCACACTCAACAGTGCTAAGGCTCTAACGCATTCTTCTAACAAGAAGGATACTGTCTCTACTACGTCTCATGAACTTCCAGCCATAATTGTTTAAGTTTTCCTTCTTTGGCTTCCCATGGATACGAGATTATTATCAGCGCGATGAGCGGAACGTCTCATTGGTTGTTGCATAAAACAGTTTTATGGAAATAGAACCTGTCCTATTCCGTAAAACGATTTATAAAACAAGGTTTTATAAAACGGTTTTACCGTTAGCAAGCTCATTTTTATAAAATTAGTCGATTTTATAAAACGTTTTACCGAAAATTTTACCGTGAGCAACAGGCATTAGAAGGGATGTCGGACAAAACAAGAGACAAATCCCTTCGGGAAGATATGCCGAAGGTCACTACGTCCACAACACTAGCCACACGGTCAAGTAAGTTGTTAAATAATAAAAAACTTTAGCACTTAAGTTATCCTTTGGATTTTATGTCAATAATTGTAATGGAAGCCTTTTACCTAATCCTTAAAACGGTGATGTTTCGAGCAACACAAGCTAGAAATGACTAGGGAAAGGAATGGAAAGACACCGAGAAAGAACTAGAATGGAGAACATGGAGTAAATGATAGGACATGTTAAAGAAGCATGCAAAGTAAGACAGCGGTTAAACCAAAAGAGAATGTAAGAAAATTAATGGAGGAAATCAAGAAGACAATGGGTTTTATACGAAAACCTAGCATAGTTACGAAATGATCTTCACACAGAAGCTCCACCATATCACGCCTCAAGTCACAGCATACATCAAGAAAGCCAAGACATCAATGTGGTGCTAACAGGAGAACGATGAAGGTCAAAGGAACGGGGAGAATGACCAGGGAGAAGCCCTACGTAGGGTTAGGGAGAAAAGATTATTCATGAAAACCCTGTCAAGTACAAGAGGTTTCTACCACATTAATATTCTCCCGTGCTACTCACTTTCGAATAATTAAGTTCGAATATGTTCTAAGACATAGCCGATTCCCCTCACAATAGCCTCCATCGACTTTTGCTTCTTCATCAGGATTTGCTCCTAAGATGTCTTCATTCCTACACCCTATCGACAACTTCTTCGTAGCAATCTATGCCAACCTTACTTTTACATTCACTTCTATAAGGCTGACCTTTAAAACGAAAGCAGAATATTTCATTAAATATATCTAAGAGCGAATACACAGTAAACATTTGTGGACAGACTGGATTGGGAGCCGCTAAGGACTTGAAGTTTACACGGAAGGATAAGATCATTAGAAAAGTACTCAGATCACACTAGTTTATGGTTCTTACGGAGGATATTGCTTGCCCCTACCCTAAACCTCTAGGAAACACCAAAGCAACAAAATAAGAGAGATACACAAAAGAAGTGATAGGTTCACGTTATTCTCTTTCACACGCCCTTCAAGACTTGTCTCATATGAAGACCGAGACATTAAATCCATGAAACAAGGAACCACACCAAAGACAGTTTACCATTCCGAATTTATTTTCCCTAATTCTCCATTTTTCATGGCTGGTATCCTAACACCCTCTTCCTCACGATCTTACGGCAGCTAGAAAAGTTGCACGTCCATGTATATGCCAGAAAAGTGCATTGACAATCACAAAGCTGCATCAAAATTTTATGAAGCCGGAGACTGTGAATATCTTATTCCCAATCGAACCACAGTTAATAGTATGAGGGTATGGATATTCATCGGCAAAATGATATTTCAATTTGCACCGGTAAGAATGTTTAACATTTATTTCACCTGCTCCACTGGTAAACATAATCCTGGCCGCTTAACTTTTGCGAACAGAAATGAGTTGCTATTATCAGGGTTACTTACCGGTTAAGGTAAGTTTAAATGGAAGACAGTAAAAATCCTCTAGAATTCTTAAAGATGCCGGCCCCCATCCCCTTACGCGGTTTATTTTTTTAGTCAGCATACGTCATATCTCATCTCATCTAATCCATAAAGCCAATTCTCTTTCTTCTCCTTCCCCTTACACCCACCATCCTCCCTTCAATCACGGCCTTCGGTATTCCTTCGCCCCTCACTACCTATTCTAAAAGACTAAATGCCTCCTCCAAATTTCCTCCAAAAGCTTTTTCTCCTTACCCACCGTATCAAACACTTCCTCTTCAGTCTTCTTTTCCGTCTACCACATTTGCCAATTGCTTTATTGAGTTCATATTTGACTGTGACATATTTGAATGCGCAAAGCAAACTTGAATGACAAAAATTGAATCGGGACACTATTTTACTGAAATTGAAAAGAGGCAGAGACTTATGACATTTCCAGCTGTTTATCCATAAGCTTCCTTAATTTTAAAGTAAAATGAAGAAGTACTCCTCGGTTTTGATCGCATCCCAACCATATAAAATGATACTAAACCGTCAAATGTGGCTGATTTTATTTAATCGCAGTATTTGAAGGCATTTACTTTGAATAGTTGTTCACAAATAAAAGACCACTTCCCACCAAAGAAGCACTTGGAGGGAGGAATCTTGATGCGATTTTCGACAGAAAACTACTGAGCAAAACTAGGCAGTAAGAAAGAATTCAGGCATACCTTTGTGAAAATTGTCCACTGAAGTAGATGATTTTACTCATGATGCACAGCCAGGTTCGTTATGCACCATAATGACCACCCGCGGTCGCAATATTTAATCTAGTTTCGGGCCACAACGTTTTTTTTTCAAATAATTAAATGCTTAGATAGATAGCTCGAGATAGAAAAACAAGCAGTGGAAGAACCAAACACACAAACCTACTACTAGACGGAACACAACTCTCACCAGACTTGTCATCACTCCCAAAGAAATCCAACGACTGAACCGAGCCCATCTAAAAAAACGTCGTAGTCTTCGTAATCGTAATGCGAGCATTTAGCTTTGTTACATTTTATCACAAGGCTTACCACTCACTATGTAGTACAAAAAGCAACCAGAGGAGCAAAAAGAGTCCAATCCTGAGGTTAGATACCGCCTTGGAAAAAATTTGAATGTACTTTGACATGCCCAATCGATTAGAATTTTACATTTAACCTTTGAATATGGCAAAGCTCGTTATCTGGAAAGAACTACTATTTAAAAGGCCGTTTTACTAAAGGCATTTCACCAAACAGACTAGAGCCACAGCCCGCACAATGTAGGAGAAAATAAGAACTTGCGTGAACTATTTAAAACAGCACTACATGTTGATGGTGATAAAGCATTTTTTCAATAATTATTCCGTCCAATAATTTTGCAAAAACATATTTTTTTTGTTTTAATGTATACAACAACGGCCAAAACTACTAAAACAGAAAGCATTGTAATGATTTTGGGACTGCGCAACCTACGGTAAACTACGGTAACACGGTGTGGGTCCGAAACTGCAATAAAGAATGCACTGAATTACATCTGAGAATATAAATCGAGTATTTAACACAACACGAGTAATTTGAGCAGCAAGTCTGTCCATGCATCAGACAGTGTAAGAAGATGCTTCGCGCAATGCAGTTTCAAGAATGCAATCCAGAGAAGTAAAAGTTTCATTCCATTAAATTTTGATTCGATGAGTTTTTTCTCATCATCCATGTGGTTTTTCCATGTGGAACGTCCATGTGGTTTTTATGTAAATCCTCTTTGATCATGCTACCAATAAGATTATAAATGAGCGGTGTTACCTGTTTAAAAAAGTAATAGCATTCATTTCACGTTCCCAATAGCCTCACAAAAGGCGCTTCTAAAATCTGGAGCTGCAGTTGAGCAGAATAAAATGCGATGGAAAGCCATTCATTGAAGACTTAATTAATTTACTGATAACTACTACGAGCGAATAGGGGGGGGGAAGCTTTTGGAGAGACAGAGTTGGTAGCCGCTATAGACTTGGAAGCTACACGATAATCAGTACAATTTCATATCAGACAGTTTTAAGGCCGGAAGGAAGGATTTTGTTCTCAAAAACACTATCTTTAGGAGACACAAAAGAGTAAATATTATATAAATAAACGGTCTAACGGATGGCTACAAAAGTAATTTTTTCCAAACATCATCCACAACACCTCAACTCAGCTAGAGACCACGATTAAACAAGTAACTAAGCAGGTTAATTCAGCTAAGTAATTTCAACTTAAAATCCACTCACTGAGTACCTGATGATGGCCTAGAGGTAGAAACTGGATGCGTCTCCCAACGCCCTGAGGACGATGGCGGAGTTAGGCCTCGAAACGTCGGCAACTGAAGCACTCACCCTGGTGGGAAACCAGCCAATACTTTCCCAGTTGAATCATTCACCGAGATAATACCAAATCCTAAAGGTTTATATCTACTTTCTACGAAAAACACTGGCCAATCAGGAAGTTGATCTACCTTGCATTCAGGTGGATTTACCCCTAAACGTTGTGACTGACTCGTAAGTTCTATAATTCACCGTTCTCTCTTCAGCTTCCCTTAGCTATTCTCTCCCTTTCTCATAACTGGTGTCCCAACATCCACTGCCGCATGCATTCTGGCGGCTTGCACGTTGCTTCGTAGTTATTACAAAATCCTCCCGATGTATTACACACTATGACACTTGAATGATGTTAATCAAAAGCCCATTCACCAACCACCATTCGTCATAATCCATTTTACACCAGATGCAGTTGGTGAAATAAACTCGTAATTATTCATTCACAACCGACATGTTCCTTGCATCGGCCATTACAATCCCAGTTTCAGAGCATCATATAAAGCTAACCAACCCTGACCTAGTCGCGAAGCCAAGAAAAACTCAGTGGTGTTCATGAGAGAAATATGGAAGATTGTCGTCCGTGATGCTAGCTATTTTCATTATACGGAGGAAAACGGACAATGGCAATATTCTGAGGTTGCTGAGACTTCCGCTATTCAAGAAACGTGTGCCTGATTCCAGCGCTCTTGAACCATATTTTGATTCTTCTCCGTATACTAATATCTATACGGACAACGGAATGAAGAATCTATATAGGTAAGTAAGTACTTATATCAGCAGCGCGATTCATTTTCACTTTATTTATTTTCTCCGAACCGAAATTTTTCACTCATTAACCACCTTAGTAATAGACCATCGGTCCTGTGAGTCTAGTGACTTTTAAATATCCATAATTATTCCCTGTTAATAATAATAATGAGAAGAAAAACTAAGGTTTTCTGCCAAATTTTGACTACTATATAAATAAAATCTCAAATAACCACTTAAATGACCTTACTAAATTGGAGAAAAATGCCTTATTTTTTCACGCATTCGTTGCGTGGAATGGATTTCGTACGACTTAGGATGCTCATCGATCTCTATCAGGAATGAATGAGCATGAGCCATGAGCAATGATAAGAATAACTTCGGCATGATAATGATAATAACTACCACTAAAGGCATTGCGAACGCGATAGATATCCCACAAAGCAAAGGTGTAAGTCATCGTTCACCGAACAGATGAGCACGAGCCTTCGACTTACTCATCTGAATTTCTTCTGTCAGGTATTGACCAAGTCCAATAGTCCATTGCATACCTTCTAACCACTCTGTTTATGCTATCTTGTGAATGCTTTAACTTCCGGGATCATATTCTTGTAGATTTTTGACCCAAGAAATACGATTATCTAACGTATTTTGAGTATACATTAACTATTTGCAAAGGCTAGAAATTAAGCACCCCCTAATAGTAGACATCCACCATGAAAAAACATTTGTCTTGAACCATTAGCCCCCAATAATCCTTGAACCCACACATTGCAACCATGCACGTGGCTGCGCATACTGCTAAGAAGAGCATTAGTCTCAATATATTATCGATAAAATATGAGTCTCATTCAACCTAAAGCTAACATCTGAGTTATCTCCGTAAAATAAAACGAAGGTCACTCCGGGAAAGAGGGGAAAATGTACATAATAAACCCAAACTTTCATGGATGCACTCTGCCAAACAAACTTCACGGTAAGACTACGGAGAAAAGCATTACTTAATCTGTAAAATTCAAATAACTGTCAGGTTATATTGCAATATCTATTACTTCAACGACAAACACATTATATTTCCCCAGATTTGCTTTAACTGGACAATAACTGCATCACGCATCTCTATAAGTTTTGTTTCTTTCTGAAAAAAGGGACAATTATTTGTCACATTACAGAATAAAATCATCAAATGGAGTATTTTTTGCATTTAACTCATTGTAACTTCATTAAAACACAAGCTAAAAATAAATAAAAACAAAGAAAAATGTCCATTGGCTTTAATCATGAGAAAATATGAAGTATAAATGATTTCAAATATACACAGTTTCTAAGTAACTCTAACTATGAGACTTTCCTACTTTTACGTATCGCATATAGAATCCTCAGTACATTTCGTATACCACTTGACATCAACAACGCAGTCCATTGAACAGTACTACGATATTTTGCAAGATAAAATTTGAATTATTTGAAAACATCAAAGCAACAATGTGCTTGAAGATACAGGAAATGTAACAATTTCCTAGAATTCTTTTCAGCATGCTTTTGAAGTAATTTGAACCCTGCTGGGCTGGTACACTATAAAATCATTACTAATTCTTCTATTGCAGTCATGCAGACAATCAAAACTCAGCTATAGGATATTCTGTATCAAAACCCTATCCCATTTATTAAACAATAAAAGTTGTCACTTAATAGCTAATACGCATTTGCAGAAGGTTTCCCTTTAAATGCATCAACTTAAGCTATACTCTGCAAGCTAACGATGGGTGCAAAAAAACGGGAAGGCATCGTGTTAAAACTTAAAGTATGATTTCAGATTGTTTTTCAACTGTTTCAAACTTCTGTACTGTATAAAATATGACCAACTGGTAAATAGTCTCAAGAGAAGCTTTTGATAGTGAGAGAGCAGGAAAGAATTCTAACAACAATAAACAAGCGACGGAAAGTCATAGGACCCTACTCTAGGACGACATTGCTTTCGGAGACGGAGATAAAGACTAAGCCTTTATTACTAATCGATGTTTTTATGATGGTGCGCTCGGTTTTGAAACATAGCGCTACTTTCTGCCAGTTACATTTATTGCATGACGAAAGAATTCCGGGTTACGGAGCTCAGCTACAGTTTTTTAAATCGATATCAGCGACTCAAGTCGTAGGTTCCCTTTTGCATTTTCAATATTTTTCGCGAAGGAAGGAAAAATGTCAACACTTTCATCCGAATATTAAAGCTCCCTTATTTCCTGATCCCCAAAGAAACAATAGGCGAGATAACAGGCACAGAATGCGGAGAAGGGAACGGTTAAATTTTGGGTGGACAGAATCCAGCCGCCACCCAGAGTGGCTTGTCGAAGGCGTGACCGGGAGAGAGAAAAAACCTCAGAACTCTGAATCTCTCGTCACGTTCGCCGCATAAAGCAATTCGGGAGGATGATCACAATGGGGAGTGAATAATCAAGTGCGGCTGCCAGGAGACGTGTGGGTGGCGGGATTGGTTAAGACGGCGGCGGTCAAACCTTAAGACGTGATTCACCCATCCCATGCACCACGTGCAAAACACCTCGCCCTCCGACACCGCCTTCCTCAGACACTTTCCTCCGCGCCCCTCTATCCACTTCAGAATCCCTTTCTCCTTACACCGCTTTTCTTACGAGAGCAGTCCCGCCCTCGCTGCGAACGGAAAAAGTGGGTTAGCGGCGGTGGAGGCAGGAGAGGTTGGATGGAGAGGCAGGGCCGCCAACATGCTAGCTGAGGCCTTCCCCGCCACAGAGCCGCTTGGGGCTGGGTCACTCACCTTCCACTTCTACTTCCCCGTCCTCGACTGACCCACTCGCGAGCCCTCTAGCGTCCGTTTCTTAAGGACGTTCTCAATCGAGTCATTTCACTGCGAAGTTCGGTGCAGCATCCATTCGCACAGTCGGGATTGAATCGGAATAGATTCACGATTACCATATCTTTAGGGTATTTTGTGCGAGTTTTTGTTGTACTCATAATAGAGACCATAAACAAATTTTCTTTCCGAAACTGCATACTGATATTAACAGAGCAAGCAATTAGTTTTTATGAATGAACTTAGCAATTACCTAAATATGTACACAACTGAGCCTGAAGTTGATTTGTTTGCTTCATTTCTAACGCCTACTGTGTGTCATAACTTCCTTTTTTAAATAATACCTCTCTGGAGCTCTTTAAATATGCTCTTGTCACGCTTTGGTTTGTGCTATAAGGATCAATAGGTTTTTATGCGCTATGCTCCAATAGAAGATCCCTCTTTTTGCGTTTTTTTCTATTTAGACGGTAATATTGAATAAAGTCTGTTTTTTATTAATCTTTCACAGGCTCAGAAAGTTAAATATGTTATTGTTAATTATTATTTTTAATTGCTCGTCTCCGCAGTCATTCATGCCTATTTATTCTAGTGATGAGGTATTTCCTAGTACTTGAAATTCCATTCGAATGTGTGTTCTTGCTACTTTGCGTTGGCTCATCGCAAATACTCAAATGCGGAAATGATCGCCGATACATTAAACATCTCTTGAGAGTGATTCATAGTTTATAGTGTGGTCTCCGAATGCTATAATGCATACTGTGCAAGGGCCGGAATTGATTGATAATAGTGTTGTACATCTATCACCACGCCCATGATGAATGATGACGGAGCCCAGAGAGGTCGGTGGCCTAATTCAATTTTGAAACCGTATAGAATGGAAACACCCCAAGGAAAACCTGGGACTTTCGCTTTGAATAACCTTTAACAGGGAAGCGTGAACGTTATTATTTGGGCCAGACACAAGACAAAATTTGCCCCATAACATTACTCAAATATTACTTGACCGCGCTATTGAAAATTCTCTTCGAGATTAATGAATGAATGAAAATTATAAAATAAAATCAAGGGAAGAAAATCGGGTTGGTGTGGTGGTTTGAAATGGTCGATAGAGTTAGTAGGATGGTTGGAATGATCACTCTCCAAACCGAGGATCCGGATTCGAAAAAGTGATGGGTTGGTTGTGAGTGATTGAATCCCGAGATCAAGTTCTCTTAAAAGATAGATCGATGAACTGGATCCCTCCAATGACCGAGGAGCTCATACTTACGGATCACGATAGGAATGATTGCATGACATCAAGTATCGATCACGAGATCTGAGACCGGCCAAATAAATCTTGAGTGATTTGTCTAACGTGATATGCGTAAGTTACTTGATCGTTCGTGAGATGTAGGCAGTTGTGTCGTGTGAAACCAATCGTGAGTTATTTTTATATTCGTGATTTCTCATCGATGATCCGCTCAGTTGCGCAAACAAAGACGTAGCGTTACTAACAGTCAACAATTTACATCACGACGCAAATATCTTGCATTGAGAAAGTTTTGCCAGTTTTGCTGGCTCGCTTTTTAGTTTAGAATCATAACATAATTAAAAATGAAGACCGAATCCGTTACACTGCCGGCAAAGAGACTCCTGGGTTAAGTTTCAAGACGAATACAATGGAAACTAAACATGATCCAGGTAATTATCGAAGGTTTGTTTATTCGTCAAGCGATGCATAATTTTTGACTGCGTTGGCTATGTATTGCCGTTAATTATTACACGCAATAGGTTAATCGTCACCTGTAAGTAGTACAATACAATACTATTTCCTATGAATTTTTTCCTTTGCTGCGAATTTTTTTCATTATACTGTAAAATATTGATATAATAGTGAAAAATCATTGATTCCCATTGCCTTTATTATACATCAATAACCCTCTTCTCCATTAATTCCTCCAACTTATAAAAGGGTGTTGCCAAAACTATGAGTGCATCCTTGACTTAAATTATGACAGAGATATTTAATTTCCATCACAGCATAAAAAATAATTTTATTCTGATCAAGTTAACCTTAAGTCACTCAGGAACGATATTTGTAAACTTAAGTTGACTGCTAAGTAATTGAGTACCTGGATAACTTAAGACACACAACTTATCACATGATATTTTTTGCACGCTGTTGTTAGTGATGCCTGTTTGAATTTGGAAACTGGCTCTCTTCTAATAATTTACTCAATAATACCCTATCTTGGCATATATCCTTTGCCTCTATTGCATTCATACATTGCTTCATTCACACTCTCTCCTATTCTTAAGACTCCTAATCTTCCACTTCTAATGTCTCTTCCACTACATCATGAACACACAATTTTTTCCATCTACCCCTCCCTCTTACACCATTCACTCCTCAATCACAATCCTGTTCCACTACCCAACTCTAATCTATTATTTAAACATCGCCACACCCAAAGAGAACAATTCTTTCATAAAGTCCATTATGGTAGCATGAAGGAAGAGATAATTTCAAAATGTCAAAAGAAAATGAATAAAAAGTTATAAGCTTTAGTTCCCATAAGTGTGCAATATGTATATAAATCAAAATGCAACATGAAACACACACAGAATCTTTACTGTTAATAATCCAAGACGGTATGTATATTTTTCTAGCAAATTCAATGATTGCATGCCCAGCCAGCACACTAAAACAGTTTACCTAAAATTTACTTGAAATGTACGTAAATGCGTCGTAAACTGTTTACTTGATTACGATTTATTTACGTAAACTTCAAGTAAACAGCTGGTAAAAATCATGGCCACATGTCCCCATTATTAAGTAAACAACACGGAAGCATTTTACGTAAACATCAGCCATCATGCTTACATAGTATATATTTTTTGCCAATAATATTATTTGTAATTTTTAAATATAATTTCCCACATTTTCCCCTTCAAGTCGAGTAAATGAAAATATAACTTGTGAGATGGTAAAATTTACTGAATGAATCATAATGAAACAACATACATTGCATAAGTAGATAAAAAATTCATCACCCTTTCACTTGGACGTAAACAACGACATTTTCAATTTAAGATACTCTAAAATATTACATTAACCTCTGCTAAGGACAAATCCAATTGCCTATTGCTAATTAGTCATTACCTGCCTTGAACGCAGACGGATTAATTATTTCAACAAAATCACATTTGAAACAACAATGCAATGGAATAAAAAGATGACACTGGGGTGACAAAATTCACTGAATGAAAAATAGTAAAACATTACACTGTTTATCCCTTCACGTAAACAGCCACACTTACAAGACAAGAGCAATCCACCTAGTCACCAACTTCACTTCAATTAAAATAGGTACCTTATTTTAATTTAGCCATTAGTAGAAACAATGAAATGATTGCTGCTACGTCTTCTTCAACACTTACTACGTATTCGCTACAATTTTAATACCATTCATGTCATAACCCAAAACTTACAGATATCAAGTCCAACTAATTTACGTAAAAATATCACCACTTTGACACGCAATCCATCGTAGCACACAAATAACGCTTGTAATCACTGGCATGTCATAATGTAACATACACAGCCAAAACAGAAGCAAAACCTTCGTTTATATATTATCACCAAAAATGACACTGTTGTTTCTTGCACATTGAAACCTAATGATGCTAACTTTTTTTAAAACTTGAAATTAAATGCTCCACTGGGATAATTTTCTTTAAATCGCAGCTAAAATGCATAACAAGACGTGCGATCGAAACTATCTTCCAATATAACGTTGCACACCGTTCTATACCACTGTTCACATTTGAAATCCAATAATAGTAAGTTGTAAATGATTTGCTGTTGGCAAAATATATCGTACTGCGATTCCTCTATGAATATCATTCAAATAAAACACCAAAACAAACGTCTTCAGTCGATTATGGCCGCTACGGCATTTGTGTACTTTGACGCAGATGTAGAAGGGAACAAATGAGTAACAAAAATATTTGGCGTGTCAAGGAAAAATATTGGAAGAATACTTGTGATCGGCTTGGTTCTTTTAAATGATAGAAGAGCGTGTGACGTCCTATGACCTTAGTAAACTTTGCATGAGGCTTTCAAAGTAGCTTGATTGAAGATATATCAAAGAAATTGGCCATGTCACGTCAGAACATAGCAGACAACGCAATGAAAAATATACTCAAAAGAATTTGCGTGTAAGGATAAAAAAAATTTACATTTACAGATCAAGGCCTCTTTGATTAATATTATTACATATTTTCCATTTCTCACTTGTACATTTTAAGTGACATATTTTCAATACAAAAGGACAGTTTCAACTTTTTATGTTGTTAACTTGCTTCTCATTGGTCCTCGCTCGTAAGCGCGAAGTAAGAACCACGTTAATTCGTTTACATGTGCAAAGTGAAAGCCAGCTTACGAGTTGTTTATGTAAGTGTCAAGTATGTGCGTTTACATGTTCCCCTTACGAAAATCTTACGTAGGGTTTACGTAAATATTAAATGCTACAGAGAGATTTTGTTTACATACGCATGCATACCTTAGGTTTTCACGCATTTTAGATAAACATGATATGGTGTGCTGGCTGGGTGGGGGAGATAAACATTTGTCGCAGTATGCACAGCTGATTTTTCTTCTTTAAATCTAAACTAGGTATGACTTACAACTGATATCACTCATATGATATGTAAACTATTTTTTTCTGATTACAGTTCTATAATATAGAGAGCACTGGCACAGTGGATATGGGTCTGAAGTTATTGATGGCTATAAGCATTGATAAATACTATAAACCATTCTGTAAATTAATAATTGATCAGACTATTCCTTGCAAATGTAATAAACATATATATTGAGGTCAGATATTTAGTAAACATTCTTATAACCTGATTTTTCAATGCATTTCATAACATCTACAGAGTAAACTAGTTATCATTTTGCCTAGATATAGTATTCCCTGCCTGTTACATGCTATAGTCAAGTAAATGGCAACTAGTAGCAATCAGATAGCAGAGAAACTCACTGACGCTTTCATATTTTATTGATTTGCATTGGTGCTTCTTAATGATATCAGCAATATCATCCAGAGGAAGAACGAATGTAGTGGGTTTAAAATTAACACAGTCAATGCCAAACAATTTAAGAAGATTCATCAACCATGCAATCAGAGTTTAAATCCTCACTCATACACATCATTAAAGCAAATATTTATCGTGTATTAGGCATTTCTTATAGCTTAGAAGCAATATATGTTAACACTTACTGATAAGCATTTGATACGTATAAATGTTGAATACCCTGTAAGACATAACTATAATAATCAAATCGTGTTCGTAACAAATTACCAATTCCAACGTACGGGCAAAAGCATATTGCGAGGGGAATATATTGCACCAAAGATTTAATACTATGACAACTAGCATTTTTACTAAATACGCAATTTATTGTAAGGTACGTAGGTACATACAAACCATAATTTAATATTATGCTTACTGAATATCAATATAATTGACTAGTTTGATTAGTTAACTAAATGAAGAAGTGCACGGTGAAGCGCCAAAGATTATAATCGACGGCAACAAAAGAAGCATGTTTTGTAAGGAGCGTTTTAAATTAGATATAAATCACTCGAGTGGCTGAAAAAATTCATATATTTCAACAAATATTGAGAATGGTAAACGTGCAAAGTCCTATGCAGTTCACTTTGGCACAAGAAGTGCTTCATGAGAAGAAAACAATACCACGACAGAAGCAACTTCACAAAAAAGCAATCATCGTATGACCGACTGTTATTATTAGAATCACGGATATTAGAAGATACATTTTCTGTATGTCATGATTATATACTTCTATAGAATATTCAACACGTGAGACATGAATCCAAACTAATGTAGGTATCTACACAGAATGTCTTGGGCTCCTGTATTTGCACCAATACTCGGAAGTTATGCTTTACCTTTACGATGAAAACAATAAACGACAAATATTACGTTAACCTATGAATATTTATTTGGCATTTATTAATATTGTAAGCACTCGACGATCATGAGACAGTATTTCAGAAGCACTGTAGCTTAATTTCAGGTATATAGAACGATGTAAACAAACTTTTACCAAAGTTGAACGTTTGCTTTTTACATGCATTTCACTCTTAGACAAACACACAGCAGAAAACTATGAGATTATTTCAGGCACTGTAACTTTAAGAAAATCTACGACGTAAATAAACAATGACAAAAACCTACCATTCACTTCACTAAAAGACCATTTTTGAAGCACTAACTCTTGGTAAATTTACGACATAAACAGTAACTTTAGCATAAGCTGAACATACACTTTCTTCGTGTAACTCACGTCCATAAACACAACACAATATTATGCCATTTCAGAAGCACAAAAACTTTTATAACCTCCACGGCGTAGGCTAAACTAAAAAACTGCCAAGCATTCAAGAGCATGCATGTAGTCAGGAAGTTAATTTCAATTCGTATTGATTCCAAATTTTATACAATAGTTGAAACAACGAACTAACTACAGTCATCAGTCTTATACCGACTCTTGCGAAGATTATGCAACATTTTAAACTCATTTCCTGTCATAAAACATTCAAAAGGAGCGTAAGTCTACCTAACACAAATTACCTTTAAATGTAAAAATATCACCACAAGAACACAAGCAATACATCACAGCACATATAGTACATATAACATTTGTAATCACTGAATTCCCATAATTGCATTGTCACTTAAACACACGATAAACCCTCGTTTCAATATTCTCGACAAATATTACGTCTCTTGCACAAGTGAAACTTAGTGATACCGGCTGTAATTGAAAATTGAATTTAAGTTCTACAGTCGGATAATTTGCCTTAAATTCTTACAGCCGAAAGAAAACGTTGATCCGTTCAAACTACACAAAAAAATAAACTTTCGCATCGTTCTATGCCACTATTTATCATTGGTTTTTATAATGAGTTTTGAATAATTTGTGGTCCATAAAATATGTCACTCATCAATAGTTTTGAAATAATAAGGGATATTTATAATATTCTTCTTAATTATGCATAAAATCACAAACCAAGAACACCGTGTAAGAACAAAACAAACCTTCGAACGTATTGCACAATTGTGCCTTCAACTGTTTAAAAAAATACCCAAAATTCCACGGAAACTGGCACTAAACGAGGTAGCTGTACGCATCGGTCATGCTTTCAGTATGTAAATCACGAATGGCCAGCAAGAGCAGCGTTCCTTACGATTTTTTATCGCTCACGACTTTCCTGAGATCATTGATTCTAGGCAACTTGAACAGATCACTAGCTGGAACATCGATCACTCATGACCTCATACTCACGATCGCATCACAAGTGGGAGTGATTGGCGTGACCGAGATCTCTCAAAAGACCGACTTTGCCCATCACTAGGACTCCTTAGTCCTCCCGCTGCCGGCACACCGGCTGTCGAGAGCGCACGGTGGAGCAGCACTGGGTTATTGCGAGTCTGCGACACTCCCCCTTCCCCCCTACCCGTGGCCGCCGCGTTCTGAAGCCTATTCTCTTTGGTCTCATATGCCGCTTACTCAAAATCCTCCCCTTCATCACGGCCTTCACTGTCCATTCCAACCACCTACCCTGCTTCGATCTAATCTCCTTTATAACTTTCCTCTCCCACTCAATATATCAAGCACTTCCTCGTTCGTCTTCCTTTCCGTTCATAGCACAGCCACCATTCTCCCTCACGCCCACATCTCAAATACCTGCAGCCTACGATCTCCCTCTACTATAAGAGTCCAAGTGTCTACACCATAAAACGTTACACTCCATACCAAGCTCTACGCCAACCTTTGTTTGCACTCTTACACGGAGTTAATGGAATATATTGACATTAGACTAGCAAAGATTTTTGAAAAGTTGCCACTGCCTGGATCATCATCATCTCATGTTCTACCGACAGATTGGTTAGAATGAAAAGTTCTCGGGTTAACCACCGGAGAATAGTGTTGATCGGCACTGAAATATCGATAGAGTAATCTGCCATCTTTTTCAGCGCGACTGTTCACCTTGAAGAAAAAGTTAACTACGCTATCGAAACGTCAGTGTTGATTACCACCACCAACCGGTGGAAAACCAGAGAAATTTGGATCAGTGATTTTGTTACTAATACATGAATATAGTCTCGTTTTATCATATGACGAAGTTTGGTTAACGGGTGTAAGTATTTGGGTGAGTTACTTGGTTTTGAAAATCACTCAAACTGCGCATGAGAAGGATATTTTGGATGGCTCGAAAACTATCAATTGTTGAAACAAAATGGAATAAATATCAAACTAATCAAAATATCCGACCTTCAGCCGATGATTGGCAAGGTTTCACTTGCTCATCGACCAGCAACGCGTCGCGCGGTACCCCGCAAACAACAAAAATGCTCTAATCTCTCAATGTGTCCTCAATCAATTTTCTGGCTCCTCCAAATCACCGCCACATACTTTCTTTCCTACCGAATCAAAATGAACTCCACCTCAGCCTTCCTTGTCACCAAGATTACTCACTCCATACTTCAAAAACCTATAGTCTACACTCATCCTCTCTATGTAACAGCTGGTATCTGAACCACACAAACCAATGTACCACATTTGGGCTTTTACTAAACTTATTCTTATGCCTTTGCAAGGATTTCCCATCACCCAGTCTCCTCGCTTCCTAAATGCTCTCGAAGCCTATGCGATTCTATGCCTCATGTCCTCACGCCTTCACTCATTTTTGGTGTTTGTCAATTGTCAAATGGTGTTTGACAGCATGCTCAGTTCAGGGTGAAGAGAGTGGTGGAAGGGCACGAGAGCGGAAATGTGGAGACAATCTGCGAATTCTATTATACGTACGTATACGTGTAGCGAAACTTGGTGGCACTCGCTTGTGAAGAATTTGACGTACAGGAGAGTAAATAACACAATATATTTGGGAATAAGTGGCCGAGTCTTCCTCCAGATGTCACTCCGGGAGGCCTTCAGTACCTTTGCCCGCTCATCAACGATTGATTTACCCTCGGTGATCTCTGTTTCTCCGCTGGTGAGTGCCACCAAGTTTCGCTATACCTATACGTAAATTGTTCCTTTCGCACGTGAAACCCGCCAACTACAAGTAGTAGGTATCATGGAAAGGTTATGAGTTATAAGTTCATAATGATAGTCCTCTCCACCGTTCTACTTTTCTGGCAAATAAGAAGCAAACGAATTTCAGGTCATCGGATTTCTCGACATTGGCATTTATTTTTTAATTTTTTATAGTGAGTCCACGACCACATTAAAGTAAAATTTCAACGGTGCTACACTTTTACCGAGAGGGGAAACTCATCCCTGATCGCGGACTCGCCAAGTCCTCCCCGTCTCTTTTCTTAATTTTCACGTGGAGAAGTGACCAGGCCTCGCATCGCCTCTAAATCATTCAAGCTGGCGGCGGTTCCCGTGACGCACGAATGCGTGCATCACAGCAGAGCGAAAGATTGGGGTTGGTTTTTGGCGACCGAGATGAAATGAAATAAAACCAAAGCGGGTGAAGAAAGTGGCGGAGGGACACCAGAGTGGATAATTGGGGTGAAAGGATTCACGGGCGTCATTCGAAAAGAAAAAATAAAAACAGATCCTGTTCCCGTGGAATCGACAGCAGTAAACGGGTTGAAAAAATAGCATAATGTCAAATATAATTTGGAACAAGATTCAAGGAGTGCCAGCGAGTTTCATTCACAGCCAAAATTAGAGTAAACATTTCCTCTTTAAATCTTATCTAATGATATCTATAATGAGAAAACCACCTTTGTTATTTCCACAAACTTTCTTACGCTGGCACGACGCGCGTTTCACCACACTGTGGCATACTGAGTATGGTTTTATGAGATTATATTCAAGTATTAGTAACAAAATCACTGATCCAAAGCGAAATTGAGCTTTAATATATGCGCCACCTAAAATCATTGTACTGAGTATGCCACAGTGTAGTGAAACGCGCGTCGTGCTAGCGTAAGAAAGTTTGTGGAAATAACAAAGGTGGTTTTCTCATCATGGATATCCATAATTTCCACGAGGTCAGGCCTGAGATCATCAGTCTTATCTAATGAAATGTTGACGATTCAATCAAGCAAATATTGTATATTTCTCTCCATTGTTTTCGGGTTAGCTGCGTCAAGTTTTATTCAGATGGCGTTTCATAGGCTAAATACCGCTGGGCATAGACTAAATACCGCTTGGAAAAGACTCATACGCAAAAGCGCACCAAAATCGGGGTCCTCGACGCTGATTGGTCGCGCCACTGGTAGGCCAACCTGAGGATGGTATATATATATATAGAGGGCCATTTCCATCTGTCGGCACTCAGACGTAATCTGAAGATGTGGCCAGCATAGACCACGAAACGTCATCTGAATAAAACTTGACGCATCTAACCCGAAAACTATGGAGAGAACTGCAATCCAGCGTTGCGAAAACCTCAAGCAGAAACAAATATTGTATACTTTAATGATTTCATCGTTAAAAAAAATAATACGATAAAATCCATCGGTCCTTCATTACTCATGGTATGTACATATCCTGAGAAGACATTCCAGGAATGCTCATTGCACGAATGAACATTAATACGATCGCTATACCCGAATAAACTCGCCACTGCTTGGATTGAATCTCTCTCTATCGGCTCTCCGAACGTAAAAAGACCAAATGGTCAACCAACTCTAAATGAACTGCAACGAAAACCTACGCTTTATATAAAATCACTGCTTTTATTGTAATATTTCTGTTTCTTCCAACGATTATGGCAAACATCAACCGAGCTTCCTTACTCCTACTTCTCCAATAGTATAATCAGTGCTTGTACAAATTTTCTCGGGAATTCAACCGGGTTAAATTGGTAAACAGCACCGACGTGTCAACGGACGACTCGTCCATCGTCATCAGGGTGAGTAAATGTCATTGAGTATGAACAACGTTAGACTTATTCGGGTGCAACAATCAGGTGACTCCTGATTAGCCGGAAGGATCTTCAAAATACTGATAGAAAGGTGTAGTTCTACCATACTTATTTTTTTGAAATCGGGTTCCACGAATTGCTAAGGTTAAAACCCGTGTCTCGGTTGAAATTGTTCTTTTTTAGGCGTATCTCAACGGCTTCCTTGGCAAGCCTATCCCGGTGGAATTTCCGAGAAAATTTTACACGCATCTTTCCAGTTTACATTTTAGGGTATTAATTCTGATGCACAGTTAACTACACAAATTCCTTGGTACACTCAAGCCATGAGCCAAGAAACTTGCCTTCTATATTTTGCACATCATTCGTTCTCCATGTCAGTATCAGTCTAATATCGGAAAAAATCCAATGCCGTGCGGAGTTTAAAATGTCACCTTTGCCTGCCCACGGGTAGCGGAATGCACATGAATAAAAACATACCTACTACATTTATAAAATATGACACGAAAAGTTTAAAGACACTAATTGATTCAATTGAGGAATATGATTGGTGGTGGAGAGAGATTTGTGCCGTAACCAAACTTATGTGCAGATAATTATACTTCCATTGAACTGATACATGCATTAGGATTTTATGTTTAGGAAGTCAGGTAATGGACAATTGGCCTAGAATAATGAGGATATTTTTCAAATGAACTCTTCACGATTCATTATTACAAGCATAGCTCATCATACTCCCATCATTTATACCCGATTGAAAACTGTATAGAATCAAATCAAAAAGGCATTGCTAATTTTGATTATTTCCTTTTTATCCAAATTCTAATTGCAGCGTTACACTAGGAGTAATCACGGACTATAAATAAACATCTGACACTTTCTGCTATAGCCCTTCATCGTCAGAGTTTGTAAAGTAAGGGATAAAAGGAACAATGCAAATACCACAAAAATAATTCTTTAAAAAGTCACTTTATTCATGACGGTTGTTGGATGTCTCTGTCTTCCGGAAGCAATGTACAAAGCTGTCGAACATATACTTGTTCCTCATTAATATAATTCTCTCTCTATCTCTCCAAACCTATTTCTGCATTCCAACCTTAACGCAATGGAAGAGAATAAGTACTCGCGGTAACCTTTCGATTTCAATGTTCTCAATTTCCTACAAAACCACCGCACGCATCATTTCAATTTATATCTGATATACATGGTACATAAAATTTATGAAATAAGAAGTATCATGATGAGGTCAAAGTTATAAGGTAACTTTCTATCTTCTGTATCATTTCCATTTTGCTTGATCATGAAATTAGACAGTATTTCAAATATACCATAGTGTGAAATGGAAGTGCTAGAAAGACTGAATTTAGATATTTTCTACGAATTAAAAATTATAGTAATTGCTTCAAAAGAGAAATAAAAATTATGGTGCAGCATGGCTGATTTATTTAAGATTTATTCCTTTATAAATGAGCTGTGAACGCTGAAATTATTTCTTGGAGATTATTTTCAAAGATAAGAAGAAAGGACGATAATGGCAAATAAAAATTCATTGTCTACACACAAATTCATTACTAACAAGGCTGGTTCACGCCTCTTTGGGGATACAAGACGGTAAAAGGAGAAAAGAAAGGAAGAAATTTCCCATGACAAGCAAAAATTGAGAGAGGGGCCAAAATTGTGGGAAGCGAGAAGCGGGGGGTTGGGAAACTAGCGTTATCTTGGAGTAGGAGACATTTCCGTTTTGGAAAGAGGTCAAGTTCTTTAAAAGGACTTAAAAGACACAAAGTTCAACTGTGTTTTCATCGCCAAATGCAATCTATTCAATATCCAGTGTAGCCTTTTAATTCGTAAAAATGTTTAGAGATAACGTAAAGTAAACATTGTTACTCTGCATTATGGAGTCCTGAGTCAAATGCTGAGTTGAATTGTTTCTTTGAACTTCCTGCATTATCTAGAAATCCATTAGTATTCTAAAGAACGGTGGAAATAAACTAAGTGGGTACAGCTAAGTGACACCACGTATTCGTTTTCTCAAACCAGAAGGAACAAAACAGAAAGGAAACGATGGAATATATTTCTATTTCCCAAAAATCTTTTCCCAAAGCATTACTTCGCTCAGTGGCCAGACTGCCTCACCATACCCCCACGTACAAAATTAAACAATATCAGAGCGTTAAGTGGACTTAGAAGTAGATGTATGCCAAATTTCTAAAGTACCAAATCAGGTATAGTATATTTTCCACATTTTATTTCCATAGTATATTTTCATGTATAGTATATTTCCACAGTATTCAGTCAGTACAATTCAGGAGTTCAACAAGCCAGAAAATATTACCTAAAATTTGTCTTCTGAATGTTTGCTTACTCATTCGGAAATAACGCAATTAATTATATTTAACCCCTTATGAAAGTAATCGTTAATTTCAACAATTAATTCAAAGCAGAAGAGATGTCGTCTTGGATGAATTCTTCTCCTCAACCAGCTTCACTAAACATTTTCTCCGTTGGGCGACTAATACCCAATAAGTCTAATTCAATAAATATTTAAGGAAATCAAATATATTGGGAAGAAGAGGAGTTAATAAAATCAATCACATAGTTCCTCCCCACCGTCCCAGAGGTCACATGAAATGCAATGAGTGACAGGCAACGAGGAAAGCAAAGATGCAGCTGTCGAAGAGAGGTACTATGTTTCCAGGTAATGGACTACGGTCATCGACATTCTTCCCGCATTCGCCAAAATATCTCTTTGAACCGCTTTTAATGACAATTTCTTTTGCCTAACTTGTAAGGTTGTGAAGCAGTTTCTTTGAGTATTATAATTATTTCCAAAATAAAAAAAAACAAAAATCGACATCATGAACCTTCAATGAGTAATTACAGGCATTCTTCTAATTTATACTATTATCCATTGAGAGTGTTCCCAAATTATTTCAATATATATTATTTAATTGCATACTCAACCAATTTTTCCAACATATTATTTTCGGAGGCGCACATAAACAAAATTCGTTATAAATTTGACTCAAAAAATAGAAGAAGAAGCGTACAGACTCGAAAACTAAATCCATAATGAAAAACAGGATACAAATTGTGCGATTTAAAATAATGGACTTTCAACAGGAAAACTCCTTTGACTCATGAGGATTTAGGCCAGCTTGCAACACGTATTTCAGAAGCGGAGGTGAGTCAGAAATTTCCCCACAGACACTCTCCGTCCGGAGTCCGCCGCTAAATTTGCTAGTCGCCTATACGGTTAGTTCAGAATTTAACAAAAGACAAGCATGCTTAAATTTTGTTATTACGAACTATGCAAACCAGTTTTTTTCCTCAAGGCTTACAGAATAACCGATTCATTGGAATATTTTCTTTAAAACCTACAACATATGATTAAATGAAAAAATGGAGTTTCGACAAAATATTTTACGTAGCTGTACTAGAGCAGAGTTAATATGCAATAAAAGAGTTTTTTTAAAAATGTTCTGCATCGTTTTATGCATCATTCATTGGAAATTCACTTCGAAAACTATAATCTGAATAACTATACTGCACATGGAAATATGGTTATCAAAATCAATCATCCATTCCTTGATAAATCTCCCTTGTACAACTTAAGATCAACGAAACAGTATAATATTCAATGGTGACATAAGGACCATCGTAGCATTCAACTAAAAAATTCAGGCCATACGGCTAAGTCACAGTATCGGAGTAATCGCTTATAATCCAAGGGAGATAGATGTTTTAAACCAGACATATTAATAAATGGTAATTAAATTGCAATTGCTGAAAGTAAAGAACGCTGCTAAGAGTACTGCAACAATTTTATTCCAATTATGAATTCTAAGAACTTCTATTACGTGAAGAAGAAAACAATGAAGTTCAGCACAGCAGGCTTATAAATTCAAAGTCTCGAAATATAACAGTTATTTTCCCTATCTATACCTCTAAAAGAATCGTCACTCATTATTTCCAGCCACCACATGGTAATCACGATAAGACTAAACAGAAAACGATTTTCAAACTAATATTTTTCTATTGGATGAGGACTAGGGCTTTATTTTTAAGCTCATTCCTCAGGTTTGCTCAAATTTGGTGTAAAGAGAACACGTCCGGTAACACTAAGCTAATCATAAAATCAGACACCACCATGGAAGTAAGAATAAAAAACATTTGAAAGCTCCTTGCGAAAAGAAACTGCATTCGCGAGCACCGATTCGATGGGAACCGGATGCTTACGTATGTAGCGGTATTAACTGAAGCCAATGCTCTCGCTTAAGCGCCGAAAACAAGCCGACAGGTTGCGAGAGAAAATATGTGCTCCGGCGCTTTCTCTGTCTCCCCCTCGACCTGCCCTCCCTTGCAAGAAACAACCCTCTTATTACCGCCGTACTCCCTCCCAACCCCCCCTCGTTGAGGGGAGTGACTTTGAGACTACGGAGAACCCAAGCAGGAGGAGAGGAAACCTCTCAAGGGAAACCATCGCTGAGGAAGAATGCTTAAAGTATACAAAAGAAAACAAAGAATGTAAGCGTAAATAAGTTCAAGGAGAGCCAACGTATGTAAAGCCTCTTTTGCTGGAGCGAAACATAATCCTGCCTGCATAGTTGCGAGGCGACGCAACGGGATATCGAGTACGAGCGGAACCGCTTTTGCAACCCAAACCGCAGCGGAAGTAATGATTCCTATTTGTCGACGTACTCATGTTGCCTGGAGACACATAATAATGGTGAAATCGTGGATTAGCAATGCCAGTTGTCATAATAAATCCGCCCTTTAAGCTTGCAACATCTGTTGTGGGGCTCCCCACAAAAGAGACTGACATAACAGAGCGATTTTTTAACATAAATTACAGTATTAGAAGGATGCGCGGCATTAAAGTCCATTGCAATTCAATTAGGACTGATTGCATTAATTTATTAACTAAGATTGCCATTCATTTTCTTCATTCTGGAGGTCTATTGAGGATTACGAAGCTAACCGAACTACACGGTAAACCAAGGAAGAGTTTTGTTATACCACTAAAGCAACGCGTTTCCAATGAAATATAATGGCTTTTTTTTGTTATTTTTATGGGGAATATGAGTGGTGGTAGAGAAGCAGTTGCTCCGGATAAATCTACGCCTCGCATTCCCTGATATGGATCGGAAAATGCATATTGAAGAAATAAAGCTCAAATTATGAAAATTTGAGCCAAAAATAAAGTGAAAACATGGAAATTTCCACGATTATGCACTAATGCTAAAAGATTATTTTTACAGGAAGGGCCCACAGGTAATAATTTATGTAATAACTGAATTCAGTTCATTTAAAATAATTTTTAAATGAAACTGCCACAATAAGTGTCTAATTTGGTCTGATGTATAACTGTGAAATCAGAATGCGGAGAAAGTATTGAAATAGCTCGATATTGAAATAGCTCGATATAAAAAATATACATAATTTGAAGATAACTTGCAACCGATCTAAACTATTAAATAAACAACATCATGAATATTTCTAGCTCATAATTTCTTAATGCTATGTTTTCATCAGCCCAACAGATTCAGCATACAATTTTGGAAATTAGCCGTGAATGCATTTAAGTCCTCCTAGCTACAATTACTCCCAAACCCTTTCTAAAAAAATTTTAAGTTTAATAAACACTCTAAATGCCACGCATGCTGCATTGTAGACTGTGCTCAAAAACATCATAATAAATCACATTTAAATTGTTTATCAAACTTTAAATGCCACGCATGCTGCAGTGTACATGGGCAATTCCATGGTGTCGGACGTAGAATTTGTACAAATATTTTCATTGTTTTATAACTTTCCATGTAATTTCAATAAAAAAATTTTAGTTTTGAGTAATAGGAATAAAAAAATAAACTATTAGAAACATTTTTCCATATAAAGTATAAAAAAAATAATGCATGTATGTACGTAAAAAATTAAAAACCACGGTGTCGGACGTAGAGTGCACAAAAACTTATTCCGACTTTATGAAATTCTTCATTTAATTTCTGTGAGTTTTGTTGACTTAAACAAACAACAAAAATCATGGAAAAAATAGATGCCATACCCTTTATAATGAAACCAATTCCAACATCATAAATTTGGTAGTTTTATAAATATAAAAAAAATTGTAAGGTGTAGGACGTAGAATTCTTGGTGTCGGACGTAGAATGTACAAATAAAGTGAGGTTTTGTGAGCACATTTTTAACTCTTGGCCTAACTTTCAAATTCATACTGCTGTCTTGTTCCTCCATAAGTCTCAGGAGCCTTAATTTTCTTGACAATGTTCTCTTTTGCATAACTGATGCAGTCGTCTTCTGCAGTCCAGAAATAATTTGCACCTGTCTTGGAGCTGTGAATCACTTTTAACGTTTGTCTTTCTCCAAAACCGACAGCACTTCACCTGGATAGTTGGCATTGTCACATTTAACTACGACTCAGTCCTGTAAAGGTATTAGATCATGAAGATTTAGAACTGAGCTTTTTTGCAAAAATTTTGCAAACTCCCAATTTTCCAATCAAGGTTTTTTCAGGTTCTAAATCTTTACTGTCAGGATCAAAACTTAACATTTTTACTTTTCTTTTTATAAGATCATTGCTAGTTACACCAACTAGCAGATAGGTTTTGTACCAGCCGGTGTAACATAGTGGATTTTTTGCGTGTCCGAGATAATAACTGCTGCCTCTTAGACTTGTAGCTATTCACGTAGCTTTTCTTGCACATCATCACTTGATATAAATTTGATCAATACGATGGGGTTCCTGAGAGTAGCTATTCAGCTCATACCTCAGATATATCATATCTCCAGAGCTCAAAATTGTTCCTTCATTGGGTTTTGTAAAATTCCAGACACTTATTATTGTTCCTACAATCCCGTCAACTACTCCTTTCCCATGAGAATTTGCGAATAAGCAGCAATGAAGATTAATTCCATACTTGATTTGGATTGATTTCATACTTGCTTTGATTGAAAGGAAGTTGATAAAATATGTACCAGTTCTTGCAATGAGCTGATAGTCCATGGGAGAAAATGTTCACATTAGTGATATGAGGAAAAATGGATTTCAGGTGCCCAAGAAGGAAGTTAATGTAACAATAAATTTGATTTTTTTGTATTATCAAGGTCGTCAGATATTATGACACCACTCTGGCTGACTTCTTCATGAATCCAAGCAGATGTAGTAAACACAGTAGGCTGGATATGGCTCCAGTGAATTGTAACTGAATTTCATTTTGATGAAGAAGTGTTGCGTTTTCAGAAAAATCCATCTGGATTAAAATTTCTTTTCCATTTACTCGGGATTTTATGTTTTCAAATTCATCAGCCTGTTTTCATTTGAAATAAGTGTGGGTCAAATAATATTGACATTGATATTCCAAAACATTTCTCTTCAAAATCTTTTGAATTTGAGATATTCTCTTCAAAATCTTTTTCAATTTCTCAACTTTTTGAACACGTCCATCAACTTTTTGCCATTGCATGTACTTCAAGGGTTCACAGTCACCTTTTGGTTTGTACAGTGCTGTTCTGGCACAGTTCAATACAGTTCTGGCATTTTCTAGCCATGCAGTTTTTTTACTCTGAGTCACATACAACATTGTCAACAATTTCCTTTTTATTATTATCATCGTCATCAACATTATCAGCATCGTTGCTTGTTGGTGAATTTGATGATTTTTTTCTAGCTTTAAACCACACTGTTTTGATAAACAGTTCACCATGTGAGCCTTTTCGTTGGGCGAATGGGGAAGGCTGCTACATATTCTTATATTACCCCTTCTGTCTGCTTATTTCGGTATGGTGATACTTTTTCAGGGGTCTTAAAAAGAGCTTTATTTTTATTTTCACTGTACCAATTTTTGAATCTCTATTTCTGATATTCTATTTCTTCTTCCGTGGAATTTTGGAAATTGGTTTCCCTTGAGGCGTTCTTCCTTAATTTCACCTTCCTCTCCCTTAGGGTAAATTAAGTACTATGTAAATGCTCGTGATAAATGTTAACTTGTAGGTTTAAAACACGCATGCCTATATTAAATGTTTTCTTGAAATTGTTCTTTTATTTTTTTACACCTAAATGTTATTCAGGTTAGCTACATGCTTAATTTTAGACTTATCTATTACCAAACCTACTTATTGTTGTTTTATTTGTAAGAAATGTTGAATTAAAACTACAGAAATTAATCAAAATAAGTACTTTTAGAAGTTGGTGTCGGACGTAGAGTCGGACGTAGACTTATTTTCCTACGTCCGACACCAAAATGATAATAAACCTGTAGAAGTTTAATTTTTTTTAATGACAGGTTCTGTAAGCTCTACAAGAACTTACTTTAAAACGGTGCTTTCATTCGTAAAAAAAAAATTTTTGGATCTGCAATAAAACTAAAACTTGTTTTTTGGTGTCGGACGTAGAATAGTAAGGAGCTAAAAATTTAATTAATTTCCCACGATAACCAAGAGGACGAAAAATTTTAAGTTGCAGAAACTTTTAACTTGGCTCATAAATAAACCAAAAACAAAGTATTTCGTTTGATAAATATTTGTTCAGCATCACCAGCATAATAATTTGGCGTGACTGATTAAACGAAAGAGGAAAATGGTAAAAAAGACTTGAGAGTAAAATAGCATAACATTTAATTGTGTAAATATTGTTTAAAATAATTACAAGAAATTGAAAGCTGACTTAATTAGTTTAAAAAAATATATAATACGTACAGGTATTTATTAAATAATATTTTTGGCTTAGGTTTTCTATTTCGTGGAATTGCCCACATAGTGTTCGAAAACATCACATAAATCTCCCTAAAAATTCACCTTTGATCGAGGTCGATTGTAAACATCCACTGGAGGGACGCCTAAATCTTGAAGTGCGCAAAATTGGGTGAGGGATGAGACAGGGAGTGGGGAATTGTTAACCGGGAGGCAAGCAACCAGAGTGCCCAAGTGGGTGGACTAGAGGGTCCTCATTACGTGGGAGAGGGGAGGAAAAGAGGCTGAGTACTTCCCCTTCGAGAGACGCTGGGCGGAGCGCGTGGGGCGGTCGTCAAGGGGGGGAGGGAGGGAGTGTGTGTGGTTGGCGGGCAGAGAGGGGAAGGGTGTGGGTCTGTGGAGTGTGGCAGGGGGCGGGGGAGGAGAGAGAGAGAGTGCGAAGGGGAGGGCCAGCCGCTGCCATCGGATCAGACGCGAATGGCGATCACTATCCCAGAGTCCCTTCTCGAACGAGAAGCAGTCGCCCCATATTCCCCACAGTTTCCAAGCGCTCTTTTCCCTCGGCTGGATGACGCCGAGGACGTCTACGGATGCGTGTGATTAGTTACAGTGGTGCTCCGATTGAGTTCGTTTCCCGTGCCGGGGAAGTGGTGAGACTCATGTGAACGTTTCCGCTGACTTTAACGCCTTGATCGGTGACTACAACTATTGTGACTCGGTGACTTCAACGCGTGCTCAGTGACTTTAACGCTCTTCCGGATCTTCAAAGAGAGCATAACATCACACCCTGCATCGAATAGTACTCCTAAAACGACAGGTATTAGCAAAATCGAGGATTCCCAGCGGCATACATTTGGATTGGATGATTACGAGGAATTAACGCACATTATCTTCCGGCATCGACCTACAGACTTTTCAGCAGGTAAGTCTGTCGTATATCATCTTCGAACGCAGTTGGTACTCACATCATGGTTATTAAATATTGAGTCAACAAAAAAATGCATTACAATAGATATGCACACAAATGGATAATACAAGCGCGGCTATTCGGAAATAAATAGTTTCACTAACGAATGCTTTTATATGAATCGCTTAATAATTCACCAGAGAATGGGTAAAAAAAATAAAATCAGAACATATTTTCGTAAAGATAAAATGCAAAATAAATATTCACTAAGAAGTAAAGATCTACCACCCATCAGTGACCTCAATAATGCTGAAATAGCGTGGTTTTAATCGCCTCGATTGGTAAAAACATGTGTTAGGAAAATAAACACAATACACATATTAGGTATGGTTGAGGAAGTTTACATATTCAAATAAATCGACCAGAGGGTAAGTGAGAATTAAGGCAAATAATTACGTCGAAATTATTTTAACAGCATCAATATAAGTAGTTACCATTGAACCAAAACATATATCACAAGCCAAAATGATCATTGAACAACCAGCAGCAGAATTGAGTATCATCACTTTTAATTTAAAAGCATGTTGAATTTACTTATTTTTTACTTCTTTGATAGTGTAATACACTTTATTTATTGCGGACATTGCCATTGAGGAATACAGCGTCATTTCAAATATTTATACATTTATTATTTCAATTGTTTCCATTCATTTATGATATAATACGTAACTATGGCACAAAATAAACTAAATTCCCAGGCCAACAGAGGAAATATTTACTCCCAGGAGGAAAGCATATTTGTTCTCAACACAAACTGAAACTTTAATATGTTAACCCATGTTATTTTGATCGCATTATCCATTATCGTTTGCTATAAGAAAAGATCAGGTTGTCATTTATCAATTGTAGCATTTCAAACGTCTCTAGCAATAAACTGGCAGTGTTTAGATCTGATCAAGCACGCTTACAGGTCATTTGGAAGGGGAAAGGAAAAAGTCTGGAGAAAGGTACAATTTAAGTTGATTAGAGATGATGAAATGAGACCACTGGGAAGAAATTGAGGCCCTGCATCAAGGATTAAACATTCCATGGGTAGGCATTATGACTGCTTTTTTGATACCACGGCACGATTATTTTAACGAAATGTTTCTTTAAGAAGGGTAAAGAAGAATTGAAAAATACGGATGACGAATTGACCAAGTCCTGCGTTACTCTGCTAAACATTTTCCAATAAAGGTTTTTCATTCTTCATCACATCATATCTTGAGTGAGCCACTTAATATTCCTAATTACCTACTTTAATTTATTATAATAATTTAAAGTTATTATGGCGTCATAAGCTGCCAAAATATTTATTTAATTTGGTCAAGAATTTGGGTAGATCCACAGGATAAATCATAGTTCGACCAAAGGAAACTTCTAAGACCGGCAATGGAAGTGGAGGCTTTTCTTTTCAAAACCAATAAACCCTCAATAGAATGCGATCACGCTGTGGCACAAGATTACGACAACATTATTTTGGCAATCGCAATCGTTGACGTGGGAGGAGCTCGTTGGCTTATTCATGCACCTGGTCACGAGCCAAAGTACACTGCTCTACCCACCACGTTTCCAATGACAGAGCCATCATCCTAACGCACTGTGAAGGGGCTCTTGACACACGCTGCGTGATCACCTTAAGCGCGAGGGGAAAGCGGGGAAAAAATGGTGGAGGAAACGCGAAAATTCGTTCTCGTTCAACGGGAAAAAGCCGGCCCGACTCCCCCGCAAAGCCGAATCATCCTCCCCTTCCTCAAGTGAACGTACCCATCGCTCTCACCCATGTCGGCTCAAACTCTCTCTTCCTCGCATGTCCGCGATCGCATTAGTTTACAGCAAAAGCCGGTTTCGGGCACTCGAATTCCGCCCGCGCCGGAGCGCTCTGCTCCTCCTCATGTTCAACTGGATTGCTTTCGCCTTTTCTTTCTCCAATCTGCATTGGCCTGCAGGTTCGCTCTCACGGCTGGTCGTATTTTTGCCGACTTGAGAAATCTTTTCTCAAACTAAACAAACTCTAATGGATGTCGCAGTATCTTCCCAAACCTTCGATTCTTAGCGAGCAAGCAGATAAGAGTTATACACGTTTACGTTTTCCATTCCAACCAAGATGGCAGCAATCATTATTTTATTTATTACTCTTTTGAGTTTTCGAGCTATTTTCTTCAAAATTAGGTTGGAATTCACATAAATGATGTCTTTATTACATTTACTTTATCATCTATAACGCCGATTCTCATTCCAAGTATATTTTTTAAGGGATTGCTCAGATGCTCCTTCCTATTCCATTTTCTATGGGTCCCAAGATAAATTAACGATAGTTTCAAATCATATCGGATTTATTTGCCCAACTCACAATCAGTCATTATTTTCATGATAATAATCAGATTTACTTCGTATGTGACATGAATGCATTTTTTAGTTCACATTGGTTACTTTTCGATGTAAGTCGATACTAATGTGCTTTACGAAGATGGCATTATAAACCCATGGTAGCTTTAAACTAAAGCAAAAAATCATGTGGCAAATACTTTTTCTTACTTAAATCAAACTCATCAAATGACATATTCATGGCGGATCAGGTAGGTATATTCGCATGCATAATCGCATCAATGACTGAAAATCTTACTTATAAGTTTATTCCACTCAAAATTTATTGGTTCTGACTTTCGTTTATTCTTCTTAATCTGCCTCACTCAAAATATTTTGCAAGCATGACAGGTCATGTTTTGCATACATACAAGGAAGAGGAATGTAGGCACGTCTGGTGAAGAAGCTCGCATCACACACATAGTTGCAACTTAAATCTCTTTAATACATTGATCCGTAAGTTAACCATTCAGTCAGCATCTCTCCAAATGCCATTTGGAAATTATTTTAAACGCTATGAATTAGTCCCTTAATCCCCATAACTAAGTCCTTTAATTAAAGTAAGAGGAATACGATATCATAATATTTCATCATACCCAATATGTTACTATTAAAGTAAAATAAAAAGATTCACTGTTCGCAGCTTGTAACTTTAATTATAATTGCGTTTTACCGAGCAGTTGGAGCAAAAGCGGCATGCCTAGAAAAACATTATTCTCAACGTAGAAAGAAGAGAGACTTCACTGGAAATCAGATTAGACAAAAAAACATACTCATATCGTCCCTCTAAAGTGAAAAAGCATTTATCAATTTCTTTTGTTCCATTCAAGGAAAACTCGAGGAAAAAGTGGGTCAGTCACGCGAAGTAAATCACCGCCTTATTCTGTTTTCAAATCCCTTTTTAACTCCATCACCTGCCGTCTTCGCGTGCGACTCTGTGAATCAAGCGCGGCTTTGTTTTCGTCCCTCAACCCTTCCTCAACCTCATCCAATGGCCAACAGCGCGCACTCCTTTCCCCTCCTCTAATCCATCCGGTAATCATAGTTTCCTTTCCGACTCATTCTGGTTCTCAGCGCATAATCTAATCTCCGCTTTCTATAAATCGAATGAAAAAAACGATTTGATTTCCATTTCCCATTGATCGCTCTCACCCAATAGCCCACATTTAAGAATCATCTGCTCAGATGAGAGAGTTTCAAATTCTTATTGCCACTGTAGGCATCAGCGGTTGCGGTCATCAAGTCATTCGGCGAATTTTTGAACCGAGTGATAATTTAGAAAAGGATATCTGATTATTATACAAGAAACTTTGATGAAATCATGATACATGGATAACTAAAACATACTACTGTAGGCGACTATTAATAGGTTTTGCATCAGTTTATTCTGTTAACTCTTGTTTTCTGCCCAATAAAAAATTCTACCTTTTACAAGTAAAAATGCACACGGCTATTCATCAAATTCTCGCAGCCATTTATGAGGGACAGCTCGTCCAGTGTCAAATTCTACGACGCTTGATGTGCAAGACAAAAATATAACTGTACTGCTCTCTAATCTTCTCCTCAAGATAACTCAAAGACAACTGGAAATCAACAGGTGGTCCATAAAAGGTTGAGGCGCGAAGGTCACAATAGCATCACAGGAATATAGGCACGATACAGCGAAATGACGTAAGAGATAAGTAATCAGACAAAGGCGCCAATAGCAGCTGCCTTTGCGCTTCTCAAGAAGATCCCACTCAATCACACTGCTTCTCCTCGCTTGAGCTGCTGTAACAAATACTACTTTTAAAAAGCATCGATGTTAAAAACACTGGCATTAACCTGATTATCAGATTATGTATAAGGACTTCATTGATGAGTAATTCATGTTTATTAAAAAAAAACACGGAGCAATCATGCTTGACGCATTTATAATGGAGAAGTATAAATTAATTTCAAAATAATAATTTTCACCCACTCTTAATTTTAATCCCCATCTACTCCAAAATATTCTCTGGCCTTACAGCAATCATGTTCAGGAAAACTAAGAATTGTCGGCGAACTAGTGATCATTTTTCCATCAATAACACCTCCCCCCCTAGGATACGTTAGCTATGTATTTAGGTTCTGTTTAATAATACCTAATTCCTTTTAATCCAATGAAGACGTAATTTTAGACATTTAGGTCCGGTTTTATAATTTCTGATTAACGCTAATCGGAAGATGACGTAGCCTTTCCGTTAACTCGGTATTATGTGCAAGTTCGGGTTTTGATTTTAGAGTGTCTTTTAGAGCTTAGGATTGTCGATTAGGTGAGGTGAGGCTTAATGATGGGAAAACATATTGACATCGATTTTCATATTGAGAAAATATTTTACTGTAGCTTATAAAATAGGGCCTTAATAATTCATTTTTTAAATGATTCTGAGTCATATTTTTCAATATCAGTATGCATTCTATAAGCTTGTACTTTAATTAATTTGGTTAAAAAAATGAAAAAGGCACTAATCTAAATCAACCAAGACATGGAGGTTGATGGCAGAACCGTGAAAAACTTATTTCCTTTGACGAAAGCTTATAAAATCACCTAGTTGTTCTGCAAGTGTCAAGAAACGTGTTGCAAACGTGTTTCCAAAACTCCTACAAAAACCGTGTTACGCCTCCAATTGTATACAATACGATGTATTTAATTGTTATAACGGAATCAAATACTACCAGTTAAAAGGAAATACCTCTATTACAACATTATTAAATACACCCTGACTCTGAAAATAAATTGTTAACTATTAGGCACGTATATTTGGAGTCTTGTATTTCAAAATCCTCCATAACCATTAGGATAGAGGTGGATTCAAAATGTAATTGATAAGGTTTTGGGAATCTATGTAAACAATTAACTGCCCAGCGCTAGTTCAGAATAACATCAACCACATTATCTCTCTGAGTTTTAGCCGAAATTTTGAAGTTGAACTTCTAACACAAAACTAGGGTGTAACGCCAACAACAACTGATACAAACGTCCTTAGCTAAAGGAAGTGAATACAGAAAATCAACTCAGCCAATAATAATAGGTAAGTATTTACACTCTGCTTGCCTGACATACCTTAATATAACTTGTCGGTAATAGTCGGGTAAAAAATTCATCTAAAGCCAAAATTATAGCAAATGAAACCCTCTAATCATAAAACATGCCGTAGAATTCACATGCTGTCGACCGTGTAATTGCATAACTGAAATTTCCGAGACATAATGAAAACTAAAAGTGCAAAGCCAATTTCACGCTGTATCTAGCTAAATGATTACGCACCTCGTCCATCCACGATGGGGCATCTGGTTCCTTTGATGATCAATTCAAAACTAATCATTTTCATAACAGTCTCAACGTATAATGAATACCAGGTGGTTTCAAAACATTCACCCAACTCCAATAAGGAATTAAAGAAAAACAAGACATTCTACCTCAAAACCGATAATATGCGGAACAGGAAATAGGGTAGATGAATGAGAGTAAACATCCAAAATGATACAGAAGTCCGTCTGACAAGGATTCATCATGAATCATGTAAAGGTAATATCAGAACATTCCCAGTCACGTAGAATATTGGTGTTTAAAACTAACTCGTATTTCGAGGGAAAAATTACTGAAATGCATACAATAAATATAGAAATACAAAATCTTACAGCAAATGTTCAGTCAAGGAAGTGGTGTCATAAAATATTACAAGTTTAGCGTTCTAAAAATTCCGGCCTGGAATTTTATGCTGGATTGACCGAAATGTCAACAATTGATCCCACAGAGAGGCATCTTAATAAACAATGCATAGTAAAAACAAAATGTTTAAGGGAAAAGGTTTTTGATTAAAAATGCTCTAAAAAGTAAAAAATATTGTTTTCAGCTACCACCCGGTTCTCAGTGCAACTAAAAATAAAATCTTAGAACGCTACTTTTAAACTTAATAAAATTTATAGTTTGTGTAAGCATAAATATTAAGGCTATAACTATTGATATGCTGCAATACAATTGTAATATCTGTATTCTTTGAGTTTTGAGAACAATATTGTGTCCATTTTAGCATTCATTGAGGCATAATTGTAGACATTTCTTATAGATATGAATGATTTTAAGTCAATAGATAAATTTATAATACGATATAAATATAATATAAGAAGTGTATCTTATTTATTATGATACTTATCCGATTTTTCGCATATAAGCACCATGGGTAATATGTATGTGAGTATATAATTTTTTTGCATGCATATATACACAGGTATATGCATAATTGTTCTAGGACTTTCCAGAGTATGCTACTTTTAATAGCATACGCTGAGAGAGATGGTGGCAAACTTTTATACTCAAATGTCGCGTAGCAAAGTATTATAATGAATGCATATTACATACATCTCTTCACTCATAGGTAAGCAGATAATTAATTTCATATATTTATTCTTTCTGATATCCTTTTGTATTTCTTCAGTAGATTAGTGGGGTTCAATTGTAGCGCCAAAAGGTTTTATTTTTAGTTGCTCGCAGAAGGGGATGGTAGCTGAAAACGTTTTTTTTTCCTTTTAGTTCATTTTATTAAACAATAAACCCTCTCCCTGGAAAATTTTGTTATAACATGTATTATCTTTTTACCTTATAGCTTTCAAACTCTTATCATCAAATTTTAACTTTATAAATTACATTTTTTGGTGTTTGTAATGCATCCAACCCCAATGCCTTCTCTTTTGGTGCGTAGCAGTTTCTTTCCGTAGCCCATACCCATCATCTTTATCCGTTAAAGCATTAGTCGTAACAGTTGTTCCTGTCCAGTTTTTCAACAGAATAAAATGTTTGACTTTTCATTCTTCAAGTACTCAATATTTCTCAACTCTTGACATTTAGTTTCACATAGTAAATTGTATATTTTTTTGCGAGAATGTTAGAAACGCCTTCGTTTGAATGAAAGGGCGGATCTTGGAACGGATCATTCCGTTTGCGAGAACAACAATCTAGGAGAACGACTCCTTCGTGAAGGACAAGGGCGCCGTCATTGAAGGTTTGTCTCTGGAACGTAAACGCATAGTTAATTCATTACTGTTGGCATTAACGGATTTCTGCATTGCCTCCGAAAATGGGTCTATGGGCAAAACATTTCAGAGCTCCACATCAACGAGAAGTAGGAAATATTTCGATGACGAGATTTCACCCAGACAAAAAGGCGAAAGTCAATTAAACCTTTTGAAAAATACAAAGCAGACTTTATTCCTTTTTTTTATCATAATTTTCAGTTTCACGGTTGAACATCAGCTTTTCAGCAGACTTCTTTTTACGTTCCCTTCCTCCATCCTCTCAATACAATAATGTGGAGCATTAATTTTTTTCATCCAGGTATATTATTTTTTCAGAATTTAATTCATGATAGCTCCATGCTTGCACGCATCAGGGGAAATTTCAGAGCGAAAAACACTAGTGCACATTACCCAAAGCATTTAAGCGTAAAAACTTCATTCCAAAACCATAAGGGAAAGTACTTGTCGATGCGAGCATGGGAAAAGCCATCCAGCGTTCGTCAAATTTCTATGACTAACCTAGCGTGTTTGTGCGGATATTTCCTATTCCTACTGGCTTTCCTATCACGTCGAGCGGTTCAAAGGTGCGATAAAACCTCAGTTGTTGGAGAACATATAGGCCCAAATCAACTATAACTATGGGCATAGAAAAACTTGGTGGCACTCACTAGCGGAGAATTAGAGTCACTGAGAGAGAATCAAGCGTCGATAACCGGAAAAATTAACCTAAGGACTCCCGGAGCGACCTTTTCAGGAAGCCTTGTCCGCTTTATCCCACCCATCGTGTATTATTATTTCCTCTCATTGCGTCATTTCCACAAGAGAGTGCTACAAAGTTTCGATGCGCATGAACACGATTCGTACTTTTCCTAAACATGACTTAGTTTCCTAAATTACAAAACACAGGTCCCGGAATTAAAACAAATTCCGGGACCTGTGTTTTGGCTAACCATGCTCTAGAAAATAATTACAATTTCAACTTTCAGGAAGCTAAACATATAGATTGTCGAACCTTCAGATGAGGCTATTCAAATAAATGGTCCACATCGTAAAAACTCCTTCACTTTGTAACCATAGATCGGATATACAGAATTTAAGCAAAAACTATCATAATTTGATCTCCTATAACTAAAGTTTTTTTCTACGCAATATGTAAAATTCTCCAGAATTTAAATACGAATATGTTTTTTATATTCGTAAAATATGTAATTTAAATTCGAAATTTGAAGTTACGATGTCTGTAATTGTTAATTTCATGCTTTATACTATTCATTTTAAATATTTTTATTTTCACTTATCATATTTTTTTTAACAAAATTTTAGCTTGGTTTTCCATATTGTTTTTGTTTTTTTATGTTGATTTTGTTACTAAGAGGAAGAGTTTGTTTCTGTGTTACCATTGTCGCAGTTAGAAAGTTAATCCTTTGAGGTACGAAATTGATGATTGAAAACTTTTTATCCTTGTAGTATTATAATAATTATAAACTGTATTCCTTGCATTGTACTGTAGCCCTGAAGAAGCCTCATTAATAAAAAGGCGAAACGTTGGCGGAAAAGGAAGTTTAGTTTCTTAAAAAAGACATTACCAAACATCCATAAAATAACAAATGTATGAAATATGACTTTGGCCACACGGTTCCGTTCGGCAAATATTCATTCTTAAGTGGAGTGAGTTGTGCATTGAATCACAGCCAGAAAGCGAACAAGAAGAGGGATAAGACGCGTGTCATGGCATCATTGAGTAAAGACCAGTTGGAGGGCACAGTGTTGGGGAAATAAGAAGGGGCAAGGATGAGTGTCCACATACTTGTAGCAAGTCAAAACACCAGGGAAATAGCTATAGGCAGGATTTAATCTTCGTCTGACAGACATGAAGTTGCAGGATTTTGGAGTGTTCACCCTGCATAAGTCTTCGTTGCCAGATTCATTATAAAATTTTCGCCCAGACCCGACCATCAATGAATGTAATGCAAGAAAGCTGAGTAGAACCTTCTACACTAAGTTCACTAAAAAAACATTAAATATTGAAATTTAATTAAATGTAATGCACTAAAGACACCTTGATAAACAAATACAAATATTTCCAGCATTTTATTTTAGCTCGTATAGACAATCAAAGCCTACGGCTTCTAGATTGCAATGTCACTCTCATATGTATCTCATGACTGTTTTTTTCTATCATTTTAGTGTCAATGCGCACAAAAAAGTAGTACCGCTTCTACGATTTCCATTCAAAACTCGTGCATTGCGGCACAAGAAAAAATATTTTTTTCCAATTTTTCGTTCGCTTCCGTATTTTACAATTACAGGATCGTTTTTTCAATTAGTAAAAACTGGATGAGCGGAAATTCACACTGAAAAAAATATTTTCTTGGTCGAGTTTCAATCCACGATCTTCGCAGACGCCTCGCATGCCCCTAGACTTTCCCAGGAATCTAGATGGCTGAATTTTTTCAAAAACATTTTATGCTGAATTTCTACACATTGTGGCATCAATTATACAAAATCATGTTTAACTTATACCACTAAAGTAGGAAGAATTATATGCATTTTATGTGACGATCCCTCGTTCGATTGAAGGAAAGTGTGACGAAGGGGAAGTGCTTGATATGGTGGTTGAGGATAGGTGACTAATTGATGAGATTAGGAAGAGCCAGAAAACGTTACATTAGGGCAGTACAACTTTGAAAATGTAAAACATTTCAGTTACCTCGGTACTAATTTAAACTGTAAGAACTCAATGACAGAAGAGATCAACAAGAGAATAATGGCTGAGTATAGGGCTTACTTTGCTAATATTAAGCTCCTGAAGTCAACTCTGCTATCCAAGGAGATGAAAGTCAAGATCTATAAGACACTTAACAGACCGGTCGTGACATACGGAGCAGAAACGTGGACCATCTCTGCTGGAAATGAGCAAGCTCAGCGAATATTTGAACGGAAGGTTTTGCGAAGGATATATGGCCCCGTGACAGATGGGGTAACATGGAGGATAAGAACAAACAGGGAAATAGAAAATTTTATCAGAGGCGAAGACATAGTGAGATTTGTGAAGTACCAACGGTTAGCTTGGCTAGGTCATGTAGCAAGAATGAGTGAAGAAAGGATGCCTAAGAAGCTTCTACATGGAAATATGGATAGAAAGAGAAAAGGAGAAAGACCAAGGAAAAGATGGATACAGGATTTGGAAGAAGAAATAAAGGCTATGAGGATCGTAAGATGGTGGGAGAAAGTGCAGGACAGAAGAGAATGGACAGGTGTCTTGAGGGAGGCCAAAGCCCATACCGGGCTGTAACGCCGAGGAAGTGAATAAGAAAGAGCCAGAGTAGGTGGTTGGAAGAAGTAATGAGGGGCGAGAGGAGGCCAAGATAGAGGTGAGAATGTTGGGTAGGCGCGAAGGGGAAGAAAGAGAATGTGCTTAATGGACGAGATGAAGAGAACGTAGGCCGAACACCTGTAAAAGTCTGATAGAAATTTCACCCTTCCATCTAAACCTACCTCAACGGCAGATAACCATAATAATAATAATATGATCCAGGCTCCTTTAACTTAACTTATAGCGAGGAACGTTAGCATCACATCGCGACTAATTGAATGTACAGGCAGCTCGCTCTCTAATTGATTCTTGCAAGCAAAAGAGTTTAATATCTAGCGGTATTCCGGTCCCTTTATGAGCAGCACCCGGTAGGCCACCTGACGCCTTTCGCTGCCAGCAGGCTAATGCTTCCCGAGCCCTCCTTTCCAACATTCCCCTTCCTCCACCATTCTCCTGTATACCAATCGTTCTCCTCTCAGGCCAAACTTGTTCCAGCCTTAGCGACCCGCTATGAGTGGTACATATAGCTTTCTTATCCTTTGAGATAGAATATCTTCTCAAGGTTATATTTTTGAGCGAATAATTCAAGGATATGATTCTGACAGACAAAAAATATAAAAATTAATATCCTTCAGGATTATCACGCAGGAGGTGGGGAATTTAGTGAGGAAGTTTCCATAAGCTCTGCCGGTAACGCGACGGCTTGGCCGCGTTGGCCGCGATTTAGAGTCCCATCTCCAGTATGGGTACTAAGCTATAGATGTGATTAATACCTTAGATTATGTTATGAATAATATCAATGGTTGGATCCTCCATCGTGGAAGCACGCTAAAGGAAATTGCACAATCAACTGTAATATACTCCCGTAATATAAGACCGTTACTCACTTGACTAGTTGCGTTGGCGACAGACTCGACTATATATCCGGGAGTGGTCGAATATTTCGCAGGTACTGTAGGTCACAGGGAGGGAATCGCATAAGCCCACGGTGAATTGCGTCAATCATCGACGTAATTTCGTTTCTCATCCACCGTGGCTTAGAATAGTCACAACGCAGCAATTCCAACATATTTTCCAACCATTCATTCATTAAACATAAGGGAGTGATTGTGGCATCGGCCAGATATTCATAAGTTCACGAGATCGAAATCCGCCGAGGGTAAGAGTAGGTGTTTTATCGCATTGGTTCCCTTTTATTGAACATTTACTGACGGAAGTACCTGGAGCCTTCAGAACAAGGGTCTGACGGAATTGCGATATCTCGTTTTGATTACTACTAGCACCAATTGTTTCAGGTGCAAATGGAAAAATACGTATGCGTGAAAAAGATAAAGATTGTATGCATTTGCCATAAATCTTTTATTTTTGTGAAAAAATTCAGTAATTATTCCTTTCGTTGTAAGGCGTTTATCATCGTCCATTTAATATACCCCTGGGACCACACGTGACATCGCCATCGCAACCGTAAGTAAACAAAGAAGATGGCCGAGAAAGTACACTGCGAAAACGCCAAGAGAAGGACTGGACGGCATTATTGCGCTGCAATCTGGTTCCAGTATTTTTCAGGATACATAATTGATTATAAAATTACCTTTTTAAGATTCCCCTGAGAAATAAATAGATAATTTCCTACTTAAACCTGCAAGATATTCAATTAAAGAGTATACCTGTCGCGCTGTTGCGCTTATAGTTAGCGCCTGACCGCTAGAGTGCTCTGGGTGACATGTATAACCATTGGAGGAATGTGAGTGTCAGACCCTTGCTTCAGAGCTCGTAAATAGAAACACTTTACATTGAGAAATGAAGCATTACGGAACCCCCAACTAATTCCAGTATGTTTCTTCATGCGCACGGAAATAGACAGTGCTATAATCATTAATACGATTTATTAAAAAAAAATAATGTTTGGGCTTTTAAATTTAAAAATATTTTCTAATGTTCGAGTCAAGCAAGAGACACACACATTGTAAAAAAATAATGAAAGTTATCTTTTGTGTGAAACACGAATGGAGCATGCAACGAGAGGCTTTTCCATAACTAAAGACTGCTGAAGATGGAATGAAATGAGTAAAATAGTGAAGCAGGAATTAGTGAGGAAAAGAATAATTGTTATACAAATCATGAAAATAGGGAGAGAGCATCCCGAATTAAATACCTTGTTGTGAAAATGAGTTCTCAAAGAAAGCTTTTTGACGCGTACTTACTAAAAGTAAATTTTCGTAGCTAAAAATCTACCTCAAGCGATGGTATCCCTCTAATATTGGAAGCAGTTCGTCATCCTTAAGCATGCGTGGTGTATTCGATATTTTGTTTCAGAGATATTTTTACGTAATAAAATACACGCTATGAACCACTAAAAACCTATACTACGCAATAAATACGACATACACCAGCAAGATTAGTTGACACCCAACCCTGAGCGCTGGCCAAATAGTCACCAAGCTAGTTCTCAATTGTCTCGCTGGCCATTCCAGCTGACCTAAGTCGCAACTCGACATTTTATGTCGCCTATTAACGTGGTTTGAGAGAGATAGTTCCCTAGTCATTTTGGAGACCAAATTCAAATTTTATTTTTCATTTCAGCGACTGTAAGAAGTATGAAATAATTATTGTAACATAAATGGCGCAAATATATAGTTGTATATGATCAAAGTTCTCAGTAATTAAATTAATAAAGCTACATAAGTCACTAACTTGACTCAGTTTTTCCCACCGTACGGCTGAAAACCCTTCAAAAAAGCAGATTTTTTTTGGTGATTCTGTAAAAATTACTGTGGTGAGTTATAGATAACTTTTTATAAATACTGAAATAAAACTGCAGTAGTTGTATTGTCCACTAAAATTTTCATGTAAAATATTACACTAAACGTGTTTCGACGCTTAGGGCGTCATCATCAGGTCTACACAAGTTGTCTCCAATGGGAATATTTATACATAAAAAAAGGAAAGAGGGGGAGGATTCTTGACCAATGCAGGAGGTAGTAATAAGCAAGGGGTTACGGTTGTTGGTGAATAACAGGGGGGGGGGGGTGTTACGAGACATGTAACCTTCCCGAGGTTTCGGGAGAGTGGCCTATTGGGTGAAATGTGGAGATAAGCAGAGGAAAGAGGAGGATCACCTGATGATGACGCCGGTGACCTTGTGTAGATCTGATGATGACGCCCTAAGCGTCGAAACACGTGTTGTGTAATATTTTACATTAAAATTTAAGTGGACAGTACAACTACTGCAGTTTTATATAAGTACTAAAATGCTGTTCCACCATATAACGCCAGAGACTGTCGAATTTACTTTTATCGATAGTTGAAAAAACATGCAATCTACACATCGTTAGTTTTTTTACGAAATGTAAATGTGAGAAGTTCCTAATATTTTCAATATTCTCCCTCTGGAGCACACAGCCGTATTCTATATCTTGTAAAAGAGCTTATATTTTTAGGAAAATTTCTCGGAAAGTAGTTCGGCAAGGCGTTCATATTTTGATATAATTGGAAAGATGAGAGTTTTTTCTTTAAAATGAGGCCAAATTCATAAAATTCTTGGTGGAGTAATTTTTTGCTCAAACTACCTAAAGCAGGAACCCGACCGGCGATGAAACTTCGGTTACTCCACCTCGTCATATAGCGCTAAATACGAGGAGCCGGGCGGAGAGGGGCCGGGCCCTCCCCGGGGCTTCCCCACCGTCCCCGAATATAACTCGCGATTTCCTCGGGCGCGACTGCTCTCCTTATTTTTCCAAATGCCATCCAATTCCGACCCAACCCCTCCTTCTACCGCACTCTCCTCCCAACTAGCATACGTCCTTGCAGCCCCAACCCCCACCCCCCCCCCTCACACCACTTCTTAATGCTTCCCCCCTGCCGCCGCTAACTGCCGTCCCCTCAGGGCGTCCGCTCTCCCGGCGTGACTCGGGCAGAGGCGGTGCCGAGCGCGCTCACCTTTTTTTACGGGGGAGTGGGGGGAGAAAATAAGATCGGGAGAAAGTCTCGAGAAAAAATATGTATTACCTATATACGTGCGCGCGCTTATAAGGATATAGTAGGTATATAAATGTATCCCTCGATAAGCACGAAAGGCTTTGCAGTCCTTTTTGTAGCGAAACCGGTCCGTAGCGGTGGACCGCTCGACTCGGCCGTTAACTTCCCCTCCTACCATCTCCTCCCTCCCCCTCCCTCCACCTCCTCCCCCTTGCAGATCCACTTTACAAAACGGCAACACATCCCCTCTCTCCAATTACCAGCAAAGTCATTCATTCTCTCACATTCCGCGAGATCTACGGAGAAATGGCTCAGATTGTCTCATAGGTACTGTTAGGTCTCTTCCTGTTCTAACGCGACGCCCATTTTATTGTTGTTTATTGAAAGTTGCCATTTTATCTATTGTACTAGAGGAAACTATGTTAGCTAAGGTTTATACTAGATAGAATGCACGATTTCTAAACTTGAGATGCCAACTTGTACCTCATTCTGTTTATTCTTTCATGTAGTTGAAGATGATTACAGAACTTTTGCGGGTCTATCTTATTAAGCGTTTATTAGCGTAACAAAGAGAACAAATAGAGGAAACGCGACGATAACCAAAAACAAAAATTGTTCATTTTTTCGGCATTATGACCTTTTAATGAGAAAAAATATTTGCATAGTTCAATGATAAAAACATCCTTTTCAAAAGTCCGAACACGACCGCTGAATTGGCGACTGAGGCGTCACGTCGTCACAAAACGTCACGTCACAAAAGTTGATAGTATTAAGAAAATACTGGATACCACAATCCATTTATTTGTGGCTCAATAAAATTAAAGACGACAAGTGGTATTTTTCTTCGCAAATTGAGAATCAATTATTTTCGTATTTCAAATTAAGTAAATTTTGAATTAATCTGCCAATATACATGTGATTAGCTAATACCAAGAATCTGTGGGAACAAAATCATGTAGGGTATTTGAATATTTCAAGAAATACTTTTATTTATAAATACTAAACAAAAAATTATGAACTATGTTATTTTTAATAGGTAACTTAAAGATTAATTAATTGGAGCAAAAACTCATGGACATTTGAGTTTCTCGTCGTCTTCAAGGGAAAAATAAAATCTTAAGGATCCAAAGGCCAGTTACCTACTCATTTAATAGTGCTATTAATCAAGCGTTAAGATTTCCAAATATAATAGCTTGAAAATGTACTTTATGTGAGCAGCTTAGGTACTTAATTGGTTTAGGATAAAATACTGGTGTTTTTTCACCAAATTTTAGTTAAAATTAATTTTTAAATTTCAAATGTATTGAAACCAAAACACTTCGTGCAAAGATATTTCTCATAAATTAGACATTATTTTTTATTGTGGAGAATACAAAATATTGAATGAAACACTGCCTGACACGTTATAGTTTTCCCTTCAGTCTCCTTTGACACAATACACTACACATGAAGAGGGAGCTGAAAAGAGCCATCTCCGAAGTTGTTCAAGAACTATGCAATGGAATATAATGTCAGGTTCTTGTTCTTTGCCATGAAGTTTGCGACAGGGCTATCGTGGAATACTCCAATTAATTAATCAATCAGTTTTACCAGCCATCTTTTATCTGCTCGATGCTGAAACAATAACAGCCATATAGCGAGACTTGCTAAATGGAATATTATCAGAAACATTTGTTGTGTATCACACTGAATTGAATATATGCAATACCTCATAGGAAAGTCCATGAAAAGCCATAATGATGAGCGTTTTTATTAAATAATAAAAAGGCCACATTCTTTGCAGCTGAGCTCTGTTACTTTAAGATAATCATTTACTGTGCAAAACTTTTAAAATATTCAATGCCACCGAGTTTTTCAATATTTAAAAGCTGGGATACTCTTTACGATGATTGGATTTGAGAAAAGGAGATTTTTAAACTTTAATAATGAGGCTTCTTGGCTCTATTTATCCTTTGGAACCTCCAAAAGCATCATCTCTAAAATTCATAACTGAATGGATTGTATCTACCATTTAGAAAGCAAAACTGACGTAGCTAGTTCTTCTAGGCCAGTTTTATAAGCTCTAGGCAAGACGACACTTAAATTCGAGATCCGTAGGGCAGTACCTGAAGCTCACTAGTCTAGGGTATATACCTTTTACAGAAACCACGTGATAAAATAGTGCTCATGCTCGTTTGATACGCTTCAGAAAATCAACAATAATTGATATCGAATATATAGGTACTTTCTCCGCAGTTTTCAACGTGGTGATAACCTCCAGCTTCAGTGCAACGGAGTCGCCCCCCCCCCTCCCAACAGCATGCATTGAAAAACATTCTAGATAATGACTTTCTTATCTAAAACTAGCCGCTGACAGCTCGCTTAGCTCACCGCAGCAGCTAGCCAGGGGGGCGAAGACCCCCTAGACTCCCCTATGTCGGCGGCTTCTCCCCCGGACCCCCACCAGAATAATAAAAAAAAACAGAATTATGCTGTTCTGCCCAAGTCAGGTCTAGGTTGGGTAGGACATTATTATATCGTATTCGCTCTAGTGTCTGTCCGTCCAGTCTGTCCGTTCGCTCAGGTAGGCGTAGATTTGCTTTTTTGCAATTTTCGCTTTCATGAAAATCTGCCCAAATCGCACATGCCCTCAAAATGATCGACATGCGTTGCAATGCCACTTTTTCTTTCTAAGTAGACATACATATAAAGACCAGACACATTTACATGTACAAAATAAATGAAAGACTGATTTTTTGTGTATTGAATTAAAATTGAAAAAATGTATTTAAGTGCTTAGGGTTATACAATATTTTTGGTCTTAGCGCCCTCTGCAAAACCAAATAAATTTTTCGGCTGTCCCACTCGTGAGCATGCAACATATAATTAATTGAGCATATTTAAATCATCGATTATCCAGATTTTATCGACACACTTGAAGTTATTGACCTTGTGCCTTGTTGATGGTCATTGAGAAGGAAAGACGAACGGGGCACTGTATAGTAGTTTGAGTACAACTATCAAATTAGTCACTGAACCTGGTCTTCAAATGCTGCAGGAGTGAATAGCCATCCATGAAATCACTATTAAATGGATATTCACACCTGGTTGCCAAGGATTTTTCTATTGTTGAAAAGGAAGAAAAATTGATGAATTTAGAGCTAAAAACGCAATACTTAGGCAAAAACGAAGCTTATAAGAAAATTGAATGGAAGAATTAAACATTGCATTCTTTTATACGTTCTATCATAAAAATTTCCATTCAATATCTTGAGTGAAAGTAATTTAAAAAAGTAAATCAAGAAACACATACACCGAAGTCAATGCTCTTCTTATGGGAGTAACAGTTAACATTAAAGGGGAAAAAACAACCACAAAAATAGTTTATTTCAAAAATCCTTCCTTTAGTGCGTCTATACTCTACGGTACGGATATATCCTCATAATTTTACAGTTCTGTCACCAGTAGTTTGGGCTGTGCGTTGATGAATCAGTCAGTCAGTCAGGACATCTTTTATATAAGTATATTAAAGATTAAAGATACCACATGCATGCTACATTCTTTTGAACTAATTCGTATTTAAAATATTTAAAAAATCAGTGTATACACCCGTTTTTATGTATTTATAAGTCAACAGAGTCATCTAAGTCACTTCAATCTTTCAATTGTAGTCAAGACGTGAATACGCGGTAGATTTTACTCTTTAAGACGAATCACATACCTATTGCTATACTGAGTGTTATTTTTCTCGTAATTCATTTCCCCACGCTGGAATCTAATCGGGTCACATGTCACTTTGAATTAAATGGCCTCTACAATCAGCTCAAGAGCCACAATATTGGCCTCATTGTGATCAAAGCCGCCTAGTAATGCGTGATTTCTGGAACGTAAAACGCAATAGTAAGTGCTCCACTTCAAACCACCGAATGTATCAATTTAATGGAGAGAAATAAAAACCTACTCCTTCAATGGCTTAATGCTTAGTAGCCTTATATTCGAGGGGTGACAAAAGTACGTACATTTAGAGCTTTATCTGGTTATTCCTAGAGTATTTTAAACATAATTTTCTCTTTCTGGAGAACTGAAAACAAATCATATGCTAAGCTCTAAAGCTTGCGATTGAATTAACAATGGATTTCTTATGTAAATCATTTCATCACTGATTCTACTGCTAACATTCCGATTATTCCTATGATATGTAACGCACGCAAGAGGTGTGTACGTCTGAAAAAAAATCACTTCTGAATAAAATGAATGATGTGATTTCTGAAGTAATACTTCTGTTACTAGTAAAGTAAAGTAAATACCAGATAACTATTCAAAAGAATTGCGAGGAATTGAATCCACCATCTTTGAATATTTTATTCATTGACAAACTTATAAAATATAAATAATTAATACAAATGATTAATAATAATTAAAGCATATGATAGAACCAAGATTATCATTGCAACACCGAAAATGGACGTGGTTTTCATGAAACTAAACGTTTAATCAACATGAAAACATTCTAAGGACATGTAAACATAAAATATTAAAATATTAATTCATGCATCTGAAACGTAACAGCATGAGCTCAAAATTACGCAAGCCCATCATATACAAATAGCCAGAAATTCGGCTCAAAATTGCATTAAGTTCCCATGAAAAAGTTCGATTTTGTGCATTATACATTAATTGTAAGAAAAACTTTCAGAAAAAGTCCAAGAGTGGCGATACGAAGAAGACGTTCACCCTAAGGAGAAAGACACCAAGACAATTTTAAGCATTTAGGAGAACGACAAAAAAAACTAATTAGATTTGATACGGAAAGATGGAAAACCTTGTACTTGGCACTTCTTGTAACGACGCGCGAACCTCATTGTTCCAACAAATTGAACCAGGCTAGCAGTAAGAGCGGTCTCTCAAAAATCGTGCTGAGAGCGAAATACACCCGAGGGATTCTTTTAACGGCCATTATGCCTTTCCCAATCACGACAAAAGACTTCCCCTTCTACAGAGTCATTGAGGCGAGAAATTTCAGAAGAACTGTCAAACACCGCCGAATGCCGACTGCGGCTGTGATCTAGAAGGATGAAAGAGAAATCTTTTTTTTGCAATTTTCCACGCGGCGATGAGCGAGCGGCAGTTCCCATCACCGAGATGCAAGTTGCGTGAAGGGACTGATCACTTATAATTACACAGCATCGGCGCCGCTTAGCAACCTCTTAAGGTGGGTAGATGGAGACCCTGATATTATTTCGCCGAAGCGTCCATGGGCGATTAAAATAAACAACGACTGCCACAACTAATACACTCCTCAAAAACAATAGTGGGGAATCAGTGCAGCAGTCAAAGATTTGGTCATAAGATTATCTACAGCACTTCAAAGTGATCTGTTAACAGTATTATCCAGCTTTGTGGGGCCGTTCATGTATTATGTGACGCGATTGTGGCCACTTTTCGACCCTCATTCCCTCATGCAAGACAAAGTGAGACTTTATGAACTCCCTCCTCCTTTACCAAATTGTCATAGGTACTTAGAAGCTTGCGCATAACATTTCTATGTTGATACAAGGTCAGTTATTATTATTGGATTTTATTCGTGTGTTTCACACAAAGCAAGGAAATGGATACTCCTTTTTTTGCTACGGGGATTAAACAACCTAATCCCCCATGGCACGCCAGTATTTATGCTCTATATAAACGCTCAAAAGAACCCTGACCAAGCATCAACTGCTAATTGTTTTACATTGCAGCATTTTAATTGAAAATATCCTTAAGCTTTCAACAAACTTTTCTTTGGGGAAACTTTACACTGCCTGAAGCCTAGATAAGCTTTATCGTCTGACGATGATTGAGCAACTAAAAACTAGAAGAATCACATTTCCATGCATCCAACTTCCTTTGATCTGCTGAAGTTAACGTCCAATCATCTGTCTGCCATATGCATTTAAGTACACGCAAACTCCATAAGTATGCCCTGATGAAGTCCAAATATAATAATAATATAGTTTTAATAAACTGTTTCCTTACTTCCAAGCTTGTGTTGCTAACAGTTGGAAAATTCTTGTTCTGATGTAATGCTTTCTTTGCTTGGGCTACTCTGCTCACGATATGTTTCTTGTCTTTATCATTAACCCAATATCAGATTTCTTCTACCTCCGCCAGTTTTACAGACCAACGTTGACGGTAACTTTGTTTTCTTGATTTCTTTCTCAATATATTATTTGGTTTTCTTACAATGTCCGTAACCGAATGTACCTTAAATACCGTAATACATATTGTGTTATATATATTTCTAAACATTTTATCGCTTGAAAATATTATTTTTTCGCCGTGTCCCTTTCCACCACATACCTTTTATGACGCAAATAAATGTGCAATGCATTGTTCAGCACTGGAATTCCGAAAAGCCTAAATAAAAAATTTATGAAGCTCACGACAGGCGTAAAATATTCGACCGATCGCTTCATGGGTACATGTTATCGAAAAATGTCCTCCACTTAAATGTTTTCAATTCTTTGGTACTGGAAAATCTTTACCATATTTGACGAAATATAACGGGGTTAGAAATAGGTCCTGCTTCAATCTAACTTTAAGCACTACCCTGCAAAATGCTTCAGAAGTTTCATGGAGCAGTAGGACAAATTTACGCCTCCATTTGCTTCGCTTTAATTATTCTACGAATAGGTAAAGTTCCACACTAATTTTATACAATTTCTGATATGTATACCTAAAATTAGAAACTGTTTCTATTTGCGGAAACTAGCAATACATTTTTCACTTGATGAGGGTATAACATTAAATCACAAGTACACATGTTTTGCTATGCGCGTGGCCTAGTAATATAATATGACTCGCGTAAAGACAGAATTAAAACTGTTGAACTTTTTTGTCCATTTTGAATAAAGGGTGTTCCAAATTAATCTTAACAGTCTACCTGGCTCAACAGGCTCCATTTCTATGATATGAGGATCAATAGTTACATTAGGCCTTTCATTGAACCCCGATAAGGCAAAGTTTCATATTTAAGTCATAGGCACTAGTGCGAAAGAAATAAAATGAGGACCATGTTAACTATGACAGATAACGATAGGTGACGCCATTATACATAAAAATATAGGTACTCAAAACTTAAGATGAGGGATTCTAAGACACAATATAAGTGGTAATTGCAAGCAACAAGCGAAAAACATGAGAGAGAGAGAAGAACCTGCGTCAAGAGTGTAAAATCAACGTCAAGCAAACACCATCAAAGCAACCTAGAAACCTTGGTCATGACTGCTTCATAATGAGCCTTATCTATATGTAGTTACATATTAATTTCCGGGGTTATAGTCCATCGAATATAATTTTTAGTCAATTTATCATTAATAATACACAATTTTCCATTAATTCAGTAAGTTCTTACATTAAAACAAAAATACTAGAGTTCTTTCAAGGGGTTCAGTTCTCAATAACACGGATTTCCTACCTGCAACAAAGATTCCAGCATCACCTTGGGGTATTTTAGTAATAAATGAACAATATCACCTCACAATACAGGCCTCCGAACAGGGCAGATACGTAACGGAATTGAGAGTGCTGGAACGTGGTTGTAATCCAAACATAATTTAGAAATGAAGGATATTAATGTCAAAAAGAACTTAGTTGCTTCCAACATATATATTCTGTTAACTTGGCACAACTCGAAACACGTTTGGCGTGCAGTGGCATAGTAAGCCATGTGCCATAATGTGGCAAAACGCACGCCGTGTCATTGTAAACATAAACATGTTCTGTCACAGCAAACATTTTTGTATATGGAGAGGGTATGTACACACGTACATACCCTCTAAATACATAAATACCATTTACATCGTTTCCTTTCGGGGACAGCACAGTCTAAACTGCGTGATTATCGGTTCCAGGCCTAGTAACCGCACTGTTTTTATAATTTCATCATAATTTGCCCAATCCATGCTAGCCTATTTTGCTTTTCCCACATTCTTGCATTGCTTCTAAACCGCTCTTTTGGTCTCAAAGACTACTAATATCCCTCCTCTTATAAACCTCTTCCTGCGAATTCACCCATGCATATCTCGGTTGACTCCTTCCCCACGCTATTCACTCCCCTTTCATATAACTGCTTTGGCATTCGTCTCTCATCCATTGTCTCAAAGTGGAAAAACCAAATAAGCACCCTTCATTTCATTCATGTCCATTGACGAAACATCCACTTCACATCCTTTCACGACTTACTCATTCTTAACCCCATCTTTGCTATTTTTACCGCCTACAATTCCCAGATGCTCCATACCCACGGGATAAGCATAAGAATGAGCTTTTGGCCAACACATTAATTCCAGGATACCCAAGTTTCGCTACCATTCAATGCAGTGGGAAGGAGAACACTTTTGTACGCGGTGATTTTCATTTCCTCATGCATACATTTATTCCTTTGATTCCTGCACATACTATCTACGACGTACCATCCAGCACCCGTACGCCTCTTATCTCCCTATCATCTCCCCTTCCACATATCGCAAAAATTCGGCCACGTTGCATAAAATAATTCAACTCTTCAATTACTCCATTACCAACAAACGAAAAAGTTTCAGGCGTTACTTGCTGGAAGTTTTGGCTACTCATGATGAAATGAAAGAAATTGGTAAACTCCCTCTACCCTCACCCGTATATATACTCAGCCACTCAAGACAACAGAACCTTGAAAATGGCACTCAGTTGCTGCAACCAGGGTCGGTTCTAATTTAATTAATTAGCGTGGAGTTTACTAAGTTTTATTATTTCATCATGAATACTCCATTACCCACTCTCATTACAGCTTTCGTTAGCCTTGCTCTCCGGCCTTTTATTCATGGTTCTTAGAACTACTTCGGCCGCGTGGGATATTAAACCTATTGTCTTGTAGTCTTTGCATGCTTTTGCCTTCCTCTTCTTCGGTAAAGGTATTGTAATAAAAAGTCTTCCGGACACAGTCCATCCTCATAAATCCTAGGATATAGTGCAAAATGGTTTCCTCTTTCATTCTTCATCGTACTGTTTAGAAACTCGACTGGTATATTATATTTTCCTACCCTCTTATTCCTTATAAAATCTCATGGTGCAATTCCGTTTTCATTATCAAGGATACCTCGTGTGATTGCCCTGTCGATGTCTTCTTCCTTGTGAGTATTTAACGTACTGATCATTATTTCCAAATGGTAAAGCTCTTCAACATACGTCATCTTCCCCTGGATCTCTTTTTGTGCTACAATAAATTTTCCTTTCTTGTCTGCTATAGTTGGAATTCTCCTTCCCTTGCAATCACGATTCAGTCCCCATCAGCACACTTAACTTTAGAAATATGTTGGAGTAACATTTTTTGGTTGGCGCGTGCCGCTATCGTTTTATTTCCTAACCATCCTAACGGCCAAATTATAGAGCCGCGTCAAGTGGTTTGAGAATAATCCAAACATAAAGTTTGTCGCGAACCTTCGTCGATTCGTGGAGAGGGCCGGTCCCAGGCCTCGTCCTTCTAATGAAAAGGAGACATTGCGAGCACGGAGCAGCACTTTGGCTCGCCATCCATTCATGAATACGTCCCCGGGGCGAACTCGCATCGATCAGCACCGGCGGCCGTCGTTCCGCTTCCTAGCGCACTTGCGACGGACGGCTCCTCAACGCATCGCTGGCTCCAGAGAGAGTCAATTGGGACGAAAAACTTCCTCTCGTCCGAGATGGGACGCGTTTTGAATCAGCGCTGCGCGCTCCCCGCTTTCCTAATTCGCACCAGCTAAGACACTAGGGTTTAGGGAAAAAAGGAGAAATCGATTCAAAGCAATGAAAAAAATATTCATTGAGGTCGTTGTCAATTTCTTTCCATATCTCTAACATTGAGGCTAAACAACATTTGTGAAAAAATGAACTATATCGATGAACTTCATACTAATCATCCATCAAAAGATTTTTTGCAATGTCTATTTTTAACTATTTTAGCTAAGTAATATTTCCTTAAAAGCAATGAAGCCGGCTTTAAGTTTTCCATCAGTAACAATTGCGTTAAAAGGGCAAAGCTGAAGTCAAGAGAAAAATCAAAGCGGGCAACGGTTTTTTAAGCTGTTTTACTCGCACAATAAATTATAACACAAGTTCTGTATGCAATAGATTTCTCAATAAACAGAATGGATAGTAAAATAATTTTTTTGTACGTAAACTATTAAGCGTTAGGTATTTCGGCACTACGTGCCGAAACCATGGTCGGTTGAATTAAAACAGTGTGGAAATAGACAAGTGATTTCATTATGTTTAATATCAAAGATTTCCACCGAATTACGCCGGAAACTGTATTTTTTAAACTATTAAGATCTTCCGAGCATAATGATACTCGGAAAGGAGGGGGGGACTGAAGGGACGAAACTGAATGGATTAAAAAAAGGAAAAAAATCCTATCATTCATATTTACAAATCCAAATAGCCCTTCAGAAACAGAGGGCCTATAGGAGCATTACCTTCTGGCACTCTGAACCTTCCCGAGATAAGAGCAATACAGATCACCACAAATCACAATATTTCCAGGGAATCAGATGACTGAATGGACCGAGTTAGGTCCTCGGGTCAAAATCTTCGTATTCCAAGGTTGCGATGCGGAACCGGGCTATTACGGGTGGGAATGATGGAAATAAAAAAACACTCACTGACGCTTGAAGTGGGCAGTCAGTGAGCAGGTCTACCCTTATTAAAGACATGCAAAAGGTTAAAAGCCTCTCACCTCCACCGTACCGGTCAAGAAATGTATTATTTTTTGCTGACTTCAAGAATGCAGAGGAGATCGAAAGAACACTGCTGGTAAATTAAAATGATATCCCATGCTATGCGTTCATGCTGAAGTAGTGAGAAATATTCCAATTCACACATGCATTAGGCATGATTTTTTAATTTTTTTGTGTAAATGTCCAAAAGTATCTCAGGCGGGCCACGAAAATTTCCATCGGACGCGGGACAGCCCGAACAAAAGGAACCGGTGCAGCCCTCTATTTTGAACTACCTGTCAGCTATTATTTTCAGTACCCCAAAGTGAAATCGCACTAATTTAATCCCTTTTTGAAGACCACAGAGCAGCAAGAGGAGAGAGAGTCCGCGGCAAAATAGAGAGTTCAGAATACTTTGAATCCTTAACCCGAAATAATACCGTAATCGAAATTTTACCTGGCAGAACCACCGCGCATGCACGAATTGGCCAATTGAGGAGAAATTTCCCATTTTAACCTAAGTGTTAACTTCCTCGGTATTACCCAAAACAATGGAACACGAAGTTTTAAAGCTAAAAATCCGCAAAAGTATCGTGCGGAGAGGCATATGCTCCCAAAACTTGTAAAAGACTGCCACCAGCTTGAGAGTGAAACACGGCCTTGACCATGTCTCGGAAGAGTTTAAAAAGTGATTCCAGAGAAAGAAAAGAGCGTTTTCCACGGATTAAAAAAGAGGTCGAGATAAATGGGTTCGCGACAATCCAACTCGAATTTCTCGTTATACACGCGCGTTTTTACAAAGAGTGGAAAGTAGGCGACGACGGGTCTTGGAGGAAAGTGCGTGTTTTCAAGAGGTCAGAGGAAACAGAAATTCTTCTTCCGCCGCTCCGATTCCACAAAAGGTCAGTCAAGTTCACACCTTCTCTCGCTGAGTTCACAATACCTCTTGGGACCAAAACGTCATGGTGACAAACAACGCGCTAATGCTAGAGCCAACCATTAGCGCCCCGAACTGCCAGAGTGGAACAAGCAATACTGATAACAAGCGAAAGCTGCCTGCACTAGATGTGTTGAGTGCGACGTTCGTCTCTGTATTCCTCAAGGAAGTTGACTTTTCTGGAGTAGAAGTAAATAGAGGAGGCAGCCGACAGCTGAGGTTATTAACGTCATTGAGGACAGATTGTTATCGCTAGTATTTTACTGAGGGAATTGAGGAAGAATGGATTGGAACGAGTAGAAACCCATCATCGGCATTAGCCTTCTCTTTAACGAATCGTGCCAATGTCTCCATCTCTTCACATCTAATCTGACGGATGAAGTGTTTTACTTGAAGTGGATTCCTTACTCGGGATTCCGCGGAGCAATCTCCACCAATGTTGGAATTCACATCCTAGTTCGTGCTCTTGTCTCTACAGGGCTCTAGTCAAAATACCAACCTATTACCACTTTGCTCGAGTAGAGCACTCAGTAATGGCTGCAGACTGAAGCAACGAAGCATTTTTCTATCAAAAAGGAATCGCTCCTAAATATATCGTTAGCGTCACTCGCCAATTTAACACAATTCTATCCCAATAATTCGCAGAAATAAATTCTAGGCAGCTACTATCATTGCTAAATAAAAAGATTTTAGTTACGCTATCATCAATTTCAATAAAAAAGTTTAATACTTAATTGGTAAAAACCAATCCGCATGAAAATTACAACAATCGTAACCGTACAATCAATTTTATTAAACCAACTGACCTTTATTTCTACCAAATGCAGCTGATGTTTAGTGATTGCCATGGGAAACAGTTTACAAGGGCAGGGTATTGAACAACAGACCCTTACGCTGACCCACAGGGTTCCCAATTCCTATTCATATGTTAATAGGATCCAATGTAGTTTCCATACTTTGACAATATTATTCAAAAATGGAATCATTACGCAGTAGAAAAAGAAATATGAAGTCACTGTCCGCGATATCACTGGAATATTAAAATGTTGGATACATAAATAGAAATAAAGGATAAGTAATTATGTGCAGAAGTAGTGAGTTCACAAGCGCTGCTAGGGAAATACAAATTGTCTCATTTCGTCTATCAACACCGGAACTAGTCGACACAAATATGTCGACCCTTTCAACGCGGACACCTTGACTTCTCATTCTTTGGCAAATAAGACTCTATTAAGTGATCGCGACACAAGAGTGGAAGTAACGCACCACTCCACTGAAGCACACGCATGAAGCACTCAATTACATAGCAGTGAAGCAATAACGGCAGCAGAACAGAAAGGGTTGGAAGCAATAGATATGTGGTTTTAAAGAAGACAAAATGGACAGAAAAAATAAGCAATGAAGAGTTCTTTCGAAGAGATGGGGAGCAAAGCAAAACTCTGCAAAGAATAAGAGGCAAAACACATTTTGCGTCACAATAGCCTCTTGAAAACAATTTTATGAGAAATAAATTAAAATAAAAACTGAGAAAAACTCGAGAAAAACTCGAATAATGAGGGAAGTGTAGGTGACGACCTACAAAGGTTTAATGTGGGGAACTGCAGCAAACCAATCTTCGGAATGACCGCTCGTGATCGCACTCAAAATATGACCGCCTCCTTTGAGTTTCAAAAATCGGATGAAACTAAAATCCTCCGTCCATCGCTTTGATTATGTTCTAAGATCTAGCACTTCAGCATATTTTTACGTCCTTTATTTCTTCCGCGCCGAGAAAATCCGCTACAAGAGCCTCAACTTTCATCGCGCCAAGGTCACCCGCCATCCACCAGAAGGATTCTCGGATTTAATTTCTCCTTTCGCTAGCTTTCCGGACTACTTCCTTCGAGTAAGCTCGTCAAACGCCACGATTAAGAAAATGGGAAGCTTTCATGAGCAAAGGCGTAAAGTTTTTCTGGGCTAATACCATTATTATGCCGTCGAAGCGAAAAATAAGAGCAAAATGTAAGCATTAGAATGTACGGCACATTGCCCAATAACCCCCTTCGATGTCAATAGCTAAGGAGGTGAGGATCTCAGGATCAAAGGTGGGCATAGAAAAGATTGAAATAGTTTTTAAAATATTCACATAATTTACATTTGCCAGCAGGAGTTTCCAAATGAGCATTTTAAGGAGCATATTGATTATACCGGTAAAAAGATTGCAAAGAAGTTTGGTTATATTTGCAGAATTAATCATTTTTTAACATGTAAGACCACCAAACTAATATATATTTCCATAATACTACCACACTATAATCATTGCGCAACAGTAATGTTTTTAGCCAATACCGCCAACAGAAATATGATATAAGTATTGCAGAATAGAGGTATGAGACTGATGCTTAAATGTGATTCATTCGTTACAGTAATCTACCGGTTAGAGGTAGGTGGTGATGAAAGTCAGAGAATATCCAACAAACTCATACACGTGCCGTGCCCTTTCTACCTCTAGTATTTCTTTCTTCATCTCAGCGTAAGTCCTGCCTTTCTTCACGTTTCACGTTTCTGCCCCATACAACGCCACACTCCATATCAAGCTCTTCACCAGCCTCTTAATTACATCCTTACTTAAGGTCCCCGTCATCAGCTCCCTTCTATTATTGAACGCTTCCTTCGCTAGCGCTATCCTCCTCCTAATTTCTTTACTACTATGTCCTGTTTCTTCTAGCATACTACCCAAGTAATTAAATTGTTCTACTTGCTCCAGTTTGTGACTTCCTACTCTTATCACCAGCCTCGCTTTCTTTGTCCTGAAGAATCTCATTACTTTTGTATTCATATTATTAATCTTCATCCCGTATTTCTCGCACTGCATTTCCAGTGCATCTACTAAAGTTTGCAATCCTTACGATGACCGACTGACCAACGCCTGATCGTCTGCGAATCTAACCGACTTTATCCGCTGGCCTCCTACTTTCATTCCCACATCTAGTTCAACCCATGCCTCTCTTACCATTTCCTCAGCATAGATGATAAAAAGTAAAGACGACAACGGGCACCCTTGCCGCACCCCACGACCTATAACTGCCCACCCTGATTCACCGTCAGCTACTCTTACCTGAGCCCTCTGCCCCATACATAAGTTTCGGATGAGTCTCCTATCTCGCCAATCTATTCTTATTTTCCCCAGTATCTGCATTAATTTCTCCCAGTTTACTCTGTCAAACGCCTTTTCGAAATCTACAACGTAAGCGAAAACATCCTGATTATGCTCTATGCTTCTATCTATAAGTGTCCTCATTACCGCAATCGCGTCTCTGGTTGCCCTCCCGTTCCTGAACCCAAATTGGTCATCGCCTAAACAGCAGTTTGCTCTGATCTGCAACCTTCTATTTATTATTCTAAGCAAGACTTTAGCCGCGTGCGAAATTAAACTGATTTTTCTATACTCCTCGCATTCCGACACCTTCTACTTCTTCGGTATAGGTATTAATACTGTTTTCACGAAATCTTCTGGCCATACTCCTTCCTCGTAGATCCAGCAAATAAGTTCGAAAAACGATTTTCTCCCCTTACTACCTAGATTCTTCAGTAGCTAGGGTAGGTTATCGGTTCCCATGGCTTTTCTACCCTTCATCTCTCTTAATGCCCTCTCTATTTCGCTGTCAAGTAACTCTGGTCAGAGGTAATCCTTATCTATTGTTCCTTCATCCTCTAGATCTAGGCTAAACGGTCTATTCTCGCTGTCATATAGCTCCTCTACGTACTCTCTCCATCTTTCCTGGATATCTTCCTGTTCGATTAATATTTTCCTGTTTTGTCCTTAACCTTTTGTATGGTTTGCCCTCTCTTACCACCCGATAATATATTCACCTTGTCGTACAAAGCGCCCAATTCCCCCTCCTCCTGCATCTTTTCCATTTCCTCGCATTGTCCCTTCCACCAGTTTTATTTTGCCCGATTCGTCACTCGCCTGAGTTCATTATTCAATTCCTTGTACTTCCTCTTGCCTACGTCGGTGTTGACGTTTTTCCATATCCTTCTCTCCTCCATTTTCTTTATCATTTCTTCCGTAACCCACTGCTTCTTAACCCTCTTCTTTTCCACCGTTCCTATTGTTTTCTCTGCCGCTCCTGCGATGCCTGATTTTATAATCTCCCATCTTCTCTATATTGTTGCCATCCGCTTTGCTTCACCTATGTTCTTTTCTACCAGCTCTTGGTATTTTCTCCTTTTCAACCCTTTCAATGATTCAAGGTTCCACCTCTTTATCTTCCTACCTTTACAAAGCCTTTTGAATCTAACTTCACACTTCATCATCATCAAGTTATGATCTGAATCCGCATCCGCCCCTGGATAGATACGCGAGTTTTTTACACTGTTCCTAAATCTCTGCCTTACCATTATATAATCAATTTGGTATCTCCCAGTATCACCTGGTATTTTCTATATGTACCTACGCCTGGGGTGATGTTTAAACCAAGCGTTTTTCACTACTAACTTATTTCTTCTACGAAATTCAACTGCCTATTCACCGCGATCATTTCTTCTTCCTAGCCCAAACCCTCCCACTTCTAATCCGTCCCTCCCTTCCCCCACCACTGCATTCCAGTCACCCATCACTATCAGGTTTTTCTTTCCCGGAACTTCTCTAATTATTTCTTCTACTTGCTCGAACACCTCTTCCGCCTCTTCCTCCCTATGGTTGCTCGTAAGCATGTATACCTGAACCAGTACGAAATTCGTCGGGCGTGCTTTTATTTCTACCACTAGTATCCTGTCGCTCACCTGTTCAATGTTTACCACCCTCAGCCCCAATTTTGTGTTCAGTACCATGCCACTCACGTTGTTCAGTTCCCACGTTGATTCTCAACTCCCCCACTATATATTACCCTGTAGCTATCACTCCAATAGTCCCCGCTATCCTTCCATCTCACCTTGCACAATCCCAAAGCATATATTTTTCCTTTTTCCATTTCCTGCTTAATATTTTCAAGCTTCCCGGCCCTCATCATGGTCCTTACGTTCCAAGTTCCTATTTTTACCACTGTTTTCCTTCTCCTCTTCCTCTTTTTCTTCTTCTTCTCCCTCCTTTCCCTAGTATCTTCTGATGATGTTGCTGTGCACGGATTTCGTGTGATGACGACCGCGGAGGCCTTGCCTCCCCCGCTGCCGGGCACGACACCCGCCCTAGTGGGCAGCGTCCCGTAGTTGCCAGGAATCAATTCTCTGTGAATGACTTTCATATTCTAGGAAGTGATAGTTGAGAGGTATTCCCATGCCACTCAAAGGTATTTCTGACGTGACACCGTCACGGAACTATACTTCGTCTGACTCCTACCCTTAGACCTATCTGGCATGGGTGGCCCTACCAGGAGCAATAGTACTTGCTCCTGCCAGTCCAGCTCTAGGGGTCATTGGAACGCACAAGCCCTCCCACCACGTCAAGGTCGTAGTTCAAGGAAGAGTTAAATGTGATAGCTATACCAAAATTGAATTGATGTTAAAAACGTTAATATGGATGGATTTCAGTAATTGTTTATAATAATAAAATCCATCCATAAATGTATCCATAAATTTAAATTAGGTTAATGCCAGAATAATTTGACGAAATTCTCATTACCAACAATGATTTTCACAATTATAATACTAGAATAAATAGTAATTTCCACCTACCGATGAGAAAGAAGACATCATCTCAGGCCTCACTCTTTTATAGGGGATTGTTATTATACAACGCAATGACCTCTAAAAATATTATAAATCTGGATATTTTTAAAAGAAGGGTAAAAGAATGGTTGCTACACGCAAAACACTGAGGTTAAGGTGTAAAATGTATCGTGTAATGAATTCATAAGAAGAAAATGTAAAAAGTGTATTGGAAGTATGACAATTTTCTGTTTGAAGATTATTTAACATTATTTTTTTGCACTTGGAATATTGTAATTTGGAAAATCTATTTGTAATATATACTATTTTAATAGCTAATGCTAAATAAACGCTATTATTATATTATTATAAATGTTATATGAAGGCAAAAAAAACAGATGTTGCAGTTTTCCACATTAAATAAGTTTATTTCACGAATCGCTTCGACGTACCACGTCATTTACTTAATTTGTTTTGTTCCACCACTTCAACCCTGAATTGTTACTTCATATGAATGCTTTAGTTGGCTCCTTCCGATGACTTATGTGACCGCCAAAATTAAATAGATACCTTAGGACGATACTACTTGAGCACGGGTGTTAAAGAAATTAAATCTATTACTGAAGGGGGTAAAGGAAGAGAGGTTTTGAACAGAAATTAATGAAGAATTTCCGGCAATAGCATCAAAACATATGTTCGTTCATTGTTTCCAAATGTTTTTGACCGCGCTTTCACTAAAAAAATACCTAGCACTGACCAAGGTGTTAAAAGGAATAAATTATAAATTAATAATTATAAACTTAGAAATAACAGGTATTAAAATATACAAGTTTAGACGTCAGTACCTTTTCAATTGGAGCACTTAGAGAAGAAAAATAAAGCAGCCTCACTCCACTATCGGCTAACCGTTTAATTTCTGCAAATCTTTACTACGACGTCATCCATAATCTACCTCATGTGCTCCATCATTGTTATTCTTCGATAATGTTTTCATACAATCCCACTGTAATTATTGGCTTCAAGAGGCTGTTGTTTGTCAATACGTCCAAAAAGTGTTTTCACTTCTGCTTCGCAGAACTATAATTTAGCATCTTCTCTTCCACGGCTCGAAGCGGGACTCCTTCGCTGGTTATGCTCTCGTGTCGATTCCATCGTCTTCATTATTCGATAACACCAAATTTTAATTGATGCCAATTTCCTCTGCTCTGCAACTGTTACTGTCAGGCTTCGCTGCCACGTAAGATCACGCTCCAAATGTATGATTTAACGAGGCGCTTACTTCAAAGCTCGCGTTGCTGGCTGTTTGCATCCATCAATCTCCTCCCAACTAAAGTAAATGTATGGAACCGTTCGTAAATATGCATGAGATAAAATTACAACAGAAGGAAAATCCGCCACAAATATGTTTGATTTTGTTTTCAGACATAGAGGAGGAGAGGGAAATTCACGAGTTGGAGGCCACGATTGTATCTCTTTCATCCTTTCGCAACTTCAAATGTAAGATTTAGATCCCGCGCTCTCACTACCGTGCGCATGTGGTGGTCACGAGGACGGACATCGTCACGAAAACGAGAGCCCTGGCACTTTCTGTTTTGCCGCTCGGACCCCACGCCTCTAATCAATAAGGGTTACGCAATGGTCAGTCGGGGGGTATCTCGGGCGCTCCATCATTTGTGAAGTGGAAAAAGGAATTCTCAGCAGCCATTCTCCTCCTCCGTTCATCTTCCCTCTCTCTTTCTGTGCACCGATTGGCTCGAGGCCAACTATGCACCGATTCCTGCAACCGGGAAAGAGGGTAGAAAGGTGCAGAAACATAGCGAGGTCGAGTCGAAGATAACAGCTGAGCCCTCGATTCCGTACACGCTGTGACAATGCACACACCTCGTGCAGAAGCATAAAACTATGAGATTGCATCCATAAATAGAAGATGAACATAGATGGAATATGTGATTTAAATAAATATGTCGACTGGGTGCGTCTATATTCAACTACATTCGGTTTTTAAGATGAATTCGTTGTTCACATTTTCAGGAACACCAAAGTTAGCAATGTTCAACTTCACCTATGATACAATATATAAATACCTTCCAAAGAGATATTTGACATATTTAATTTATTTAACGTTATGGAGCGACAAATTATTTTCAATTAAGACTACGGTTCTATCACAAAATATCTATCTTTAAAATACAGATTTCGAATGAATGAATGTCATTTGATAAAGCACCAAGGTCAATAAAATATAATTAAATCATACAAGTTGGCAGTCGATCCGCCCTCTCCAGTTTTATTACCCTCCAGTTTATTCCCAATTCATGGTCCATCGTGGTTCTTCGTCGATCACTCGCGGAATCACTTTCCTCGGGCACCCGCAAGCACTAATTTTATAATTACTATGAACTGCTGCAAGAAATTGATTACGTGATTCATATAGGTTTGCGACTTTTGAATTCACCTAAACAGAGCTTCACTTTATAGATTGAACAGAAGATTTTAATTGTCAATCCGTTATTATACCATCACAGAATTCCATAGGAATGGAGAAATATCAACAGCATAATTAGGCATAGTGATTAAATGAAGCAACAAATAAAGCACATAACGCCTTGTTTCATCAAGCTAAAGATATAAGCGGCCTTGGCTCGGTTCATTTAAAGATTTCTATGAACAGTCTCAACATATATTGAATAGAATGTAGGCATACATAATTTAAGAGTTATTTGATGAAAATTAAGTCCGAGGAAAGAGTAAAAATAGACACTTCGCCTCAAAAAATAAAATTCTACTAATTGTCTTATACCTCAAATCAAATACGAGTCATGAAAGGGCTGATAAATAGGCTAATGCAGGTCAACAAAATAAATTGTGAAAATCAAAAATACATCAACGTAGAAATTGCCACGAGAGAAAATCGGCCTTGACCGGGAATCGAACCACAAAACCGGCCAAGCCGATGCGAAGACCACTGCGCTACTCAGGCTTCCTAATTCTATTGGCAATTTAGGAGGATACAACGGAAGACAGGGGGGTTATTTTGTAATCTCACCTTTATTAGTGACTCTTAGTGGAAAGGCGGGAGATCCGTTTCCATATCTTGATGATCGGCTCACGAACGGTTCGTGAATTGTCGAAGCTTCAATTACCTTATATCAAATAAAAGATGCCAAGACTGGCGAATACCCAGATTGCTCAACATCTTACGGAAGATATCTTACACTGTACATACCACGAAAAACTAAATACAGTCAAAACTACAAACGACATGTAAGCGATCACTCAATATTTAAAGAAATAAGTGCATATAATTAGTGTTCGATTCACAAGCACGGGAAATAACTACCAAGGACGTAGATTTTAAGGCAATATTTGTTAAAATTATGAAATTATGGTATAAATAACTGAATTCCATTATCCATACACTGGCGGATAGGCACACGAAAACAAAGGTATCAGCAACATTGTTTGGGAAATATTGATACGAAATATATAAACAGATAATTCAACCTATTAATAACATAAGCATTTCAAACAAATCATACCTTCAAGTGCCCAATATATTACAGTTGAAAATGCTGAAGTTCTTCACGTTTAGCAAATTACAACAATACGATTTAAAATCGTTTGTATCTTTTCCGCCCTTGTTTATTTTCCAAGTCAAGCTTCAAGTGGAAACGATGGTGGCTCCATGTCACGTTCTTTATGACAGGTGAGATGGAACTAATGGCAGGCGGAGAAAATGAAAGGGATCAAGAGTTGAAAGATACGGATCAGAGCGGATGAATCGTCTAAAAGACAAGCACATGACCGGCAGTTCACCGCTTGAGATCCGAAGATGGTCACGCCGCTTGGGTGGCGGAGTTGAACTACGAAAAAGTGACATTTTATCACGTATTCTCACTAAAGTGAGATTACAAAATAACCCCCCTGGATATTAAGCCCTTGTGGCCCATCAAAAATGGCAACGCAAAAGAGCAGGGGTAAATAAACTATATAAAAATTGACATGAAATAGCAAGCATTTACAATATGTGGAGCAACCCTTTTTCAAATCTGACGGGCTTATTTTTGTCCTGAATCCAATCATAAAGGTACAAGATTTTTATAGCCCAAACAAGATTTTCGCGCTGGGTCAGGAAAAATTTCTATTTGAACTAAAGACAGCAAAGCGACGATTGAAGGACCCTGCCCTGGACCAAGGTGCATTAAATACGCTTGACCTTGTTCCCTCTCTCTCCGCCATCCTCCTCGCTCCGATCCATTTCCTCGCCGATGGGGCTTTCGTTTCAACCCTATTTCACCGCTCCCTCCACGTTCTATTTGGCGCCCCCCCCCCCTTCCCCGGCCTCTCCTCCTCCGTCGCCTCATTCGCCGCCTCACTGTGACGCACGGCGACGAAAAACACGTCGCCTCTTCCCCCTTCCCCCCCCCACCCCCGGGGGGCGACGGCACTCGCATCTGGACTGCGGCGGAAGAGGAAAATTGAATTCGGACGACTCCTTTCTTTTTTTTTCAATCTTTAACGTCTCTTAAAAAGGGAAATTTTGGGAAGTTCATCGGCTAAAGGGGAAAGCGGATACACTGTGACGACTGCCGTGAGAGAGAAAATACATATCAAATGGCAAGGTCCGACGGTCCACAACCCCTTTTCCGCGACGAAAAACGCTGCTACGGTCCTCTACTTTTTTTAATGAGTTGCGGGGCATCGAGAAAACTGGATGGTCACCTCCCCACGAAAATGTCCGTGGGATGAAGCAGTACGTAAGTGGTGTTTTCATAAAAAGTGGCCGTGAAGTTTCGCGGGCGGGGGGAGAGAAATTTATTTGGGCTACCGACCCGAAGGGGGTTGAAAAGTAGTGTCGAATGGGGGGTGAAAATTCGAAAAGAAGAGAAAGGGGTGGACCGGTTCCTGAAGACGAGTGCACGCAACTCAACCGGGAGTCTCTGCCGGAGACGAACTTCGATGACCCCGGCCGGCGGGCAAAGGGGGACAAGGGGTGGGTGGGGGGACTCACCCTCCTGCCTCCCCGCCCTCTCCCACCCCCGAAAAAATCTCCCCAATCAAACACGTTCGTATCACCCCAGAGCGGGTGACTTTCACAATTATTCAGAGGGGGGATGTGTAAGTAGATTACTTGGCCCCAGCCACACCACTGAGAATGACTAAGGTGGCTTCCGTCCAATCGTTTAATACAAATCATAAAGGCTTAATGGTAGACATTTGAGGAGTACAAGAGCTACAGATTAGACTCTTATAAATTGATCGATTGTGGCGATACTTTGTGGAAATTGAAGATAGAATTCACTGTCACAAAAACACGGTACAAAATTCCACTAATTATTTTATTGCTGCCGACCGGTTTCGACGACTAAAAGCGTCATTTACAAGACAAAACAGTGTCATGTAGATGACGCTTTTAGTCGTCGAAACCGGTCGACAGCAATAAAATAATAAGTGGAATTTTGTACCGTGTTTTTGTGACATGATTTGTAGACTCTTATAATTAGAGAATAATTAATCTTTCAATAAGAATTGTTCCATGTGTATTCTGTATTACCTTACTGTTGATAAACTAGTAAATATAACTCTATATGGTGTATATAATCGTTATTCACCAACGCCAACGATGGCTGACAAACTTTGGCTAGAAACCCAATAAAATTATTGACCCTATTTTAATTATTTTTGTGAAGCTAAAAGACATGAGGAGTTGGACAGCCCTTCCCTCGCCAGCTTTTATGAATGACTCCAAATAAGAGCAAATTTAAGTTATCCGAATATCTAACGCTTCCCACAAACCAGCTTGGGATAAAAGGGAATAATAATCATACACATTGAAAGTAGGTCACAATGGCCTGTCCTGAGACCGCAACAACGGTTACATGAATAGTTATGTATTTAAACAAATAATTTTACCAACCATTTTTACTTAAATGAACATTTTTAATGCTCAGGTTTTTGTGCCAATACTACAAATATGAAATGCTTTATTACATAGATAGGTGTTTGAGACGAAGGCCCATGAAGAGGCAAAGGTGAAGGAGAACATGAGAAGGATGAAATGGAGGTCAATTAATGAGTAGGAAGGTAATATATGGCTCCGAAATGGAGAGTATGGAGTCCTATCTTGCCTAAAACCTGTCAATCAGCTATTAAAAAACCAAAGTGTGAAAAGTAAAAAATATCCTGTCTATTTATAATAGAAGAAAAAGTTTAATATATCATGCATCATGGTACACATACTTTAAACGGATTTCCTGATTAACAGCACAAATGATAGATACATTACACTTCAAAGATGATAAAAGTGCTATCTTTGATAGCAGCTGTAATATTAGGTTAAAACTTCAAAGCTGGAAAAGGTAGACCAATTTCATTTATTGCCGACTTCCGCATATGATGCCCTCCTTTCTCCGCAAAGAGCGCCAATAAATCTCAGATCAGAAGCGCAGAAACCACCACGCGTCGAATCATCTGCAGTCTTCGTAGGCTCCTTGATCGCCGTCTATCCGTGATATGCCACGTTTCATCTATTTCTCAACACCCACCTGAACTAAATTTTCTGAGAAAAATTCCGAATCTAAAGTTCATCGATTAAACTGCGGGTACAAATGATGTTATCTTCAAAGATGGAAAAGAATTTTCAGCGAAAATGCCAATTTGCCGAAAAGCTGAAGAGCTTTTACCCTTTTGTTAAACCCTCTTCGAACAAGTCACGGAAATAAGAGCGATGAAAGTAGCTTGCGGCACGACGTGAGATAATTTGTCAAAGCGGCAGTGCATGCATGGGGAAGAATCAAGGAATCCGCAAATTCATTCTAACCAGTACATGTGACTTAGGGAAAAATTGGGAAAATTGTTCTTTAGACGAGAAGAACACGGAGGAATTCAGTGTGAGGTCCCTGTATAATGACGTTGCACAGCTATAAATCATTTTCAATGAAATCGTCCCACGCCAACATTTACCACATAGAGCTTGGGTCGTAAAATGAAAGTTAGGTCACTTTTTCACGTCAATAGGATTTGTAAAAAAAACCTGTCCTGTATCTATTTGTGTCACGATATTTTCTGCACTATTTTCTCCAAATATAACAATCAAAAATATTTGCGCTCAAGTGCATAGGTGGGGGATCAGATGTGAAAAAGCTATTTTTTATCATCTCATGCGGCTAAAAACTAATATAATATGCGTATTACAGCATAAAACCAAAGTGTATTAACATGAAACAATATTCCTTTCTTTTTCATTTAGTTAGTGAATAATTCCACTTAATTCAATAAAATGTGTCAGCACAACGGAATGGCTCATAAGTCGGATCAGAAAAGTATTCGATTATAAATATATTCGCCGACTAATTCTTTTTCTTCTAATTCTTCACGTTAGTGACTCTTTTTACTTCTCAAGGTCTTAAGATAAATATGTTACGGGAAAACACTTTTTAATGATATAAGTAAAGAACAAAATACAAAAAAAGAGTCCGATTTTTTATGAAAACGTGGCCAGAATCAATGCCTTCATGATCTTGAGGATGTTTACTGAAACGCAAAGAAACGTACGGCTTACACTCGCTATTCGGGCAGTAAAACCATTCAATCTTAAGCGAATTCTTAATTAAGAAGTCATAAAATTGACCAAAATAAACCATTTCTCGTAAAATATCTAATGCAATCTTCTCTTAACTCGTGTAGCACAAATGGAAATATTATAAATTTGCCGTCCTATATAGAGACAAATAACTGCATTACAAGATACACAATTTGCATACTTCTGCCTCGTTGTTGCGATGGCTGCAAGGGTAATTAGTGACGTACCACCGCTAAAACCATCCCTCTTAGCGAGGAAGTAAAAACCTTTGCTTTTCAGCTGCTCTTCGTTAAAATGTTTCAGAAGTTGCGAACTGAATATGCATTGCCTGTTTCAAATTTAGCCCATGAACTTGAATCGTTTCCTGTTTCCAACCTCTCTTGCTTATGTCATAGCTGCATATTTCTAAGATGCCCGGGAGACTGACAGACCACTTCAGTTACAAATAGAGAAGAAAGTGAAGTCTATTGGCTCGAAAAGCATGCCATTTTAACTACTTATTTCAAACATAATATTTGTCATGGAAACGCAGATAATGAAATTTTCTAAAAGGCCATCTACTTTATTTTGAATCAGACCATCGAATTTGCTGAATATTAACGTTAACCTCTTTTGTACCTTATTTTATGCCCTTATTAGACAACAGACTGATAAAAGGAAAATTGGGATCAAAACTATTTTCAAACTCCATTAGACACTGGAATATTTGATGAATGTAGACAGAGATTCATAAATGTGTGAATCACTGATTAACGAACGTGAAAAATCCGCTGTTTTAATTATGCCACTTGAAATAATATGAAAGTTATGAAATAAACATATGATGTACCTAAGGCTACAAAAAACACGTGGATCATTCGACGATTGCTTTTTTGAGAGTATTTTTCTAACCCAAGAAGATGTTCCTTCACTGCTGCGCATCTTTTGTAGGTCAAATGTATTTCACTAGCATTATTTGCATTGATCAGCTTACGATGGTATCGAACCAATCTTCTATCAACATTTTGTTTCTCGGAATAATTCACTCTTAGTGTCCGTTTTTCCTCAAAATTATGTACTATTATAGCAGATATTTTTCCTATGATTCACGCCTTTTCATCGTTAAGCCAATGTTAGTTCATAAGTCATTTGTAGACAAAGCAGTTCAAAATGGTAGGGAATTAACAAGTGGACGCCACTTTTTTCTAGAAATAACGAGGATATAAAAAGTACAACTTTCATTTAATGCTGGAAATTTTTTATAAACTTTTTATCCGTGGTCCTTGGAGTTTGAGTTAGAGAACCTTGGTCCCCTCTCACTTTATGGAGGCCGTTTTACACAATGAAGGACGGAAAATCGGATGGAATTCATCGAGCTCAAAATTGGTTTCCGAAAGTCTCGGATGAACCAATTCAAATGACCAACCTCTCCCTTGCGACTACCTTACTGCGCATTAGCGGGAGCTTTTGTTTTGCCTCAGAAATAGGAGGAACGTGTAACATGAATGCATTTACTGCCTACTTTCCACCCCTGTTGCTTCGTTTAATGACAATTCACCTCAATCTATTGTAAAAGGGAACCATACTTGAAGTAGAGGGAGTTCGTATATTGCTGCATTTTTGGGGAGTATTCTACCATTAATAGTTCGACTTGTTCCTCTTATTATGTAAGAACAGGCTTATTTTTAACGCCTCAATTAATTATAAATTCCCAGAGATTTCATTTTTCTGAAGTCACATATTTAAGCTTGTACAAAATATTTCCCCCAATTAGTGTTTCAGCAGGTTCTAGCTCCGCCATCGATATTTTATTGAAACGCTCCAATCGCCTGCCGATTGGAAAATACTTATCGCGCTCGTTTCCGTTTTAGGACTGAATATCGATCAAGGGCATTTAGCATATACCATTATACCTTAGGACAACAAGGTTTTAGGAGTGTTGCATTTAGGACTGAAATAAATATTGCGCAGAACGGCCTTCAGCAATTGAGGGAAAGGAGAGAACCAAAGTTCTTACAGTGAACAAAGTTCTTACTTCTATACACTTCACAGACCTTGGGTGAGGAATGCTGAAGAATTTACCATCGTAAAATCTAAATTATGTCATTTTTTTATAATTAGTTTTAACTACTTGCCTCTGTCATCATCGACAGAATTTCATCATTCTTCAATGTTTTTTTTCAAAATAACACTGGAAATCACACACGCTTTAGTGCGAGAATAGGTGGAACGTAGAAACTGTTTTCCTAGGTGGCATCAGATGGCTTAATCCTGCACCTCACGCTGAATTCTTTTGCTCAAATGTTTATAGTATCAAATTGATGTATCTGTAACAGCATTTTTGCTGATATGACATTACAGACGAAATATGAGTAGAGAGCACATCAATGGATTCCGGATGTAAGAATTATTTTAAACGGTACGAGCCATAAGAGCGCAGAATTTGGTGGCACTCGCATGCGTAGATCACGACCAATGCGGTCATTTAGAGTGCTAATACGATAAAGCAGCGCGATTCGAATTAGAAATTTCGACTGGATGCTTCCCAATTCCGAAATACTTTTTTTTAAGATAAATTGATGTGTACTCTATTATGGTTGACTCGATCGATGAAAATCGAACATTTACGAATGCACTGATTTCTAGGTTTGAAATTCTACCGCTAACACCCGCATTCCAAGCACACGGAATACCACAGTTAAGATATCACGTACTGCTTAAGTAGCATGAAGGGCCACTACATATTAGCAACGCCAAAAATCGAAATAAAGTAGAGGTTAGACCTGTCATTAGATGCAGAGCCACCTGGATAGTGCACACATGTATTACATGGGGTTGGCCATGAATATACATATGGTTCTTAAACTTCCCCCAGTGGGTGTTGCCAAAAATTCCGCAAGCACCAAAAATTCAGAACCAAGGAGATTGTAGCGCCGCCACTCTAGAGAAGGTGGTTCTACTAAGGAAAGGCCGTGATTCAAATGGAGGTAATGGAAATAAAGGTACCGGAATTGGCCTCCCTATTAACACCGGCTATTTTTCACACACAGAAGCGAACCATGCCGGAGGAAAGGTCGTGATTCAAATGGAGATACTGGAAATATAGGTACCGGAATTGGCATACCAATTAAACCGGCCATTTTTCACACAGAATCGGAACCATGCCGACTCCAGCGCGACCTATGTTTTGCGGAAAGCTAGGCAACACTGCTGCCCGTACAGTGGTGCCGAAGATTTAGATCCATTTGTATATTCACGGCGTTGGCTATAGCGCGGTGTAGCGCGTTGCACCCGGTTGTGTTTAGCGTTGTGCTTACGAACATTTGACCACAACCTGAGACTCCTTTCAGAGGTATCCGTTGGAAACCTTTACTTCCCATGACCTGTCATACTCGCTTTCTTCACCACCCCTGACCTCAAGCTCTCCGATTCCTGGTGCCAACAAGCGTTGTATTGCCCACACATTCCCCGCGCGGTCAAAGGGCGAAGCGGACTCGCTCTCTTGCCCGTCGCATATAAGGGTCGCTCGGAGACAATGAGCGAGGAATGCGGCTGACGAGGAGGTGAGGTCAGGAGGTGATCTAAAGAGGTGAGCAGAGGGTGGGAAGGTGCTCAGCGGAGGAGAACGACGCGGACAGACTCGGACACAAGGCGGCAAATTGAGGCAATTAACCTGTGCCAGCGGAATTGAGGTATGAAGAGCATGTGAGGCATGAGTGAGTTCTGGAGTCTTCTGGAGTTCAAGGCTTAAAACTAATTCCAAAGACAAAATAACGCTTTCTTCTTAAACAACACTTGTTATGCATTGAAAAATCTAAGAGACGTATTGAGTTGCAGCCACTTGCGAAAGGTGTGTGCAGCAAAGCTGGCAGAGCCACTGAAAACTACGAGATTACACGCAGGGCTACAATTTCTACAAAACTCCACACCACACGAATTTAATGGTTACTCTAAGGATATTGTTTATGCTTGCACTAAATCTCTATACCTAAGAGGCGGCAATAATTAAATATACACTAGCGAAAATTTACGAGCAAGAATTCCTCATCTCCACGTATCATTTGCAAAGTTACTTTAAAAACAGAGCTACTATCCGTTGCAAAATTCAGTCACCCGAGTTTGAAGACTAATATCTCACAGATGGCTCATAACATGCTCCTGGCAGTCGAACGCGCTCTTTTTCCAAAATAAATGTTAATCGATATTAATTAACCAAAGAATTCCTTTAAGATTTTGTAAGTGGATTCATGATGATGAACTCGAGAGCTTGAAGAAGGTCCAAACGGCGGTTTTCAGGGATGCGCGGAACGAAAAATAACGAATCCGTGCATTTGCATCTATAACTAAAATAATAATGTATTAAATAATATGAAACTTCGTATAACTGTTAGGAAAGATCTTTGCTACAATATTTGAAAAGAAAAGTTCGATATCTTGATCCGTGTTGTTATTACGAAGCCGTAAATGCGATGAATCCGTCTGATACCCGGGAAAATGCGCTAAAATTCTGTTTTTAAGCACACACTGAAATCGATATAAACGGTAAAACGTTTTGTACACTATCAATAAACGCAGAAATAAACAAGTTTTAATGTGATGTACTTCATTTTATAATCGATTGAGCTATCTGCGAGATATTAGTCTTCAAACTCGGGTGACGGAATTTTGTAACGGACAGTAGACAGCAATCTGTCAATAAATTCACACTTGTCCATTCACTCTCTCATATCCTTTTCCCCATTCCCTATCTCCCCCATGGCTAGAACTCTAATACGTCCTACCACACACCCTAGGGGTGGCTTGCAGGGTAATTTGTAGTTGTATACCCCTAAGGTGTTTTTCCTCACGCGACGTCGGGTAAAAGCATGTGAGCACTGACCTAATTATATCCCGTTCGGCGGTCGGTCGCCATAACAAAGACGGATCCATGAGAGGATCATAGGAACTTCAATGGACAGTGGGGCAGTGAATGGACATCAATCAAGCTTTATACGAGGGTAGACTTAAAAGTAAGGTCTCCAATTTTTTTTGTCATAGAAAATGACATTTATTTACATTGTTGGATACATCGTTGGAAAGGTCATGGCTTCAGCTATTTTTCGATGTAGTCACCCTGGCGCTCGATGATTTTCCTCATCCGCATGATGAACTTTTGAATACCGTCGTCATACCTGCTTCCGTCCGCGTTGCGAAGGCGTTGACCTCATCTTGCACCTCGTCGTCCGTCGCGATCTTCATCCCTCCTAGGTGTTTCTTCAGGGTGAGGATTATAGCTGGTGGATTTCATGCCCCGGGGAACCACTATCAATAAGGAAAGATACTGCCACACATTACAAAAGCTTCGGCGCTCCATCAAGAACAAACGTTCAGGAATGGTGACGAAGGGGGTCTCATTTCATCACGACAACGCGCGACCGCATACGGCTAGTCAGACGCAGGAACTGATCTCGAAGTTTGGGTGGAAAGTGATCGGGCATCCTTTGTACAGCCTCGACGTCGCACCAAGTTATTTACACATGTTCCTCACCCTGAAGAAACACCTAGGAGGGATGAAGAACGCGACGGACGACAAGGTGCAAGAGGAGGTCAACGCCTTCGCAACGCGGACGGAATCTGGTATGACGACGGTATTCAAAAGTTCATCATGCGGATGAGGAAAATCATCGAGCGCCAGGGTGACTACATCGAAAAATAGCTGAAGCCATGACCTTTCCAACGATATATCCAACAATTTAAATAAATGTCATTTTCTATGACAAAAAAAATTGGAGACCTTACTTTTAAGTCTACCCTCGTAATACATAGTATTGATTTTTATGCTTAAAGTTAGATGTGGTTTAATTCCCAAATACTTTGTCGACATTCTGATCTTAAAAATGTGAGCACATTATTATAATACAAATTAAACAGCCGTCCATCTTCCAATGAGAAATAGGGCACCATTCCGGTGTTCACTATTTTATCTAGGACTTCTTTGATTAAACGCACTGAATACTAGCTTGAAAGACACGAATAATATGGGGGCATTCTAGTAATTGATAAAAGAATTTATGACATGCAATTTTTTACCGTAAAATGTGTGTTAGAGGGGAATAATAACTGATTATTAAGTGTATTTATCAATTCTAAATTTAACTGAGTTTCTGTACGAGTGTATGCATACTGCAATGTTACTTCTTAGTTAAGTCTTTTCCGTATCTCACTTCTTTGGTTTTACAAAACTCTAATTATATTCTGCTTAGAACACCTCATTATTATAATAAACAATCTTACACTATTCAAAAAGATATACGAAAAAAAAATTAATTTTTGATTACTCGTATAATTAAATATTTAAAAAAATACGTTCAAATAATACATAAAATAACGGCTATAAATGGACACATAAAATGGGAAACGGTGTAAGATCAAAATATGACATCAGTAATCATTGGCCATGTGCTGCAAGTATTCCACAAAGACTGAAAGTTTAATCAAGTGAGATCTTTATTCGTAAGCAAGACTTCTGCTACAAAAAACATTCCAGCCGATCAGTGAATAATTATACTCCTGCATTCCAGAGATACATTCTAAATCCCACCAATGATTTCTCACGCATATATTTTAATCTGTTACGAGTGACGACCTGGCGGATCAGCTACCGGCTTTCCTCAATCATGAATATTCCATACGAAAAATAGCAATAATTATGAAAACGTGTGTCGCAGTTAATACTTTTTTTTAATGATAAAAAAATTCAACACGAATTCCGTACGCATTAATAGAAATTCTTCCCGCCTTTCAAAAAAATTCATTAGTCAGAAAATCCTAAAACATTATGCAAGGCCGCCAGGAATGGCAAAACCCTGATTTCATGTACAGCGCGCAATGCATGGGAAATTCTTCAAACTACTGATTACATTAGGAGTGATCATTAAAAATTAGTGTAAACCCTGTTCTAAACATACAGTGAAAATATTTTATTTCATTTGGTGCATTGTAATCACTTTTAAAATTACGTTTTCTAAAACATTCACCGAAGTATAATAACACTAGTTTATTTCTACCCATTATTCTAGGAATGTATTAGCTACACATTTCTCATTATTTTCCCAAGCACTTGCATCAATATATATATATATAAAATAAATTCGAATATTGAATTAATAATATAATTGCCTATTTTTGACGAGCAATAGTAAACCTAGAATATAAAAGAAATCCTATTTAAGTGGAGTATCATTGTTATATTCTTAATGATGGCCGCTTGAAAAAGCTTTCTCCTGAACCAAATCTTTGATATTCCGAAGACAATCCAACTCGCAAAGTACTAATGATTCTTCGGTCTTCCTCCAGGGTTGGATAATTAGCTTCCTGGTACTTTTTGCTTCTCTCTGAAAGTCTTGATAACCTCCAAATGATTCATTCCTTAGAAAGCATAGGTTTCATATGCGGCTTCACTTATGCAAATAAGGGTGATGTTAAGGAATAAAGCTTCATTATGAGCACAGTGAACAGTGAAGACTTTCTATCTCAGAATAGTTCGCTCGTTAACCGACATACTATTCCATAAACGTGAGGATATTATCCTAACGTCTGTAACTTCATCCTAAGATCTCGCTAAGGAGACTCGGAAGAATGTCAGGACAGATGGTTCACTTTAAACCCGCACGGAAAGATGGAATACAGGTGAAAGCCTTGAAGATGAACCCCGCTGACCACAAAAAAAATCGCCGGTTTCTTCCAGCCTAATCTCGAAGAGACACTTCAGTTTTTTACGACTCAAATTCTGCACGCACGTCTTCCCTTGCGTCGTGATGGAAACAGAATGTTCTCGCGTGGTGGAGAACGTGCGGGCGATACCATTTAAAGTGCTTTCACCTCGCTCTGACGACCGTCGGAACGCAGTCAATGCGCACCAGTTGAAAAATGTCATTCCACCGGTTTGACTATCGGCAATTACTCAAGCTAAACGGAAAATCGACAGCCTAAGAGATGCGACGAGAATGAAGAATGAAAATCGAAAGTCTCAGAACGATTTTCTAATTAAAATTGTCTAGGAAAGGGAAATCGTTGGAAATCTTTGAGGTGGAAATAAAAACCAGCATTAAATCATACATATGCATTGATTTACTACGGATGTAAATTATAAAAAAACAGCTCCCAAAGGATGCAGATGTGGTTTTATCTATTGCTCATAATTTAGGGCTATATTCCAAAAGTAAGGAAATATGAGAATACGTGAATATACAAAATTACTTCAGCTAATAGTCGCCATTCCTTTTAACTTGGTCTGCTCCGCATGAAAGACATGAAAATTAACTGAGGCAAACGAAAAAAGTACATGCTAATTTTCAACATCTGACTGCTGAAAATTCGACACGGGAAAATGCGGTAGGCATATTTTTAAAGGTTTCCACTTTGCACATTATTTCCACGATTTAGGTATTGTCATTTTCCGGGCAAAGATTTCCAAAACACGCAATGAAAATATAATCCTTAGTGCTACTTGTATTATGCTACGTTAAGATTTATTCTCAATAATTCATTGAATGATTGAGTCCCTGATTATAACGCCGGTGGTACCATTACAATACCCCACGTCTACTCGTTTATGTGTGCGATAATAACCTAGTTACAGCGTGATGTCCCATAGTAAACAATATCTCGAAATTACACAATATGGTATAGGTACTGTTTGGAATCCTTATTAGTTGGCAGAATTATTCAAAGTTATTTGAATAATACATTACCTTGCACCTTTCATCTCGTTGGTACATCTCAAATTGGAGCAACATCGGTTTTTCATATCACAGTAAAAATGGTGGCACCAAGTTCTACATTGTTGACAGTTAATCGAATGAGTAACATAGCGAAAAACGAAATTCCATGGCTAAGATCACTCGGTACTAAGTAATTGAAAGATTCGGTTTTGCTGAAACGCTTGTTCACTCACGGTAATTTGTATTCAGCTCCAAAATACATCGCGCGGACAGAAAGTCACAAAGGCAATGAGCTAGTAAATGAAGTTTCAGAGTGAAATACGGGAAAATCCAAATGGACAAACTGTCACTCCACTTCCACGCAGTCCACGACGGCAATCGTTAGCGTCACGCAAAGCACTGAAAAGTGTGGTCATGGGCAATAGGTATCAGTTTACGATGGAAATTCAACATAGCATAGGCTGCGGGAAATAAGGTTTCTGGGTTATGAACGGCTGATTGACGACTCCATTATCGTGAACTAGAAAACCAAAGCGATCCACTCGCAAAACAAACCCGGGACCCCACAGCCGGGGGTCTAAACGCGACCGACACCAGCAGCAGCCAAGGTCGAGCGCTGAAACCGAAGTAGGGGCCGGGCGTCGCGCAGGGAACGGACCGCTCTCGTTATTCCCATCGAAGGAATCAAAAGTAAATTAAAATCGCATTGAGAAAGTGAAAATGATAATGCAAGAGGCAGCTTTCTCCTAAACATGTGCCCACAAGTTCGCCAGGGCAGTGCAGCCTTAATTCACCGCGGCGCGCCGCTCTCTTACAAGCTAAGAAATCCGGGCGGTCAATGCATTTACAGGCAGTCCTCGACTTCCGTACACAATGCGTTCCTGAAGACGTGTACGAAAGTTGAATTTACGAAAGTCGAACAATACAGTCCCATACTAATTAGGGGTTACGTTCCCGGAGAGTTAAATATACATCGTAAAACCTCATCAATTGTAAGGAAATTTTATTTTTAATACAAAAGTTTTAAATACATTAATTATATTTAAAACAATACGTAATTACTTTAAAAACTACGCAGTCTTGATAAACGGTTCTAAAAGAATACCGTTGAGTACTGAGTAAACATACGCATTTCTAATTTTTCCCAAGCAGAAATTAACATTTCACTGATAATGTCCACTATCACTATAAAGACACAAAACAAGAAGCGTCACGACATTTAATTTTTGGAACCTTAAACTCGATGTCATTTAATTTTTTGGCAATTAATGAAACAACAAATTTCGCAATTTCCTCAACTGGACAAAAGACAAACGAAAATAGAATGATGTTTCCTAGGTACATGCCATACTCCACTTCGTGAATTTCGCATTGAACTTCCCAGAATTTCGTACATGGTCTATAATTTTATCTTTCCCATTTACTATTGAACAATGATTGTCTTGCAGCAAAAGATCCTCCCAGTTCAGCACTTATAATAATTCTCAACTTTTGCTCGACAGTATTAAGTTTATGCGACCTACGCGTATTTTCATTGGTCTCAGTCACATCATACTTACGTTTTCTACTCATTCTTATCATACGACATTAATTAAATTCAGTAAATAAACAAGTTATACCTTGTTCTAAGTTAACACAGCCCACATTCGCGTATACTAGCGAGAGAGAACGGCAGATGAAACAGTTGAATGCCGGGATGCGCCATGCACCATCGCGGGAAATTCAAAAATATTGTTCGACAAATGTCCGAAAGTCCGAATTTGGTGTCCGAAAGTCAAGTAAAAGGTATCAATTTGGAGCGTACGAAAGTGCGAATTGTACGAAAGTAGAGTGCACGAAAGTCGAGGACCGCCTGTAATTTCTTCTATATCCCTCTTTGCAGACTTATTAATTCGTAAAAACAGAAAATTCACAGCTAATAAGAGTGAAATTCTTTAACCTTGCTAAAATCAAAGATATTGAATTACATGATTGTTAAAGATAGATCCAGCAATGGCATTAGTACATAAATGACAAAGCGGTAGCCTAACCACTAAAATGACTTCTTCCCAATTCCTTATTTCCTTCTTTTTTCTGTCTCACAAAGTTTCCTCTTCCCATAATAACTATATCATGGAAAATGGAAGTATATTCGTAGAACCATTTCCGTTTCTCATTATTGAAAGATTTTACTTTCACTAACAGACTTCGGCGATCAATTCCCGTTAGCTCAGTTAAACGACCATTTTGTCTAAGAATATAACATCATCAGCAGCTATCTCATACGAAAATGACTCACTTTATAAAGAAAAAGAGGAAAATAATTTTTTTCCGACAAGAACGTTAAACGTGTAACTTCACGATCATTTTTTCTTAGCTTATTGCATAAAATCGTTTCACTTTATTTTTGCATGCATGTGCCACTGTTTTAAACACGTTGTAAGCAGTACTGCCAAAGAAGACAGTCATTCACTAATTAAAAGTTCCGCTGAGGAGAGAGCAATCTTTAATGACACCGAAATATCCTCAACATAATCTCCACCTTATTACCGAGGCCAACAAAAAGAATCATGACATGCAACCTTATAAGTATTTTACTTGAATCCCTTCCGTTTCAGGAAAAAAATAAATGAGCTCGAGATAATTCGCAGTGTTCCTAAATTACTCTCAAACGAACACGATGGCCTTCCAAGCCAAAAGATTTTATCCAATTGCATACGCAAAAATATAGATTTCGATAAAATTCACAGGCTAGTAATATATTTTGGATTAATTGATTCCGTTGAGGTACTACCTCCATGCTGGCATAAGTTCTGTCTTCGTTGGGTAGGTTATTACCACTTTAATTAATGCTTGCGTATTTTATTGAGAGTTGAAAACATTCACCAGCCGTCAATAAAATACGCATGCACAAAAAAATGTCGTTTTCACGAACTGTAAAGATAACTCCGAAATGCATAAATATGAAACTTACGTGAGGGACACATCTCTGTTGTTTTTCCAGTGGGTTGAATCCGTGTTGCCGACTTCGCCAGGAGCGATGGCCGGGAGCGGAGGGGGGCGTCGCCCAAACGCCCCCGCGCTTCTGGCGCTCGCCGCCGCCCTTTGCTGCCTCCTCGCGGTCGCCGACGCAGCCAGGAGGGTGAGTAACTGCTCGCCGGTGATCGGTGACATTATTTCACAGGAGCCGCACCCACCACCACTGACCATGGAGAAAGATGAGCAGATAAGACTCAGCGCAAGCTCATTCTCTTTAACATAATTTCTATTGAACATAATCTGAAGACCATTTTTCTATTGATCACGACTAGGTAAGTTCATACTGGGCCCTCGTTGCATAAGAGCACCATCGCATAGTAGGTATACCGAAGGATTACTTTCACTGCCTGTTTCTTCCAAGTTTAATCGATGAATCGCTCCAATGAAATAAGTAATGGCTTTGGAAAATGAGTCAATTGACAATAAGTAATGAGTACGAGTTATAGGATTTAGCCTCAGGAAGGACGTCACTGAAGACATAAACGATGGAACTCTGAAAATGCGTAATCGCTATGTGCTCACGCAAATAATTTTAGTCGACAATTAGTATCTCAAACGTAATATATCAGAATTCTAAGCAATTTTATGTGTTACGTATAATATAATCTCAGATAAATATTGGCATAGCACTGGACGTATTTTTACACATAATATCCCCATAGTGTCCCATACACATTTTTACACGTAGCATTTTGGTGTCTATTAAGTCTATGGTGTCTCTGCTACTATATCTTACAGAGTAAATTGAACGATCGACATAAAAAAAACTGCTTTAAATACCAATTGAAATCGAATCAACACCAAATAGTAATAAGCAAATAAAATGGATATATTCATGGTAACTACGCTTTAAGTATTATATTGAAGACAAGATAATTATAAATAAATCGTTATTAAATTAAATAAACATCGTGTTGTTGTAATAGAGGTAGATAGTTTTAGCGGTTTGTATTTTACCAGGATATAAGCTAAACTTTATGATTCCATTATAGATCTCCAATTCATTCTAAATGCTTTCAAAAATATTCACCGCTCTGCAACCCTTCCCTCAATTCAATTCGATTAATTTGAATAGGAAATTGTTACATGTATTCTACCAACGTACCATAACGTGGAACTCCGAAATCACTACGAAAGCCTTTGAAATCTCACTCTCGGCAATGTGGTTTATGTAAGTTGGTTGAGAATTATGGAGATGTTCACTGTCGGCACTTTAATAATGTCCTTTATAAAGAGCCACTTATGGGAAAAGTTAGACTTAACGCATGAGTGATGCGGTATAAAGTGCCATCTACGAATCGCAGATCACATAGGTAAACAAAAGATCACTTTAATCCAGCAAAATTGTTAATTTTCATCGTAGAACGACGATTAAAAGATGTACTTACTCGTACAATTATCGGGAATACGATGAAAATATTAATTTGTTGTTATATGACGTACTTGTAAATGTTTAAATTGTAGTGAGCACGGTTGGTTTTGGTGAGGGTGCCTCCCGCTGCGTAGGTCGAGGAGAGAGGCCGGCGTTGGGTCTCCGAGCTGGGGAAAGGGTTGCGGATTAGGACCCTCGCGAGCTTGGGCCCCACCCATCTTGCGACTACCTGAACTCGGCCCCAGATAATCGAGTTTAACCGTAATTTTTTTAGATTCATACAGCCATTCTTACCTTAAATCCACCATTATTTGTTTCTCACCTACCCCTTAACCGCCAAACGCGTACCATCTAGGGTTCACGTAACACAGGTAGGGAATTGCTTTTTTAGTCTAAAGTGTCGACTACAAAGGCGACTCAATTCAGATATCTGAAATAGCTTTAAAGGGACTACTGAAGAAGATTCTGCCTTAAAACCTGAAAAACGTTTTTTCAGATACTACTTCATTTTTTCTCACGTAAAATGCAAATTCCAGTAAATTATATAGCCTATGTCCGCACAGTTGGGTAAGGACCTCAAGTTCTGCAGTTCATTTAAGTACTTAGTCAGCTCAACCTAGATATTTCCATTGTGTCAGACATGATAGCCGACACCATCAGCTAAAGTTGTCACGAGCTGATGTATTTAATTCTCCCACATTCAAAGTGCTACCGACAAAAAGACAACAAACGGTTCCCAAGAAAGTTTGATCTCAGGATATCGCGGTGTCAGACACATATGCGACACCACAGGACATTCGAACTCTTCTAGATTCTCGTGTTGCATGTTAATGAGCGAAGGGAAGAAAGGGCAACGTACCTCAGCCCCTTTGCTTGAATAGAACGGACGAGGAGAACGGGATATCTCACCCACGTGTCGATAATTTCGATTTCTCGATGAAAAAGTCAGACCTTTGCTCAGGAAGAACTTATTGCTCATTCCGTTAAATGAAGTAGTTTTACTAAGATCATTACCTACCCTAGTTCTCGGAAAGGAGTTTAATGGAGCCTAGAATTTCCTGGAACTTGAGTCCAAAAACAAGTAACCAGGCATATAAATTATAAGTTAAGACGGTTTTGCTCCACCTGATAATTATAAGGAGAAGGATTCATGGGGGGACAGATTTCAAAGCATCGATAGTCCATTCAATACACCACAATCCCGCCAATTGAATCTACATTGCTAAGGTCATAGCGACAATCAACCACAAAAAATACGTAATTTGAAGTTCGGATTGCACCAAAGCTTTGTGCTTTCCACTTTATCATATGGTCAATCATCACTTTAAATATATATTATTTGCTGAGTACTTCTCATCACCATTGCATCAACCCGATGATTTGTTTGCTATATCTATGAAATATTCCTAATCCAATGTTACTTATCATAGGACAATTTAACGATACGCATTGATACTTCAAACATCCATCCTTGTCCTTTCCTCCGGGTTTTTTTTTGCAAATGAGGGTATTTTTACGGGTTATATCAATTCCAGAGGTAAAATATAACCCCCGCCGAATAAACGGGATGAAAAAATCAAGGAACGGCACATCAGTCTAATTGTATATATATGTAATAAGGGTGAGATTATGGAACGTGATAAATTTATATAAGAGTAGTATAATGTCCATAATTGCCACCAGGTTTTCTGCACAAATGGTTTTCTTTTAAATGAAAATTGGGAAATGTTATAGCTAATTAATTCTCATTTTCGATTATTGATGCCAATATAGGTTTAATAAGGAAATTAAACGAAATAAGCAGCGATTATAGCATGCTAAAAAATGCATTCATCGCAGCAAGCAAAAATAGGTGCTTTTGAAAGTTGACCAGAATAGTCACCGAGTACCAACATAAAAAGAACGAAACGACTCAGATCGCTAGCAATCGTAAATGAGAGCCATGCGATTCTCGTGGCCATACAGGGACTGAATAGTTCTCAAACTGGAAACTACGTCACCTGTATAGGATATCGTCAGTAAAGGAGATGACTCTTCGTTGGTATTTTATTCGAATCTAAACTCTCTGATCACATAGAAAGCATCAACATTTCCAGTTACAAAAATGGAACCACATGAATTCTGGAAATAATATATGAAAGACAAGGATTCCCACGTGAAGTAATTGTTAATTTTACAATGTATCGTTTAGCATAAATTTAAAAAAATCCATGTGATACATTAACTCTTCGTAAAATAGTCATTAAAATTCGGTTGTTACGACTAAATAAAAACACGTTGGAGTAACGAAGATGAACAGAATTTAGAAAAATTAAGTGGTTGTCATGTCATTGTTATCACCCAAAACTAAAACTGCGGTGTTATCAGCAACGAAGCCACTGTAAAACGTCGATTTATGATGTCATAAGTGATGTCATGATATTGGTGGTAAAAGCTGTACGTAACTGTTTAGTTATAGGTGTAGCAAAACTTGGTGGCAATCGCCCGTACAGAAAATGATTTCAGGGAGAGGAGATCATAAAAGTGAGGGGGGATAAAGATTCTTAGGTTCTCTCTAGAAGTACCCAAACTGAGCCCTTTGATAACCTTTCCCGCTCACCAACGCTTAATTCGTTCCCAGTGACCTTAAACGCTCCGCTGGCGAGTGCCACCATGTTTCGCTATACCTACTTACAATGTAAAACATTCATGTAGGCGGAATATTTTTACCCTAGTGGAATATACTCATTTTTCGAACATAGTTACAGACACAAAATAAATTTATGTAAGTCTAATTTACTATGATCTCATTACTTTGCAGCTGGTATTATATTTTCCATAACTTATTGAGGCAATATGAGAAATATTAAATTTCACAAAATATAAAAATTTGAAAAATTTTATGATTTGTTACCTAATGACAACCACTGTTGGATGAAACCGGTCGTTTATTTAAAACATTTTTGTGAAATTTTACAGTCTTATCTTCTCTGTAAAGATGAGATATTAAAATGTTGAGTCTGATGCTATCGTATTAAAATTTTAAATTATTTATCTTTTAATGAATACCTAAATTACGCAATTAAAATCATTGATATAGCAATAATTCTCAACTAATAACTCAATAAAATACTGTTACTGCTCGTTAATCAAATTCATATTGAATAGCATTAATCTGACTTTCTAAAAATTAGAATCAGTAACCATATATTGTGAAAATGCAGTAACTAAACTAGATAAAGGTACTTAGATAACGCAGAAAAAATATAGTTAATTTGCAATTTGAATTTTATACAAGAAAAATCGTTAAAATCATATCATATTTATCCAAACGAATGGCTGCACCAACTTTCTGTGTTTCAATAAAAGAATAAGTGAAATCAAATTGCTATTATTAAATCTAAAACGAAATAAATTTGCTGCAGTAATATTTATTAAAACACCTAAACGTCATTTGCTCGTTTCGTAATGCTGCACGTTGACTGAGTACAAGTTTATGAACCAAAACGCTTCTCCAACACTTCCAACGCAATTTTTAAAAGCAGTTTTTTGTGAATACCTAATTTTGCAGGAATACATGTGGCGCTTGTGATTACGTACATTTTCCACAACGTATTGCTTAGTATAAGGTGTTGTCAGCCACTAAATTTATTTTCAGATTATGTGCTCCATGATTCTACACAAGAAAGTAAATAAACTACTGAAAATTCTGAAACAAAACCCCTGATCCGATCAACGTATTCTCTGCAGTTAGTTTTATTACCGTGTGGTCTATTTCATACGCTTATCCATAAATGCTACAAAAAGGATAAATAAAATGACAAGTGATATGAATTGGTTGATTCATTTCAGCTCGAGCCTCTGGCACAGAGGATTACTTTTATTGACATTGGCTAGTTTTTCTGCATGCGTAAAATTTTCAAAGGCAAAATTTATTTTTTTCCGAAAGATGCCTCGTCTGGGCGTTTTAACATTATAATAATTGGACTCTCAACTGGTGGGTCCCGCCTAAAACCGTGGAGAACTATCTATCATGAGCAACGCCATAAGTAATGCCTTTTAAGTCAACGGACTACTGATTAAAGACTCGAACAGGAGGAAGTTCACTCGCAGAGTATAGTGAATGAGAGAGAGGGAGCGGGAAAAGCCGATCTGTCGCGAAATTGAATGTAATTGCGTGAGTAAATGCTCGTGAATGCTAGGTGATTAAAAGCATTCAATCTCAAATCAATAACCATAAATGCACGAATATGGATCAAGTCGTAATTCAACTCCCATGCGCTTCTCGACTATGCACAGATAATTCTGTTTAACTGGTCCAGCTTTGCTACAGTCCATTTGCCAATACTTTCAAAAAGGCTCAATCATTTAAACAATTTAGGAACTTAGCGTGCATTCTTCTCTGAATATCCACCGAATTAAATGGGTAAAATGTAGCAATACTTGGTACATTTTACCACTCTATGACTTTACCAATTTCACCCGGCGGAAATCCCGAGAAGATTTTACGCTAAGCATTCGCCGGGAAAACATTAAATCAGTTTTCAATTCAGGAACTTATTTTTCAATATTACGTAAATTTATTAGAAATATTGCATATGATTTTGAACCTGGTATGTCAGGGTTTAGAACCCTTTACGTCAGTAAAATGATTTTTTCCTTCTGGTCCTCGAGCAAGGCTAGTGCAACTAACGCGATTGAAGGATTTACAGGCAAAAACAGCTGGTCTCAAGGCCGTTTTAATCTGATGTACGTATGGATGTGCACTGAAAATTGCGTCGTGTAAGGCGGTGAATTGCACGAATGCATGCGCGGGAACGGAAGATGGAAAAATAACCAATGCTCTAATTTCGTGCACGCGTTCTCGCAATTTCTGTACATCAAACTGTACAATAAAGTGCCCCGTGTAAAACGGCCTTCATATACTATATAAACTCATAATAATTCGCATTTTTATACTATTCCTTCATAGCATGGGAGATATTAGAATCTTTCCTCAAAAATGCTACCTCACACACATCCAGAAATGGTAATATAAAAGGGTAAATCAAAATATCATGTCCGATTAAAACCTACTATCAATTAAGTTCAGTTAAGGATTAATAAAAGACGCCATGTAGATGAAAACAACTACAAAGAAGGAACCGGACGCAGTAGAGGGCGCTCAGCCAGCCTGCAGGAATACACTAAGGGATCATCGGTTGAGCTGGTACATGCCAATTCGTCCGCCTGTTGTACGTCTGCACATAGGACAATGACAAAAATGGCAACAATTAAGTTTGAGCTCAAAAAAATCATTTTACTTTCTCATCGTGAATGGTAGACTAATAAGATATAGATAGCTGCTAGTTCACATCCGCAGCATTGTATCGTTTGCAAACAAAGTCTCTTTTGAGAACGCGTTTTCATTCAGTCACAATGTTTATGTGCTTTCTCATAAGAGTGGCTATCGGCTTAATTCGTGCAGAAAACAGGGCTTTCTCAGATTGCCTTGATTGGCCCTACGCCATAACAAAGACGATTTCACTTACTCCGATCACTTACTTATACTCGAGGCTTACTCAGATGAGGTCGGAGGAAAAGGGAAATGTTTGATGAGAAGTGCAAAATATCGTCTCCTTCCAATTTAAGAGCCAATTTCACGGCAAGGGAGCTTATTAGCTCGCGGTCTGCCGTTATGTCCGAAGATATATTCGGTGTGATGCAATGATGACCCAGTCGGCGGCTATTACGCCGCGGTCTGTGGCCTAAGTTCCATCCCTCCTAATAAAAAATGTGGCTAATAAAAGTCGGTCGCGGACCATCTTGCGACAGCGGTGGTGAACTTAAAGGAATTGGGGATTCTACCGCGAGAGCAGCTCCAAAGGGAGAGATGCTATTAAACGGGAAAAGATGGGATTGGTAAAAAATTATGAATCGGCGAGAAATGAGTGAACTCAACGTTCTTCCATTTTCATAAAAAAACCGCATTTGTATGTCAACATTTACGTCCAGAAATATGGTATGATTCTCCGAAACCGATAGGTAAAAAATGATCATCAATCTAGATCTTGTAGGCTCTACGGAAACTTTTTTTTCAAATGTTAAAATGACTTCAAGTACATAAAAAACCACTTAGCTTGCGCTTGTTGCTTGCTTGGCGCAATTTCGATACTCAAGTTTTCAAAACCATTAGCAAATGAAATCAAACGCTGTGGGAAACTATTAAATGAGGATGATCCGGCCAAAATCGCTACTTATACCCATAGCATTGATTTTTTTTACTCAATTGCACTATTTTTACTCAAAAGTAATGCATAAGAGCTATGGATTGACTTACGGTAGACATACATTCACACATTTTAATAGCTAATGCAAGATCGTACTAATCGCGTGATTTCCGATGTAAAGGATTGGCATGGCGAAATATGCCAATATAAGGTTAAAAAACTGGTGGAGTTATCTAAGACCCGCTACCACAGAAATATACACACACAATTCAAAGAGAAGGCAGAACTTTGGATAAGGAAAGGTGCTTAATTAGATAACGGATGCGGTAAATTGCTGCTCTTGGACGAGAGAATTACTGATGAGGATAACATTAAAGTTAAAAACTGGTAGCTTCAGGGCAATCATTACCACAAACAAATATATTTATTGCGATCAGTAAAAGACAGATGTTTATTCACTTGATATTCTGACTTGCTTCGGTTAAAGCAATATCGGTCGCCTCGAGAAATAAGTTGACGGTATCATGGCATGAACCTCTAGTAGTACAATTATAAGGCATACACCTTCCCTGATCATAATTATCCAGAAATACACATAAAAAATTACGATAACGGCCTAGTTTAATGTATTTTCGACGGAGATGACGATTTTGGAATACGATAGTAAGTTCATCAAAGGCTTCTCAGATTCTAAAAAAAAATAAAAGTCAAATGTTGGCATCACTTTCACTTTTGTTAAAATTGAGTAAGTTTATTCTCTCACATAAGAGGAAATTTCGATCTCGTGCTCGTTCTTCTGAAGGCAGACTCTCTCGCTTTTCACTCGGATTCCAATGAATAATTTCATGGCTCGTGAATTTCGCCCAGGAATTCCATTAATTTATGTTGATGCAATACCCTCATCTGGCTCTTATATCGAGAGAACATTAAAAATGAAGCGTAAATGTAAAGGTAAGCAACATAGAAGCAAGAATCATGGCAAATAAAAAGCATTGCCATCTGTAATGCACGCTCTAAATGAGAACCTCATTACTCTAGATCAGGGGTCTCCAAAGTACGGCGCGCGGGCCACATCTGGCCCGCAAGATGATTTTATCCGGCCCGCAGAAGAATTATGCGGAAATGCACCGCATAAGTTTTACTTGAATGGACGCTACTTGTAAGTATTTAGCGTTTCAAAATTTCAATCTCAGTTTAATAAGATTTTAAAAGCAAAAACACAGTAACATCATTCATAATAATGTTTTTTTATGAAAATATGTGTATTTTCTGGTAGTGTTCGTCGTCATCAATGTACGATAATTTAATTTCAGATACTCTGTATTTAGTTAATAAAATTTTCTGATTTCGATAAAACCCATATCTAGAGGTTCCAATTTATATTTTTTTAACTACTGCCCGCTGAAAAGTGTTCAAGTACCCATTGTGGCCCTCGTTACGATAAGGTTGGAGACCCCTGCTCTAGAGCGTAAAGAAAAATCAAGCCGTCTTTTACTCA